>OY728142.1:287061078-288337802 GCA_963277665.1 Viscum album
TATTCCAACAAAGGAATAAACTTTACATCAAATTTATAGTTCAAGAATGTGTCTTATGAGTCTTCTATGTATCATATCAGTATTTTATTCATTGCCTTCAGACTTCTCACATCCCTCCTAGAAAATTTCAAGATGCCCAATTATGGTTTCCAAAAAGGGCTTAAGGATGATTTAGGTATTGGTAGAAGTCACGTTGAAATTTTTGAAGAGTTTTCATAAATGAGATCTGGATTTTTTTAAAAAAAATTATATATGGAAAAAAGGGATAGTAATTATAAGTGTCCACATAATATTTTAATCATTTCATGGACTAAATATCTTAAACTATAAACCTAAAAATATCCAAAATGCGTGAAAAGTAAAATTCTAGAATTAACTCAAGATTATGTAATATTTAAAACTAGGTATTGATAGTTGGTATCTAAAAAAAGTTTTAGACAATTTTAGAGGTTATGATAGTGTTAGTAGAATGAATTTTGAATAATTAACTTTATGGTTAAATTAAAATGATATAGAATGTAATATTTCAATGTTTCTTAATCTAACATATGTTTGTTCATAATAGTTTCCCATAGAGGAATCAAGAAATATTTAGTGGGATGAAACAAAAAAGTAAATATACTTCCAAAAATAGCAACCTAAGATGGTTGGATCAAAAAATAATCATTTCTTACAGTGATGGATCAGTTGACAGAAAATATTAATGGTGGTGATATCCATGTTAAATAAGAACCTGACCTACCATGAAGGAACATGATGAAACTGGAGAATTTCCTGGGAAAACATCCCCTATTATTCAATTGTTCAACTTAACCAGTGGTATCGAAAGGATGGATCATTTCCCTGGAGATGTTATATAAAGTCATGGGATGTTTTGAATGTCAAAAGGTAACTCTTTTCATCTATATTTTTGAACATGATGTTGATTGATAGTTGGGTTTGGTTGAGAGTACTAGAGAGGAACATAATATTGATGTCATGGAATGAGAAACATTCAATTAAATTTTCATTAAAAATATTTACCTAATGTTTTTCATATTATGATTGAGAAACAACTACTAGGGTTGAGGAAAAAGATGAGGATTCTATGGATGTATATGAATCAAACATCAAATAATTGGTTTGTTATGTGATAGAATTTATTCAATACATTTAAGGTAAAATTAATATATTATACTAAGGATTGAAACCAAGTCTACAAAGTTATTTGGCTTCATGAGAATTTAAATGTTTTTAAAACATGGTTTGTTATGATGAGAAAGTTGAAATTGAGTTTGTTGAGACTTACATGTCACAATATGACAAGAGAAATTAATGGTAAAGAGGGTAGGGGATAGAGAAAAAACAAAATAAGAATTATAGAGGTAATCATAAAACATTTTCCATGTGTGGTAAAATACATTTTGGGTGATGTATGTCAGGATACAGAAAGTGTTACTGGTGTGATAGGTTTGGTCACAAGTTTCGTGACTACAATGAATAGAGTTATGAACAATCCAACAATGAGATAACTAATTTCCAGTCAATAGAAATATTCTTTAGATTCAATGATTCAGTACACTATAATAAAATGTTTTTAAATAATTTTACTCAAGGTGGAAATCATCATGATCAAATGAAAAAAAGGAATGGAGAAATATTTTCCTACTTCTACAATTGATATTGGTCCATCTGGTAAAGTGATAAAAGATCCAGGGTTTTCTCTATTTTTTATAAGGTTGACTATAAGTACAATATCTTAGGCAAAACTATTTTAATGTTTTAAATAATGGAAATACCTTGGGATACATATATTGAGTTTCTATAGATGCATGGGGTATATGCTTCAATGTTATTTAAGGGAGAATACCTCATTTTGTATGGATGTATGTTTAATAGTATTACTAACCAGTAGGTTTATATATCCATGGAATGATTTAGATTTAACATTGGGTATTAAAATTTAACATTAGATATTAATGAATTATCTCATCACATGAACATTTGAATTATCTTTTTTTGTGCTAACCATGTTGGTTTTGGTTAACACCTATAGATATGAGGAATATCATGTTATCATTTTAAGGATTATGTGATCCATTTTAAGTTCCCTATAATGCAAGAAGTATGAAAATTCATCATGGATACTCATTATTTGGAGAAAGATATGTGTTTGTGGTGGAAGTTGACTAAAGGATGAATGTATACTCATAAAGTAAGTACATTTTCTTACATTCATAGAGAGTTAAAGAATTACTCAAATCTAGATAAAGGATATAGAAAAATATTTATCATAATAAATTTTTTTTTGTGGACCCTATGATCTTATAAGTCATCATATATTTATGCTCTTGAGGCTATTAACTTTTCATAGATCATTCACACACTCGTGATCAATGATCTTTATCACTATATATAATTATTTATATTTTTCTTCAATTTATAATACTAGATCCCAACATAGGTTATCCAACATAGAAACCTAGATATGAGTTACTTTGGGTAACTATTATGGTTACAACTTTCCCTTGTTTAAATAAATTTTTATTATTCATTTTTATGATGTTTGTTTCTAAGAAAGGAACTTTCATGTATTGAACCTTTGATAACCTAGAAGAATTTCGAAGGAGAAATTAATTTTTATGGGGATAGGATATAACACCCTAATATTTTAGAAAATATATTCTTTCATAAGTAATTTTAATTATTTAATGAATTATGTAACATGATATACATAATTAATATTAAATCACACAAAAACAATGTTTATCTTACGTTGTATGCATCATTGACCACCTTCGATGACTTATGTTTCACACAAGCCTGAGTCTTTATAGACAATAATATACTATTAATATTTTTATCATAGATATAAAATATCATTTTTCATTGATGTAATGAATGAGATTACGAAATTATGAAATTACAGTGTAGAAATGATTATAAGATAAATTCATTGGTTACTAATTAATTTTAAATGAAAATAAATACTATTTGATTATAAAGGATGCAATAGCCTAGGAAGTGATTGAATATATAATTTTTTAATATTTATTAGTTTTATGAGTTGTGTAGTAATTTTTAATGGATACTTTGTCTAATTTTGTACACGAAAAACAATAATTATTTTCTCCGGAATCTTTAGTTTCATGCAAGACTGAGATATACCGAACAATAATATAATGTTTACATTATTATTTAAAATTTTAGATAATAACTAGAAGTTATATTGTAGTATTTTAGTAGTAATATATAAACTTTTTACATATGTTTATAAAATGATTTTATATTTGTCCATAAAAATTTGGTTGGCTTAAAATAAGAATAAATCTGATTTTAAAGCATAAAATCTGTATATTTTTAAAAGGATGTTTTACCATCATATAATGGAATTCCAATTTTAAATATAATTTTTCCTCTTTAATAATTTATATATAAAATATAAAATTCTTTTTTGAATGTGAAATATCACAATTTACTTTGGTTTAATTTTTTATATTTTTATGAGAACATTCATATTTTTATGAATACTTTTTTTTCATCCAAATTATTTATATTGTGAAATAATATTTTTAGTTTGTTTTAATTTTTAATTATATTTTCATTATATAATGTAAAACAATTTAGCTCATCAGAAACAATTTCACTTTAAATTAGATATAAAAACATAAAAAATGTTTGAACATTCTTACTATAAAACCCGCTTTGTCGTCCAATCTACATGATTAAATTTTATGTAATTTTTTCCAATTATGTGAAAGGAATTTGGGGAAATGGATTACATATTTATAATCATATTTACATATTTATAGTTTATACCATAGAATGTGATTAAAATTTATTACAGTAATTAAGGTAAAAAAGTGGTTACTTACTGGTTAAAATTTAATCTTAAGAGTTTATATAACCCAGAAACTATACCAAAACCCATTTTATAGAAATTATTAGTTCATATTAAATCTTTTTTATAATTTGGATCATTAATTTAGGAAAATTATGTAATTGAGACCTCTCCCTATTGTTTACCTTTTAATATTCATAAGAATGTCCCTCCCCTCCACTTTAAAAAAAGAACTCACCTCCCCATTATTAAAATCTATAAACCCCCATTAGAACATGAAAAATAGGACCATATAATATCCAAATAGTCATATATTTAACCTAGAGTCCCTAAATTGGGAATAAATCCATCCAAGGAATCCCATTGATGAAAACCAAAAGGTGTAACTCGGAAAAGAGGCAACATTCTTCAATAAACATTTATGATTTATTTTTGTCTCTACAAATTAATTTATAATTATTACACTATTATATAAAAAAATTTATATCCTAAATATACTAATATCTTTTTTATGTTTTCTTCATACACTTACACACACTTCCATCAAATGGGTTACAATATTATCATTCTTGTATGACGAATTACCACCTCATGAAATGACGTCGTTATTTTTTCATTTACTACCTATCATGATTAGGAATTATGATTTAAACACTATTTTTATATGATATTTATTATATTTATGTTTCATTAATACTTTTTAAATTTTTATATTACACATAACTTAAAGCTTTCCATTTTTTGTAAATACAATAATATCATTTGTGGATGTGTGGACTACCACGTCATCAAAGGTATGTGATACATTTACACATTAAATAAAATGTAGTAAGGATGTATTTAATTAATCATATGTACATAAATAATAGAAATATAATTTTAATTACATAATTAAATTTCTATAAATTCAATATGTCATTTTTCCTAAGATGCTTTCATACACAAAATAAGTGATAGCATTTTTCATGGATGTGTGGAAAACCACATCCTCGACGTGATGTGCTTCCTTTTACATCAGAAAAGTTATCTATATAAGTATATATTATTAAATTAAATTATATTTATGATATAATTATAAATATGTAATGGTTAAATTTACTTACCTTCTTTCTATAATGATCATTGATAAAATGAGAACATTACTCATGCATTCGTACGACCTACCATCTCCATGATTTTAAAATTGTTTCATTTTTAATAACAATAATTCATGATTGGTTTTAAATTTGTAATTGATTTATAAATATGAAAATAATCTTTTTATTATTATTATAAATATTTCTATATAATATACCATTTAAGAATTGTTGATATACCAAAATCGTTTTTGACACATAAACCAAATATGGTCAAAAACACGTGAAGTATACATAATTGTTCAGGTAGTTGCTTAAAACATTGTAATAAGTGAAATAGAAGTAATTATATACTTTAAAAAAGATATAAATAAATAAAATATTTAAAATAGTTTATTATTTAGGAATATAAAGACACACGTGACAAGTCAAACTCAAGGTAAAGTATTTTTTCTCAATCACCTTTCATCGAGACATTTCTTGATGATATACACCTTTATTATTTTATAAACTCTATATATAGATTATTTGACATTAAATGTCCATATTATATCTATTCTCATGTTATTTATGTTTTTTTTAATTGTCTTCTTCCATATTTCTTATGATTTGAATGTTAAAAAAAATTTATCGGACTCTATGAATGTTTAAACATTTAATCCTTTACTCTATTTCAATAGTACTGGTATTATTTCATATATGTATTTATATGGATATAAAATTAATATAAAGAAATTTTTATTTGTATTTTTATATTTCAATTCCTTTACAAGACTTCATGTTTTTAAAAGGAAATGAAACACCTATTTTTCATTTTGGTTTTTTTTTTGAAAATCAGTTTTGGAAATGAATTGATTATTTCAATAGCACGAAATGATTTCTTGGGATAGAAAATGAAATTTTTTGGTTGAAAGTTTAAACATTTCAGTATTTTAAGGGTTGTTATTATATAATGGTACTTGTAAATTTGATTGGTGTTTCCATAATAAACCAATAATGTGTGGTTCAATGATAAACCAAGGATGGGTGGGTCTATGATAGACCTCCAATTAATTGGGTATGTAATTTAGACGTATGTCTATTCCATTTTTAAAAGTGAAATATTTGGAATTCGACCTCATGGTTCTTTTATTTACAATAGTGATAAGTATAATTATTTCTAAAGATACCATTATACATTTCCTATTATTAATATGGGGTTTATGGTAATAATTTGATTGCAAAAAAGGTATGAAATGAGTTTATTTTAAATGTAAAGAATTTACTACTTATTAAGGGTAGAAACTATTACTTTAGGATAACGTTTTTATTATTTTTAATGCTTACAACAGACTAATATTTTCCTTCTTTTTATATTTCCTAATGATATTTTTATGCTCAAAAAAATTTTTTTTATGTTTTTTATAGGAAAAAAGTATGTGTAAGGGATTGGAATAAGTAATGTTGAAATTTGTGAAGAGTTTTCATAAAAAAGATCAATATTTATTTTAAAAAGTTTAATATGGTGGAAAAAATGGATACTAATTGGATGTGTAGACTTTGTATTTTATGTAATTTTTTATGTATGAGTTATGGAATAATTCTCTAATATTATCAATCATAAAAGATACTCAATGTGATAGAAAGTAAAATTATTTACTTAACTCAAGATTATGTAATGTTTAAGGTTAGTTTCTAATAATCACCCACATTACGTTATATTTATTAATCATCCTTTGGAGACCTGCCACAAAATCTGTTGATATATTATATTATTTCAAAACATGAATTGGAAAATACTATAATATAACTACTGACCTCTAGTGTTATACCTTAACCTACTAATAGATGAGGCATATCATAAAAAACACATATACCATTCATTTCATGAAAACCCATAAAAACTATGCTTTAAATGCATTATAAATATTTTATACTCTAGGATAAACAAACAATCTCTAATGGTGGTAATAATATATAATTTGTTCATGAAAATCCTTAGGTGCGACCATCCGATCATGAAATTGAAATACTATACTCTAATCCATCTTCCATCACTTAATTGATTCCCTACTATTTGAGTTTTACATCATCAAAACAAATTCTTAATCATATGTCTATTCCCCTTTAATGTTTCCCAATAAATCAAGAAAAAATAAACCATAAAGAAAACCACAACACCACCTTAGCCTTCAAAATCTAGGTGCTTGTCGACTATCACGTACATCAGTTTTCATTGATCTAAAGCCTCATTTTCCAACTGATTATATGAATTTATTCTTAATTAAAACATCACAATATTTCCTTTACTTGGAGTATACGTCATTTTAATATTAAAAATTTGGATATCCTCAATTCTTCTTATTTTCTCTGAGGTTCAAATCAATTTGTGAGAAAATTTGTTTTAGGATTTTATGATTCGTAAACACTATAAATTTCTCACAAAATAGGTTGTGATACCAAGTCTTGAAATCATAGAAAATAAAATTTTACATTAAACCATGTTTTTTGCAGTTATTATCATGAAATGTTACTATCATGAGACATAAGTTACAACATGATCTCCAGGAATGAGTACACAACCAAAACTAGATCCCGAAGCATCACAATACACTATGTGCCCATATCATGATTCTAATAATATCAAGATGAGTGCGGATGTAAGACGAACCTTAACATCATAAAAATAGATCATAAATTCCTCTTTCCATTGTAATTGAACAAATTTCCTTGTAAAATATGTCATAGGTGAAGCTAGTCTAGAGAAGTCACAAACAAATCATCGATAATAACCACCAAAACCAATGAAATTGCATATGTAAAAGATATTATTTGTTATTTTCCAATATATCACTACCTATATCTTTTATGGATCCACAAAAAACATTTTGAAGATATTACATGTCCATGTAAATGTACATATATTATCTAAAAATCACAATTTTAATGTTTGGCTTAAAAACAATGATCCCACAAGATATCCAAAACTCTGACCAAGCATTTCTAATTCCAAAACCTTTTCTTTGAATAAACCAGAATGTCATCAAAAAAGTCCAAAACAAAGGAATATAGATACATTTTAAATATCTAAATTGTCTATTACATATATATATATATGGGTCATTACTAGGACATAAAGGAATAACCACATACTCATAATGTCCATATCTTCTTATGAAAGTTGTTTTTGGAATATCCTCCTTCCGAACGAATAGTTGGGGATATATTGATTGAATGTTAATTTTAGAGGACCATTGGGCTCTACTAAATTGATAAAATATATCATAAATTCATGTAATTGGATACCTATTCTTTATCATAACTTGGTTAAGATTAAGAAAATATACTCAAATAGTAAGAGTTATATACTTCTTTTAAAAAACCGAACTGGAACTGCCTACAAAGGTGTATATGGTTAAATGAAGACTTTGATTTAAAAATATTCTAACTGGACATTCAATTAGATGAATTATTTTTGTTCCATCTGGTATGAATAAAGTGAGATAGGTCTAGTCCCCGATAAGAGATCAATAATAAATTCAACCTCCATTTTTGTTGGAAACCCTGAGAACTTACTGGAAAAAACATTCCAAAGCTGAACAAAGATAAATAGAAAATTGTTATCCCCAATGTCATCCACCAATTCCAAATTAAATTCCTCAAAAAGGATTAATATTGTTTCATCTACTGGTACCATCAATTCAGCTACACTTGCCTTTAGATTATGGTCTCCTCTAAATAAATTCTCAACACCATCATCAGTTATAAAACAAACCGTTCAACTATTAAAGTATATGTGAACATTGTCAACCAATCTAGGACTAAGATTGTTTCATAGAAATCCATCTCAATAATTGGTAAATAAAAAAATCAATTCAGATCTATAAATATTTATGGAACACACTTCCTATATAATGGATCAACATTTTCTTTGACTAAGAGGAGTTGGATATTTCAAAATAGAAGGTAGCATCTGAACATGAAAATCTAGAAGTTAAAAAACATGAGAAACAAAAAATTAATTGGATGCAACTATATCAAACAAAGATTTCATAAGGGTATAATTCAAAATATTCATAACTCTAATCATAGATGGTCCATATTGATCATCCACCGTCACATTCTTAGCTCCATACAATTTCTTACTTGGTGCACAATGGTCTTCATTACCGTGTTGAGATAATCCTTATTGAGGATTCATGGTATTAATTGAATCACTATGGATAGATTGATTATGTTGAAGATAGGTATTCTACTTGCATCATCACTTAAACTGATATGATGTATTCAAAACATGATATGTTTCCTAGACACCCCAACATGGATCATTACGACAATAGTGCTCAATATGTCTCATTCAGTTTCCATTGTAACATGATCTAGGTGGTTATGTCGCTCAATGTGATCAAAATAACCACAAAGAAAATATCCCATATGAATCTTTGTATTTTTAGGATGATTCAATGATCCGAGAATCTGATTCTGAGTCATTCCACTACCTTTTAAATAGTTTTCCCTCTTCCACTTATTCCCAACATTAGAGTTCCAACCAATACCTCTAGGTTTCAATATGGTTCCTCCACATGTAGTTATTAATATGTATCTTTCTACCACCATCCCATTATTGATTTTATCTATATAATCAATTATAAAGTGATTGAAAATCTTAAAGTAAAACTAAAAAAACCGGATTCGAAAAATGTATTCCTTCAAGGACACAATTGAAGAAATTTCTTGTTAAAAGTGGACAAAATTCATGAATTCAGCATCATAATCTAACACAGTGTGGTTCTGTTACTTCAAGATGATATTTTTCATTATAGAAATCCTAAACATATGATGATAGATTTGTTTGTCGAAAATACACTTCAAAAACCTCCCATGAAATGTCTTGGTCTTATTTTGTCTGAACTGCTATGTCTAACAAATAGCATGTTAGATCCTCCAGTATGTACATTTATAATACAACATTCATCTCAGTTGGTTTGCCTAGGAAATCAATGATTCAATTCATCCAATTCATCCACACCTCTACTTTCTTCGATTCTTAATCACCCAAAGGTATGGGTGGATTCTTATTAAATAATTTAATAGAATGATCCACTTTATATGGTTCATACCCTATATTTCCTCTCTCCATGACTTGAAAATCTTGAAAAATACTATGAACCAACTTTTGGTTCACCTATGGCTCAATTTCAACAACATTCTCAACACCCTCTTCCATTAAGTTTCTTCAACACCTAACCGAGGCCATTTCTTATAACCACATTAAAATTATATTTAGACTGACTCTCTAGAAACAAAATTATTATCAATTTCAAATTTACCACATCACACATATCATAATAAGTCTTTACAAAATTTAACATTTTCCACTTTGAACCCATTATTTAAAATTCCACCATTCTTTTGAAAATCAAACCATTATAAAAAACAACTACCATTCCTTTTCAAAATATCACATTTGAAAACAATTTTAACACTTTTCAAAAATCAACTATTTTGAACCAATTCAGGAACCATTAATCAAATTGAATGATTCACTCATAGTGGGATGTCATTTCTATCAATATATGCCATTCTATTTTCATCAACTAAACCCATGATGATGAGGTTATAACTCCATGAAGTGTTTAAAAACATGTATGTAAACAAATCCCTGGTAACTTGAAGTTCAAAAAAAGTTAGCTAGGCCTTTATATTCTCTACACTTCATGTATCAAACATCTAACTCCATTATACAAATAAAACATGAGGACTAATCAAGAATTATTTTCCAAATCCATGACCAAAAAAATAGTAACATTTTTCTCCAAAAGATATTTGGATCAGCCAATAATAATACTATTTGCAATGTTTCTCCCCCCATTGGCTTGAAAAGGTGGTAGTACGTTACTAGAACTTTGATGACTTCCCCATGACATGAAATAATGGAAATAAATACCAATGGATTCAAAAGTACTAAGGGGATATTTTTCTTTTTAAAATAAAAAAACCAATCAAAGAATAAAATTTCCAAACAACCCCTACATTATTCTTGAGAACAATGTAATAAAACTAAAAGTAATACCAAAAAGACCAAAATATTGAACTATGACCATAAACAACATCAAATTACAATCTGAAAACAAAAACCAACAAAACTGAATGATGACCTAGACATTCACTCCATAACACAAAAGATACTCCTAGACTGAAATCCACAATCCATGGTCAAAGTATCACAATGAATCGAGAAATAAAAGAGATATTTTCCTTAACCTATGACTTAGTGAACCATATTTTCAAATTCACCAAAGTACACAATAAGGGGGTGAGTATAGAAATCATTAGGTTTTCCCCAAATGGATTAACAACTCACAACACAAGGATAGAACATGTGAAAATATTAATATAAATTTTTTTATATAAAATAATTTCAAATACTTTATATCAAATCCAAAACAATATCTATGAAAATTATTTGTTAACCAAAAATAGCTAAAAACACCCATTTCTGTGGAAAATATTCAAATAACATCTCAAACCATTTACCATTCCCATTTTGATTGAAATATTTCATTCCAAACATCAACAAATATATACATGCATTCCCAAGTGAAATTTTTATACTCATGAGTGTTCTCTCATGGATTTACAAAGTTTTCTCAAGGTAACAATATAACATGTTCCCCAATGGAAGACACCCCTTCCACATGGTCACATCAAGGAAAATGAACATAGGCCATCCCTTTATTCTAAAACCATTATAAACCAACTATTCCAAGTCATTTAAAAAATATTTTTTATTGAAAAAAATTTGTATCACTAAATTTACATGAATAAAAAAATTCCATTTTTTAAGATACCATTTTAAAATCATGAAATAAATCACTTTTCTGATCAACTGATTTCCATAATTTCACAAACCATTACTAAAGAAGTTTTCTACCAAGATTTTAACATCAATTACAAAATAAATATCAAGAAATTAAAAAAAATTGAATCCAATACTTTCTTTTATAATTAAAGGAGTCTAGAGAAAAGCCACCTACCTCACAAAATTTGAAGAAGAAAAAATAATGACACCAATTATTTATCAAAATGGATTGAAACTCAAAAAACATACTCATATGTTGTTACCTATAATCAACACAATATTATATTATCAATATTGGTTTAATGAATTATATATATCACCAATAGATTAAATCAATGAATCTAGGAGCAGTAAGAAGAAGAAAATAATGATAAATCACCATTAACTAACACTTACCATGGAATATGGGCCTCTAACAAACAAAAATTAGCTAATGGATCACTTATGGATCAAGAAGAAGGGTCTCCATATCATTTGAGAGGAGAGGAAATAAAAATAGGGTATGTTTGGGAAAAAACAATACGTTCATGGGGAAATATGAATTAGATACATAATTTCTAGATATTTTTCATAACAGTGCATGGTTAGGGTGCATAGTTAGTCAAACCATGCACAGACTATACACCAACCACTGCCTACAAAAAATTATCACATTGTAGGATGTAAAGGTTTGAAAAATCATTCACCAACTATGAAAAGACCCTTTGTTCCACTTTTAATGGTTATACTTTGGTGGCTTCATTGTTTGGAAAAATTGTGCTCCTACCTATAGCCCACAGTTTTACATGGCATGATTTCCTAAAGGTGTTTCACGATATCTATTAAACATGATCAACCATTTAACCTCTAAAAAAGAACCAAAAACTATTTCATAAATCCAACAAATCTATCAACATAGAACCCAGTAACTTTATATGTTTAAAATTTATATATAAATTGTTAATTATAGAGATAGGGGTTATATAGTAGACATTATTCCCATTCCATCTTCATCATATTTATCTAATCATCATACATATTATTTTACTATAATAGATCATTATTAAGCTAATTCATTCTTTACCAATTTTTTAGCTAAAAATATTTGAAATTCACAATGTTTTTAGGAAATTTATTTAATATATGTATCAATTCATTAAAGGATTTATAAATTAAAACTATCTCCAAAAAAGGTCATTTGAAATTATACCTCAAACCATGAAGTTATATAATTAAAAAGTTATAAAATATTTTCCCCCGCTTAATCAAGTATAGTTAGAGAATATTACCTTTTTATATTTTATGAAAATTAATTCACCATTTCATTGGATTCATATTCCAGTTGATCATTATCATCATGTTTCTCCTTAATAATCATAAAAAATATTATTACAAATCTCAGTAAGAAATTTAGTTAAATAATTCAAGAGCATACAATATTGGTATCATTAAAATTTAATACAATAATTTTAATCACATTAGGAATGTGTTTCTTTAAAAAGATATATAAAAACATATTTAATTGAGCTAATAAAACTATTATTGCATTCAATAAGTAGTGATAGATATTATTTTTCTTTTTAATTTTATTTAATTTCATTTAGTCTCTTTTCATCTTGTTTAACAATACTTTTTTGTTAAAGCCACTATATTTCTAGAAACATTAATATTAATATATTTTTAATATAAGGAAGTTCCTTATGATCATAAACAATTATCATCATATTAATTTGATAAAACCCATTAGGAATGAAAATTTTGTTCCCAATAGAGAAAAAAGACATATATTTGTTACCACATGATATGCTCGATGTACTGTGTAGTCATATAATATGGTGGAGAGTCAGGGTGACAAATTATATTTAATTTATTTCTCCCTATTAAACATCGACACCACTTAATAATTAAGGCCTTGTAAACTGTTAGAATAATATTTGATCTATATTTATTTACTAATCACAAATATATAAAATTAAATATTTAAATTAAATTAAGTAATATTACATAGATTTATTATAATCATCACCATTTATGATGGTGAATATATCCTTAATGTTTTATTGGGTCCTCAGAGTTAATTATTTTACAATAGAATTTATCATAAATTACATTTTGTGGGGGAATGTATATTTATTAACCCAATTACAATATTCTAAGTTCCCATATGTTTCAGAACTGTAAATAATAAAATTATACTGTATCCCACCATTTTTCATAAAAAAAATTCAAACCCATTTAAGAATATCATAACTCTAAACTAGATTTCACTATATAAAAGTTATCACATCTCTAGCCTCCCCAAAATCGTTAACTTCATATAGATAATATACTGAATTTAATGTAACTATTTCTTTATAAAAAACAATGATTTTAAATCATTTAATATAATTATATAACTATATTTTTCAAATAGAACCTCTAATCTATTCTACTGTAAATGACAGATCTATAAAACTCTTTGAATATTTTTCTTCCTCCATTAGTCTACTTCATCCAACTTCTTTTCTTTCATTTAAAATAATTAGAATCATAGGATATGATACATAACCCATTTCCACTCCTCTTTTTCTTTTATCTTCTTCCATACACTAGATTATTTACTCTAAATCTAATTGGTTTTTTCTACTTCTTCTTTAAGGACCCAAAATGTGATCATGTACATTAGAGTAGTATCAGGTTCTATCAATTATATTCTTATAAAACTCTTTTTTATTTCTTCATTTATCATATTATATTAGATATCATAGGTATGTATATTATATATAAATAATATAGAAAATTATATAATAATGATGATTTTATTCTAATAATATTTCCTAAAATACATTCTTTGGATTCAATCCCATTATCTATGAATATTCAACTCTTATAAGTGATATCATCCAATGGTATTATAATAATACTCTTTATTTTTCTTAATAATTTATCACAACCAAATTAAACCTCCATTTAGTTATTTAAAACATTTATGATTATCAATCTCAAAATATTTTCTAATATCATTTTTTAATTAGTATTCACAAGAAAAATGTTCTATAAATATTCACTTATAATCATAGATATTATATTTGTAACAATATGTACTATCAAAATATAAAATATTATACAACTTTAATTTCATTTATAGACTAAATTACTATATTATCTTTTTATTGTCAATGACTAGATCATATTTTCAATTATTCACCGATAATCATAAATTTTTTTGAAGTTTCATACAATCAATAGTATCTCTAGCATCACTTGGTTTTAATTTACAGAAAATAGTTTTTCTTTAAATCTCAAATATTTCATTCATAATAAATATGAAAATTTTCAATGTATAGAATCAACATAATCTTTTATAAAAACATACATACCACAATGTGATTACAATATATCATACAAACTATGTATTATTATAGACATTGTAAAAATACGATTATAAGCCTACAAAAAAATCATATACATGATCAAAATGAATTAAACACTATCATAATGCATTGGACATAACTGAATTTCAATAATATTAGCTGAAAATATTTTTTTATAAGGTTTTTTCAAATTATGATTTATTCTATGAAATTAATTTGACAAGTATTTTCTTCTCTAATTTCATGTTAAAATTATAATGAAAATCTGACAAAACTTCTAATATATTAAGCATGTACCAAAAATTCATTTAAAATTTATTAATTTACCAAGTATAAAATTCTCTAGGAACAAAATATATTGCCTAATATATTAAATTTATTATAAATATTAGTAGATTATTACAGTTTTCATTTTTAGGCCTTCTACATCTACGATCTTACAAATATAGGGAACTCCAGTCGGTGGATAATTTTCTTCTCTTGAGAGAAATATATGTATGAAATAAAATATCTTAAGTGGAACTTGATTAACCAATTTTCTATTACTAAAGTGATAAGATATAAAAACAAATTTAGTATTGTTTTAAAATTTATCAATTTCTATACTATCATAATATGAAGACCACATTGGATGATTTTCAAAATAAAATGTGAATTTCCAAAACTCTTTAAATAAGAAGATGATGGATTCAAATCATTTCAGAAAATTCTCAATGAACTCTTAAAAATATCAAAAAAAATTATAAATTAATAAAATATAAATAGTTTTTCAAATAAAATCAAAATAATTCCAAATTATTCATGCGAAATATTATATTTTTAATTATTATTTAAATTTATTTTAATATGATATATAATTCCCTATACAGTCTTAGCCACCCATAGTATTCAAAATTTATATTTTGTTCATTGAACTCAGTAACGTTAATTTGAAACAATAGTTGAATGGATCATCAAAATATAAATTTTTTACCATATTAAAAAAACATTTCAGGCTATTTCAATATTCATATCTCTCAATATAAATAAAAAATAAATTAGACCGTTCTCTTACAAAACTGCAATTATTTTACTATGGTTTTTCATAATTTATGTTTTAAATCATATGATGTGAGGGATACTCAACAATATATAGATAAACTAATATTATTTTACAATATATGATTGGATCTTAATATTATATTTACATTAATGTTCTCCCTTATCTACATTTGGGTCTTCTAACGTCACCCAACACACATATTGAAATTATTATTGACAATAAATACAACCTTAATAAATTGGGGTCTTATCATAAGATAATGTCTAGTACTAGGAATAAATATCCACCAAATTTATTTTTTATTTATTTGATTCTATAGAGAATTAAATTTTGGATTTAGTATTTAGATTTTTTCATTTTGACATATTACAGTAAAAAAATTTGGTGACATGTTTTAATTTAAGTACATTATTTCTAGTACAACTTATTGATTGTAATATTGATTTCATGATTTTATTTATGACTTCATATGATCTTAAATGTACTAATTTCTAATTATTTTATCATTGACATCAACTATATTTAACATTATAATATTTTATCAGCTTTATAGATTATAAATATTCATATCATTTTTACCCCCCATAAAGACATATAGGTATACCCATTATGTTTATTAATTTATTTATTTTTGGTCAAATAAATAAGATAAAAAATTTAAAATAATGATACTTTTGTTAATCTTGAATGAATAATGTAAAATAATCAAGGAAAATGTTATATAAAATAAATGGGTTTACATTAGTTGTAAAATGTGTTTTTTTCAAGCCCAATTTTCAAATATAAGTTTCATTTAATAATACGCCAATAATATAATACAATTTTATAATTGTTTTAGTTATATATTATTTATGTAATCTCATGTAATTAATGTATAATTATGTTTGGATTTTAATTTATTGTTTTAGAATTTCATGTAGTATAATCAATAAAATTAATTATAAGATGCCTTTCATAAACATTCTAACCTTGTGACTAATATGAATCTATTATATATAAAAATGTAAAGAATCACAAATTGTTTTACATTTTAATATATTATATTTTTTATTTTATAACATTACTGATTATTATATAAACTTTTGGTGTATTTTTTTATAATAATGGCGTCATTGATAAAATAAAATTTGTGTTATGGAAATGAATTTTAAAAAATTTAGCTCAAGGGAAGAAGATATTTTAAACATATTACATGGAACAAAGAGATAGATAGAGATGTTTCTTTAGTGGCTAGTGCATATCACTGCAATGGACTCTTCCAACTCCATTTTAGGTTATTTGTTTTATTTACATGTTTTTAATGTTTTATAAAAATAAATTCATTATATTTTGTGGTTGGAGGTTCATTAATAATATTTTTCTCTAGTTATATTCATTTTAAAGTCATTTTTTCAACTTGGGGGGATGTATTTATGTTATGGTATTCTCTCAAATGTTTTCTCCACAGCCTTAAATTTTTTGTTACTAAATTCTCACCATAAATTAGTGTTTCATTTCTTTGGAACTGACTTCTTATCCC
Organism: Viscum album; assembly: GCA_963277665.1. NCBI lineage: Eukaryota > Viridiplantae > Streptophyta > Magnoliopsida > Santalales > Viscaceae > Viscum > Viscum album. The sequence continues at coordinate 287,078,709 of OY728142.1, forward strand.
TTTTTATTTAATTTATAAAGTGTTTACTCAAAGAAAAAAAGTTTTATGTTACATGATGGTTGTGAAGATGCATTTTCATACAATATGAAGCATGTATTTGACTCAAAATCTTGTTTCTTATTTGAGGTACTGACCTATTATTTTGTGCCACATTTCGTAATGAAAAAAATTCATAGATAGAAAGGGTCTATAGGACCAATGGTATATTGCTGTGAAGTTTTTTATTTAGACTTTATAGAGGATCAGGGATAAGACAATTGATCATTCCTTTTCATTTATTTTACGTTGATGAGTGTGTAGTGGTTTTGAGATGGTTTGGTCTTAATCATAATTCACACATAATTTTTCAAGATTTTATATATCTTAGGTATTCAATTTTTTTAGTTTTATCTTATATTTTAATGGAACTATGTGGATTAATTATCCATGTTATATTGGGTGTTATGTGTTTTTACATCGATTAATTTTTTTTCCCTAGTTATGGGTTTGGTGTATTTTTTTAGGCAATTTCTTATGTTATGATCATCTTTATCATTTTCCTTATTAGATTTATCTACATTTCTATAGTTGGTATAAATTTTATTAGGGTAATCATAGGAATATGATTCGAGTAGTGAAGGTTGGAGGTGGGTTTCAAAGTAAAACAAGTAGAACAATATAATAAAAAAATTGATCGAATATATAATAATTATTTTTTCTTTATTCTATATTCAAGTGTTCTGGTATTTATTGTGCATCATTGTTCACTACAAGTTCATATAGGATGTATAACCTTTTTATTCAATGGTTATTCTCTTGGGTTACATGTGTCAATGGTATAATGAGTTGACGATGGGGGGTTGAATGAAATTGTATTATAGGTAGTGGTTAGAGTGATTGAAAATTGTCCATGATTTAGGGTTTATTATTATGTTCTTCTTGGGGAATCATCTTTTTACATAATTATTTCTGGTTCTTCATGGAATTAATGTTACTTGATGGCGTCGATCAAATTTTAAGAATAATTTTGACTAATTTTTTTGGGGGATATCAAAACTATTTAAGTGGAATATAGAGAATTTATAGGTAGATCATTATGATGGTTATAGATCACTAGGGTCACATGTTTTATGGTTATGGTAAATTGGAATTTTCTAGGTTTCCACTAGCCTTTTTTTTCTCCTATATGTGGTTTAGAAGGAAATTTTTTTCTATTGGACGTGCTATAATTATCCATATGGGATGGTTTGGTTTCTTACTTTATTGGTTTGTCAAGAATTGGGTGTTATGGGTTTCATCAGTTCATATGGAAATTTCGTGAATTTTGATCCCCAAGAATTTTTTCTTATTCTGTTTGGAAATGTAACAAGTGTTTTTTATTTCAAAAATATATTACAAAAATCCATTCATTTTTTTCAAAAAATTATATAAAAAATGATAGTGTATTAGATCTTTATTATGATATATATTAAATAAAAAATATATTATAACTAGCCATAAAATTAGTATATCAATATTTAAATAATAAATAATTTCATTTCACATTGGAATTAGAAACATGAGATTTATGTATACATATTATATTGGTTCTAAAATTACAATATTCTTTGTTTTTATAACAAAAAAATATCATTCATTATTAAGATAAAATGAATTAATATATATTTATCAAATATTTTATTTATAATAAGTTAAATATTTTACGCATTCTACAAATGAAAGACATATTATATAACATGAAAAATAAACTAGTCAAAGTTAATGATCCAAACACAACTTTATATTTCATTTTTATTGTACTTATAATTCATAAATGTATTTAAAGGCTTTCTAGGGATGATTATAACATTTTCTAATTATAAAGATATTCATACATATGAGTCATTTCTATTTGGAATTGTGAAAAAATATTTTGTAGAGAATGTGATAGAGGTATTTTCAACTATAGTACATAATAATTAATGATATTTGTATCCCAATGAGAAAATGAAATAGTTCTATTTCTCACTAACCGTAACATATAAAAGTTAATCCAGTTCGTATTGTTTTATGTTACATTGCAATATAATGTTTAACCCAATTAAAATATTCTACGTATCCAAAAATTAAGTACTAAATTAACATATAAAATGAATTAATATAATCTTATAGGATTTAGGAATATGAAAATTTTCTCATGATTCTAGTGATTATATAAGAGGCACTAAAATTGTTACACAACTCACTTATTTATGTACTCTATAGTGGAATGGTGTATCCTAGTATAAGAAATATACTATTATAGGTATTTAACTATCAATGATGAGTAATTATGTTATTTCGTTCTATTCTTCATGGTTATACTGATGAAATAAATACTTTCATACTTAACTATATTTCATTAAATAAATCATTAAGAAAACCGAATTAAATAAAGACTAATAAATTTATAAACTGAACTTGAATAAAAATTAATCATTTTTAAGTATATTCAATGTAATATTAATTAAATAAAAATGGAATGAATTTTGAAAAAAACATATTTTTTAGATTTATAATAAAAAAATATGTTATTTTAGCATGATTTTGACTTTAAATGTTTTTGGTCAATAATGAGAGTACTTATTAATAATGAGGACATTTATTAAGGAATAAGTTTGAGAAATGTTTAATTTATTGGTATTTGTGACCTAAAATAGGAAGAGTTCCTCTGATGGAGTTTAAAATGGGACAATAAACATCTTCATGTTTATTTGAAATTTTATTTTTTAAAAACTATATATTTTCATTATTAAATTGATTTTTTTAGTTTAATTTTACTTATACTGGAAAAATCATATATAATTGGGATAAAAAACAAAAAAAATCTTATTTCTTTAAACATGAATAATATAATATAAAATGAAGAAAAATGTATCATTATAAGAAACATATAAGGAATATAAATATGCAGAAAATAAAATATGAATGAATTGATGTTATTAGAAAGACTAAAAAATTAGAATATTATTCTTTATGAACCCTCTTAAAAACATTCCACGGAGAATTAATTCAATAATAATACATTACATTAGGGTAATGGTAAACATTTTGGGGGGGAAATAAGTGATTTAGACAATTAACAGATAGTTTTATTTATGGATGTATGGGTATATATAAAAAAATCAATATATATATATTCATTCTATATATATAGTCAATAAGTAAATTTATCATATATATATTGGTTATATGTACTCATTTTATTTGTTTATAAATATATATATTTATTTATTTATTAATTTATTCAATTGGTGTGACTATTGTGTTTATTTTTATTTGGCAAAATAACAATAAAAATTAAATAGATTGGCGATGTTGAAATATGATCACTATGAATAATACTTATATAAAATGAAAAAAATATAAAATCCTAGAAATAATATATTTGACATTTATAAATATGTAATTATCCTTAAAATAATAAATCAAGAATTACATGTAAATAATTTTAATTCAATAATAAAAAGTTTTATTTTTTCTAGAAAATTATTTTTCTATAGTCTATTTATTTTTATTTGAATGCTAAATTTTTCACTTTTTAAATTTTTAATTGGTAAAATATATACAATATTTCTAATTAATGAAGATAATTTTTAAAAAAAATTATTTTATTTTATTTTTGAAAATAAGATTCCATATTTAATGGTGAAAATACACTAACAAATTAGTTAAATGTGGTAAATATTAAAAAAAATATATATATCTGTATAAAATATCTTAAATTATTATTATAGTCATATATGGGTGAGAATGCTTTTTGAATTTTTCTTTTCTTTTTATGAGTAACTTTTTTAAAAAATATATTCCTAAACCATTCCTGAAATAGTATTAGCAAAAATTACACAAAATATAATATATAGAATAATTCCTCTACCACCCATTTCAAATCAAACTTACAGTTATTCTCCCTCGCATTACACTACCCAAATTTATTGCACTAAAATATTTTTTCAAATTATGAATTCCTTGTATATATAAAATTTTTATAATATAAAGTCCTAGGTAATGATATAAAAAATCATTTTCACATTAATTACAGTTCATGATATATAATGTTATATTAATTATCAAGACATTAAGTAATTTATATACTAAAAGTAAATATTTTTATTAAACTATTTTCTAAAATGATTTTATTTAAAAGTATAGTTTTAAAATTATTGAATATGAATTTGAAAATTTTAATTATAAATTTTAATTCATAATGTCAAAATTTTCATAACATGAATTACTAAGAATTTTATAAAAATATTTATTTTTCAATGAATAGTGAAAATTATTTGTTTTTATTGAAAATTGAATTTTTTTTCAAATTATTTATAATGTAAAATTATATTTCGGATTAGTTTGAAGATATCATTAGTTATTTTTGAAAAAAAATCTAATTATAGTACTTATAATGAATTCTATATAGGAATTCATTATAAAAAAAATTTCACTTAAAAAGATTTTTCCGAAAAAAAGTTCTTCACCTCATTTGGTGGGATTAATTTTAAATAAAATCATTCCAATTAAGTGTCTTCAATATTTAAAAATGGATTAAATATTAGGAATCTAGAGTTTAAAAGTTTCTAAATTTTCCCTTATATTTTTATTCATTATGAATAGAAATCATTGTAAATTTTTACCACTATAAAGGTAAAGTGGGTTAATTAATAGAAAGAGTAATGTGGAGAAGACTTGAAAGTTACCCTAAAACAAGACTTAAATTTGTTTTTTTATTATATTTATTCTATAATAATAAAAAATTATAATATATGAACTCAATTTTTAATATAAACATTGTATATAAAATTAAAATATATAATGTATTGAAAAGTCAAAAATCCCATTCTCTTTGTGTTAATAAATTTAAAATTTTTACATAGGTATAAAAAAATATAGGTGAAGTTAACCATATTAATTTGAAATATTAATGATTTTTATTTATCATGTTAATTTATTCCTAATTTTAATTTTGAAATAATTACCTTAAATTCCTACGCAACGCCGATTCAATATTTATTTAATTAATAGATAAATATTACAAATGATTATAAAAATATTAAATTTATTATTCTTTGAATGAATTATTGTGTTAAATTATTTTATTACATTAAAATTTAATATTATATATGTGTTAGTTAATTATATTCAAATTCCATGTTGGTCTTTTATTTTTTAAATTCAAAATTAATTAAATAGTTTTAGAATTTCCATTTTTTGTTAGTTTAATGAAATAATATCTTATTAAATAATATAAATGTACATAAAATAATTTTTTTTGGATATGTTATATGGAAAAATTTGAATATATCAACATGATCTATTTATGGTCTAATTATAATTTTTTAGTAATATTCTTGACCCTTATTGAGTAAGATCTTTAATACCATGAAAATTCTCAAAAAGGGTCAAAACAGGTTCAAAAAGGGTCAAAACAGGTTCAAAAAAGATCTTGGTGAAAAAATGGCCTAAAATTATTAAATTTTTACTATATGATATTATTTAGAATAAAAATAATTATATAATTTAATATTATCAATATGGGTCCAATTTAGAGTGGAAATTATTTTATATTAATTTAATACTTTAAAAATCCAAGATTCCCCCTCCACTCTCATGAGAAAGAGAACATCATTTACTATTTTATTTACACATAAAAGACTTTTTTTCACCAAATACATACCAAAATACCTTCTTTACAGACCTACCCACTTCCTAAAAAAATTTATTTTTTCTAAAACCATAATAGGAATGTTTTTTTGTAAAACTTTAGAGGCTGTCCGAATAATAGTAGTTCTTAGCCAAGTGTTTTTCATATGATCCTTAAATAATTCTACAAACAAGATGGATTATTATTATTATTATTATATTAATTATACGTATGTGTTAATATGTTAATGGAATAACCTCTATCCATCTACAATTCCATCAAATGGGAAACAAAACCATCGTTCATGTTTAAGGCGAACTACCACCTCACGAACCGATGTAATTCAGTTTCAAAAAAATTCTCTTAAAGATGTTAGTAATGATGATTTAATGTATATATATAGTATTCATGACATACTTATAATTATTAAATTATAATATATCATTTAATTTAATACACTTCCATTCATAGAAAAATTAAAACTTCATTCATGCGTACATGTGGACCCATTCCTCTATGAAGTGATGTGATTAATTTTTCATAAACACATCCCATTGTTGATATATATAATTATATTAAAAACTTTATATGGTATTTATAAAAAATATTTTTTAAAAAATATAAAAATATCCTTACCATCTATCTATAATGATATATACATCAATTTTAGTTTTATAACCACTCATGTGATATGGTTCTGAAAAATTATCGACGTTAAAATGTTAGAGAATCTCATGAATAACAAAATTTTTGACCATATTCAACCTACTGAATTTATTTTATTCAAATTGGTTGAATATCATCAGAACATTTGATTTGAAGTTAATTGATTATGTAATTAAATAATAAATAAAATAAGAGGGGGAAAATAATCATGAAATTTTTATCATAATCAAGTAAATAAATAACAAATTTTTGTCATTCAAGAAGGTGGATAACTCTTATTATGAGTCTAACACATGTTAAAGGACTTTCCTTTAATAAAAAATGTTTAAATGTTTTTCTCCACCTATTTTTCTTTCATGTCAATATTTTTTAAATTATTTTTTGGATATATTTATATGGACATAAATTAATTAAAAATTATATTTTTTCTATCATTTTAATTTATTATTGGTTAAAAAATTGTTTTTCTATATTTGATATTGTTCATTTTGACTTTATTGATAAAGGATAAAATAAATTTTCTATTTTAACATATACTATGACAATGAATTTTCTCATTCTTGTAATAATTATTGGTTAATTGGAATCTTTAAAAAGGTCTAATAGTTTATTAAAATAAAAAACCTATTTCCATATGTTCTAGTTCAAAATTAATTCAAACAGAATGGATGTTTAAAGTACAGAAATGTTTTTTTATAGGTGAAAAGAATATTTTTATGAGTGTAATGTTGAAAATTGAAATATTTTATGTGCTACGGTTCTGTTATGTTTCTTGGGAAATTTTTGTGATGTTGGGTTGTTCTTTTATTAACCATGTACATATTTTTCTGTTATCAATTACGGATGGGTGGTTTCGTTATAAACAAATTATGATTAGGTCTGTTATAGCCCTCCAATGCATTAGTTATGGAAGTTGACCGTATTACTTAATCGTTTTGTATAAGTGACATAGAAAATAATGTCCCAAGTTACCTATATGATTTTTCTATGAATTATATGTGGTTTTGAATAAATATTATGACTACTCAATGTATGATAATGATATTATGTTTAATGGAAAATATATTCTACTTCATTAGGTTGAAAACCATATCTTTTTAAAAAAAGTAAATCTATTTTCATGATCGAAATGAAACCTTTATGTGTATCATTTTAAATTTTAAATTATTAGGAATTGTTTTATGAATGTATTTGGGTACATAATTTTATTTAATGTTTATTTTTTAGCTAATGATGATTTTGAAAAATGGAAATTTTTTTAATTATTCATGTACTAATGTTTCCTTTCTTTTTTATGTCCCTAACTGAGATTTTTGTGCTTATTTCATATTTTTAAAATATTTTTCATAGTATTTTATTAATTAGTAGTAATAATAATTAATAGGTATAAGGATGAGGCCAAGAATAAAATTATAAAGATTTTTCAAAAAAAATATAACTTGTTATATCTTAAAAGTTTTGATTTGTGGGAAAAATGAATACTGAATAGATGTTTCAAATTTGTAATATATGTGTTTATTATGTAAGTATTGTGACATAAATATATAAAACAATAAACCATAAATGTCTTTAAAAATTAATGATGGCGGATTCAAGTTTAAATAGTCAGTAATACATATTGTTTAAGGATATATGCTTATATTTGGTATCATATAATGATTTAGATAAATTTAGGGGTTTAGATAATGTTAATAGAATTCTATATAATATTTTACTTTATATAAAAGATTAAAATATATAAAAATTTATGATTACCATGTCTCTTCAATTAAAATGTGTCTATTCATAATAATTTTCCACAGAAAAAATGGGTATGTTGATGTAGGAAGGAATTGATGGGCATAATGTCCTTCTAAATCAATAATAACAAATAGTAGGAATTGAAACAGTGTAGTTTGTTGTAGTGATGGGAAATTTGAAATAGGATATAAATGTTTGCCGTATTCATGATGGAGAAAAACTAGATCAACCACTAAGGAACATGATGATAGAGTATAATTTTCTTAGACAACATCCTCCAGCATTCAGTGAATCATCCATCCAAATGGTTTCATATAGATGAATTAATGACTTGGAAAAGATATTAGAAGTCATGGGTTGTTTAGATAAAAAAAGTTAACCATTACTATTTATCATTTTTAAGGTGAATTAAATTAGTATTGGTCACTGATTGTGAATATTAGAAAAATAGAATGGATTGATTCCATGGAATGAGATGAATTTATGATGATTTTACATGACAAGTAATTTTATAAATATGTTCATATAAGGATGTAATTTTTTTTATTGTGAAAAAAGGATAAATATTATGTGACAACATATGAAAAAAACTTCACCCAATAAGAATGGTATATCCAAAATTTTATCCCACATCCTGATAGTAAAATTAATAAGTTTTAATCAGGATTGGAACCAAGATATAAAATGGAATTAGATTACCATGAATTAAAAATTTATTATAATTTTATTTGATGTTATAAAATGATATAAATGGAGTTTATTGATGATCAATTATTACCTTAAAACTAGACTAAAAATAGGTCTATGTGGGAAAAATTCAAAATAATCCATTAAATAATGTTTATGGTAAGAAACAAATATTTTTAATCTATGAATGGTTTAGTAAAACACACCTTGGGGAATGTCTTATGAAATATAGGAAGTTATTATAAATTGGTATGTTTGGTCATATGGCCCAAGACTATAAATAAATAATCATAAACAATCCATGAACTGGGAAAAATATATATAGCCAATAATGAGATGTTTTAATTACGTTGATTTGTCAAATTCTAGAAGTGTATGTCAAATTTTTCTTACTCAATGGGAGAAATTAACAAGATTGAAGGAGAAAATTGTGTGGTTAAATTATATTCTAATATAACAGTTGATTTTGGGGCATTTAATGAAGTGGTGATAGGTACATCACTTATTTATTCAAAATATGTTAATTCGTTCTTTGACTCTGGATCTTCATATTTCTTCATTTATAATAATCATGCAAGCACAATGGAAATATAATCTCATAAAAATTATAAATAACATTTAGTGAACATTATATATGTAAATATTAAATATTCCTAGATTTATAATAATATTTCTATGGTTATTTGTTGTACGGTCATTTTTTCGTATATATCTGAAATTCCCATTTTAGAATTTTTTGTTATTATTATGATGGAAAGAATTTTATCTAATTATATAGATATATATTTGAAATCTAATAAAATTATATTCAATTATTTAATATCCTTGATATCATATCATGAAGTTTAGAAATTTATTAGTGATAGCAGTGAGAGTTACATTGCTCATGTTGTTGATAAGAAAGAAAATATTCAAATTAGTGATGTACCAGTAGTAAATGAATATGTGGATTTATTTAATGCTGATTTTTCTGGTTTTATTCCTAATATAGAGGCTGATTTTATATTGAATTAGTAACCACATATATTTTTATTTTAAAAACCCCATATCTTATTTTTCATGTAGAACGAGTGGAATAGAAAAAGACATTGAAATAATGTCTTGATAAGTGTTAAATTCATACTAACACTTATCCACGAGGTTCCTCTATTTTATTTTTTTAAAAGAAAGATGATTCCATGATGTTTTTCAATGATTATAGAGCATTCAATAACATCAATTTTGATAAAAAGTATATTTTTTCTTCATATCGATGATTTTTTAACCATATCGAAGGAGCACAATATTTTTCAATGATTTATCTCAGTTTTGGATACCATCCTTTTATGGTGAATGAGGATGATATCTTCTATACAATATATCATAATATATAAAAAAATTATCAAATCTTAGTTCTTTCTATTCGACTATCTAATACACCCAATGTATTTATAGATATTATGAAAACTTTTTTTGATGAATATTTAGATATGGTTGTGGATTTTTCATTGATGATATATTGTAATATTATAAAATCCAAAAATATTATTATAGAAACCAAATGATTATTCTAAAATATCTAAATAGAAATAAAAAATATTGAAAATTTTTTCACAGAGAATTTTGTTTAAAAATATATTCATTCCTCAAGCATATTGTTTATAATGATGGAATAAATTTTGATCTGTGTAAAACTAATATTGTTGATTAATGAAACTAACCTATAATTTTTATAAAAATTCAATATTCTCATGAATCAGTAGGTTAATATCAAATGTTTTTTTGGAAAACATTTCTAGGATATCAAGCCCACTGACTAAGTTAACTCGAAAATGAGATAAATTGATCTAGATTAAAGAATATAATGAATGTTTCTAGGTAATGAAAATAAGATTGGTGAATGATTCAATTTCAGTTCTTCCCACCGAAATTGATTTCATTTTGAACTATAGTGATTTTCATTAAAAAGAAGTAGTTTTGTTAAAATATATAATGTGGAGGTAATTTATTTTACTTAATGGAAATCAAATGATCATTAAATAAATTATCCAACACATGAACTATAATTAGTTATTTTGTTTATTATTATTAAATATAGATAATTATTTATATGTAGTAAATGTGAAATACATATTGATCATAAAATTTGAAATATATTCAGTTAAACAGAGTTGAACACGAGATAAAGGAGTTTTTTTTAAACAATAAGGATTATGACTGTATGATTCCTTACCATCCGGGAAGATAAAATAATGTATCCAATTATTTGATTTAAAAAATAATGCTAAATTAACCATGTTATGGTTGTACATGATACAATGGTTAATTATTTTTTAAATTATGGCCTAGGATTTGTGCTTGAAGTAATGTTTTTCTAGGTGTTATTAAAATCATCTATATTAGAAAGAATCACAAAATATCATAAGTAAGATCATCTTTTGTAGAAAAAAGAAATATATATAACAAACGGTATGTTTTTAGGGATTAATGTTGATGAATATGAATTTATTAGGTTTGAAAGAAGATTATGTCTCCCTTTAAATTATCATTTGAAGTGAGAAATTTTGAGTGAAGCTCGTAGATACCAATTTATTCATTGTGACATCACTATGATGTACAACGATCATCAAGAGTTTTACAGGTAGGATGGATTAAAAAGATATATTTATTAATTTATTAAGAAATGTTTGAATTTTTGACTGGTTAAATTTGAATTAAAATTACTAAATGGTATGTTTAAGAATTTTCCAACACCATAGTGGATATAGTTATATATATCCATGTATTTTATGGTGGAATTACTGATGAAATCTAGAGTTAAGAATGTGATTTGGGATATTTTTCTGAGATTAAAAAATTATAAAAATTTCCTTCAAATTCAAGATAATATGTCTTTTGATCAAATTTATCTACTATAACTAAAGTATATATTCAAGTTATATTGAGTTTATATATCCATTAAATCCCACCATGATCCCAAGTTCACTTAAATATTTTTGAAATGACTTCCAAAATCCGTAGGTACTGAAAAACCTTTAGTAAAACTTTTCATCCTCAGTTTTATGGATAGTTGATGGGAATTATTCAGAACATATAATTCATGATTCATTATTGTTCAAATTATAAATATGTAATTTAGGATTATTATATTTCATTATATGAGTTTTATTATAATAATAATTTTTATTTTTCTATCTAGATGACACCTTTTTAAGAATTATATGAAAAATGGTGTTAAAATCCAACACTTTGGGATGAAGTAGTACAAAGGAAGTCGATAGGGATAGAGTTGGAATAGTAAATGTTTGAGAAGGTTAATATTATTCAACAATATTTGAATACAACCCAGAGGAGGAATAAAAGTTCTACAGATAACAGGATGACGTATCATTTATTTTAGAAATGTCACCATGATTTTTAATGTATCTAAATTGAATAATATAAATTATTTTGATATAAATGGGAAGTTACGTCCACTAATCATTAAACCATATAAAATCCATGAGAATAATGGATTGTTTTCCAACTGAGTGGCCTTAGATCATTTTTTTCTATGGTACACGATATTTTTCATGTTTTGTTGTGAACAAAATATATGTTGTATTCATATCATGTATTGAGACCCAATGTAGTTAAGTTGGAAGGAAAACATTCATATGATGAACAACTAGTAAGAATTACTAAATAGAGAGAGAAGGTGTTTACAAATAAATTAATTCATAAAGATAAAATTTTATAAAAAACACATATTTCTGAAGTAGGAACATGGGTATATGAAAATATTATGAGTGAAAAATATCCCTTGTTGATTTCATGATAAATAAAAATTGGGAGGATATAATTTCAAAAAGTGGAAGACTATAAGAACCATAATAATGATTGAGTAAATCATTTTTACATTTATTAGTACTCATGTTATATATATATAAATATATATATATATATTCATTATAATTAATATGGTAATTTTTAAATCAAAGAGGATATAATTTTATTTAAAAAATTTCTAATAATGTTTTATCTAATTTTTTTGTCAAATAATTGATTTTTAATTTGAAAAATATAATTTTACTTTTGAATTAATCTATTCAAAATTATCATTATATAAATTTCAATGTATTTTCATAAAAATTATATTTATCGATGTATAGTTTAAAATAGTGTTTTTATTGAAAAACATATTTTTAAAGTGATTATAAATTCAAATTGTAATTTAAATGTTTTTGAAAAAAAATATTTAATTTTAAATGAAGTAAACTAATTATATTATTTTTAATTAATTTTAGATATTATTATAGTATAAATACATTTTTGGAACATAAAATTGGATTTTTCTCAATAAAATTTTTTCATAACTTTTTTCGGGTTTGATTTTAAATTTTACTCTACCAATTTTTTATTTTGAATGATGAAAAATGGATATTATATTTTTAATTTGGAGGTAAAAATTTTATATATATGTCAATTTTATTTTTAGAAATTATGAATAGACATCATAGTATATTTTCATACCATAGGAGCGGTCAAATCAGTAAATTATGGGTAAAAATAATGTGATAAGGAGTATAAAGTAAACCTAATTCTTATAATAATTTTATGATTTGAGTTTATCTCGTCCATAATCATGATAAATTCAAATATATGACATATTTTTCTTTATGGACATGATTTTGATCATTATAATATTTTACACAAAAAAATTTAAAAATGTCATTCTATTTGTTTTACTATCATTATATTTTTTAAAAAGGGATTAAAAGAAGGTATGTTTTTTTATAAATATTCATATAAAATATAGAATATATTTCTATTTCATGGAAATTTGTTTCTAATTTTTAGTGCTGATATAATTAACATAAATTCCTACACAATGTCGATGCAATATTAATAAAATAAAATAAAAAATAAAATATATGATTTTTAAAATGTAAAATGTATTATATTGTTCTATAATTGTGGAGTTCCCAGATTTTTTAGTTAAAATTGACTTATTAGAGGGTGAGAATGAATCCTATTTTCATTAAATGATTTTATTTTTGTTTTAAAAGTAAAATATAATGATTTTATTGGAAATTAATAATAATATTGTTTTATAATATAAAATAAATTTTAAAAAGATTTAAAAATGAAAAAAATCTTATGCCTTTCCAAAATATTGGTATATGATTTAAAATTAAATTTTGTTTACACTTATGATCCAATTATTCATTTATAGTAACATTATTGACCATAAAAAATTAAAAATTACTAATATCACATTAATTTTCAAAATGGGCTAAAAAAGGGTAAAACAGAGTTATAAGGTTGAAAAAATCACCTAAAATTCTCTATTTTTTTATTTGAAAATATTTAGAGTCACTCACATCATATAATATAATATAATCAAAATATAATTACTTAAATATGAAAAGTAATTTATATTAATTTAAAATTTTTAGGATTTCCAAGGGTACCCCTTACCTCTTCTTTTAATGGGAAAATACTTTACACTTTTAATCACACTAATTTTATCTGTCTATTACCTAAAAAATATTTTCCATACATTATTCCCACATCCAAGATTGCATAGGTATATCATAAAACTAACCTAGAAATATTTTGGGGTAATCATCAAGGGGTTTCTTGAAGAAGCGGTATAATTCCTAACCATGTGTTTTACATTGTTTCCTTTTCTACATCCTTAAAATATTGTTCAACCATAGTGAAATAATAGCCATAGTATCTTAAAAATTCTAAAATGTTATTATTTTAATGTAATAACTGATATATTTTTCCTCTTTCATCAAATGAGAATCGAAACCATCCATCATGTGTACGACAAATTACCACCTCATAAACAGATGTAATTTTTTTACATCATATTCTATTACAAATTGGTATAATGATGGATTTAATATATATATATATATATATATTATTGTTGACATATTTTTCATTCTTATAATATAAAATATCACACACTTTTATATCTTTCTAATCACTAGAAAATGATTATGTCATTCTTACATACTTGTGGACTTGTACATCCATGAAGTGATGTGATTAGTTTTTTCATGAACACATCACATGGATGATATATATAATTATATTTAAGGAAATAATATCTTATGTATTATAAAATTATTATTCCAAAATGATAAAATAATACATACCATCTCTCTATAATGGTCTTTGAAAAATGGAAATGTTAGTCATGTGTATGTAATGCCTATCATCTCCATCATTGTAACACATATAATTTTTCATAATCACCAATATTGATTTTTTAAAAGTACACTTTATTTATAAAAATGATAATAATGTCATTATTTATATTCCAGATATGATGGAATAATGACCTCTTTTGCAAAATTCAACATACTAATGTTATTTTGGATGCATGGGATGCATATCTTGCGAACATTTGATGTGAAAATAATTGATTATGTATATAAATAAAAAATAAAATAAATAAGTCAACAAAAATAAAAAAATTCTTTATGAAATTAAATAATTTTAATAATTTTATTATATATAAGTTAATGAAAATACATGATTATTTAGATTCATGGTATGGGACTTTCCTTTAAAAATAAACTTTTAATGTTTCCCATTTTACTCTTTTTCTTCCTTGTCCATATATTTTTTAATAATTTACATACAAATTTATATGAACATATATGTATTACAAATAATATTTTAGGTCCCTTAATAAGCTTCTTAATGTTTTTCAAAAAATAATTTATCTATATTCTATGTTAAAATTTTTAAATTTCTATATCAAAGATAAATATAATATTATAATTTAACGTATATAGAGACAATTACTTTTCTTACTACTTTAACCATTAATTTATATTTTTATTCATTTATATTTTTAAATATATTTTTTCAACTAATAAACCTCCTTCCCTATTTTTTATTATTTTTAAAAAGGTGTTCTAATTTAAATTGGTATTTCATATATCTATCAATGTTTTTATATGAGTGAAAATAATGTTTTTATAAGGGTAATGTTTGATATTTCATGATTTTATATTCTATTATTATTTTATGGTTTTTTTGAATTTTTATGATTGTGTAAGGTTTTTTATCCATGAATTATAGGTTTTTTTAAAAATAAAAGATAGATGGTACCATTAGAAACCACAGATGGGTGGGTCTATGATAGCCCTCTAATTCATTAGGTGTTGAAGTTGACCTTATTGGTGATTCTATTTTTTTGGTTGATATATAAAACGATTCCCCAAATTAACTAAATGAATCATATATTCATTTTAATACATTTTATAAAAATATTATTTTTTTAAATGTAAGATAAGGATCTTACGTTTAATGGAATGATTATGCTACTTTTTCAAGGTGAAATGTATATCATTGTGAAAAAAATTCATAATATCTTCAATATTTTAACGATTTAATTTATTTTTCCTTTTAAATTATATGAAATGTTTTATGATAATATTTGAGCATATAATATGATTTATTTTTTATTAAAATGTTTATTTTTTAAAAAAAATTAAGAAGGAAAAGTTTTAAATGTATTTATGTAATAAAAGTTTTCTTTTCAATTTTTAATTCCCATAATGTGGTATTTTTACTCATACGATGTTTTAATAATGTTTTTAAAGGTATATAATCATGATTAGATATTGTTATTAGGTCATGAAAAAATATGTGGTGATATCTCGTAAAAATAAATCTTGTTATATTTTATAGTTTTTTTTGTGTAAAATGGACACTAAATGGATGTTTCCATTATAAAATATATGAGTTTTTAGGTAATGGTTATGACCAAAAACTCTAAATATATAAACACTAAAGATCATTGGGAATAAAATAGGGTGAATTATAGTCTAATGACACAATAATTTCTAATGTTTAAGGATATGTCTTATAATTAATTTGATCAAAATAATGATTACTGCAAAAGTAGTATTTAATCTCATCAAAGTATTCTACACTTTATTCAATTTATATTTCATTTATATTAACAGTAAAACTCTTACTATTTATTTTTTTAAAATTTATTATAATAAATATAGAATTAATAAAATATTTTAATATGAATTTATAATTAAATATATATGGGTTTACAAAAATTTATTCATGGTATGAACATTGTATTTTAGTATTTTCAACCACCATTATGAATTAAAAAATCCACTTTATTAATTATAATTCTTATGAGTTAATAAAAATGCATAAAATATATATTTTTTAATATTATTATTTATTTTCAATCATGAAAATTCCTATAAAATCATTATTATTAATTAAATCATTATTAATAATAAAATTACATATAGAAAATTAATTATTGAATTTAATTGACAATCAGTACTTTTAGTTATTGTAGAATGAAGATGGAACATCCAAAATTCTTTAAAATTATAAATTTAATATAATTAATTATAGTGGGATAATTAATATAAAGTGTTCTAAGTCATCTCTATTACTAGTAATTTAGAAAAAATACCCCAAGCCCATTTTATGGTGGACTGATAATGGAATAAATAACATGAGATATAAAATTATGAAAAAATACCACCTCATTTTTTTGTTTTTTGTTTTCATATGAAGATTGAAATATCAAGTAACCATAGTATAAAACAATTTTTTTTACCATTTATGGTATATAATATTCCCTAGAATACAAGAACATGTTAAAAGGACGACATATACCCAACGATTTGTTTAAATATCTACCTCATTACTAAATAGAACGAATAAAATCAAAGTGATCATTGAACAATAAATAATAATCTATAGTGTATTAATTGAGGTATCTAAATGTCCATAATAAATTATTAATTCATTGAATGAATGGTCCTTATAGAGTTTTATACCTTCTAATTTTATAAAATAGATAAAACATATAGTTTTTAACATATTAATTAGTCAAATTTCTACATAAATATTACTATAAAAGGTTTTGTCGACAAATAATCATATGTCGTGTTAATAAGTTTAGTAATAATTATAGGAAACATTATAGAAATAGATAATTAATATCATATATAATTCATCATGTGTACCATGAGGTGATATTAAGTACCATGGGATGATAGAAATAGTGTCTTGATGACATTCACCTCATCATGGTTCATGATTTACTTTCTAATATCTAAGAATATCTCATAACTATGAACACCTTGTATAATTAATACAAAAATTTATAACACTATTTGAATCTATAAAAATAATTTTTTATAGGATTAAAATTTATAATCCCAAAAATTAGGAATAAATAGTTTGTTCAAAAATGAATCCTCATTCGAGGGACTTATGTTGGACCCTATGTGATTTTTCAAAAGAGAAACTAATTCTACAATCCTTGAACCATTATTATATGAAAATAATAGACAATATAAAAATATTATTTCAACTCATGTTGTCAATGGTTGTAAAATGATCTCGATTGAACACCCTTTTATATCATTATAAATACTTCCACAACAATATATATCTCCATGCATCTTATCCATGTATGTGTAACCCATTTTTATGACATTGACTATCCCAAAGACAAAGATTACGATATTCTGGTGTATACCATACAATATAATGATTATTCCTAAAAAATTACCTCCTAGTTTTAATGAATAGGTAATAATTCATTCCACTATGTAGTTGGAAAAATCACATGTTAGTTAATTAATAATGGTTATGAATTTACTCAATTTAATTCAATAATGGGCCATGGAATAAATATTTTCATATTGTAGGATGAATCCTATATAGGTTAAACTCATGAAATATAATGTTTAGAATAATACACAAACCACCCTTGATTAGATCAACCTTAATAATGATTTATGAAAGGTATCATACAATGAAATTTCACATAGTGAATATATTTTCAATCATCGGTAATAGTGTTTCTTATAAATAATAAACCCATATGAATATCCATGATGATATGATATTCCATGTGATTTAATTTCTATGGATAATTTAGATATTAAGTCTCCTTTTATTATATCATTAGTTTATTCTATTCCATATAAAAGATTCGAATCACACAAATCATAACATATCATCACAACTTATAATACTCTATGATGATAGTTGACTCAGTTTAGCTCAAAGTGAAATATTTTGGGTATTTTTTCATTTAATTGTTCAAATAATATATACACCAGTCATGAATGAATTATCACTAGAGAATATCTTTTAAAATAAAATCATAATGAAATCCCATTGAAAAAAATCATTACATCTAGTATTTCATTAATATAAAAACCCAATGACTTCATAGGACTCTCATTTCTCACAAGTGTTATTTTATTTTTCAATTGATTATCAACAATAACCTCTATAGCCATCAAAAAATATTTAAATAACAATTATTTATCAAGTGAGATGGAATTTACAAATGATTTATTTTGTCCTATTGTGATTCTAGGGTTCCTATGCCTAGGAAACAACCCCACAACGAACATAGTAAATCACTACTGATATCTGAATTCTAGAAACCACCCAACGTTTTGTAAAGAATGTATTTATTAAAACAAAATCCATCATGATTTATAATAAATTATTTTACATTTAAATTGTTTTTTAGTCTACCATTTTGGATTATTTGGAACCCTTCTAGCAGATAGATCCACCATTTAAGAGAAACACAAAACCAAACAAATATATTATAGCATTTTAATATATTTTTAAACTAGTATAAATAGACTTATTAAAGGTTTTCCCTCACATTTAAAGATATAAAATCCTAACCTTAAATCATTTCAAGTACATAAGATTCTATTTATAATAAATCAATATCTATAACATTGATTGTATTCGTTTATACTATTTCTATCAATGAATAAGAGGCATTAAAAATATAATAAAAAATTATAGACAGGATTGACCCTATAAGTTATAGAAACACAAACCCTAGTATCTTAGATCTAGTTTGTTACTTTGTTACATTATCATAAGATTCAAGGAATCCAATTTGGAAGGACCAAATAGTTTAGAAGTGGTTGTAAACAAGATACATATTTGATTCCCATATTAAATTTTAAAACAAGAATTAAAATATAATATTTTTTCAAGAATAATTTTGTTCTCTCTAGTATATCGCTATATATAATTCATATTACACTTGATGGATTCATGGGAAGGGTAAAAATTAGGGTGATCATAGATTCTTAGTAAGAGTTAAGTACAACAAAATCTATCCTGAATCAATTAGAATTATCAACCTGGAAATTTAAATGAGTAAAGACTAACATTATTTAAAAAATATGGTATCATGATTATATAATTCATAATCAATATATAATAGTAAATAATTGAAAACCATTCTATTTATTTTATAAATGAGAAAGATATACATTTACGGATAATATCACTGTGAAAATATCTTGGATAATAATAACTAAATTCATAATGAAATAATTTCTAAATCATTAGGAATTATCTTCTCTGGAACTAGACACCAATACCATCAATACCATTCATAAGATTGTTTAAAAAAACTTATAGAAACCCATATAATTATAGCTTATAGATTGTCTTCATTTAAATATTGATGCATTGAGGGAATATATAATTATAGTCCCCACCTATCATTACATGTCCAATTAATTCCTCCTATATCAAATAATTTTTTTAAATCATGAAAAATGTTCTGTATCATTAATTACCAGTATTGAGTAATGAATATAGATTTACCAATATTTTCCCAGTTAAACAAATAAAATTTAATCTATAACACTTTATATAGAAATTATATACTATTTAAAAAATAAACATATCACTAATTAATAATATAGATTTTTAAGGGATATTTAATGTCTAATGATCACAGGTGGATGAATATTTCATGCGAATGTTTTTTCTATAAAAAATGATTCAATAAAGTGTCTATAAATGCATTACATGGTTAAACTAATCATAAAAAATCTATATAACGCGTAAGGACGCTATCCTTAAAACTAACCCCATTAAAGGATAAGTAATATAAAGGGTTGTTGTTTTTTATTAATATAAATACTATAAAAATGACATTACAAACATTTTTGGGGAAATAACATTTTTTACTTTGAAAATGTTTTTAAAACTAAAATTTAAAAAAAAATATAATATACATTTTGTTGAAAATAAAAATTAAAATATATAAATTAAAAATTAAAAAATATTTTTTTCATGATGGCTCAAATTTTTTTCATGTTTTAATTTCTAAAACAGAAATTCCATTCACTTTTTTAGGAAAATTAAAATTGTCCTTTTTTAGAAAATAATAAGAATGTTACATTGAACATGATTTTTAAAAATTTTATCATGGTTAAAAATTTATTTAATAAATCATTTGTAAAATGTTAAAAATATATTTTAAAACATTTATTAAATCATGTATTTTGAAGAAAAATTATTTTCAAAAGAATATAGAAGTGAAGTCAGAATTTATTTAAAACTTTTTGTCAATATTTTTAAGTAATAAAGAGTTGAAAATTGGTTGTTTTAATTAAAACAACTATAAATAACCAGATTTACCTATCTATATATATTGTTTTATTAGATAATTATAAAATAATTTTCATCAATATAAGTTCAATCATAAACAATCCCACTTAAAATGAACTTCAAAAATAGAAAAATTCAAGGTTCATAACATTAAACCGAGAATTTACCAATTTTTTTTATTTAAATACAAAAAATGAATTTTTTAATACAATAAAATATACTAAAAATAAAATACATACAAAATCAAAGAATATCATACAAAATGAAAAAGCAATATGACCTAGTGGAAAAATTGCATCATGAAATTATTAACCACCTTTTAAATATCAACTAAAATACCCTTAGATGAAGTAATTATAATTGAAATGTAGAATAACTTGTATTATTAATGAATCATGAAATTTATTTTAAATGGATTATTATATACTCCATATGAAAGAAACTATGTTCACAACACTATAATATGTCTCAATGAAGGGAATTTGAGATGAAGTGCCTTATATCTCACTTATTTTTGGTTGAACATGATTTAAACTCATGTATAGTGGCTTTAAGAATGTTATAAAATTATTCTGAAACCATATTCTTTTTTATAATATAACATATTATTCTCTTAAAACATTTTACTACTCATTTGTTAATAATCATTCATTATTTTCCTTATTTCAATTATTAATTGCTTTGTTTCCTTATGCATTCTTTGTAAACAATGATCCAATTATTTTTCATAATATATAGTCACATAACCTACATAATTATATTATTTTTTTAAAATATCATTTTTTTTCATTTGATAAATTCAACGAATCAATATTAAAATTTAGACATGGATAGTGGATCACATCACTTCATGGAGACTGTAGGCTGTATGTATACACAAGTGACATGATCATTTCTATAATATAGGATAGAGAAATGAAAAAAGGTGATATATTAATCTCTTAGAATCAATATAAATTCATATATATCAAATATTTTAATTCAATTTATCTTTATTACTTTCCATGTAAATTATAATTGAAAAATGAAAAGCATTGATTCGTGAGGAGGTAGTCCACCATAGACACAAACGACGTTATAATATTTTAAACAGAATTTAATTTAAGAAGGTATATATGATATTATAACTGAAGATGTATAAAAATATCATAGATATAATATAAATTATTTAGACCACTAATTATATACATCCTTGAACTATAGTGATGGAAAATTAATTAAATCGATTTGCGAGGTAGTAGTCTATAGGTCACACAATTTGCGATTTTGTTTTATATTTGATAGAAGTGGAGATGGATAAAAATTATTTCATAAATATAATAACATATATTTATATTTTAGATTCTGTTGTTATTAAATTTTATGTTATAATACATTATTGATGTTTAGAAAAATAATAAATAAATTGAATGATCTTTTTAAAGACAAATACCTTCTCTCAGAGTAACCTCCTTTTAGTCTTATCTTAAAGACCATAGGTTTGTTATTTTGGGAAGACCAATAGCTCCAAAATGTCTCTATTGATTCTGAAGAAGGATTTTCTCAGGTTTTGGTTGAGAAAAATTCATCTGGAAGTTTGAATAAGGGAACTTCAGGAGAGACCTTTTATAACCGCGGAAAGAGAACCCTATTAGAAATTACATGTAAGTTTCCAAAATGAATCCAAAATGATAAAGTAATTTAGATGGAAAAAGATTACAAATAACATTATTTTATAATTTTATAATGATAATATGGAAAAAATTTCATTTATTAGTATTTTTAATAGATTTTATGTAATTTTAGACATTTTTTTTAGTTTAACCCCCAGTAAACCCATTTTACTATAACAGTTATAATTAAAATTAATTTTTTTTATGATTCATAATGGTAAAAAAATAAGTTGAAAATATTAGATAATATATATTATTATGATTATAAATATTTAATCCACTTTTAAAAATTCAATTCATAAAATTGAAAGAATTGAATTTTATATTATCGCCACATATGCGATAAAAATCGGTTTTCTAATTGGACAATTCATAAAATAATGGAAATTTTATATATTGAAATTGAACATAAAATTCATACCAATGAAATAAATTAGATAAATTTTAATTAATTTGATCTATTTTAACTATAAAAAATTTAAAATACATTTCAATTATATAAACAATTTAAACAAAAATGATGATTTCAATAAAATTATGCATTTTCTCTTTCCATCAAAAAATGAAACATTGTGAAAAATAAAAAAAAATATTTCCTTAATATAATCTTTAGATTTTTTAAAAAATTAATTTGATTTTATCAATTAAATATACACAATTCGGTATAAATTCGTTTTACATTATGTTCAGAAATATTTACTTAACAATCTTTAATAAAAAAATAATTTTCAAAGAAAAAAACTATTTTTGTTTTAAATGATTCATATTTTATTTATAATAAATTGATAAATAATGAATTATTGTTACATATTTAATATATAAAATTTCATAATTTAGTTTTTTCTATTTATACCCACCAATTTAACATTTATGATTTAAAGGTATATCATATTATAATTAATTTTGACTCAAGTTTGCATGTGATGAAAGTTATCCAAGAGATTAAATTTAAATAAATATATTCCATGGATTTTTTAAGCTCAGTGTATCATGTCACATACACTACCAAATATGAGGTTCTTATTTTATAATTTTTTGGTGTTAAAGTTTTCCTACCTTAAATAAATTTCAACCTCATAATCTATTCCTCTATTCAGAAATCAATGGTTAGATATTTGAAAATTACATTATTTACAATCTAAAATATAAAAAGGGATAATATAACAACATATTAATAAGAGATAAATGCAATTAAAAAGTTCATATAAAAGAACACATAACTAATTTACTATGTCAGATAACATTTGGGTCAGGTGAAGAAACAGACTTGGAAGAAAACAGTTAAGATGTTTAGAGAGTGATAGAGGTCATTGATCATAAGAATGTTAATGATAAATGGGAAGTTAATGACCGCATTATGAAAAATCTTGATGATTGAAATTACTATTTGATTCATTAGATATAAAATTAATAGGATAAAATTTTTGTTTGAGGTTTCATTCCCCAATGAGGAGGAATTCTTTTATTATGTAAGAATAAAAGTAAATATACTTACATGATATATTTTTATTTCATAATCACAATTTAATCCTTTTGTTTTTTCATCAATCAATTTAAAAATCATGAATCAATCTAGGTATTTAATATACATAAATTATTATTTATTATATGAAGGACTTAAATTTACTTTTAAAAGATCATAATATTTATAAAACGGTTGGAAGTCTTTTTGTATATCTCTAACTATTTTTCAAAACTAATATGGCTAGAAGAAGTTTTCTAATTTAATACATTAGTCTTTAAACCTCAACAGTAACACCAATGGTTCACCATTAATATTTTTTTTGTAAATTTTTTAACTAAAATAAATAAACAATTTAATCAAGAAATCACATAGGTCAGTGGTTGGTGCTAAAACATTTTCATCATTCGGTTTTGGGTTCATATCTCTCAGAAATACTAGATACGAGAGGTTTTGACACAACATATGGGTTTTGATTTTTTGTAAAAATACATTAATATAATTCATATAACATTACAAAAGGGTATTAACCCATAATTACAATAAAATATAAGATAAACCCCAATGGTTACCAAAAACTATAAACTTATGTTGAAAATAGTAAGGTAATTTTTCCTTATTTTTGTCACTAAAACATATACAATACAAATGAGTTGTATTCCTATAAATGTATTCCAAAATAAATTTAATATTAGCTTAATTATATCACATTAAACTTAAAAGGGTTGTTTAATACTTTTAACTGACGATCTGTTTTAAAATCATAAAACCATGATGGTATATATAAATCTTATGTTAATGAAGACATATATTCTTCTCAAATTTAACATAATAAAGAGATGTTTCATAATTCATATCACAGAAATTCCATTTCTAAACAAACATATAAAATCTAATTCATTAATCACAATACATAAATACGTTATATATTTTATTGCGAAAAAATTTCATCCTTGGGCTAGGGGTTAATATTTAGAAGGGGGAATTTACTTAGATGATTCCAAGGTTCCGCACATATATGAACATGAACTATAAATGGATCCCTAGGATGAAATTTATTTCCTTTCATTGTACATTTAATTTTCTATAATAAATTTCTTGCTTTACACCCCTATCTTCCACACATAAAATATTTTCCCATTCAATTTAGACACTTTCCATTATTTATCTATCTAAATTTCTATGACAAAGAAATTTTATACTTCGTTCCTCCATGGCCTCCATCAATAAATATCTTAGTTAACTTCCTCATTCTCTTCTTTAGTGATTACAAGAGTCAGTTATATTATATGTTGTTAATCATATTTCAGGATATGTGATTCACCATAATAACTAAGTATTTAAATCCTTTCATCATCTTGTATTGTTTCTCATAGTCCCAAAATTTTCCTTTATATACAATATTAACATAATTCCTTTGTGTTCATTCCATTGACTAAAACCAAAAAGAATAGTGTGAGAAACTATAATTGGTATGGGAAAAATATAATATGTTATAAGACATGTAAATACTAGCATGTTTTTTTCAATATATGACAAACTAGGTTTAACCTTGGAAATTCATTCACATTATATATTAAAATATTTCATAATGTTATGTAATAAAATAGGTATTATCCAAAGAATATCTCTCCAAAGTGTCCAAATATGTGCATAGTGAGGCCTATTTACATGAGCCATGAGTCTATATGGGGAATCCCAATGTTCTATTTTCAAATTTATTACTTATAATTACAATGTTCTAGAACTACATAAACATATTGTTTCCATACATGGATTTATTTCATTGAAAACCCACATAATATATTCATTATTAAATACATTACAATTTACTTATATACTAATCCTCAAATATTATCATAGGGTTGTTTTCACTAATAAATTTTTTCCATAATATTTTTCCCTATGATTTTAAAGAACAAAAATTAAGACCAACTAATGTAACCCCGTATCCAGTAGCTCAGAGGTGATTTCCAACTTTATTACCTTTCCAAAAGATACCAGAAATCACATCTAGAATGGCCAAATAGATTATAAATATTGGTAAACTAAATATATAAATAATTTCCAAATGAAATTTAAAATATAAATTAATACATAATTTTTTTGGAATAAAATTATTCTCACGAGAATGTCCTTGAATGTAAATCAAAGTACATATCATGGATTCTTGGGAAATGAAACAAAATAAGGGTAAGCTCAATTACTAATTAAGAGTTAAGAATAATAGAACCTGTCATGAATTAATAAAAATACTCTACATATTAAAGTAAATAACTTTACACAAATGTCTTTTAAATAGTTTGACTTTCATGATTAGATAAGGAATAATAATTATGATAAGGTAATTAATTGAAAGAACATTCCTTTTAATCAATAATTGAGAATTAAATTCATTGAAAGATAATATCATTGTGAAAATATGGTGTATAATAATAATTGTATTCAAAATGAATGAAATTAAAAATAATTGAATGTAATGTTCTATAACACATGATACCACTACCATGAAGTCCCTTCAAAATGTGGTCTAAAAATATAAGTTGAACCCATTTTAATGAAATCATACTAATTCAACTGATGAGAGTACTGATTTATCAAAGAGCTATATAATTTCAATCGAAACCAATCACTTCGTGTCTAAATTATTTCTCATATATTAAATAATCTATTTAATTCATGAACAATGTAACTTACCTTCAAATATTTGTATTGAGTAAAAAATATGGATTTTCCAATATTTCCCCTAATAAAAAAAATAAAATTGAATGTACAACACCATTTGAATGAATAAAATATTTTTTTTTTGAAAAAACATATCCATGATAAATAATATGGACATTTAGATGAAATCTAATATGTAATGATGACAATAAGGTGAATATTTCAAGGGAATGTTATTACTAAAAAAATAAAAAAAAAATATAAATACGTTAAATTGAAAACATTTCATAAAACACACATATAATAAATAAGGAAAGTATAAATACAACATTCCCACTACAATTTATAAGTAAAATAAATGATTTTTTAATGTTTTTGACAAATAGAATTACCGTAAAAATGTAATTTTAACCATTAATGATGATAACATAATTTTTTAATTTACCATATTTTTTAAAATAAAATATCAAAATATATACTAATAATATTCTTCATTGAAAATAGACATTTAATATTATAAATTAGTTATTAATATATTATGTTATCATGATTCCTGGGAAGTCAATTCATTTCGTACATAATAAAACAAATATTTCTTTTTTTATAGGTAAACGCCTCATCAAACTTTTTTTAAAAACACTATGATGATTCCTTTTAAAAACTTTGGTAAAATTTCAAGAAGTATTAAAAATTTATTTAATAAATCCTTTTTAAAATGTAAAAAAAATTAAATAATTTTGAAAACAATTCTTAAAAAAATTGTTTTGGAAGTAAAAGGATTTTCGACCTAATTATGAAATGAATTCATAATTTATTAATAACATTTTATAAATAATTTTTTGTTCTGAAGAGTGGTAAAATGGTATTATTACTTGAAAATTTCATTAATTACAAGAGTTTAGTAATATTAAAGGTCTTTTATTATAAAATGATAAAATATTTTCATTCAATGAAAATTCATGCAAAAATAATTCTGATTAAAATGAGATTATGAAATAAACCATTACAATGATAATAATTTTGAAGTGGGAATTTACCAAAAAATCAATTATGTGAATAAAATTTAATTACAACTAAATACGGTTTATACAAAAGATAATATTGTGAAAATTAAATACACAGGTATTCATATTATATTAATGATAATGAAGAATTAATATAACCTAACAAAATGAAATTGAGTTATAAAATTATTTACCACCTGTTAATTTTCAAGTAAAATAACCATTGGTGAAATAATTAGAATTTACACATAAAATGCGGATAATGGTTAATTAATCAAAATATTACATGTCAAAGTTGATGTATCTATACTCTATAAAATAAATTAGATGCATAACATTTCAATCTGCCACTAAGAAGGTAAATTGAGATGAAGTCACTTGCCCCATTCATTATTTTTGTTAAACAATATTTAACCATTCATATAATGGTTATATTAATGTTATTAATTTATATCATAACAATATACCAATTTATAATAAGTTATAAGATCTTTTTATTGTATTGTATCACAAGTTTGTAAATAATATATCATTATTTTCATTGCTACGGGTGTATATTTTCTTAGTTTTCTCATGACTTTTTTGTCATGAATGATCAAGTTATTACACATATTATATAATTCCATAATCTCCAGAAATATTTTAATGCTATAAATATTAATTTTTTTAACTATACACATTCTTATAATAGTTATATAAATTTGATCCTGGATAATAGATCACATCGCTTTGTGGAGACGGTAGACCATACATATGCATAAGCGAAAGTGGGAGATATATTAATCCTAAATTGTTATATTAATCTAATATATATCACATATATTCATTAAATTTATCCATTTTTATATTCCATGTAAATAATAGGTGAAAAATGAATCACATTGCTTCACGAGGTGGTGGTATGCGGTACAAAAAATAAATGAAATCATATTTTAAACAGAATGGAATGTAAGATAGAATGTGTGATATTATCATTTCATAAGAATATTAATATCATAAATTTCATATACATGTGTTAAATCCATCTTTATATATATTCTTGAATGTTGGTGATCAAAAATAAAATAAATCAGTTTTTGAGGTGATATTCCATTGTACACATGAGCGATGATTTCTTTCCCCATTTGATGGATGTGCATATTGATAAATATTAAAATATCAAAATAATAAAATATATGTATAAGAAATACAATGGTTTTATTATATTATAATTTCTACAATATAAGTCCCCATCCAAAATAATTACATAATCTTGAGATTATGTCAAGAATTTTACTTTCTTTTACATGAAAGATCTTTTTAGGTATAGAATTTTTTGCAAATTAGACCATTACTCATACATGAAAAACCATGAAATAAAATTTGTACCCATATGATCGGTATCCCTTTTTCTATAATATTATAATTTTAAAATAAATAATTAATTCTTTTCATGGAAATTCTCAACTACATCAAACTTGACTTATTTATTTACCTTTACTATTCTTAAAACCCGTGATTTTTTAAAAAACATGGGATGAAGAATAAATATAAGTAAGGTATATAAAAATAAATTAAAATATTTGTTCAATAAAAAGATGAAATTCCAATAACACTTACCTTTATCATTAATTTTAATTGAGAATATCAAATAAAACATTTTCATATGAAAAAAATCACACATTTTTCTCAAAGGAAATCATTAAACCCCATAGCAAGAAATTATAACACATTTAGGTGACTTAGAGAATCATATATATATAAACCATTAAAAGCCCTATCAATATTAATAACCATAAGTCCTATATAAAACCATATCATTACCCAATGAATTGTAGATCAATAATTAGGATCACCCTTCGTATAAGCTATATTGTGCTTACCCATGAGCTATAATGGCGGAAAAACATTCATATATGAAATATTGGGATCACCCATTTCACATGATATATAATGGTTTTCACCCCTTTTTATAGGATTTATAGGGCTTATACATGATCTATAATGGCGATAAACCCTTTGTATAATATATCTCAGGCTCACCCATTTCATATAATTCTCTTGTACCATTTCACATATAAAACAATTTTATCATAAAACTCATTGAAATAATCATTATTAATTTATAACATGATAAAAAATGAAAAATAAATATTTTTTAATTAAATATATTTGAAACAGGATTATATAATTAAAAATAAATATATTCCTGAACAATGACTTCAAAACATGGTTAACACGTTGAAAAGAAATGGGTTTCATAAAAGTATCATTGAATCCTTCTTAATCCATCAAAATAAATAATACGGATTTTATAAATAAAGAATATTCCCATTGGAGGATAAGTAAAAACAATGTTTTATGATTTTTATGAGTGAAAATACCATTAAAATATCATTAAGAAAATTCTTGAATAAGATAATTTTTGAACAATCTGAAGTGTCCCATACCAATTTGAATCATTAATATCAAAATACACATGAAACAATAAAATTTAAAAAACATTAAATAAAATGATAATAAATACATTCATACTATTATATGTTAAAGGGGATGAATATACACCTCATGAAATATGTTTTTTGTATAACATCAAAATTTTCTTCAATGAAATGAGATTGAAATAATGTCCCCTACCTTGAGTCTGACTTGCCAAGTGTGTCTTTTTCTTCTGTAATAGTAAATTTATTCTAATTATTTACATTATTGAGATCATTTTCATATTTTATTATTTATTTTCCCTTATTTTAAATTTTTATACAACTAATTAAAAAATTAATTTTAGATTACATGTTTTGTCCATATTTGTTTTACGTGTAAAAAACAACTATGGTAGGGTGAATAATGTCAAATGGGCCATTATTAAAAAAATATAAATAATAATAATCATGAAATAACTATCATATTTATACATCATATTTATAAATAAATTTTACTTTTAAAAAAATCAGGAATAGTGGTTATAGAAAATGAACCAATGCACGAACCATGGAGACAATATGCTATATGTACGCATGAGTAACGTTTCCATTTTTAAATGATAATTATGAAAAATAAGGTAAGTAACCATTATATTTACAAAAATATCATCAAATAATAAATAAAATATTATTTAATCATAAAAACTTATATATATATAACTATTGTGTCAGGAAAAGAATTACATCGCTTTGAGGATGTAGTAGTCTACAAATCAACGAAATACATTATCACCTTTTCAGTGTGTGAAAAGGTGACAATGAAAATGACATTTATATTTATATAAAGTTTATTATTAAATTAATATCATATATATGGCATTTATATCACATATATTTATTAAAAACATAATTAATACATTCCTGGTAAAGTGTTCACGTATCACATCACATTGAGGATGCAGTTGTCCACACATCCACAGATGAAGTTATCATATTCCCATAAAATGTAAAGCATGTGAGTATATGATATATAAAAATTCATTTTTAATAAGTAAATCATTAATATAATATATATAATATAAAATTTTTATGTAATTCATTATTCCCAACCTTGAATGGTTAAAATGGAAGAACGAACAACATCAGTTCATGTGGTAGTAGTTCGTCGTACACAATAACAATGATTCTTTATCCCATTTGATTGATGTGCGTGAAGTTTTTGGTATATAAATTAACTTAAAAACATCTCATAACATATAATATATTTATGTTACTATATAATGATCGAATATGAAGAATTTAATTGGTGGAGAAATAAATATAAAAGATTCTCATTAAATATGGTTACATATTCTTCGGGTAACTCATTTTGGTTTGCACCAAATGACATAATTGGTTTGATTTATACCCAATTTGAGGCTTCTAGGATGATAGGAGGAAATTTTGGAGCACATTATAGTGGGGTTTGGATGATACAAAAGGATTGAGAGGTTTGAATAATGTGAGAGGGTGAGTTCTTTTTTATAGTGGAGGAGGAGTGAAATTCTTGTAAATAGAAAAAGGTAAACGCTATTTGGAGGTATCCCTTATCTCATGTGATTTCAAAGTAAAAAATAATGGATTTTATTGTAATTATTTTAAATCTAATGTCACACCACACAAAATAAATGCATTTATAATTATTTTATGCCTTAACTACTATATTTTTTTTAATTTTTGTTATTTTCATTATAGTAAAAAGTTTTATAAACTATTTAATTAACCGACTAAGAATAAATTAATGTGAGGCTCATTATAAAATTTAGACCCACTGAATTTAAATATTAAATCCAAATTATAAAATAATATCCCTAGTGTGTTGAAATTAAATTTAATAGAAGCGCATGTAATGCGAAAAGATAATGTTTTAACCCAAATTGTGCAAACACTTTTTATTATTATTTAGGTGTCAATTATTTCATTTTAAAATATAAATTGGAACATTAATGGATTCTATTTTATATTCATTAACATTTAGAAACTACTTTACATAATATATTATTATTTAAATAATTTAAAACAATTAATAAAATATCATGGATTTTCTTTGATTATTAACTAAATAATCAATGCGTTGGCATTTCAAAAACATTTAATCTAGTCATACTATCTATAAAAATTAAATATAAATTATTATGAAAACAAAAATTAACTTATATTTCAAAATAATATTTTAAACCAAACCTTATATAGATTTTACTATCCCCAAATCTTTATTTAAAATAAAAGGAAGAAAGGTATATTTGTTGTCATTTTCTTTAATTAACTTATTATATG
This sequence comes from Viscum album, assembly GCA_963277665.1. Lineage (NCBI taxonomy): Eukaryota > Viridiplantae > Streptophyta > Magnoliopsida > Santalales > Viscaceae > Viscum > Viscum album. The sequence continues at coordinate 287,111,360 of OY728142.1, forward strand.
GGTCACGTTCATTGATATTTATTCACATTATCTACTATAAATTTAGGAAACGGTCATATGGGTAGATATATTTCTAGAAAAGAATTTTTGGAAATGTTTATAGGTCAATGGGCCTTTTATGATTAATGTATACCCACTAATTAAACTCATTTTACCTTAATCACTATAAATAATTTTAATTTCTTTCACTAAAAATTATTCATAAAAGTCATGTTTTAATTTTTATAAATTATAAATAATTTTTATTCAAAATAATGAATACATTTTAACAAATTCGAGTCACATATTTAGTATAATTTAATTTAAAATTGTTCTCATAGATGAGATTAAATGACGAGTTTTTAATGTAACAAGTTCAAAAGTTTGAAATGTTTTTATATCCACATTCATTCTGAAAATAACTAAAATAACATAAATTGGATTTATTGATATATAATTGAACTAATTTTACTATAAAACCAATTTCAAATTTCATTTAACTATAAAAATATATTAGATGAAAAAGATGTTTTCAATTAAAATTTACTATTTTTCACTATTCATCCAAAAATGAAACTTCGAAAAAAAATTAGAATATATCAACCAAAGTAAATTTTGATATTACTAGCTAAAAAGTTTAATTTTTCAAATAAATTTTATAAAAGTGCCAAAATTTGTTTCTAAAGGAATTTTACCCTTAAAATCTTATAAAACCACCTTTTAGAAAAATACATTTTTTCTGAAAAGTAGACGTATTCTTATTCTATGCCTATAAAAAATATTGTATGAATTAATTTTTTTATTAAATAATATATATATATATTTATTTATATATTTATATAATATTTATTACTTTAATTATTTAAGATAAAACAACATTTTTTCCATAAAATAGTTTTTTATAAAAATACATCGTTTATATTCAGTTGGTCTTTATTTTCAATAATAAATAATTTTTTACCAATGAATTTATTTTATAAAACTATGTAATATATATTTTCATAATTTATTTATTCTCATTTTGATCCATAATTCTAATATCTTCGTGATAATAATCAAAATAATATTAATAGTATATTTTAGTCGAGTAATACTCAGGATTATGTGTAACAAAAATCATCAATGGAACTAGACGTTATGTACAACACAAGATAAACAAGGTGTTTCATGTTATTTAAGATTAAATATTTATTGAATATAACAAAATATAATAATTAATTTAAATTAATTTTAAATAATATATTCATTAAATCTTAAGATGTTACATCCTACCCGAGTAAAATGAATTTCTCCATTGAATTTCATATGTGTTATCAAATGATTAAAATTTATAAAATTAATTTATAGAAACCCACATCATAAAAATGGTTAATAAAACATCCTCTTAAATAGAAAAATTCAGAAAGATATGGGTAACCAAAAGTTATTAATAAATAAGATTCTACATAAGGAGAACATTGGTGGAAGATTAAAAGATGAATTTAGAAGGGAAAAATTTCATGGACTAATGGAGAGTGTTATAGAATATGGTCAAGAGAAATTAAATGATGAAAAAATCACAATATATAAAGGTGTATAAAAGTTAATTGATATCATGAAAAATGGTGGTAATATGATAACTATTTATTTTAAGGTCATTTTCCTATATTTGAAGGATTACTTAACCATGTGTACTTAGAGCATAACTAAATACACATACCTGATTCATTTAGATTCATACTCTAAATATTTTTTAATATTGAATCATATATTTCTATAAAAAATGAGTATCTATGATGACATTTTATGCCTGAATCACTAGAATTAACTTCCAATAGATCATATAACCCTAAAAATGATAAAACAATATTCATTATATCATTAGATATTAAAAAAAAATTATTACATAGTAAGATAATTAAACATTCATATAATGAGATAATACATTAATCTATAATGTTCAATAGTAATACACAATGATTGAAATATATCATTACATTGATATATAAAATCAATGGTCAGTAATATCATTAAACATATATCAACACAAGTAGTGGTATTATTCCTCAACTAACATTAAAACATATGCCTCACACATCTATAAAAAATCTATAAATGTCTCCCAATGTATTTCTATTATTAATAACATTAAATGATGGGTGATTATGAATTGAGGACTATGATTGACATTTAAAAAATACCTTTCTCCATGGATCTTATATAAAATCACCTGATGGAAAAACATCAACTACAGTAGAAGAAAATTATGGTGTCATCCCTTTTTTCTTTTGGGTAGTATATGACTCTTTTTTGTCGTGAAAAAAAAGTTACCAAACTTACTAAATTGGTAAAAAAATTCAAATCATGACCACCATTCGCCAAAATGTATTTTACCACACTTGGAAAGTGTTTTAGTCTTACCTCCATAATTATTAGTCGATTTCTTGTCCATTTCCTTTCATCGTGGAATTTTCTTACTCTTGTCATCTCACAGAATATATGTTTCGAAAAACTCCATGTCAAAAATCTAATCATAAAAAACTACATTCTCATAAATTTTAAAATCTTCAACACCCAAATATCTTTATAATTTTTTTAATCATATGAACAATCTATAAATTTTACCATCAATTTATTGAATTATATTTGGAATATACATGACCAATTTTTTGAAAGTTTCTTCACATAAAGACACCAAATATTCAACCTTTTTCTTTAATTCCATGAATTTTTTCTCAATCGTTAGTCAAACATACTTTAGAAAATATTTCATCAATGAGTAGATTTTTAATTTTACCCATTACAAGGAATAATGATTATCATTATCTTCGGTATTCTTAACCAAAGACCACCATCGATTAAATTCATATTTAAAATGATAAATTGAAATAGTTACCTTTTGATGTTTCAAACATTCAATGAGATCAAATATATTATCTAGGGAATTGATCAATCCACAAAATACCACTAGGTCAGATGAACCATTTAATTATGGTGGATTTTCCTCATGAAACTATTCACTAAAAACATGTTTATTCATGGTAGATTGAGTTCCCCTCTAGAATAGAGACAACCAACATTTATAGTCTGTCTCAACAAATCCACCACTGTAAAAAATGGTTTTGTTCTAATCCAAACCATCACATGATTCTAATTTGGAAGGATATTTTCCTTTTTGTTCTTTCCCACTACAACCTTATTGTTTCCTCTATGGAAAACCCTTCTTAAGAGACATAATTTTTATAAAGAACCCTTGAAATCATAAAATTCAATAGAATTAAAACAAAACTATATAAAAAATATTATTAGATCATTCTATTAACACTCCCCTAACCATTAAATTTTTCTAAATCATTCATTTTATTCAAATGGTAAGTCCACATTATTAATGATTATATAATTGTGAGTTTATGTAAAGAAGTTTACAATATTTTACATGGAGTAGCTTTTTTGGTTTAGAGTTTTAGAGAAATATTCCATAACTCATACATATAAATTCCAAAAAATACAAAGTGGACACTTTCAATTAGTATCAATTTTTCCCACAATATATAACTATTAAAATTAATAATAAATTATTTTCCTGGAAAATCCCTATTAATTTCAACTTTAATTTTTTATTTTCATTACCTATACTTAAACACAAGGAGTTTTTTAAAATGGGATGATAAAAAAAAGCTCAGTAAGGGATATAAAAATAACGGAAACTGATAGTTCAGTAAAAACCTAAAATATCATATAACTTTTACCTTTATCATCAAATTTCTTTTATAATATGAAATAAAACATTTTCACATGAAAAAGACATAATTTATTATCAATGAAAATCATTAAAACTCATAGAGATAAATTAAACCCCCTTTAGGTGACTTAGAGAATAATATACATAAACCACTTTCAAAACCATTTTAATTAGAATAAACAAAAAAAGGATTTACAATATTATCATTAACCTATGAATTGAATATGTATAACTGGAATCACCCATCTTATAAGCTATATCGGGCTCACTGGTGATATATAATGGGATCCAACCTTCATTTGAGATATATGGGGATCAATCATTCCTAAAGAGCTATAATGGGGAAACAACCTTTTTTATAAGCTATATTTGGCTCACCTAGGGGATATAATGAGGTTTAACCCTTTGTATAAGAGATATTGGGCTCATCATTTTTATATAATTCCAATATACCATTTCATGAATAAAACCAGTTCATCATAAAAATATTATAAATATTCTTGACTCATTTATTACCTGATAAACCCACAGAAAAAATGGTTTTAATGCCAATATCATTGAAAAATTATTAATCCAGGGAAAATAAATAAGTTCCTTAATAGTCTCTTTAAAACATGGTTAACCCATGGAAATGAAACATGTAACACAATAATATCATTGAATTTTTTTAATCCATATAGAGAAATAAATATGGTCGTAAAAATAATAAATATAATTTCTGAAGGATAATTAATAACAAGGGTTTTTTATTTTTATGAATGTAAATACCATTCAAATATAATTATGTATATTCGTGAGGAAGATAATCTATAATCCTTCAAAGTGTCTAATACCAATTTAAAAAATTTGAATCATTATCCCTTTAAAGGAATAAAATTTGGAAAAAAATTATATTAAATGATAAAAAATAAATTGAGGATATTTTATGTCAATGGGTATATATATACAAATCATAAAATAAGTACGGTGTATTAAATCACAATATACCTCAATTAAAGGAGATTGTGATGAAGTATCTTACATTGAGTCCAACTTGTCAGATGTGTATTTATGTTTCAGAATAATAAACTTATGAAAATTATCTAATTTCATGATAAAATTTTCATGATCATTAGTAATTTTCTTTCACTTCATACAATTTTTTATACAATAACATAAACAAGTATGTTTACATCGGGTGTTTTGACCATATTGAATTTACGTGTAAAAATGACTCTAATAGGATAAGTAAGTGAAAAGGGGGCATTATAAATACATATAAAAATAATAGTAATGAAATAATAATAAAATTTATAAAAACTTACATATTAAATAACAATCATGAAGTATGGTTATGAAAAATGAACCATCATTACAAAAATTGAGACAGTAGGCCATACACACACATGAGTAACATTCCCATTTTCAAGGATCATTATTAATAGATGTTATGTAACACTAATCTTTATAGAATTATCATTATATTATAAAAACCATGTTATTTAAAAATATATTCTTATATATATAATTATTTTTATGTAAAATAAATCATATTTCTTCGAGGAGACAGTGGTCTACACATACACGAACAATATTATAAGTTGTTCATTTTGTGGAAGGTAATAAAGAAAATGAATTATTATATTTACATAAAGGTAATTATGTCATGAATATCATATATATTTCATTTTTATCACATATTTTTATTTAACCCATACTTAATACATTCCATATAATGTGTGAATGTATCACATCGCTTGGAGGAAGCAGTAGTCCACACATCCAGAAATGATGTTGTCATATTCTCACAAAATAATAAGAATGAGAGTGTGCATTATATGACTATTCCATAAGCATAATAAAATCATGTATATAATATATATGATATAAAAAATAGTATGTAAATCATTATTCCCAACCTTTAAATGTGGTAATGGAAGAACAAATGATGTCAGTTTGTGAGGTAGTAGTCCGTCGTACACATAAATAATGACTGCTTATCCGATTTGATAGAAGTGTGTGATTTTTTTGGTCTAAAACAATACATAAATAATTCTATGTATAATTAGGATACATCAATTATTATATAATCATGAAATAATAATAATTTAAGTGATGTATAATGAAATAAAATAAAAGTTCTCATTGAAGAATGTTACCTCTTCATTGTGTAACTCCATTTAGTTTCGAGAAAAAGACTTTTTTGGTTTGATTTATGACCAAAAATAATAATCAAGGATGATAATAGGGATTTTGGGATATTTTATTTAAGGGTTTTATGATACAAAAGTCTTGAGAGGTGGGAAGAAAGACGTAGAGTGAGTTCTTTTTTATAGTTGAGGAGGAGTGACATTCTTATAAATACAAAATGTCGAACACTAATGGGAGGTTTCTCTTTCCTAATGTGATTAAAAAAGAATAATAATGGGGTGTAAAATAATTATGTTTTATCCACACTCACCCTACACAAAATTAAATCATTTTTTAACATTTTATTCCTCAACTCATAAGTTACCTTATTTATTCATTTTATTTTATTTCATTTATGTTACTAGTATTGAATCATGTTTAATTCATCCATTAAGAATAAATGAAAATGAGATTTATAATAAAATTTATAAGAACTGATTTTAAATATGAAATAAAAATTATGAAAAACCCTATTTGTGCTGGATATTAAATTTAACAGAAGATCATGTAACACACAAAAATAACACTTTTACAATAACAATGCCAACAATTTTTTTAATATTTAAGAGTCAATATGTTGATTAAAAAAGACCAATTTTTAATTAGTGGAAAGTATTTAATATTTATTTACATTTAAAAATCACTATATAGATCTATTTATATTTTATTAATTATAAATCACTTTATAAAATATGATTTATTTTATTAAATTGTTAACTAAATAATCTATTCCTTGGTATTTCATAAACATTTAATGAAGTTTTATCATCACTAAAAATTAAATATAAATTAGTTTTATAATAATAAATAATTAAAGTTTTAAAAAAATATTTATAACAAAACATTATAATGTTTTCTAATCCCCAAATATTAATAGAATATAAAAGCCAAAAATATTCAATTTTATATTTTTTCTTTTCATAACTTATTATATGGGACAAATTCAATGAATATTATTCCAAATAACTCATATAAATTGATAATAATTTCATATGCGTCAATATATTTCCATAAAATGGGTGTCGGAATGTTTTATAGCTCAATTTCCCCCTTAAGATTAATGTTTAACCACTAAGTAAGCTCATTTTTACCCTAATCACTCTAATTAATTTTAATATAATTCTCTAATAATATTTTTTAAAAGAAAGTTTTAATTATTTTTAAATATAACTTATTATTATTCCAAATATATATTATATTTTTCCAAATTCTAATCTCATAAGTGGTAGAATTTTATTTAAAATTGATCCCACATACTGGAAAAAAGCATATTTTTGAAGTTAAATGTTCAAAAAATTGAAATGTTTTTATATCTGATTTCTAGAAAATTATTTACTCTAATAACCTATATTTAATTTTTTGATATATATTACAACAAATTATACTTAAAAAATAGTTTAAAGTATAATTTAACCATATAAATAAATTAAAAAAAGATGTTTTTAATTAAAATCCAGTAATTTTCATTATTCATCAAAGAATGAAACTTCTCCTAAAAATTCCAAAATCATTCAAGGAAAATTTTTGATATTCCGCTTCTAGAAAAATATATACTTTTTCAATTTTTTATAAATATATAACAATTTAATTTTAGAGGTGTTCTACCCTTAAATGGATCAAAAAGTGTTTTTTTAAAAAAATACTTATTTTTATGCTTATAATTGGATTTATTCTTATTTTATAACTATCAAAAATATTTAAAGAATGTAATTTTATTTATTAAAAATATATCATATAAATTCAAATACTATCTTTAATTAGTATCAATTAATTTAATTTATTAAGATAAAATTCCATTCTGGTCATAAAAATAGTTTTTTCTTAAAAAACATCATTTATATTCAATTGGTAATTATTTTATATATCATTAATTGTTAAAAAATTAATTCAATTTATAAATTTCTATAAACTATATTTTTAATTTTTTTAATATTATTCATTCCCACCATTCGAATAGCTATGTGATAACTATCATAATAATATTAATAGTATATTTTTGTCCAATAACACTCAGGCTTGTGTGTTACTTAAGTCTTCAAAAGAACCTGATGTTGCATGCAACCTAAGATAAAAATGTTGTTGTGTATAATTCAAGATAAAAAATCTATTTCATTTAATGATATCTATTATTTAATTTAAATTATTTTTAATGAATATATTTCTAAAAATATCGTTATGTTCTATATAATATAATTAACGGTGAAAAAAAGAAAAAAAGGAAAGATATTTGTTATGAAAATTACATTATCATAGAGAAAACACCTTTAGATAACCTAGTAAGGTCCCTAGGGTTTGTATTTTTGGAATACAAAAAGTTCTAAAACGTGTATAAGGATTTTGGGGAAATATTTTTGTAGAAATTGGTTGAGGAAAAGAGATTTGAATGTGTGGATAAGTGAAGGAAGGGAGTGACCTTTTGTAGGAAGGTAAAGGGACCCCTCTTGTAATTTACATTGAAATTTACCAAAAGATTCGAAAATGAAATATTAGTTATATCACATTTATATTCAGTTAAATAGACCTTTATTCTGGTTTATTTATTCTATATAATTCTTGGGAATTATTTTAAAATTTTCTAAGGGGTTTTGAAGCTTTTTAATGGATTTTTTGAAGGTTCATGGTTTGTTCAGAGATAGTAGAAACCACATACCATCTCCAAAAAACAATGAATTGAACGATATAGGGGACTAGGAAGGTTTATGGATTCTGTATGATTTGGAAAATTGTTTGTACGTGTAGGGGAAATCTAGAATATTGAAATAGAGGGAAAAAAACATTTGGGGTATGGTTTGTCTAACTGCGTGAGCCATCTATGTAAGGTATTAACCTAAGATAATTACAATGGATGATTAGTGAATGGTTTTCCAAAACGTATAGCATAACTATGCGACTTACAAGTGGTCATCCTTAAATTTTGATCTAATATGGTTTATCCCCAAATGTACTATTTTCCCATAATCCCACCCTAATAAGAATTTATTTTTTCTTCAATGGTGTGAGAGATGACCCCCTCAGATCTGGAAGTTATCCATAGATGAATAAATGTTTTTTTGGAGGTCCAGATGCATCAATATTTGCCAATAATACATTATTATTCTTAGATACTAGGTTATTAACTCTCATATAACCATATATATTTTCCTTTTTGGATAGTTATACGTGTAATGAATGTTATTCTGATTATTTCTTATTGGATCTATTAGAGGGACATATTTTGTGATCAGATTGTGAACCTTTGCTGTGATGTTAATTATTTTAACCAATTTATGTAAGGTAGGTGGATTCTATATCGAATCCACTCGATTTATAACATGATGGATTATATTAAATTAATTATTGTTATTTCAATTATGGCGAAATACTTCTAGAAATCTTAGTGTAAATACCAAAAAAGAATTGTTTTGGGAATTTTGGTAAAGTTGTTTGGATTTTAGAAAACGACTTTGGTTTTTGATTTTAAAATGTAGATTTTTCTGATTCATGCAATTGGGTTTTTGAAATATTTTAAATAAAAAAGGTATATTGAATTGTTTTACATAGATTTGGTATACATGGTTGGCATGAGTTCATTTTCATTAAACATGCCCCTGTGGAAGGGGTGTGTTCCATTGGGTAACATGGTTATGGAAACCTTGTGGTGAAAAGGTAGATCGATGAGTGAGATCTCATGATAATGGAACTATAATAGGGGAATTCATAGTTTGTGTAGATTTATGGTTATGTGTTTTCCAAATTATTTTAAAAGGGTTTGTTCATTTTTTTCACATTCCATGGAAATTCAATTATGGATTTGATATAAAATTTTTGGTCATATTTAAATTGTTTTTTAAATGTTCTGACCATATTTGACCTAGTGGAATGATTTGAGAAGTAATTTTGGAAATAATACTAAGACTAGACTCATCCTTTTCATGAGGACTATTGTGCATTTCCAAATTTCATCCATCAAGACAAATTTGTAGGAAATTTATATCAGTTATCTAGTGATATTTCTTGATACTATGTCTTGGAAAGAGGAGTTAGATATTGGAGTTGGTTGGGTCTTATTAGTTGATTGTCTCTTGGAAGTTTTATTTATGGTATATTAGTTTTTTTTTATTATGTATTTTCATATCCTCTTGTACTCTTTTATTTTTTTGGTTTTTTGGTTATTTTTTAGTTTTATTTGATAATCATGTATCATATGGAGTTTTCTAGCTAATTTTTTTGAGGTTTGAAAGTTGAATTTTTAAATAGAAAAGTCATCCCACAAATATTATTGATGCCCTTGGTATTTATTACCATCCTTTTGAATCATAAGGATGTCCCCTAAGGCCTTTTTTTCTCATCACTCATCTTTCTAACGAGGAGGGGTGGGATGTTATAAATGGCATCATTCTTATTCGATCCAAATATATTTATTTTTCAATCCAAAATCTTCTTCACACAAATGGTATTTGTATTGTTCATTTTTTAATATAAGAAATGGTGCCTATCTTGTATGGCCATAAAGTTAAAAATAGTTTCAATATCTATATTTGGATGGTACAATGTTGTATTATTATAGGAATGTGAATATTAGAGAATAAAAATGTATAGATAAACTCTATTTACATAACTTCATGTTAACAAGGTCTTTTGGTATGTGAGTATTTTAAGAAATTTCTATGTATCTTGTCACATCATCATCATCGGTTTAGCAGATTATATGTATTGATACTGAGAATTCCCCCTAGGATTTCATTGTAAATTTAGAGTAAAATATTATATGAAATGTAAAAATTAGTGCTTTTGGAAAATGATAAAATGGATTTTTTTATATTCATGATTATATTATTTAAAAAAATGTCAAATTTATGAATATGGTAAAACATTTAATAGCTATGTTGTGATATGTGTTAATGTGGTAGATTGTAATTTTAAAGCATTAATTAGCTACTATGTGTGAATAAATAGAGGGTTTTCTTGGATATAGTAAATGTATTTAGGTAGGAATCATATAATTCAATAGAAGATACTGCTAAAAATGAGGTTTCACATCACTCATAGTTGAGCAACAGTTAGTTTAAATAATTTTTCATGATTGCAAGCCTATATATAACAGTAATCAGAGTAATGAACCTTGTAAGTTAGACCATTTGGTTTAGTTTCAATATCAAAATCAAACCTTATTTCATTGGGGATTCAATAGTGACCAAAGTATAAAAAACATGAAAATTACATGATTTTAGATGAATATTCATCACTTTATAAAAATACATTCTTGTGGGCCATAATAGTTTATTTTCATTGGAAACCTGGAACACTGTCCTATAACATGCTAAAATATCTTCAATGTTTCCCACAAATAACTTTCTCTTGATTAGTTCTATTAAAAACCATTATTTACAACCTAGGGAAATAAAACAAAAGAAAGGGGTGATATCATATGCTTAGTGGGGGTTTAAATCATAGGTATGTAAGTATAATAAGAGGTTAAGGGTCTAAGAACATGATAATAATAATATAAGATCATACAAGACATATCAAAGGTCATAATCAAGAGTCCCAACATAAATACAGGATGTTCATAACACATGAATCATAATATAATCAAGTACATGAACTATGTGATCATATAATATGAATAATACATATAATTTATAGAAGACACTTAATCATATAAAATTATTACCACAATGGTCATGGAATCATTTAGAATTCCATATTAGTAGTATTAGTTCACTCTCCATGCCATCTTGGAGTCAAGGTTCACTCCCATTACCATATTAGTAGTCAATGTTCACTCCCAACACCATATTAGAGAACAAATACAATTACTAAACCAAGTTCACTCACCATTCCATCCATGTCTATCTCATGAGATATAAATCATCAGCCAATATATTAGAGGGACATATAGGTCCCACCAATATCATAATGAAATCATATATACATGTAACACAATATCATATTCAATAGTACCATAATCCTTGAAATGAAAGAGGTATTATAAACATGTAATAATACCATAAGCTTAGGAAAAGTTAATGGTTTCATAACCATTTCATCATTCAATATCTTGGTAAAATCAGTGAGTTTCATAAACATATAACCCATGAAAGGGATATGGGTTTCATAAACATATATCCTTTGGAAGGGAAATGTGTTTCATATATATATATATATATAACCCGTGAAAGATAAATAGTCTTTATAAACATCATTCCAACAAAACATAAACAATTTACATAATGAATATGAATAGAACCATTAGATCATTTCCTAGGATGGAATGAGTAATATGAACTGATGTCATTTTAAATGGAAAATAAATTTGAAATTACTTTTAACAAAAAATCTTGAGAATAATATCCATTAATATTTTAAGAAATTTTTTTAAAACATAAAACCATTTTAAAACCATTTTATTTTAAAATTCCTAGAAAACACCTAAATAAGGTTTGAAATAATTTTTAAAACCTTTTCCCTAAAAAAGAAATAAAATATTAGAAAATATTTTGAAAACTTTTATCCAAAGAAAACTTATAAAATAATTATGAAACAAATTTGAAATTATTTTTCGTTGAAAATATATAAAACTGGCATGAAACAATTATGAAAACAATTTTACTTAAAACCGTGAAAAAAGGTTGAAATATGTTTTCCTTGGAAACATATAAAACAATAATGAATAATTTTTAAAACCATTTTGTTTAAAAACCTATGAAATAATATTGAATTTCTTTTGAAATATTTTAAATGAAAATACTTTTAAAATAAATTAAATAATCTTTTATATTATTGAAATCCTGTCATAAGAGAAAACCCATTTGAAACATATAAAGGATTATTTAAAAATCATTTAAAACACTTTTTTAACATTAAATAATATTCAAAAAACACATTTTAATTGAAATTTTCTTTATAATAATTTTTTTATAATATTAATATAAATATTTTATTTAAAAATAACTTTTTGAACATACAAAGGAATAACCATTGAAATCGCGGTCATGAGGACGAGTAATTCTGTACATGCCGCACAATCTTTTTCCAACGTAAAAGTTTAGAAAGTGACTTGATCGGAAAACAAAAAGGAGATTAATTTTAAAAATGTTTTGAAAAAAGGTAATACAATGGTAAAAAATTTCTTTAAAATCATATTATTATATAAATACATTTTTAAAATATTTTTATAAAATATGGTTTTTAAAGGAAACAAATTTCGGACTAGAAGGTGAAACCAAGTTGAATTTTCATAAAAACTTTTTCATAATTACATTATGTAATAAATAGTGGAAAATGGTACCATTATTTTTATTTAAAATTAATAAACATATGGTATTAGTATTCATTTGAGTTTTTGAAATATGTATCTCAAGATTTCATCAAGGGATGCATTATCATAAACAATCTTAATGAACGATGAGATTTTAGCAATATACCATCACCAATTTGGTAACATTGAATCATAATAATAAAGAAATAATAAAATTAATTGAATATTAAAATGTCATGAATATAAGGAGATTCCTGATTTAACATTTTAATGAGATTATATATAACTCTTAGAAAAATATAGGTGCATTACGACATGTGTCTCAAGGAAGGAAAATTGGGACAAAATTATTTCACCGATTTGGTAACTTTTGAAACATAAACCCAATGGATAAAATAGTATAATATGGATATTTAAATGACCATAAATTTAATTATAATAGTAATATAATATATCCATGAGCAATTTACATACATCATATTAGATATAGGAGGAAAACATGGATTCTTTCTCATGAAAAATAAAAGTGAGACGAGAAAACCCCTTACCACTTGAATAACATTAGAATCATGACCCCCATGAAATAATAATGGAAATTAAATTTTATAATACCATTAAATAAAATAAAATAATTATATAAAATTTCTTAGGGTATTATATACACCAAAAAAAGAATAATTTGGTGAATATGCCATGTATCTCATAAAAATAAAATGTGATATGAAATTCACTTAACTTAAGTACTGAATTATTTTTATACATTAAAACCTATTTTATAATAGTATATGTATATTATAAATCTAAAAAAACAATATCAATATATATAATACCATATATTATTTGTTTATGACTTTATATTGCATTTTTATTAACTATTCAATGTTAATGTTACATTTTGGGTAATATCTGCTTTGTTTTTCATATATGATTTGGATGGTTATTCATGATCTTCTTAATTAGACCGTGATATAATTATTTATATAATTTAGAACATGATATAAATATGATATATATTCATTATATATTTATTTATAATAATCTTTTTAATATTGAAATATGAATTAGAATACACTATTCATGGTGACGGTAGGCCATACGTACGCATGAATGATATTTCCTTTTTGTAGTTGTACTGAAAGAAAGATAATGGCATATCTATATCTATATAATTTTATTTTAGTATAATTATTATTTAATATATATATTATAATTCATGTAAACCCATCCTTAATATATTCCATATGGAATGTTAATTAATCATGTCACTTTGGGGAGGTGGTAGTCCACACTTCCACAAATGAAGTTAACGTATTTATGAAAAAATAGTAATAATGATGTTATGTGTTATATAGAAATTAAATAAGAAAATATAAATAATAATTATATTATATATTATATAAAAAATAGTGTTCACAATAATTACCATCCAGGATAGGTGGGAAAGGAAAAAAGAAACAACATCATTTAGTTCGATTTACAGAAGATTGTAAGATTGTTACCCATTAGATATATGCATGTGTAAGTGTAGGTGTGTATCATTTAATAAAAAACACTAATTATATTAATTATTCTCATTTTATCATATAATATTTCTACAATGTGAATTTAGGTAGTGGATAATGAAAATAAAACAATGGATCTTGAGGATGGAAGTTACCTCTTCTTTGGGTAACTCTTTTTGGCTTCATCCAAGGGATCTATTGGATGGATTATAATATGAGGGGATGGAATTTGGTATATTATTTGAGAATAAATATGGTAATAAAAATGAATTTAGAGTTTTGAATAAGTGGGATGGTTGACTTCCTTTTTATAGTGGAGGAGTGACATTCTTGTAAATTTTTGAAAATGGAATTCCACCCAGATTTTCCCAAGTCAAAATGGCTCTAATATTGAACCAAATTATAGAAAATGGATGATAGGGTATAAATATTATTAGATAATGGATTTTAGATATGTTTCTAGGTTATTTTTGACATTATAATTATGTCTTGGACCTTTATTAAGCTAATCATTCTCTTAATCACTATATATAATTTTAATCACTTTAACTAATATATATTGTCAAAAAATAAATTAAAAATATTAAAAATTATATATTATTATAAATGTAAATATGGAATATATTTTTCCAAATTCCTATAACATAGTTGTAAGAAATTAATTAATTATTAATCTCGCAGACTAGACGACAAAGTCGAAATTTAAAGTAAAAATGTCCATAAGATTGCTATGTTTATATATATAAATTTAATGTAAAATTTCTTAAAATTACTTGGATATTTTTAAATGATATAAATTGATATATTTTTACTTAAAAACCAAATTAAAAATTTATTTAACTAAATTAATAAATTGGATGACAATATAGTTTTCAACTAAAATTCAGTATTATTAACTATTCTTGAAAATATTAATACTCTCAGAAAAATACCAAAAAGTAACCCAAAGATTATTTTTATATTTCATTTTAAAAATTGAAGTCCATTTTTTCAAATAAAATTTATAAATGTGTAAAAAATTATATTTTAAATTGGATCTACATTAAAAGGCGATAGATTTACCTTTTAGAAAAGTAAATATTTTTATTCATAAAATTATATTTATTTTTATCTTTTAAATATACAATTTATTGTATGAGTAGAAAATATATTTATTAAATTTATATTATATAATTTTTTTTAAAAACAATAATAAGAATTTGTATATTTAATTTATTGTGAAAAAATTGTGTTTGTTTATAGAAAAATAGTTTTCGTAATCAAGAAATTTATTTATTTTGAAATTGTTATACATTCACTTATACTGATTCATAACCAAATTATTAAATTTATAAACTTTTCTAAATCAAATTTTCAAAATTTAATTAATTATATTCAAAAAATCATTATCAACGGTTTAGTGGTAGCTATAATAATATTATAATTATCATATTGACAGAATATTATTCTTTAAAAAAAGTTCAGCCTTTCATGTAAAGAAAGAAATTGAAAGGACTCAGTATTGTGTGTAATACATGAAAAAAGAAGTATTTCATGCACCACAATCTATTATAAGTAAAGTGTATAGTACATTGTTAAATTTATGTTGTGTGTAAAACAATCCAAACATAGTGACTTTATAAAAAACTATATTCAATATTTCATGAAATGAAAAATATCAAAAAGATTAAATTAATTTGAAAAAGATATTTTAGAAAATTTTATGGGGTTAAATTTCCAACCCATAAAATGAATTTTTACCTCCCTATTATTCTTGGATATTAGTAGTTTAATACTTTAATGTTATTTTCAAAGAAACCCTCATCATAAAAATGAATTCTAAAACTTCTTTCAAAAAGTGATTAGTGGAATCATGATGGTTACCCAAGGTAACTCATAACTAGTTTTACATCAGGTAGAACATAGGTGGAAAATTAATGTGTGGAAATAGAATACAAAGGTGAATTTGTTATTCCTTAAGAATTAATAGATCCTAAGATCCGTAAATTGAATTATTGGTCATTACATATGTTCTTATCACAAAACTTTTATCCCATGTTATAAAATATGAATAAATACACATATTTTGAGAAAATACATTAATATCTAAAACCTAATCCGAATATTAACATAAACCATTAATTAAATGATTAACCATATAAACCTTTCGAATGATGGAAGTCTAAATATTTAGAAATATGGTCACAAATGTTCTCGAAAAATATAATAATTATTCCCTTG
The DNA here is from genome assembly GCA_963277665.1 of Viscum album. Taxonomy (NCBI): domain Eukaryota; kingdom Viridiplantae; phylum Streptophyta; class Magnoliopsida; order Santalales; family Viscaceae; genus Viscum; species Viscum album. The sequence continues at coordinate 287,128,191 of OY728142.1, forward strand.
TATATTATAATGTAGATCTTGGTCTAACATACCATACATTTTAATACCTTCACAATTTATTCTCCTGAAATGTGGTATTAACCTAATGTTCCATAAATCCTTATTGAAAAAATGAATGTGTCTTTATTCAAATATTTATTTGATAAGTTCCTAAAATCCCAATATCCTATAAACTGCATCCATGATTTAAAAAATTGAAATTTCAATAAACCCTTTATGAACTTTTTAATAATTAGTACCATCAAATTTACTTATCCACACACTATATATTTTTATCAAATCCTCATTATTTCAACATCAGAAAAAAAAAATTAATGGTTATTATCCCTATGTAAAAATTCCACATTTATAGAAACTATTTTCTAGTCCAGTAGAACCATTTGACATATTCATGTAACTCCATATCAAAAAAATATATAAATTGAAAAATACTTATATATTTCATAATTATAGAATTCAAATACATACAAACATCAATCCATCTTCATTAATGATCTGCATGGAATAAGTCCTAACTAGGTTTAGAAGTAAATTATTTTGTCATGGAATTGATTTGGGTAATTCCAATGTTCTTCACATATAATACATCTAAATCTATAAAAATTCACCATAAAAAGACCCTTTTACCACACAATTAAATCCTTCACCTCCATTTTAGGTATTCACCAAGGTTCTTCTTCCCTTCTTCTTAACATGTAGGAATTCGAACAGTCTCCTCTATGAACCTTACTATGTTATCATTTAGAAAAAAAATATTCCTCTTATTATATGCATTTGGAATATCAATAATATTCACATTTTTAATCATATATCAAGATAGCTGATTTTTCTTAATGACAATATCTTTCAATACAGTCATCAACCACTCTCGTTACTCATAATCACCAAATTTTATATCAGATTAAATGTTAGCTAAATTCATTTGGGTTCCCTCAATTGACTATAACCAGAATGCCTATTGTGAGAAACAAATATCATATCTCAAATCCACATAATCATAAAAATTTACTTATAGAATGTATGAATCATGAATCCTACATTTAAATATATGACACCATATGTTTATCCTTAGATAAATCCCAATAAATATCCTTAGAAATATTATTAGGGATCTCACTATGGTTTTCTAATCTTTGTTTCAGAAGTTTGTCTAATGATTTACTTTGATAGAAATTATAGTGTCCTAGTATTAACATGGATGGATATTACATCATTTTAGATGAATATTCAGAATATTTTGAAAATAAATTCCCAAGGAACATAATATTTTAGTGTATTAAGAAACATGGCATAAAGTATTCTAACTTCAGGAAAGATATTCATTGTTTTCCACAAGGTTATTCCCCATTACTAATTCTACATAAAACATTTCTTCACCACTTGGGGAAAAGGAAAAATAATACATGGGTTACCTCAGATGATCAATAAGTGTTAACAGGAATGATATGTAAGCATAACATGAGCGTAAGGGTTTAAGAACATTATCATAACATTAAAATATAATACCCTTTGTATCAAAGATCATAATGAATAGACATAGAATAAATATTATAAATTCATAATAAATGAATCATAAAATATTCAAGAACATTAACCATGTGAGAATATTAGGTATAAGAAATAGAATTTGTGGTAGAAACATGAACAATATAAAATGATTTCCAAAGTAGTCTAGATATCGATTCCAATTCCATATTAGTAGCATGTGTTCACTCCACACACCATATTGGTGGTCATGGTTTACATCAATAACTTTATCAGTAGTCAAGGATCAATTCCATGACCATCTTAGCAGACAAATCCCATTACAAATTCGAGTTCCCTCCCCATTATATCCATGTCTGTATCATGAGATATAAATATTTACCTAATGAATCTAAGAGATATATAGGTTTCACCCATATCATAACAAAATCATGCATACGTCTGACACAATATCATTATAAATCATATCATAACCCATAAAATAAAATGGGTATAATAAAAATATAATCATATCAAAACCTGTGGAAAATAAAAAGGTTTCATAATAATTTAATCAATGGAAAAACCATAAAAAGAAGTGGTATTATTAAAAATATAACCCATGAAAGGGATACAAGTTTCATAAATATATAACCCATGTAAGGAAAACAAGTTTCATAGATAGATAACCTGTGAATGAGAAACAAGATTCATTAACCTCATTCCATCAAAACCTAAATCATTCAGAGATAAAACAGGAATGGATCCTCTAGATCATTTCCAAGAAAGGAACAAATAACATCACAAGGTGTAATCTTTGATAGAAAATATTTTTGAAATATATTTTTAATACATTTATTGAGGATAATATACTTTATTCTATGAAAAATTATTTTTAAAACATATTTTTTTTTTGAAAACCATTTTCTGTGAAAATACTATGACAACATGTAAAGAGGACTTGAAATCATTTTCAAAAACGTTTTCATTGAAACTTATAAAGGATTATTGAAAATATTTTGAAAACTGTTTTCCTTGAAAACATAGAAAATAATCTTGAAAACATTTTGAAAAACATATTCCTTTAAAACATATGAATTATACATGAAAACATTTTTAATACCATTTCCCTTGGAAACATGGAAATATTTTGAAAAATATTTTACTTGAAAATTTATAAAAGAAGCTGGAAAACGTTTTGATAGAGTTTTCCATAAAAAAATATAATATAAGATAAAAAACAACATGAAACAATTTCTATTTAAAAATACATTAAAATTTTAAAATATAAAATTTTAGATCATTGAAATCATTTTCATTTAAAACCTCCTTTTGAAATCAATTAAATGATTTTTTGAAAATCATTGAAAATAATTTTTAAATATAGTTTTTTTAAAACCCTTTTTATGTGAAAAAAATACAAAATAAAAAATTTCCAAAATATTTGAGAAAAGTTTTCCTAAAAATGATTTTTAACATATAAAAGAATCATCATGTAAATGTTGGTCATGATGGGGGGTATGTCTATAAATTCCTAATATTCCTTTCCCCCCATAACAATTTTGAAAAGTTCCTTGATCTGAAAATGAAATGAATATTTTTGTTAAAACTATTTTTTTAAAAGATAATACATGTGTAAAAAATTTCTTCAAACATTATTGTATAACATTAAAACATTTTTGAAATTTGGTTTTTGAAAATACGATTTTGATAGAGCATCATTTTCCTTCCCAATGGAGAAACAGATCATATTTTCATAAAAACATTTTCTAAATTATCTTAAGTACTAGAATGTGGAAGAATAGTACCATTAATTGGATATAACAATAATAAAAATAGGGTAATAAATTTCATTAGAGTAATTGAGTGATGGATCATAATATTTCATTAATGGAATAATGATCATAAAGAATACTGATAAATGATGAGATTGTAGCGATAAGCTGTCACCACTTTGGTAACATTGAATCATAATAAAAATGGAAATAATAACATTAAATTATGTTTAAAAATATAATTAAAATAATCTGAATCATTATATAACATTTCCAATGAAAATATACGAGACATTGAAAAACATACTAGCATAACACGACATGTGTATCTAGGAATGAAAATTGAGACAAAATTACATTATCGATTTGGTAAATTATAAAACATAAACTCTGTGAAATAAATATCATAAAATGGATATTTAAATACCCATATGATTAATATAATAATCATACAATGCATCCATGTGTCATATACACACCCCATATAAGAAATGGGAGGAGAATATGGCTTGTGTCTAACGAAAAATAAAAGTGAGATGATAAAATCCCTTACTACTTGAGTAACTTTAGAATCATGATCCCCGTGAAAGAATAAAGTAAATTAAATATTTTGATACAATTATATAATTGAAATTAATGATGTAACATTCCATAGGGAACTATATAAATTGTTCAATGGTGAATATGACAAATAACTCATGGAAATAAAAAGTAAGATGAAATTACCTTAGCTTAAATATTGACTTTATTCATATACATTCAAACCTCATATATAATAATATATGTTTATTATAAATCTACCAAATAAAAATATCATTAAAAATAATAAAATATACTATTTGGTAATGGATTTATATTACCTATTTATTAGCAACTCCATTTTAATGTTACATTTTGGGTAATATTCACTTTGATTTTCATAAATGATTTGGTGTGTTATTCATGATCATCATAAATAGATCATGATATAATTATTTTGATAATTTAAAACATGATTCAAATATAATATATAGTTATTATATATATTTATAATAATCAATAAAATATTGAAATATGAAATGAAATAAACTGTTAATGGAGATGGTAGGACATAAATATGCATCAACGTTGTAACCATTTTATTGTCATATTTGAAGAAAGAAAGTAAATGATATATATATATATATCATTAAATTTAAATTATTATTTCATATATATCATATAATTTTTGTAAACGCATCCTCAATATGTTCCATGTAATGTGTGAATCAATCATATCACTTTAAGGAGGTGTTAATCCACACTTCCACAAAAGAAGTTATCGTATTTACACAAAATAGAAAGAATGAATTTATGTTTTATATAATAATTACATAAGAATGAATATATCCAAAAAAATATCATCTAAAACAAATTTTCCATCATAATTCCCAACCATGAGAGGTGGTAAAGGAAAAACGGTCAATATCATTTCGTGAGGTCATACTTCGCCTTAAACATGAATGGTAAGTTTGAAAACCATTAGATGGAATTATGTGTAAGTGTAGGTTGAAAACATAAAAAAATATATGTATTTTTTGGATACTTAAGTTATTATATAAAAATGAAATAAGAATAATATAGTTTTCGGGGAATGAAAATAAAACAAAGGTACTTGAGCAAGGATGTTACTATTTATTTGGCTAACTCCATTTGGTTTTCACCAAAGGGATTCATTGGGTAGATTTATGCCCAAAGGGAGGCATATAGAATTAAATGGAGAATTTTCGGAGATTATTAACGTATTTTTGGTTATCCTAAGGGATTTAGAGGTTGAATAAGTGGGATTGGTGAGTTCCTATTTATAGTGGTGGAGTATTGGTATTCTTGCAAATTTTGTAAAAGGGAATTCCAACCACATTTATCTTTTTTCATGTGGATCTAGTATGGATTTTTTTGGATAAAAGTGAGTATAGGGTATCAATATGAACTGAAAATGGGTTTTTATAAGGTTATAGGCCAGTTAGGGCCTTAGGTTTAAGGCTTGGTCCTTTGGTATGATACTTTTTTGCTTAATAGATGTAATTAATTTTAATAACATTCACCAATAATTTCGTTAAAAAAATTTGTTGAAATTAATAGAAATTTTTAATTATACTAATTAAAAATATGTAATATATTATCCCAAATCCCATTCACATAGGTGGCAGAAATTAATTTAAAATTAATCCCACAGACGGAACCACAAAAACGGGTTTTAAAGTAAAAAATGAATAAAAGTTTGTTATGTTTTTATTTATAATTTTAATTTGAATATTTTTCCAATGACTGAAATTGAATAAATTAAATAAATATTATGTAATTATAAATAAAAAATAAATAAGTATTATTTAATAGTAAAAATGATTTGGATGAAAATGTGGTTTTGAAGTAAAATTCAGTATTATTCACTACTCTTTAAAATATTAATGTTATTAAAAAAATACCAAAAATTCAACCAAAGTAATTTTTGAAATTTATATTTAAAAAAGAAGATTATTTTTTCTAATATAAACTATTAATGTGTCAAAATGAGATTAAAAATGGGTTCTCCATCAAAAGGAGGTCATATTACTTTTAAGAAGAATATATATTTTTATTCATAATATTGTACTAATTCGTATCTTATACTTATAAAATCATTTGGATGAGTATCAAAAATATTTATTTAATATAAAATATATAAATATTTAGGTAAAAAATTAATGAAAAGTGGTATTTTTAATTTTTTTGGATAATATTTTGTTTGAACATAGAAAAATAGTTACCTTAAAAAGTAATTTTCATTATTTTAAAATTGTTAATATATACACAAATACAAACTAATAGTCAAAGGATTCATTTTATGCACATGTTCAAATAATATTTTCCAAAATTTAATTAATCCCTTTCTTGACATCCATTTATATTTCTATTTTGTAGTTATAATAAAATTTTAATAAGCTAATTAATAGAGTATTATAGTTCAAAAAAACTCAAGCTTTCGTGTAATGAAATCTATCAAAGGGACTCATTATTATAAGTAATACAATATAAACATAGTGTTTAATGTACCAAATTCTAGTATAAATTCTTCTTGTATAGTAATATTAATTTTTTGTTGTGTATAACTCAACTCAAACTTACTGATTTTATAAAATAATATTTAGTTTTCCATGGACTGAAAAATATAAAAAATATTACAGTAATTAAAAAAACATTTCAAAAAATATCTGGGTTTTATTGATTTCGAGCTAGAAAAAAAATTGGTTGAATAGGATGAATCAAATCACCAATTTCTTCCGGACAGTAGAAGAGTTGAAACTAAAGTTGGAAATTGTTTCGTAAGAGGATTTGACCCGCCAATGGGGAGAATGTTAAATTCAATCTAAATTAGACCAAGGTATGATGAATGGTGTTTTATTTGAATTATTAAATAAGTAACTATATCATAAAACCACTTATATTACAAGAACAATAGTCGTTTTTAGTTTGAAATAATATAATCTCATGATGAAAGTGTATGCTGATAAACTTATGAATTTAGTTCATTTTTCTATGGATGTTTTTTAATGTGAATCCATGAATAAATAAATATTTAAATCGGTATTGAGACCAAATATTCACTCAAATAAACTTTTTATTTATCTAAATAATTATACAAATGATGGTTAATAGAGTGACGATAGCAGAATAAGTTTTCATGGGAAATAAAATTACGAGGAGAATGTTTTTTCCTATAGATACATGTACAGAGTATAATAATAGGAATAAAAGGAATTGGTAAACCTACTTATATAGTGGTGGGACACCTCAAAATCAAGCAATGAGATCAGTAAACCTTCCTCATCAACCCAAAATTATGTTGTAATTTTCTCAACGTGGTTCCTTCTACCATAAGAAGTGATATTGTTTGGATACAACCAAATCATGAAAAAACTACAAAATATGAGACATCATTAGTTCTATTATCTCAATTCTCAAAATACGGGAGATAATGAACATCACTTGCATCTCAGGTATCATATTATTTTATGGGATGAGTGCAGAAGAATAATTCCCATCACCAAATTTGAGCAAGCTAAGATGACTCTAGGAACACCATAAATCCTCCACCAATGAAATCTCAACATGCTAATAAGTAGAAAAGTGTACCGAGTGAGAAATTATATAGAGGTGAGAAAATGATCATGTATGATCAATCTGGTCATTATACAGGGAGGGTTATGATTATTTTGAATTATACCCTTATTAAAGAGTTGTTTGATATAGACATATACCACTCGTTTATTAATTCTTGGTCTATTGGTCATATGGGATTTTATATTGAGATCATACCTTCTATTTTAAAGCATAAAAATACTCTTGGAAAAAGTGAATGTCAAGACTTTATATGTAATGTCTTTTTTTATAACTATAGAATGGGTTGAGTTTCTTTCAGATTTCCCTATGCTTGTGATGGATGTCTATGAATAAAATTTGGGAATTGTTTGGTCGAAATAATTTAAGGACCATATTTACTATTATGTTCACAAGGTTAGTTTCACATCTTCATAAAATAATCTATTTAGTGGATATTCGGTTAAAATGGAAGGAAAATAAAGAATTTTAGAATTGATGGTTGGAACAATCTCTAAACAGTTGGCAGTGCATATAATGACCTCGGTATTTATAGAATACTAAATTTTCATATATATTAATATTTATGAATAATATCTTAATTTTATTTTAAATAGGACACTTTTCCTATTTTTTACTCAATATGCAACAACATGTTTGTTTGAAATCATACATTACTCACAACATTGAGCTATACCAAAAAATAATATAATATTATTTTTATTTTTAATAATAGTTAAAGCATTTCGATTGTATTTGTGGGAATGAACATAACTAACTATAATATTATTATTAAATGTCTTTACACTTATCCAAATATATTTAAATGCTTAAATAATATGGAATCTGATTTCAAGCATAAAAAACTCAAATATTTTTAAAATTTCATTTTACTGCATTTTGATGGGGAACCCTTTTTAAATATAGTTATTGTCACTTATATATGTTATATTTGGAAAATAGTATTATTAATTACAATTGGGACATAAAAATTTACATATGATGAAATTTTGGCATATTTCTGATAAAGTTTTTTTAAATGAATAGTGAAAAAATAAGTAATTTTAATTCAAAACTGCCTTTTAATATAATTTATTTATGTAGTTAGATTTTAATTTTAATTGGTTTTAAAGTTTAATTGGAAAAAAATTTATCATTTAATTCAATGTTGGTCTTTTTAAGTAATTTCACTTTGAAATCGGACATAAACGCATGTTAATCTTTTGTAAGTTTTTATTTCTTGAAAATAATCTTTTTGGTTTTGACAACAATAATTAATTTGAAATTAATTTCTGCAACTTATGTGTTTTGAATTTGTTAAAATTTATTCTATATTTTTAGTAAGGAGTTCCAAATTGTTTAATAGGTAACTTTTATTTTTAGATATTATGAATAGTAACTTTAGTAAATAATTTATTTACTATTGTTAAAGGGTAAATCTAAAAAATAATGGTAAAAATACTATTATTAAATTACCCTAACACATGTACAGACCCTATTGGATGAGATATGTCCAACCATTATCATCTTTGGAACGATTTTAGGACCCCATGGAGCGACTTGTGTGTGAAAATGACATTAATTACTTTTAATTTAAAATTATGGAAATTATAACATAAACATATATCTTTTAGTAAATCAATTTTTTATATGGGGTTATATAAGTGATATATTTGACTATAAACCTTAATTTTAAAGATAAAAATATTTTCTATAACATGGTATTTTATTTATAAATTTTAGACATTAAATAAATAAATTTAATGTTGACACAATCGTGATACAGTGATTGCTTCATTAATAAAGGATTCAAATAAATGATGTTAAAAATGTTAAAATAAATTTTTTTTTGATGTAATAAAATTTTTTAGATGATATATACATGTTAAATCTGTATTAATTTAGTTTTTTAAATGTAATCAAGTTGCTATGGATTTTTCAAAAAAGACATGATATGAATAGTGTGAAAATTTACAGAATTCATATTTTAAAATATGAAATATTTTATTAAATATATAAAAAATTAAAAAAAATATATATAATATTCAGCCAAAAAGTTATCATGAGTCTAAAAATTTATTATTTCTTCTTTAATTGGATATTTTTTATGTTTTCGTAACTATTAGGATTCTCAAAGTGTTAAATTTTTTATAAAATGGTATGAGTAAAAAGGGTTAAATAAAAACGATAATGATTAAAAAATATGTAAAACCTATATAATTATTATTATATGAATGTATTTCGACTTGTATTTATATTATCTTATATCTAACTGAATTTTTACTCATTTATAATCTAAAATATAATTCATAATAAAATAATATTTCAACATATACCTTAAGTGCCCCTCCACCCTCTTATAAAAGGCCACCAACAATTACCCTTACTCACACCTCTCAAGTCCCTATGTCTTGTCCAACCTCTACCTAAATAAGCTCCCAAAATACCTCTATTCATCCTATAATCCTTACCATTTTCATAAGAAAATTACAAAAGGCCTTTTAGCTTGAATTAAAAGGAGTTACCCGATTTAAGGCAATGTCTTCTCTCAAGATTCATCCATTTATTTTCCTTCACCAACCCCCAAAAATATATTTATTAAATTATTTTATAATGACACCAGTATCTTCAATATAGTAAGATTATTTTATGGGGAGGATTAAAACTACACTTCACACACATCCATCTAATGGATAAGAACATATTGTTCTTGTGGACGGCGAACAACTGCCTCGCGAAACGATGATTACTCAATTATCATTTACTGCCTCTCATGGTTGAAATTATTATGGAACTAAAATAAAATATGATATATATTATATTTATTTTTATCTATTCTTCTATATTTATTATTTATAACATTCCTTTATTCTTTTTATATTCTAAAAAACGATAATTTTATTTGAGGAAATGTTGAGTACCGCCCCCTCAATGTGATATGACACATTCATGCTACAAATAGAACATATAATGGATGGAGGTAATGGAATTATGTTAAATATATAACATATATATTATACTGGAATTATAATATACCTATGTATCATTTAGTTTTCATTCCTTCAAAAATGAAAAAATAAATGAAAGTAGTGTTCATGCGTTTGTACGACTTACCATCTACATGAACAGTGCATTTCATTTTATAATATAAATATTTTATTTACAATTTTAAAATAAAATTCAACTTTATATAAATTCATATATACTATATATATATTATATTTAAATCATCAATACAATTCTTGAGATAATGGACTTTTGAAAACATGGACAATTTATAATTATAACAAGTTCATTTTTTACTCAAGTACAAAACATCAGAAAAAATACTAATATTAACTTGAAAAATTATATGATTGTTATATAAGGGTATTAAGTGATATAAAAGTTAAAATAAATATGAAAAATATTCTGAAGCAAGTATAATTAACTTATGATTATTATTCAGGGAGATAATGAAAGAACCAGTCATGTCGGACACATGGTATGGGAACGTTGCACCCTCCTCTTTTAGTAAAAGTCATATTTTATATTATGTATTTAATTATCAATTTTCAAATGTTATTATAAGTTCTTATATATAATTATTTCTATATATTTTATTTCTGTGTGCTGAGAGACCCTTTTTTCTCTCATAAACTCATTTTCAGGTTTAAGTGTGGAATTTATTCAGCAGATTAAGGTTATTTTGTCTAGATGGAAGGAAAGAGATCTTCCACAACCTTGTTATCCATAATTAATGATTTTATCATCACTATTATTGAAAAATCATGTTCGAATGATTAAGAAAGCTTATTAAGTATTCAAATCACATACAAGAAATTGTTTAAGCTATATAACACCTAATCGTTTCTAAAATGATTTTATGGGTTATGGTATCTTTTTCATGTGATTTTAAGATCTCAACATTTCAAATTTTATTGAAAAGTGAAATTAAAGAAGTGGAACAAACATTTACTTTTTGAAATCATGACAATATACCAAAAGATATAGGGAAAATCCTGAAGATCATGATATGTAGATTCAAGGTATGAGATATTTTCTTATCCATAAATAACGAAGAATATTTTGATTGATATTTATAAATGATGAGGATATTCGATATGTAGGAATGTTTTATTAAGAAATAAATTATAAATTCATAGTTAATGGATTATGAAGTCCCCTTAATGAGTATGATGTCAACATATATGATATTTAAGAGTTATGGTAGATTGTAGGATGAAGAAATGTTTAAAGGTATTAATGCCCTTCTGATGATATGATTACTTTTGGAAGAATTTTTCTAATATGTGTAACCCTGATGCTTGATATGTGAAAAAATTTTTCAAGGAAGAATTAATTTTTCATGTATAGACATAACAATTAAACTTAGGGGATCATATGATATTTTGTTTTTGAGGAAATTAATGGTTATTAAATTTTGGGATGCAATATAAAAGTCATTAGATAACCATTGAGGATAAAGCAATATATGGTAATTTTGAGGAAATAATATTATTTTGGAGAAAGTTGTAAGAATTATATAATTTTAGAAAAAAGAAAAACCATAGGATGGGTGACAACCCTTAACATCTGTTAAGGCTGGTTGAATCGAACCCACAACCGAAGGGCGACAAGGGCGCATCACCTACCAATGGCCTACGTGAAGTCCCTGGTTAGTATGACTTATTATTTTTAGTATAATGATATTATTGATCAAGATTAATATTAATTTGGATCTTATGTTTTATCAAATTTATTTCCTTAATGTAAGTAAATGATTTTTTGTTTATGTGATAATGGTTATTTTGGATGATGTTTTCTCTTTTGGGAGCACTATATGCCAAAGGAAAATAGAGTACTATGCGATTTCAACTAAGGAGTAACGGTGGAATTTTATTTTGTAATAATATTTGTTTTTATCATGTAAATATAGGTATTTGGGTTATTTATGAAATGATTACTCTATCATAGAGAATATGTTATTAGGTTAATTACTTTTCAATATGAAACTTTAAGAGTATCTCATGTTATTATGAGATAAATGTTATGCTTTTTTTGAAGACTATGTGATAAAATACATCTGAATTTTGGGTTTCAACCCTTTTTTGGATTATTTTGAATTATTTTAAGTAAAATTGGTTATTTAATGGTCTATTTTGAGATTCGGGTATTGTTTTTTCAATTTTGGAGATTAAGAGTAGTATTTCTTTTTATAAAAGATGATCCTTTTGGGGATTATCTGATCATGTACTGACATTTTTGGTTTTTGTTAATGTCTATACATAGGGTAAATATATGGTTCATCTTTTATGGTAATTATATTCTCTATAAGTTGATTCATTCACTATAGGTGTGACCAAGTCATCATAAATACTCATCGTTTGGAGAAAATATGAGTTTTTTCGTAGAAACTTTTTAATGGATGAAACTAAACATGAAAAGTATGTATATTAACTTTTTCTCTTAGTCAATCTCATAAATAAATTCTCTAAAATTATGAAAGGGAAAATAAAACCTAAAATTTTGTCTGTTTACTTTTCCTACTGGGGAATCAAACACCGTTTCTTCTATCTCATGTTTGTGGTTTTCATGTGGTTAACTTTCTCCTGATCATGTTTTCTATCACTCTCCATCGTAACATGACACTTAGTTTTCCCTCCATATCCATGTTTTCATATAATCCTAGTATGTGTTATCTCAGGTGACCTTTTTACATACCATTATTTTTTTAATGTCATAGTTTTATTGACACTTTTTTTTATAAGGGACTTTAAAAGAAGATTCGAATCCCAATTTTAAAATTGCGAGGACATAATTTCCCAAAGCGGGGACGGATGTAATGACCCAAGTATTTATAGAATAAAAAATTTTCATATCTATTAATATTTACGAATAAGATATTAATTTTATTTTAAATAGTACACTTTGTCTGATATCCTAGTCAACACGCAACAACATGTTTAATTGAAATCTTACGTTGCACACAACTTTCTGTTATACCAAATAAATAATATAATAATATTAATATTAATTTAAATGATAGTTAATTACTAGTGGTTTTATTAATAGTAATGAACATAAAAACTATAATATGATTATTAAATATCTTTACACTTCTCCAAATAAATTTAGAGGCTTAAAATAAGATTGAATCCTATTTTAAGCATAAAAAACTCTGATATTTTTTAAATGCAATTTTACTGCCTTTTGATGGAGAACCCTATATAGATATTTTTTTCACATCTATATATTCTATTTGAAAAATAATATTTTTTTATAATATGGCCATGTAAATTTACATTTGATGAAATTTTGGTATTTTTTCGATAAAGGTCATTTTTTAATGAATAGTGAAAAATACTGAATTCTAAATCCAAACAGCCTTTTAATATAATTTATTTATATGGTAAGATTATACTATTAATAGGTTTTAAAGTGTAACTGGGTTATATTCTTATCATTTAATTAATTTTTTTCATTGGAAGTAATTTAACTTTGAAATTATACATAAACACTTGTCAATTTTTTGGTAGTTTTTACATCTTAAAAACTGACCTTTTGGTTTTCACAATAATAATTAATATTAAATTAATTTTTGAAATTTATGTGTTTTTAATTTGGAAAAATTAATTCCTTATATGGAATCAAAAGTTTTAAATTGCTTTAATAGTTAACTTTTAATTGTAGACATTATGAATTGTAACTTTAAAAAATATTTTATTTACCATAATTAATGGGTAAATCTAGTAAATAAGGGTAAAAATAAAATTTTTAAACGACCCTAACACATTTCTTAACCATATTGGATGAGATATATCTGACCATTTGAATCCTCGGGTAGATTTTAGGACCCCATGGATACATTTGTGTATGAAAATGACATTTATTTACTTTTAATTTAAAGTTATGAAAAATATAACTTAAATATATATCTTTTAGTGAAAAACATTTTATATGGGGTTATATAAGTGATATATTAAACTATAAATATTCATTTGAAAGATAAAATTATTTCCTACATCATCGTATTTTGTGTATAATTGTTATACATAAAATATATAAATTTAATTTTGAAACAATGGCGATGCAGTGATTCCTTCATTAATAAAAGATTCAAATAAATGATATTGTAAATGTTATAATAAATGTATTTTTTTATGTTGAGGTCATCCATGAATTTTTTGGATGATATTTACATTTTATCTTTGTATTAACAATGTTTTTTCGATGTAATAAATATTTAATAGATTTTAAAAATAATACGTGATATGAATCCTGTCAAAATTGAAATAATTCCTATTCTAAAAAGTAATATATTTTATTAAATATTAAAAAATTCCAAAAGTTATAATATTTAACCAAAATGTTATCAAAAGTCTAAAAGTTTATTATCCACTATTTAATTGGATATTTTGCATGTTTTGGTAACAATTTTGATTCTAAAACTATTTAACTCATGATAAAACAATAAGAATAAAAAAGGGTAAAAAAACAAAGGATTGAAAATTATCCAAAATCGGAATAATTATAATTGGATGATTTTATTTCTACTTATATTCATCTTATCATTGAAATAACTGAATTTGGACTCATTTATAATAGAAATATAATTTATAATAAAATAATATTTCAAGATATTTCTTAAGTTCCCCTCATCCCTCTTATATAAGGCCATCACCTCTAACCATTACTAAAACCTCTCAAGACCCCTTTCTGTAACATCCCGGTTCCAGAAGCCACCTAGAGGTGCCCCGTACCTGGTTGGTCACATGGACTTAAGCGAATTTCCCCAAACACCAGAGGCTACTGACTAGCAGCGAGGGCCTTGGGTGTGATAGTGGGGAAACTATGCCCTTATTGGCAGAGTACACAGTGGAAGAGAAAAAAAATAAACAATAGCGAAAGAAGTAAACAAAACTTACACAAGTAAAAACCGGAAGACTAAATATGATAAACAGCAGGATAACACACATATATATGAAATGATGCATGATACATATTTCTAGGAAAACAGCCAAGAATGTCACAATACTTAATACAGTACAAAACCAAAGTACAAAATTAAACATAAAAGCAACACCTCAGCGTCGCAAGACATGGTTTGGTGCCATTCTCTCCAACTCTAATTCAATCAAGTACCTGAAGTAGAAGGGAATTTTCCCTTTTCTATACCTGCAAACAATATAATCTGTTTGGCCCCAAAAGCATGAAAGAAACAGGGTGTGAGACTAAATCCCAGTAGGCAACCACCCAAAGATCTATGCCTAACAGTTAGAGAAAATATGGTAGGTAATAGTATAGTAAGAAGTAAACAGTAGGCAGTAATATGATAATACACAGAAGTAAATAATCCATATATCAACAAGCAGCAGTGAAGCAAACATCTAACCAAAAACAGGAATCCCCTCTGGGAAGTACTCATAGCAATCCCCTCTAGTTCTATCTAAGAAGTAACAACAACCCTCTGTACAGCACACTCAGCCTAAGCCCTCTAGTTTGGTCATACTAAAATTATAAGACTTTCTGAGGAAGCACACTCAGTCAATTCCTATTATAGTCTAAGGTGGTCAAGGACTCTCTAAGAAAGATCACGCGGTCTATTCCCATTATAGCCCCAAGGTCTAGAGACTCTCTGAGGAAGCTCACTTGGTCAGTTCCTCCTGTAGCCTCAAGTCGATCACAGACTCTCTAAGGAAGCTCACTCGGTCAATACCTCCTATAGCCTGGAGTGGTTTATGGAAATTCAAACAAAACAAAGACTCTTTGAGGAATCTCACTAGGTTCATCCCCTTATAGTATAAAAATCTCAAGACTCTCGGAGGAAACTCTTTCTTTCTATCCTCATGTAGTCTATAATATCCAAGACTCTCTGGAAAGCTAACTCGGTCTATCCCCTATAGTCTATAATATCCAAGACTCTCTGAGGAAGCTCACTCGGTCTATACCCTTATAGTCTATAACATTAGGTTCTCACAGCCCTGTGCCAGTCAGTTCATAATAATGCTATAAGGACAAAGTAAACATACATAGCTACTTGTCTAATCAGTCAACAGCATAACAAGCATGTTAGGGGACAACTCTCAATCCTACGGTCACAAGGCGTGGAAAACAGGTATAACGTCCAAAGGTTGAACAAGACCAAAAGGTTGTAAACAGAACAAGGCATGGTAAAAACATCCAAGAATAGAAACTATCCTTATACATTTCAAAATTACCTCTACACAGTCATACAAGAAAGGCAATAAAACAATAGGGGCAAAACAGTAAACACGCAATACTCGTTCAAGGGTATGGGTGGAATTTGCACATAATGCTCAAATACATTGAACGAAAAGGCACAAAACACCTTCTGTGATGGTAGTAGATCAATATAATTGAACCACGAGGCTTGAATCTTCTTATAATTCCATATATCTTCAAAAACGCACAAAATGTTCAACACACAATAACTTGAAAAGGAGGAGGAATTGGAAAACGATGCTCTAGAATAAAGAAGAGCATACCATTGCGGTTACAAAGCATTTGACGGTGGTCGATTCTGAGAAGAACAGAGTCTCAGGGGCTCGGAGAATATCTACAGCCTCACAGATTCTCTCGGTCGAATGAGACATAGAAGAAGACGTTTATAGAGATTAGATGTGAGCCTGGTCCATTTAATGAAAAAAAATTACACGACGTGTACTTTTGGAGTAGACTGCGTGTACTAGGATTTTTCGTACTCCACTTTAGGCGGCCTCCATGTCACCCATACATGGACGTGTGTGAGGCTCGGACACATCCAGCACACAGCCTCATGTGGCAAGGGAGTACACAACATTTACTCATAAGGTACAGGGCATGTACTCATAATGTACACGGCGTGTACTTCATAAATTTCCAAAAAATCCTATTTTATCAAAAACTCCAGAAGAAGGAAAAACATACCTGAAACTACGGCATGGGTTCTTACAAACTTCCCCCCTCAAAGAAACTCGTCCGCAAATTTCCCTAGTGAGGCGGGGAAGAAGAATCCCCGAACAGCTTCGGCCACTATGATCGTACATCAGCCTCCCTCTCCCAAGTCTCGTCCTGTACTTTCCTGTCCTACCATAGCACATGTACAAGAAGAACAGACCGGCCACGGAGAACCGTTGTACTGTGATCAAAAATACAGATAGTATGCTCCTCAAACAATGCATCCACTTCGAGCTCAACCTCCTCAGGTTGAATGACATGAGACGAGACTGAAAAGTAACATCGGAGTTGAGAAACATGGAAGACATTGTGCATAGCCCAGTACCTCTGAGGTAACTACAATCGATAGGCAACTAACCCAACTCCCTCCAACACCTCAAATGGATGAATGTACCATGGTGAAATATTACCTTGTCTCTTAATCCTATTGTGTTCCAACCTCGATGCGACATGCAGGAAAACCTGATCCCCGACCTCGAACTCCTGATTTCGTCTCTGCTGATCAGCATAAGCCTTTTGTCGAGACTGTGTTGTATCCATCCTCTTCTGAGTCAACTCTATCTGCTCTGAGGTCTCCTGAACAAGATGAGGTCCCAGAAAGGCTTCCTCTCCTGCCTCCAGCCAGCATAAAGGTGATCATCATCACCTACCGTACAAAGCCTCATCAGGTTCCATCTAAATAGTCGCCTGAAAACTGTTGTTTTAGGAGAACTCCAAAAGAGGTATATGATTTTCCCAAGAACCTCTAAATTCTAGACTACATGTTCGGAGTATATCCTCAAGCACCCGAATCATATGCTTGGACTGGCCATCTGTCTGGGGATGGTATGTTGTACTCAAATGTACATGTGTACCCAAAGCGTTCTGAAGCCCCTTCCAGAACCAAGAAGTAAAACGTGAAACCCTGTCTAAAAATAAGAGTGTGGAACTCCATGTAGAAGTACAATCTCTCGGATGTACAACTATCCCATCTCATAAACGCTTAAGGTCTCCTTGATCCGAAATAAGTGAGTAACCTTTGTTAGCCTGTTGATGACAACCCAAACAGCATAATTCCCCCGAGGTGACCTCAGCATCCTGGTCACGAATTCCATCGCGACATCGTTCCACTCCCGCTCTGGATTGGGTAACTATTATAAAAGACCTTCTAGTCACTGATGCTCCACTTTTACCTACTGACAAGTGGAACACCTCATTAAAGAACCTGTAACATCTCTCTTCATACCTGGCCAACAAAACTGGCAGTGTAGATCATGATACATGTGATGCCAGGATGAACTTCCCAAACTAAGGAATGAAGATCCTATATTAGCTCCTCGCGTATGTCTATTGGAACCCATAAGAATCCCAGGAAATGCAAGATCTTTTCCTCTCCCACTTTCCATCCAGGAAGAGGGTCCTCTCCTAACACACTCTCCCACAAGACTATTCCTTATGAGTCTGATAGTTTCCTCATCCATACCCGATCAAGAAGTGTAGAGGTAACAACTACAGAAGATAGAAAGGTCTACCACTCTCTATCATGCACCTCCAAATGCATCTCAAAGAATAGAGCCATAAGTTACCACTCACTACTGGCCTCCTAAACTGCCTGTATCTAAATTCTCATACTTAGTGCATCAACCACAAAATTGCCTTTCCCAGGCGTATAGGCAAGCTGAAAGTCAAAGGACAGAAGAAACTTGACCCACCTGCGCTGTCCCAAATTCAGATCATGCTCAGTGAAGATATAATTGAGACTCTTGTGGTTAGTTAACACCACAAAGTGCTTCCCCAGAAGATAATGTCTCCAACAATATAAGGCATGAACAACAGCTACGAACTCCAGATCGTGCATTGGGTAATTCCTCTCTTGTGGCCTCAACTACTGAGACCTGTACACAATGACTCCATCTCCCTACATAATCACAACTCCAAGACCGATACCTAAGGAATAACAATAGATAGAGTATCTCTTTCCCGGCTCTGGAAAGACTAGTATAGGTGCTGACGTCACCCTCCCTTTCAACTCCTAAAAGGCTGACTCACAAGAATCTGACCATAAGAAATTCACCCCTTTCTTGGTCAAACCTGTCAGTGGTGCGGCTAGGTGTGAAAAGTCCTTTATGAAATGCCTATAGTATCCAGCCAGCCCTAGAAAACATCACACCTCAAAGACATTCTTTAGCTACTCCCAGGAAACTATAGCTCTCACTTTCTCTCAGTCTACTGATACTCTTGTCTCTGAGATAACATGACCCAAGAAGTGAATATGATCCATCCAAAAGTGGCATTTTGAGAGCTTAACATGTAAATGATGCTCTCTCAGCGTACTCAAAACGATCTCAAGATGGGTAGCATGGTCTTGTTGAGTGTGAGAGTACTCATAGGTGTCTTCCACGAAAACCACCATGAAGGAATCCAAGTATGGATGGAACACTTGGTTCATCAGCGACATGAAAACTGCAAGCGCGTTTGTGAGTCCGAACGACATAACCATATAGTCATATAGACCATACCTATTACTGAAGGCTATAAGAGGTATATCAAATGGTCTAACGTGCAACTGATGATAACAATATCTCAAATCAATCTTCAATAACACCCAGTCTCCTAGAAGCTGATCGTCGATAAGGGATATCTATTCTTGATCGTCAACCGGTCCAACTTCTGATAGTCCACACAAAACCTAACGGTACTATCCTACTTCATTGAAAATATAATAGGAAAACCCCAAGGAGAGTTATTGGATTGGATGAAACCCATTTCCTAAAACTCCTCCAACTTCTTCTTGAGATCCTGCAACTCTGGTGTAGATGCCCTATAAGGAGTAATGGACACCAGTGCTGCTCCTGGCACAAGATCAATCGAAACGTAAACCTCCCACTATGGTGTCAAATCTCAAAAGCCCTCTAGAAAGACATCTCTGAAACATTCCACCACTAGAGGAAAGTCTAACTGTGAAGTACCCTTGTCATCCAAATAAAGACCAGCAATCTGAGCTGTAACTCCTCCTAGCTCATGATGCTCGGGTCCTGCTCGACTCGCCTGGACATCCCACTCGCCTATATGAAGAAAGGATCCACCCTGTGATGATACTAAACTCACCATGTGGCGATAACAGTCCACGACTGCATGGAAGGGTACTAACTAGTCCATTCTGAGAATGAAATCATAGCTCATCCTCTCTAAGACATAGAGGTCCCATACAAAGTGACCTCCTGCAACCTCAAGAGGGCACTGTATGCACTGACGTACACTAACCGCTCTAGTCCCCAACGGTGTGTCTAGCGTCAAAGTATCGGTAGAGGAAATGATGCAGAGCCCAAGGCTCTTCACAACCGCAACAGAGATAATGCTATGCATAGAACTAGTATCGAAAAGAGATGAAGATAAAACTGAGGATACTAAGATTGTACCTCGAACTATAGAAGGGTCTGGATCCTTCTCCTGATGGGTCTCCTCCACTGAAAAATCATGGCCTGTACCGTGGCCCTGTGACCCTGCCTGACCACTCTGAGCTGATCCACTCTATAGTCATTGGTAGCATAGTGACTGACCACCACGGCCGCAACATCCACCTCAGCCTAAACGGCCATAAGAAATCCAGTTCCCGGACTGGTGAGAAACTAGTGATGCATCTCCTGTATGTGGGGTCATAGAGGAAACCCTACCACCATTTGTAGGTGACAAGACCAAACAAAAATGCTGAAGATGGCCCATCTTGCTACAAGATCGGCACTCCATCATGTCACTCTAGAACTGAGGCCTAGTATGGCAGCTCCTCCCGCACTGGATGCATAATACCTAGCTGCATGATGATACATTTCAACTATTCTGATAACCTCGAGGAGACCCCCTTCGACGCTTACTGCTATCAGTTGGAGGAACACTGACTCTGGATGTCGAACTGTCATGTCTCACTACTCTAGAATCCCTCAGATTGTGCTCAGTGATCATGGACTGGTTGAGGATAAATTATATCGAATGAAACCTGAATATGTTCACATGGGAATGGATATCCTGCCTCAGATCATCCTCAAACTTCCTAGCCAGTAACAACTCATCACCTGCTAGAACTGGTGTGAAACGCTCCTACTCAGTAAAGTGAGACGAGTACTCCATAACAGTAAGATTACCCTACTCCACACTCATAAACTCCCGGGCTCGATCAGCCCTCAAGGTCTCTGAGTAGAAGTAATCATAGAAGATGTGCCAAAACCCATCCCCTGTTATACCCTGCTGGCATCCTGACTGTGAGATGAACTCCCATGACCTCTTGGAAGAGTCTCGAAGCATATAGGTAGCGAGCTTCACCCTCTTATCTGGAGTTATCTCCAGATGCTCCAAAATGGTCACCGTGGCCTCTAGCTATGACTCTGAAGCCTGAAGTCCTCCATCCCCTATAAATGTAGGAGGATGCTGCTACTCGAAAACCCGTGTCCACTCATCCATCGATAGGGCAGGGGTGGTTCTCCACATAAGGTCTGCATCAACCTCAGAAAAGCTCCCCTAAACTGTGCATCGACGCCTGTAACTGGTATAACTGCTGGTGCCAAGTCTGGCATAGTAGGAGGATCTATAGGGGGTCCCTGTTCAGCCATATCCGGTGTCTGATCACCATCTGGCAGATGACGTATAACCGGAGGACATCTCAGTGGCATTGCTCTGAAAGGACAAAATAACACCTTAGATAAGGTTTATCAAAGACTAAGAACACAAGAGTACAATTAGGGAACAATAGAATGAAACAATCAAGTTTTTACAAAAAAATGACTACGCGGCATGTATAACAAAAACTACATGGCGTGTACTTTTAATCCATTCACATGGGAGTGTACTTCTTCCACAATTTGTCATGTAATGCCCCAAGAACACAACATGTTTTCCCCACACACAGCGTGTACATGAACTCTATCCCCCGGCCCGAGTCTCCTTACATGGCTAACCCACATGGTCCTCTTAATCCTAGACTACATAGCATGTTCAAGAAGTACATGACGTGAACTAGACAAGGTTTCAACCACCTGTGTTGTTAGTTACACAGTTGGCTATTCGGTTCGCTCTACACGGCATGCTCCCTGAGAACATGGCATGTACTTGGAGGTTTTCCCCAACCCGTGTTGTTTGTGACATGATCGGGTACTTAGGTTACATGGCACGGCATGTGATAATAGGACACGACATGAATAGTCGAAGTTTCATCCATCTGTGTCGTTAGACACATGGGTAGACACACTGTCACTACAACACTGTGTGTACGTACCATACACGGCATGTTTCTAAAGATTTTTCTAAACCCTGTGTTTTTGCCCAAACAGTCAGTGACACTGTATAAAAACTACACGGCGTGTATTAATAAAGTACATGCGGTTTATTCTAGGTTTTTCCGAGAAGTATCTTAGAAACTGTTCCAAATCCTAGAATACATAGAAAACAAGAGTTAAGGTTACAAATTCCGATCTGTGAGGGCCCATAATACTCACAAATCAAAGCATGGAATCTTATACATATCATATACAGGGGAAACAAGCAATGATCCACCAAATTCTGGTTGATGAGGGACCATAAACCTCAAGAACCAATGCTTTCCATCCATCTAAGCATATCACTATACAAACAAATTCTCTATCAAACAACAGAGATTCTACCAACCCATCTATCACAACAACGTGCATTCTTTACACAATATCTATCACCAAAACATGCAATCGGGAATTCATGCTAGATGGCATGGAAATAATGTATGGCATGTGATTTCTAACAAGTGCCTATATGATGCATGAGATGGCACACCCTCATCTCATCGGGTTAAAAAAGAAAAAATAACCGCAATAACAACGATAGTAACAGCACATAGCATGTGAATCACCCAACGGTGAAATCAAATAAACTATAAAATTTCAAACCAGTAAAATTAAAATAAACGAAGTAGTATGGCTTTTCCCAGTACACGGGTTAGCTACTTTTGGACACAGCTTATTACCAAGTACCTATTCCGTCCTATCCCTAGGTATAGGCTCCAAACAGTAAGTCAAGGGAAAGGAAACATCCTCTGATACCACTTTGTAACGTCTTGGTTTCGGAAGTCACCCAGAGGTTCCCCGTACCCAATTTGTCACATTTCCTCAAGAGCATTTCCCCAAATGCCAGAGGCTGCCGACTAGTAGCGAGGGCCTTGGATGTGATAGTGGGGAATCTATGCCCTCATCAGCAGAGTACACAATGGATGAGAAAACAATAAACAATACCGGAAGTAGTAAACAACCCATACACAAGTAAACAGCGGAAGACTAAATATGATAAATAGCAGGAGCACACAGATATATATGAAATGATGCATGATACAGATGTCTAGGAAAACAACCAAGAAAGTCACAATGCGGAATATAGTACTAAACCAAGGTATAAACGGAAATAGAAATTCAACTCATTAGCATCGCAACCCTCGGCTTTGTCCCATGCTCTCCAGCTCCAA
The DNA here is from genome assembly GCA_963277665.1 of Viscum album. Lineage (NCBI taxonomy): Eukaryota > Viridiplantae > Streptophyta > Magnoliopsida > Santalales > Viscaceae > Viscum > Viscum album. The sequence continues at coordinate 287,151,921 of OY728142.1, forward strand.
TGCAATCAAGTACCTGAAGTAGAAGGGTGTTTTCCCTTTTCTATACCTACAAAAAAATAATCTTTTTGGGCCCAAAAGCATGACCCAAACATGTTGTGAGACTAAATCCCAGTAGGAAAACACACAAATATCTGTACCTAATAGTCATTGAGCATATGGTAGGTAATAGTATAGTAAGAAGTAAATAGTAGATAGTAACAGGATAATATATATCAGTAAACAATCCACAGATCAACAAGCAGCAGTGAATCAAATAGCTAACCAAAAACAGGAATCTCCTCTGGGATGTACTCACATCCATCCCCTCTGGTCCTATCCGTGAAGTAACAACAACCCTCTGGGCAGTACACTCAGCCTAACCCCTCTGGTTTGGTCATACAAAAATTATAAGACTCCTTGAGGAAGAATGCTCAATCAATTCTCCTTATATTCTAAGGTGATCCATGACTCTCTGAGGAAGATCACGCGGTCTATTCTACTTATATCCCCAAGGTCAAGAGACTCTCTAAGGAAGATCACTTGGTCAATTACTCCTATAGACTCAGGTCGATCACGGACTCCCTGAGGAAGCTCACTTGGTCAATTACTCTTATATCCTGGAGTGGTTTAAGAAAATTAAAACAAAATAAAGACTCTCTGAGGAAGCTCACTCAGTCTATCACTTTATAGTCTAAAAAGATCAAGAATCCACGAGGAAGCTCTCTCAGTCTATCCTCATGTAGTATATAATATCCAAGACTCTCTAGGAAGCTCACTCAGTCTATACCCTATAGCTTATAATGTCCAAGACTCTCTGAGGAAGTTCACTCGGTTTATCCCCTTATAGTCTATAACACCAAGTTCTCCCGACCCCGTTCCAGTCAGTGCATAATAATTCTATAAGGCCAATATAAACCTACAGAGCAACATGGATAACCAGTCTACTTCATAACAAGATTTTTAGAGGACAACACTCCATCCTACGGCCACACGGCATAGAAAACAGGTATAACAGCAAAAGGCTGAACAAGACCAAAAGGTCGTAAATAGAACAAGGCATGGGAAAAACATCCAAGCATAGAAATTATCCTTATACATATCCAAATTACCTCTACACAAGAATAAAAGAAAGTCAAGAAAAAAACAGGGGAAAATAGTAAACACGCAATACTTGTTCCAGGGTATTGGTGTAATTTAACATAATGCTTAAAGACATTGAAGGGAAAGGCACAAACCACCTACCTTGATTCTAGGAGAATGATATACTTGATCCAAGAGGCTTTAATCTCATTATAACATCATAGATCTATGAAAACGAACAAAAAATTCAACCCATTATAACTTTCAAAAGAGCGGGAATTGCAAAACGATACTATAGAAGAAGGAAAAGCTTACCTCTGCGGTTTCAATGCAATCAACGGTGTTAGATTCGGAGAACAGATGGATTATCAGGGGCTTAGAGAAGTTTTGTAGTTGTACAGCTTCTCTCGGTTGAACGGGACCTAGAAGAAGACATTTATGGTGATCAGACACGAGCCTAGTCCGTTTAATGAAAAAAACTACACGACATGTACTTTTAGAGTACACGGCGTGTACGAGGCTTTCCCGTACTCCGCTTTGTACAGCCTCTATGTCACCCCTAAATGGCTGTGTGTGAGGCCTGGAAACCGCCAGCACACGGCCTCCCACGGAAAGGGAGTATACGGCGTGTACTCACAAAGTACATGGAGTGTACTACAAAAATTTCCAAAAACTCCCCTTTTCTCATAAACTCCTGAAAAATGAAATACATACCTGAAATGAAGGTTCGGGTTCTTACACTTTCCTTGTCCGACATCTTCCCAAATAATCTCCCAACATCTGTATCTTCTTTCTAGAATCCTTAACTGGGGTATAAGACAATTCAAGAAGGACTTTTAGCTTAAATCAAATGGAGTTACCCAATTTATGGTAATGTCTTCTCTCAAGATTCTTCTATTTATTTTTGTTATCCATCCACCTAATATCTATTTATTCCATTATTTTATAAAAATACCATTATATTAAATATATTAGGATGTTTTTATGGGATGGATTCTAATTACACTTCCACAAACCTCTATCTAATGGATACAAACATACTCTTTCTATGGATGGTGAACTACTACCTCACGAAACGATGATTGTTCAATTATCTCCTACCACCTCTCATGGTGGACATAATGATTGCACTAAAATTATATATGATATATATTATATTTACTTTTTCTATATTATTATATAATTAGCATTTATAACATACCTATATTTTTTTTCTGTTGTATAAATATGATAATTTCATTTGAGGATGTGCGGACTACAGCCCCCTGAAAGTGATATGACCCATTCATGCTATACATGGAATGTATAAAGGATATAATTAATGAACAAATTTAGAATATTTAACTTAAATATTATACTATAATTATAACATAACTATGTATAATTTATTTTTCATTCCCAAAAAAATGAAAAATGAAATGGAAGTAGTGTTCATCCGTACGTACGACTTATCGTCTCCATGAACGGTGCATTTCATTTTCTAATATTAAAATTTTATCGACTATTATAAAATACAAATATAATGGATGTAAATATATTTATACAGAATATATAGGATATTTTAATAATTAATACAATTCTGGAGATAATGGACTTTTGACCACTTGGACAATTTGTAATTATAACAAGTTTCATTTTGACTCAAGTGTTGAACATCAACAGAAAGAATGATATGAACAGGAATAATTATATGATTCTTATAGATGGGTAAAAAGTGATATAAAATGAATAATAAAATTGTAAATCGATATTATGAATTTATATTTTACATGTTTTTATTATTCAGTGAGATAAAGAATGAACAAGACTAATTGGACACAAGGTAAGGGAACCTTTCACCCTCATCTTCTAGTCAAATAATTATTTTATGTTATGTCATTAAATTTAAATTTTCAAATGTTGGGATATGTTTATATATTTTCTTATTTTTGTAGATTTTATTTCTATGTGATGAGTGACCCTTTTATCTCTCATCAACCCATGTTCTGAATTCTTAAGTGACGTCGTGAGGCTACCGAATTTTCATAAGGGAGTTTCTTAAACCAATTTAAATTATTTGGGTTAATCTTATACATTTAATTATATTGGGCTATGATTTTGTAATAAATGAATTTTTATGTCCAATCTTGTATTTTTTTTCATTACTTATATGTACCTATAGTGAATATACATAATCGATCTATTTTATTTACAAAATGATCATTGTAAGGGACTACATCTCTATCTAATTTCATTGAGGAATAATTTTATTTATACATGAAATTCCATAATACAGTGTATAAACCCCTTCGAATTTTAGTTTCATTCATAGTGAATCATTTTTCTATGAAGCGTTTTACTAAGCGACAAAAGAAATATTTCTTTTTAGCGTACACAGTTATAATATCCTTTCCACTACCGCAAGCATTATTTGATATTTGGATTCCTTAACAAGCCATAATGTTTTTTAATGGAAAATAAATAACATATATTCTTTTTACGTATTTTAGTATTGAAAATGGTTTTGAGAATGGATTGATTATGTTAATATATTGAAATGGTATATTGTGATTGGTTTGTGGAAATTTTATCTTTCTTTTATGCTTGTATTATATGTTATTATTATCTTATGGTTCTTGGCAATTGATTATGTATATGGGTGGTTCCATGACAATCCATGGGTGGGTGAGCCTAAGATAGATCTCTAATGCATTGGGTTACGTGGTTGAGGTAAATAATAATGTTTCTCATAAGATATTTAGGTAATATACTATGATGGGTATTCTAAACGTAACTCCGAATATAGTTTTGAAAGATACATTGTATGTAGGATATAGATGCCACAAGTTAACTTTATTATTGATGATTATTATTTTTTCTTCATAAATCTTAAAATATTGTGAGGTATCTTAAAGAGATTATGTTTTATGATTGAAAAGTATGATTTTATTTATTTTTATGTATTTATGGACTAATTTTTTCTTTCTATGTTTTATAACCATTAATGATATTTTTAGGCTCATCCCTAGGTTTTGAAAAAAACAATTCACGGGTATAATGAAGGCTAAGGGAATAGAATTATTAAAGAATTTTTTTATCAAGAAAAGAATTTTTTTATTTAATGGGATTTATTATTGTGAAAAAAATTGTTATAGTAGAAGTCTCTACTTTGTAATCTTTAAAATGTAATGTAATAGTTATGACCTAATTTTGTAAAAATCTAATCTTAAAAATATCCTCTATGTGAATTATTTACTTAACTCAAGATTCTTTAATGTTTAAGGCTGGTCCCTTATAGTGATTTCCTTGGAATCTATCGATGATATAGGGAATGGATAATTTCCAAATTTTATGGTTTAGTTACCTAATGTTCTCCCCAAAAACTATAAAGGTTTTAACCCAAAAGAGAATTTGATTTTGCGATTGATATACTACAATGGACTAGTATGATCTCAATACCATCTTATCAGATGGAACCAAATGAATTGAGGGAGGTGAATTTTCAGTTGGAAGAGTTAGAAAGTAAAGGGTTCATTTAACTAAGTATGTCTCCTTGGGTAGCATATATTTTGTTTGTGAAAAATATTAATGTACATATTATGAATTATGTAGATTATCCTAAGATTAATAATGTTATAATAATGAATATGTATCATCTTCTATGAATTGATGACTGATTTTATCCACTTTGGAGAGATCATTGGTTCCCTGAAGGTGATATGCATTCATGAAGTCAATAATTATGATTTCGGGAGGGGTATATTATGAATATGGAATATATATGTTGACATGGCCACTATAAGTGTGTGGAAATTTATTTTGGTCTAACTAATGCACCAACTATCTTTATGGAATTGATGAATTGAATTTTTTTGAAGTATTTGGATTCAATTATCATGTTGTTTTTTGATTATATACTTGTGTAATGTAGGAAAAAATATAATCATGAGAAACACTTGATTATAATTTTGGTATCTTGTGGAAAAATTGTTTTTATTCTAGGTAATCAAAGTTTTATTTGTGGATACAAGTGGTACATTTCCTTGTCCATGTAATTTTTTAAAAACAGTTTTCTATAGATTAAAAAAATAAGTCATTATATATTAGAAAATTACAATGAATTTAATTTAGATACTTAGTTTCCTTGTCATGGAAGGATATTGAAGATATTTTTTACTTGATTTTTCAAACTTGAAATCACCAATGGAATATTTTATGTGGAAAGGAGTTACTTTACAATGGAATGATGAATGTCATAGAAACATTCAAGAATATATGGTTAGACATACTTTAGTATGTATCCTCACTTTTTTAGAGTCTGGATAAGGATATATAGTCTATTTTTAGGTATCAAGATATGGGTTGAGATTTGTTCTCATAAATGGAGATAATGTTGCCTATTATGCTTCATGAAAAGTAAAATTTCATGAAAAGAATTACCCAACCCATGATTTAAAAATAGCTACTGTGGTTTATATTTTGAATACAAGTAATCATTAACAGTTTGATGAGAAATTCATATTTCTTATGGATCATTGGAGTTTGAAACACATTTTTTTTAAAAAAATATATGAATATATGAAAATTCAAATGAATGATGTTTCTGTTGATATCTTACGAAAACTTAATGTATACACTGGGTATAGGTAACACTATGGAAGATTAATCGAGTAAGAAGAAATATGTTCTACTAGACATAGGAGATTTAGACTAGTGGAATATAATGTAAGTTATAAAAGACATTAATCTCTATTTATTATACCAAAGTTGTTTTATAGATCTCTTTCTAGTTTTATTTTTTCTAGATTTATTTGAGAAGGATTTAGTTTCTCATACATATGATCCTTATTGTGGGATGAGGAGGAAAAAACTGAATGGTGAGGAGACCATTAAGGGATATAATCTAGATGAGAATATAGTACTATTACTTAGATATCAGATGGATTTACCTTTTTCTTAATGGGAATAATTTCAAAATTCCTATAAATATTTGAGAAGGGTTGTTCACTATGGGAATAATAAAAATTATAAATCATTGAAAACACAATTTTGGCTGGTTGGTATAAAGATATATGTATAAGAGTATGTCTCAAGATGCCTCACCTATCTGTAGGTAAAGGTAAAGCTTCCATGAAAAACTGGTATATTTGAGTCCTTACCAATTCACATATTGAAATTGGAGTGGATATGCATAGATTTGGTAAAAGGAATACAAGGATGGTTAGGAAACATGATTTCATATGGGTGATAGTAGTTCAACTCACAAAGAATGATCACGTCATCCTGATTCATGAATATAATTCAGTGGAAGACCTATAAAAAATTTTATTTGAATAAATTTTAATGATGCACAACATTATGGTATCGATTTTATCATATAGATACCCTAGATTAACATTTTTTTTGGAAATCCTTACAGCTATTCCTTGAAACAATTTAGTTTCAGTATAGATTTTCATCCCTAAACGAGTATAAGTATTAACAGAAAATACAAACATTCTAATAAATTCATATGTATTATTTGATGATTTTTTGTAGATCATGATTCGAGAATTTACCATTTGTGGAGTTCTAATATAATAATAGTAACCAAGAATCAATAAACATGATTTATTTTTAATAATTGTATGGTCATCCCTATACTAATCTACTATGTTGGTTGGAAATGGGTGAGACTCCACTAATTATACCTAGCCTTGTGTAATAGACAATAGAGATGATTGAGTTTATGAGAAAGAGAATAGAGATGGCTCTGAGTTGTCATAAGTCATATAAAATTCCAAAAAAATGACTGTTTTTGGTTTATGTGAGTGATCATGTGTTTTGAGAATATCTACAAGTATCAGGAACAAATATTTTGTTAATTGGGGAATATTTTCCCCTCGATAAATAGTTCCTTTTGAGATTATTGAACGAGTTAGCAGGGTTGAATATCTATTTTATTTTCAACCAATGTTTAGTTAATTGTACAATGAACTCCCTATATTTTTATTAGTGATGTGATGAACTAATCTTGACCATGTGATTCAAGGGGATGACATTTTCTTAGAGCCGGGTCCTATGCTGATTCATATACTAGAATGAACTTTGGATTTGTAAGATATGATACTGCATGGGAAAATAATCAGTATAGTACATGTTTAATGGATACATTTCTATATTTAGGAAGAAATTATGGATCATGATAAAGAAATAGTCAAAAAATTTACCAAACTCTTCTCGGATAATGGGGTTTTTTATACATTACATGGAAATAAAAGACATTTTTTGGAGAATTTAGCACCTTGATTTCATCTACGTGGACATTTATTGATGTATTTAGAGTATATATATTTATTATGTTTTTATTAAGGAAGCTCCATGGGGTTTTACGTATTTTTGGAGGCTTTTCAGGGGGTTAAGAGTCTTTGCGCTATATGTAGATACCATGAATCATCTCTAGGAAACTATGTGGGGATGGACAATAAGAAATTTATAAGTGATTTGTTTGTGATATGTTTTTCTAAATCATACTGATGCATAGGAGGAACTATACATATTAAATTAGAGGTAAATTCAGGTTTAGTGCACGATTTTTCTGATCATGTGAGCCATCCTTTTAAGGTATTGACTTAAGACAATAGTACCACATGGTTGGCACATTATTTTTCAAACCATGTAGCCTAACTATGTGTCATATAGGTGGGACTCCTTAAAAATTGTATCTAATTCATCTTATACACTAAATCACTCAGTATTCACATAATCCTCCCATAATAAGAATTCCATTTACTCTCCATGAATGATAGATAATCCCCTCCAACCTGAGAGTGATCCTTAGTTGAACTATAGTGCTTTTCAGGCCTAGATGCATCAATCACTGGCCACTATTACTCATCCATCTTAGATACAAGGTAATTATCTCTCTAAGAACCATATAACTAGTCCGTAATGTACATATATATGTGTTTTAAATGTTTTTGTGATGATATCATGTTTAATATATTGAGGGAAACATGCATTGTGATCATATCTTGATGTTTTGTTGTGTTGTTTTTTATTTTCTCTAACATTTTTTATGTAGGTGGCTTCTCTCTTTAAGGTACTTGATTTAGAACATGAAGTATATAATTTAATTAAATTTTTTGATATAAATAGTGGTGAAATCCTTATATTATTCTTAGTAGAAATCCTGATTTGTTTTAGTTTAATGAAATGTTGTAAAATAGGTTATATTTTCAAAAACACCATTGGTATGATATTTTAACCAATAAATTTTAAACAATTTGTTTTTTTTCGAATGAAATTAGTGTGTGAAAATGGTTTAAAGATGTGATGGTATTTGGAATTGGTTTACTTGGATTTATCATACATGGTTGGCATGGGTTCATTTGATTTTGATGGGACCCTATGGATGGTGTGTGTACCATTGGAGCACCAGGTATTGTTTACCTTGTTATGACATGGATGATCGATTAGAGACCACTAATGAGTACAATAATATCACTTGATAATTAATAGAGTTTTTGGAAACATGGTTATAGGTATGTTAAATGATTTTAAAAGTTTTTGTTATTTTTTACCCCTTTCTATGTAAAATTGTTTAGGGATTGGATATAAATTTTTTATATTCTTTTGAACTATTTAAAAAAAATTAACAACATGTTTTGTCCTAGTAGCTTGCGTTGGGATGTAAATGGGGAAATACTACAAGGTTTAGACTCTCTCCCTTTATGGACAATGATGTTCATTTGAAGATGTCATCAATCAAGATAAATGTAAAAGAATGGTATCATAGTTCTCTGGTGATGCTTCTTGATTACTTGGATTGGAATATTGATTTGGGGCTTGTTGTAGGTTGTATTTTTCATGTTGGGTTTCTCTTGTTATTTTGGGTGGTGGTCTCTTATTTTTCATTCTTTATGTATTTTAGTTTCCTCTTATACTTGGATATCGTTATTTTGTTTGGTTATGTTTTGAGTTTAATTTTGTACTCATCCAAAATATAATATATTTTTTGGATAATGTTTTTTAGGTTTGTATGTTGTATATTTAAAAGATAAAATAGTCACCCTAGGTATTATTTAGGCCCCGGAAATTTATTCTAGACTTCGGGGTTTTGGGGATGTTACATAAGGCCTAGTGTCTCCCCCATCAAAACTTAATCCAGTGAAAAGGGGAGGTATGTTACAGTCATTTACAATAAAAAATCATCAAAATAACTATAGTTCAGATATTTGGAAGGATTATAATGAAATATAAATAACTAATAATCTTTTTATAAGTTGGTAGATCATTTTTACCCATTATATTCATATTTAAGCCTCTCAATGAACCCATTTTAACTTAATGACCATATCTTAATGATTTTACTATTCGTAATGGTCAAAAAATTAGGTAAAAGTATTATTTGTTATAAATTATTCTGATTAAAATTATGGAATTTATTTCTCTAAATTCTTTTCACAAAAGTATATGAATTCAATTTAAAATTATAACTACTAGCATGAAAAAATATGTGGGTTTCCCAGGAAAAAAATCTTATAAGAATGGAAGGATTTTAGTTTAAAATTTAACATAATGTTGATTCCATTGAAATAAAATTTTCAAATTGAAATATACATTATCCAGTCATACTTTAAAAAAATTTAAAATATAACTTAACTTTTTAAATAGTTTAAAAAAAGGCTTTGTTCAAATAAATGCAGTATTCTTCACTAGTCCTAAATTTTTTTTAAAATAAATCCAAATAAATTTCCATATGATACATTTGATATGTTTCTTTAAAAATTAAGAAAATGATTTCATTTTTTTAAAATTTTTGAAATTTGATTTTCAATTATTTGATTAATGTTTGACTAAAACATCTTTTCAAAAAAAATACAACCATTTATAAATAAAAAAATTTTTTAAAAAGATTTGTAATTTTATTTCTAATTAATATATAACCAATGAATTTGTTTTTAAATGTTTAAAACATATAATTTTCAAAATTTATTTTGTATAGTTCATACCCACTAATTTAATGTCTAGGTTATAATGATACATCGTATTACTATTCTTTTAGACTTTGGGGTTTCATGTTTCACCAGAAATCAAAGAGATTAAATTTAAAGAAATATAATTAATGGGTTATTTATGCTCGGTGTTGGGTGTCGTGTATGCTGTCAAATAAAATATTCTTATTTTATAATTCCAGGTTGTTACATTATCTCTACCTTATATAAATAGTATCCTCATAATCATATATTTCTATTAGAAATCAATGGTTTTATATTTGAAAATTCATTGATTAAATACCCACATCATAAAAAGGGTGAATAGAAATCATTATAATAAGAGAGAAAGGGAAGTAAAAAAGGTTATATAGAACAACAAATAACAATATTTCATAATAGGATAAAATTGATTGAATTTGAATATTTTGACATAGAAGAAAAGAATATATTATTATATGGGGTGATGTATGTCATTGATCACAAGAACGTGAATGATCCATGGAATGTTGAGGACCATAAAAACATAAATCTATGATGATGTAAACAACTATATGATTTATCAGATATTATGGTAGTAGGCTAGAAATTTAGTTTCATGATTCATTCCCTAAAGATGAAGAATTATTTTACTATCTATGAATATAATGAAACATACATACTTCATACATTTTATATTTTTTTATCATATTTTCATCCTTTGATTCTTCTTCGGTCAATTTCTAATTCACCGCTTAATCTAAGTAATGAATATTTAAAAATGATCTTTTTACATCCCGAAGAACTAAATTACACATTTAATGTATCGTGAGATCTATAAAACATGTTCAAGTATATTCTTTATTTGTATAACTATTTTACAAAAAACAATATGGTTAGCACGAGTTATCTAATATAATACATTGATCTGTAAACCTCAACAGAAACACCACTAGTTCATCATTAATATATATTTATTTAATTTTTTAATTAAATATAATAATATATTATCCATGAAATAAAATATGATTGTGGTAGGTCCTAAACTTTTAACATCCTTTAGTTTTGGGTTCAATCTATTTGAGCTTTCTAGACCCAATGGTTGTCTCCTGACATGAAAGCTGTTATTTTTCTAAAACTATATTGATATAATTATTATAAAATTCCCAAAGTGTAATAACCCATAATTCACTCAAAATAAAAGATAATATAAACCCTGAATAATATGATCACCTTTAAACATATTCATAAAATAAAAGGTTCATTTAAAAATAAATAACTTTATCACTATAAAATATACTAAAACAATGGGTTGTATTTCTATAAATGTGTTCCAGAATATCCTTAATCTTAGTAGAATCCCATAACAAAAACCTGGGAGGGGTTTAAGAATTTTAACACATGATAAATTGTAAAATCATAAACGAATGATAGTATCCATAACTCTTATGTTAATGACGTCATATATGCTTTTAAAATTTAACACAATTCTAATATGTTTGATAATTATTATCACCAAAAAATTGTTACCAATATTACTTCTAAAATTTAATTCATGAATAAAAAACATAAATACCTCATCAATTTTGTCTCAAAATAATTCCGTCCTTAGTTTAGGGGTTATCCTTTAGAAGAAGGAAATGAGTCGGATAACGCCTAGGTTCCCCAAATTTAATATAATGAACTATAAATGTAACCTTAGGATGAAATTTATTTCTTCCAATTATGCCATTTATTTTTCCACAGTAATTAATTTCATTATTCCCTTATTTTCACACATAAATCATTTTTCATTCCTTGATTAATTATTCATGAGATTCACTTATCATATTTCTAACATGAAGGAATTCAAGCCTTCTTTCCCATATCATCTCCATCACTATAGCTATTAGCTAAATTTATTGTTCTTTACTTTGGAGATTTCGAAAGTTAGACAAGTTTTTGGTTTTTAATAATTTGTTAGTATAAATAATTTAGAATAATACTAATATCTTTTACTCTTATTATCATCCTATTTGGTTGCTCTTGGTCTACAAAGTTTCCCATATATTCAATCTTAACATGATTCCTTCAGGTTCCCTCCATTGATTAAATCGAAAAATCAGAGTGCGGGAAACAATAATCATAGTGGGAAAATCAAATAATCATTTATATGATGTCTAAATCATGAAAAGTTATTTTCAACATAATGCAAAGTTGGTTTAACGTAGGTCATTCATTTTCATTATTTGTTAAAATCCTTCATAATAATTTTTAAAAAAACATAAACAATCCAAATTATATACCTAGGATGAGACAACCAGGAATTTATTAAGGCTCATTTTCATGTACTAGGTGATTATATAGTCAATACCAATGTTCCCATTTTAAGTTTATTAATTCAAGGTAAACATTTTATAGAACCACATCCCTTTTTTGTATCTAAACAGGGATGTATTTCATGGAAAACCACAAAATATATTCCTTAACCAACAATTTATGATGTTCTTATATTCTTATACTCAATTATTATCAAAGGGTTATGTCACACAATATATTTCTACCTAAATATACTTCCCAGGGTTTCAACTAAACAATCTTTGATACAAATGGTAGAAAACATGACACAAGTATCCTAGAGCGAGTGTGTTAATTTATTTCCTTGGAAAAAGATACGTGGACTCACATCATGAATATCCAAATAGTTTATTAGTCTTGGTAAACTATATATTTTTAAGAACCCCATAATAATTTGAAAAGAAAAATTATAAAATATATTTATTATAATAAAATAATTCTCTCTAATATATATGTACATATCATTCGTAGTACAATTCATGGATTCCTAGGAAAGGTAAAAAAATAAGGGTGATCATAGATGCTCAGTAAGAGATAAATACAATATAACATATCATGAATTATTACATAGAATCAACTTATAATGTTATATAAATGAACACACATGTCATTTAAATAATATTATAATAATTATTTGATATGGAATAATAAATATATAAATACAAATTACTAAAAACACAAGACATTTAATTATTAACTATGAATTAATTACTTATATAGATAATATAATTTTTTAAATCCAATGTATAATAATAACTATCTTCTTAATAAATAAAATTCATAATCATTGTACATTATGTTCTCTTGCACATGATATCTCTACCGTCAAAACATTTCCTAAGAAGGTTTAAAGATATATGCATAAAACCTTTTAATACTAGATTTTCAATTCAACTAATTAGAATACCAATGCATTGAAAGGCTATATAATTCTATGTACCACCAACCACTAAATGTCCAAATCATTCTTTATATATCAAATCATTGATTTAATTCATAAAAAGTATTCTGTATTAAAAAATATCTATATTACATAATGAGTAATAATTTATCAATATTAACCTAGATAAACAAATAACAGTCAATATATAACACTATATGAAGAAATAATTTTAGTTTATGTAATAAATATGTTAATGATAAATAATATGGATATTTAGGGGACATTTAATGTCCAATGATCGAAATAACATGAATATTTCAAGGGTGAGTTATTGGATAAAAAGAACCATGAAAGTCATTTTCAGTACATTAATTGATAAAAATGATTATAAACCATCCATAAAATGAAAATGAATGGTATAAATACAACATATCCATAGTGGAGTATATGTATAAAACATTGTAGTTTTAATTGATGAATATCAATACCATAAATATGATATTTAAACAATTCATGTGGATAATAAATTACACATTGAAAATCCTTTGAAAAAAGTTGAAAACATATTTTTTAAAATAAATTTATTTCAAAATAATATTAAATATTTATAATGGATAATTTGAAACATTAAGTCTCTATGATTGCTGATAATTATATTTATTTCATACATGTTAAAATAAATATCTATCTCACTTTCATGGTAAAATGAAAAAAATTGTTTTGAAAACGACAAGAAGGTTCATTTGAAAATATTTTAGAAAAATTCAAATGTGGGTAAATATTTATTTCATGAATAATTTATAAAATATTAAAAACACTTAAAAAATATTTTTAAAAAAATTGTTTTTGAAGAAAAATTACTTTTGACCGAAGAGAGAAATGATTATTGAATTTTTCAAAAAAATATCTCAATCATTTAATGTACAAAATAGTGACAAATGGAAAACTTAGAAGAAAATATCATGAATAAAAAAAATTAAAGGGGTTTGTTATAAAATAATCTAATAATTTACTTCAATTTATATTCAAACATAAATAATCCAAATTAAATTGTGATTTTGAAATAAACTCTTATAGGGATCATAATGTTGAAGTGATAATTATCAAATAAATAACTTTTGAGAATAAGATGAAAATACACATAAAAATTTTGAAATAAAACAATATATATATTAAAATTTAAATATAAACGTGATCATAGAATATAAATGACAAATAATAAATAATAAAACCAAATGAAAAGAATTTGATTTATGAAATTCATTCCACTTATAAAATTTAATTTCAAATCGACTATGATGAAATAATTAAGATTTATAATTTAAATAAAATTAAATATAAATTAATCATGATATTGCATTTAAAATGGGATGTTTATACTCTATATATAATAACTTAGGTGCATAACATTACAATATTCCTCAATGAAGGGAAATTGAGAAGAAATCACTTAGCTCACACATCCTTTGGGTAGAATAATCATTAAACTCCTTTATAATGGTTTTAATATGGTTATTAATTTATACCAAAAACATATGAAAATTTATAATATCTTATACGATGCTATTATAACATTTTACCACTCGTATGTTAATAATAATTCACTATTATCATTATTTCAAGTGTTAATTTCATTGTTTTCTCATTTATGTTTTGTCATGAAAGATCAGTTTATTGAATATATTATATATTTACATAATATAAATAATTATTTTAATGTTATTAATATAATAGTTTCATTATATACATTCTTATAATCCTCACTAAAATTTTAACAAGGAGAATGGATCACATTGCTTCGCAAATATAACCGTCCTTATGTACACATGAGTGACATTTTCCTTTTCTTTATTGGATTAACAGTTAAGGAAGTAGGTGAAATATAAATCATAATTAATTAATATATTGTCACATATATCATTAATACTCATTAAATTTTCCCATATTAATTTCTATGTAAATAATAATTGAAAAATGAATTACATCTCTTCCCAAGGAGGTAGTCTGCCGTACAAAGAAGCGACTATTTTAGAAGAGACAGAAGGTATAAAAATATAATTTATATTAAAATTATATAATTATAATAATAACAACATAAATATAATATAAATTTGTTTAATTAATAATTATATCTTTCCTTAAAATGTGATGAAGGAAAATGAATTAAATCGATTCACGAGACAATAGTCCTCCGTAAACGCGATTCATGATTTCATTTCCCATTTGATTGAAGTGAGATGGATAAATATTAAATGATAACAATAATAACAAATAATTATATGGGATACACTGGTGTTGTAATATTGGAAGTTTTAATAAATAACTTAAGGTGTAAAAAAGAAATAAAATTAAATATTGTTAAGAAAATTACATTCTCTAAGAGAAGCATCATTTTGATCTCCTCTTAATGACCCTAGGATTGGTCATATGGGAATATAAAAACTAAAAAATGCTTATAAATATTTTTTGGAGGTAATTTTCTAGGTATTAGTCAATCCAAATGGCATGTTAGGTGTGGATGAGTGAAGGGATGGAGTGGCCTTTTATAAATTGGAAAAGGTAACCCCTTAAGAAATTACATTGAAATTTTCCAAAATATTTTGAAAGGATAAAGTCATTAACATTTCAAAAATTCAAAATGAGAATATTATTGATGGTGGGAAGTATAATATGGAACTATTTCTTGAAAATATTATATCTATATATTGGTAGGTCATTTTAACATTTTATTCTAATTTGAACCTACTGGTAAACCCATTTTCACCATAACCTCATTTATAAAAAATTTCTTCATTTAGTATTATTAATGAAAAAAATTTATTTTATACTATAAAATAATATGTATTACATTTTTTCCAAAGATGGAATCCATTTTTGAAAATTAAATTTGGATAATTTGTGGAATTCAATTTATTAACATACCTATAGACACGACAAAAATGTGGGCTTCCAAAGATAAAATTATCATAAGTATGAAATCTGTTTATATATAAATTGAACATAAAAGTGATCCCAATGACCTAAGTTTATTTAATTTCAATTTAATTGATATATTTTTTCATAAAATAATTAAAAATATAAAAAACATTTTAGATAATAAAATCAAGAAGGCAATTTTCAATAAAAATCATTATGTTTCACTATTCATCGAAAAATGAAATTTTTTAGAAAAATGCCAAAAATTAAATCTAAGATAATCTATATATGAAGATTAAAAAAATTAATATAATTTTTTCAAATAAAATTTCCAAAATTCCAAAATTTTAATTTTGAATTACTTGTGAAAATACCTACTAAACCCCCTTTTAAAAAAAACAGTTTTTAGATAACATTATTTAATTTTAAATGATACATATTTTATTCATAACCAATAGAGCACTAATGATATTTTTACATGTTTAAACAAAACAATATCATAATTTAGTTAGTAATATTCATTCGTTTCAATTTAACGGCTAGGTTATAATGTCATACCATATTAGTGTTCATGTAGACTGGAGTTTTCATGTTCTACAAGATATCAAAGAGATTAAATTTAATGGAAAATATTTAATGGGTTTTAAATACTTGTGTTTCATTACCCTTATTATATCAAATAAAAAATTCTTTAATAATTTTTTGGTGTAAAATTAACACTATATTAAATAAATTGTGCCCTCATAATTTTATGTTTCACTCAGAGATAAAGGGTTTGAAATATGAAAATTAATTTATTAAAAACCTATATTTTAAAAAGGGATAATACATATTCCTCTTAATAAGAGATAATAGGAAGTGAAATTGGTCCTAAGGAATAACACATAACTTTGTTTCTAAAAAGTATTACATTAGTGGAATGTAAAGATATATAAATTGAAGAAGAACATAAATAATTATAGAGAGTAAAAGGGGCCATTGATCATAAGAAAGAGAAAAATCAATTGAACATTAATGACCAAAAAATAATAAATCTATCATAATTTAAAAGACTGTTTTATTCTTCGTATGTGAAGGTACTTGGATAATTTTTTTTCATTATATATTGCTCAATTTTATTTAAATATTTAACTAGATATGAATATATGGAAATATACTTACTCGATATATTTTTATTTCATCATAAAAATGTCATCATTTGGATATGATTTGATCAATTTACAATTCATTGATTACTCCACGAAATCAATAACCAAAAATTATTTTTTTGTTATTGAAGCACTAAAAATTACTTTTAATGGATCATTAGATCTATAATTAGTGACAAGTATTTCTATATATCATTAACTCTTTCACAAAAAAATATGGAAAACAGGGTATATAATCTTATACATTGATCGATAATCATAAAAAGTAACAAAACTATTTCATCATTAAAATTTTTCATCATATTTTTTAACTAAAAATAATTACAAACCAACTTTTATATCATGTATTCATGTGGTACGAGTTAAACCCTTTTCATCCTTCGATTGTGTGTTCAAGCTTCATGGCTATTTCAGAAAGAATACGTTGTCACATATCATGTAGGATATCCTTTTTCTAAAATTATATTAATAAAATTAAAATAACCCTCAGAATGTGTAATATCCTATAATTACCTCAACATTAAAGATAATATCTACCCATAATGATACTGATACCTTTAAAGTTATTCTCAAATTAGTCGGGGAATTTTTAATTGTGTGACTTTTTCCCCCAGACATATACTAAACTAATGGTTTTTGTTTCCATAAATTTCTCCCAAAGTATCCTTAGTATTATTTGTCTCCCATTAAATAAATTCCACAAAGGTATGTTTAGTACATTGAACTGATGGTCAGTTTTAAACTCATAAACCCGTGATGTTATTCATAACTGAAAAGTTAATGAAGACATATATGAGTCTAAAATTTAACAGTCTTTAGATATTTCACAATAAATATAACCCAAATAATATTTATATAAATATTAATATTATTTAATTCATTAATTAAATAAGAAAAATACATTATTAGTTTTATTTCAAAATAATTCCATACTTCATAATTTGGTTATCAATTATAAGAGAAAATCGAATCAGATAATACCCAGTTTCCCCAAATTTAAGACAACGATAAATAACTGGATCGCTAGGAAGAAATTTATTTACTTAGACCATAATATTTAGTTTTCCTCAGTAATTCATTTCTATAACCTCTTCATTTCTAATCATAAAAATTTTTCTTATTCCTTTCAGAAACATTATTAAGTTTATATTTTATCATTTCAAACATGAATAAATTTGAACCTTCTTTCCTTTATGGTCTGTTTCACATGAGCTCTTAGTTATCTCTATCCATTTATTCTTTAGTGAGTCTGATAGTTGGTTAAGGTATAAGTTGTAATCATATTTCAAGAAAAATATTTATTCATAATCACGATATCATTAACACCAATCATTATCCTATTTGGTTGATAATATTCCCCAAATTTACCATCATACTCAATATTATAATGATTAAATCGGGTTCTCTTCATTGAATAATACCAAGAAACATAGAGTGAGAAATAATAAAAGTTTTGAAAAACCACATAATCATTTATACGATGTCTAAATCATGACAAATTATGTTCAGTATAAGAAAAATTATGTTTAACCATAGTCATTTTCATTATATATTCAATTACTTCATAATGGTTTGTGATGAAAATGTGAATTAACCAAATAATATCTGCTAGGAATGTCAAAACATGTTCACATTGAGTCTATGAACCATCTAAAAATAGGGTCACACCCAATGTGGACTTTTCAGATTTATTACTTCAAGGTAAAAATAGGCATAAACCACTTCTATTTATAATATCTAGAAAGAAATTTAATACTAGTTAACACGACATAATATCTGTCTTACCGAAAATTTTAGGATGTTCTTCAATGCTTAACCTCAATTTTTATCATAGGGTTATGTTACCCAATCTATGGATTCCTAAATCCAGTTTCCAAGGTTTCTACTAAAATTTATTTGAAACCAATTGTAGTTAACCCGACCCTAGTAACCCAAATATAATGTCTAACGTTATTACATTTCCATAAGATAAACAAATATCACCCAAAATTATTGAATAATTTGGTAGTATTGGAAAACTAGATACATATATAATTCCAAAATTACATTCTAAAATACATATCTCAAAATAGTTTTTTGGACAATGAAATTATTACCTCTAGAATATCCTTTAATATCATTCATTATACACGTAATAGGTTTTTAGGAATAGAAAAAAAATATTTTTGAGCTCAGGTTCTTAGAAAGAGATAAGTATAGTGAAAACTATCATGAATCAATAAGAATAATCAACATGTCAAGGTAACTAACAGAACACACATGTCATTTATATAATTTGACTATAATGATTAAATAAGGCCTATTTATATGAAAATAATTTAATCAATAACTGATAATGAAATTAATCAAGAGATAATATCATTCTGAAAAAATACAGGATAATAATAACTGAATTCTTAATAAATGAAATACTTAGTAATTGGATTTCATGTTCTCAGTAATATGATAACTCTACCATCAAGATCATTCACAATATGATTTAAATGTATAGGTAGACACAAGTTTAATATTATCTTAATGATTCTCCTCAAGGAACTACTGATGCATCGAGTGTGTATATAATTCCAAGACATTCCCATCACTACATGTCAAAATCATTCCTCATATATCAAATAATTTATTTAATTCATTAAAAATGTGTCTTATAATCAAATATGCATATTGAGTAAATAGTAACTATTTTTCAATATATCCCTAGATAAAAAATAGTATTCGATTTCAAAAATGATATGTTGAAATAATATATAGTTTATATAATAAAAAAATTCATGATAAATAATATGGATATTTAGGTGAAATATAATGTCTAATAAACATAGAAAAGTGAATATTTGAAGGGAGAGTTATTTAATAAACAAATGAATCAAGAACATGAATTTCCATATGTACCCTAGTCATAATGATCATAAAAAACTATATAATGATTAATGATGTCATCAACACAATATATCCCCTTATAGTATACTTTAAATAATGTGGTTTTTTTCATTTTCAAATAGATATACTATAAAAATGTTTTTAAAAACACCATTTAGGAGAATATACCTTTTTACGTTGAAAATATTTTTAAACCAAAATGTTAAAAATACATTATGAACATAATATTATTTAAAAAATAATTTGAAACGTATAATGAAATGTTGAAATAATTTATTGTTCATGTTAGATGAAAATTCTATTCATGGTATACAAGTAAAAACAAATATTCCTTTCACTTTTTCTATAAAATCTAAAAAAGATTTTTTTTTGAAAACAATAAGAAGAATACTTTGATTTTTATAAAAAACATTGGTAAAAATTTATTTAAATAACTTTTTTAAAATTTTTAAAAAAGTTATTTTATTTAAACAAGGTTTTTGGTAAAAATGTATTTTTAACCGAAGAGTAAAATGAAGTCATAATTTATTAAAAATATTTTATTAGTCATTATAATTACCCTATAGTGAAATTTTTTACAATAACATTAATATATTATTAATAAAAATAGGTGAATAAAATTAAAGTATTTAATTATAAAATGATAAAATAATTTTCTTTAATGTGAATTAAAGAATAAACTATTCATATTGAAATGAGATTGTGAAATTAACCCTTAAAAATATCATAACATGGAAGTGAGAATTAATTAATGAGTTTATTATGTGTATAAAATGTAAATCCACATAAAACAAGGGTATATAAAACATAATATATTCAACTTTAAATACACATATAATCATAGAATATTAAATACTTTGAAGAATTAATATAATACAATGAAAATAAATTGAGTTGTCAAATCCTTAACCACTTTTTAATTTTCAAGTCAAATACCCTATGATGAAATAATTAAAATTGCTACTCAAAATACAATGAATTATTAGTTAATCATGATATTTCATTTCAAATTGGATGTATATACACCATATAAAATTAATTTTTGTGCATAATATTATAATATCCCTCAATGAAGGGAAATTGAGATGAAGTCCCTTATCTCACACTTCCATTTGGATGAACCTGCTTTAACCACATGTATAAATGTTTATAAAATTTTATACATTTTTTAAAGAACCATGTTTATATTTATAATATCATATATGATAATATTATAACATTTTACCACACTTTTTTATAATCATTCATTATTTCCATTTTTCGTGTGTGAATTACATTATTTTCTAATTCAAGGTTTGTTACGAAAGATTGAGATATTTCAAACAATATATAGTAGAATAATCTAGATAACTATATTAATGTTTTAAATATAGTTTTATTTCATATAAGAATTCTTATATTTATTATTTTGGCTTGAACATGGAGAATATATCACATTGTTTCAGGTAGACAGTAGACCATACATACAGAGAAGAAACATTATAATTTTATTTATTGATGAAAGGGTAAGGAATTTTGTGATATATTAATCCAAGTAATCAATATAGATCCATATATATCATATACATTCATTAAATTTATATATTTTTTACTTTTTATGTAAATCATAAGTGAAAAATTAATCACATCAATTCAGAATGTTTTACACTACCATAACCACAAGCGATGTTATAAAAATTTAAATGGAATAAAAATTAGAAAGTTATATGAACCGTTATAATTATATAATTATAATAATATCATAAATATATTACACACGTGTTAAATCCTTAATTATATATATCATTTAATTTTGGTGATGGAAAATTAATTAAATCAGTTTGTGAGGTGGCAATCCTTTATACACACGATCCACGGTATCATTTCCCATTTGATAGAAGTGGGAATGGATAAATATTATGAAAATTACATAATAAAATATAATTATATTAGAGAAATTTGTGTTATTATATGGGAAGTTTTAATATATAATTTACGGTGGAAAATAAAACAGAAAATGATGGGGCGTTGATAATATAATTATCTTATCTAAGAGAAACCTCCTTTAAATATACTATTATGGACCATAGGGATGGTATTTTGAGAATAAAATTAGATATAATATTTTTATATGTTTTTAGGGAGGTATTTCTACATGTTTTTATTAGTAAAAGTTCATTGGATGTGTGGATAATTAATAGTAGGGAGTTCCCTTTTATAAATGGGGTAATGAAACCCTCTTAGAAATTATATTGAAATTTATAAAATATATTACAAAATGATAATGCAATTCGCATTAAAAAAGTATCTAAAAAATTATTATAGATGTTGGGGGTATGAGATTTATATATTTCCATAAAATTATCTTTTGAAAAAAAATTATGTTATTTTAACCCTTATCTTTTTAGTTTAACCTCTGGGTAAACACAATATTACCTTAACCATAGTAATTAAAATTTACTACTTTTACAATTCATATGGGTAAAAAATGAAGACGTTATTTTTAGATAATATAAATTTGATGATTTATAATATAGAATGAGTTTTTTAAAATTAAAATAATATAAGTGGGATAATTCACCATTAAATTAGACCTACATATGTGATGAAAAAGAATGATTCTAAAGTGACAATTCTTATATGTATGGAAATTTCATATGTTAAAATTGATCAAAAAATTAATCCCAATGACATAATTTAGCTTAATTCTTGTATAATTGATCTCATTTTATATTAAAACACTTTTTCAACAATATGTTCTCTTAAAAAATAATTAAAATGAAAATGATTTTTTTCTATAAAAATTAGTATTATTCATTATTCATTCAAAAATGAAAATATCACAAAAATCCAAAATTTTCACCCTAATATTATTTTAATATGATAATTTTATAATTAAATTAATTATATAAAATAATTATTCATACTTATTCAATAAATAATTTTAATTTATTTGTCTAATGCGCGACTAAACCAAAATTTTAAAAAAATACACTTTTTTTAGAAAACATTTCTTTTTTATTTTGAATAGTTCAAATTTTATTTCTAATAGATAGATAACCAATGATTTTTTTAAATATATAGAAATTATTAATTTTTTATAATTTAGTTATTACTAATCATAACCATTGATTTAATATATAGGTTGTAATAGTATACCATGTTACAGTTCATTTAGACTTGGGGTTTCGTGTTCCAACCGTTACAGAAGAGATTAAATTTAACAAAATATATTTGATACGTTGTAAAAGAATGGTGTTTTATGTATCATATTATACAAAATACTATTTTATTCTTCTGTAATTTTAGGGTGTTATTTAAGATAATATTCCGTAATATTATAGATGTTTCCCATTTCTATCGTCAATAAAGTTAAATTATAATTCTCAAGAATAAATCTATATCATTATATTAAATATATATTCATGGAGTTAAATATTTAATAAAACTTTAGAATATTTACAATAAATTTGATCAGAATGAATCTAAGTGGACCCTTCGATATAACTCCATAAATCTTCATTTCGTGCCTGTATGATACCTCACCAATATATTCCATCACAATTAAAATGATTTCTCAAACCATTATTAAGTGAATTTTTACGACAAGTAATTTATAGAGGAAAATGAACTTCACTTAAAAGAAAACATATAATACAAAACCACCACAAACATATTCATATATAACAAAACTATTTCTCATTCCTGAGGAAACCATACTCATTGATCACATCCATAAAATAGTTATTATAACTCCATGATTATTTATTCATTCCATAAATGTAACAATATTTTTTCAAAAAAAAATAATGTATTCATTTGGAAATTCAAATTATTTATGTTGTACCACATACATTTCCTTGACTAAATCTAAATTTTATAATGTGGTTTTTGAAACTATTTAATAAATCTAAATGTTATAATTTTATGTAATGGAGTAAAATATTTTAATATATGATAACAATACAACCATTGAAATTTATCTTCATAGTCAACACCATGAATTTACTTACATATTGTTTTTCACCATGTTGGATTTATAGGAGGAAAATCGACCATCCATATTAGTTTTCATGTTGAGAAATTTATTTCACATTATGTGTGTTAACAATAATATACTAACCTATAACTATTTATTAGATATGATAACAATTCCACAATGATTTTATATATATATATACAACAGACACCAAAGGAAGGGAATAAATTCCTAGGGTATTAGTAATTAGTTGCTGGATGATTTCCCTTAGCATACCATATGCCATGTGATAGATGAATTGAAATGTAATAATTTAATTATTATGGATGATAAACAGACCAAAATATTAAATACAAGAGAAACCTATAATTTGAGACACATAATCAAATTATATAACTAAATATAACTAAAACTCTTATGACTCATAAAGAAATGATTTGGTTCCATGAATGATAATACTCTATGATCAGCTTTATAACCACCATTATGATCTCACCTATTTTGAACAGAAATATAGATCCAAGGAATTCCACTATAAAATTGATAGTTCTTCCCCTTACTTTTATAATGATGAACAATGTTTTCATATGTATTAAAATGAATATATAAAGGTAGAATATATAACCCATAAGAAATTACCTAATTTATTTCCACACAAACCACTAAGGGAAGAATAAGTTATATATTAATCATATAAAAATGGGAGAATAATTGAAAATATTTCCCATGAAATTTATAAATAAATAGGGGTAAACAACTCACATCACAACACACACCTGAACCAGGAATGCAGACACCTGGACAATACACTAAATCATCCCCTCAAGGAGCCATGTCATAAATCTAATTCATCCACCACCAAATAAGAAATTCAAAAATATAACTAAATTATGAAAAGAATCCAATTACACCATACCCATGTTATTACATGTATTTTTAGTCTATTCTGACAAACCAATGCAATACAGCCAAGTACAAACCAACTAGGACGCTCAAATTTAATAAAATTATAGAACCTCAACCATGTCTGACCCATCAAGATATATATATATATAATAATCATGTATATAAAAATACAATTCTATTTTTACACATATTTAAACCATTCAATTTGAAATAAATCATCCCTTAATATGTTTTTCAAAACATATTATTGGTGTTTCCCATAATATTTTGTTAGAGAACCCCAATAACCACTAGATAAATTTTCCAAAATTTCTTACCAATGGTATTCCATACACATAATTGTATCATTTCAAAATACCCTAATCCTTTGATATCGTAGTAAATGGAGAGTCATAAATTATCACATTACTCAGAATAGATATTCTAGAGGATAAACACCACAACCATGTAGATTAAGGCTCTCCCAACCTTTTTAAAATGGATGATAACAAAATCCACATAAAAATACCCTAACCATAAGATTCGTGAATTTAATTCATATACTAGTGTAACACTGATGTGCACATTAGTGTTTTGAGAGAGGGGATGGATTAAAGGTATTCCATTGAAATCCATTTTATATAATGAATTATTTCACTAGATGGTTTGTAAAATCTTGCGCCAAATATGTAAAGTACATGGCTCTATAAATTCCAAGGACGCACAATTTTACATTATTATTTATCATGAAATTAACCCCAAACATTTTCATAACCATTAGAGAAAAACAAGGCCACACAATATTTGGTAAATTTTACATAAAATTTTATTCAACTATTCACATATCCCTAGAACCCGATATCACATTTTATGGAAACCTAGGGATCACATAGGGTTCCCACTTATCAAATTCCAAACATGAACCCCTTGAAAGTTCTCTAAAACTTCTAAAAACCACAACAAATTTCTAATAAACAACCTAAACCACATTATAAAATAAATATAAACAATTAAATATTAAATATCTCAAACACATATGTTACATTCTCTCTACCATTGCTAATTCCAACTTCTAAATATTTTGGGTTAGTGGTATATTTCAAAAACATGATCCATTTTTATTTCATAATATTATCCTATTCAAAATTAACTTCATTGATTTTATTATCCAACTAAAATGCTCATACCAAAGAGAATTGGTAAATCAAAATATTTTTTTTCTATTATCATGAATGAAAATCTGTACTGACAAATGTTTATAGAGATACATGATCCAAATAAACACCTTAATAGGGCCCATCTATTACTTCTTTAATTGAGATATTTCAAAAACCCCATGAAATGAACTAAATTTCTTTTTCAAGTCTAGTTGATAAATAACATCACTGGTTTGGTGGAGAATCTAAAATGTTCCAATGTACTATGGAAGTAATTTCACTATCATACCAAAATGGTGATATATGGGCCTGAAAGATAACGATATGAATATATTATCTCTAATTAATGAGATATGTGAGGATTGATATGATCCATATAAAATTTATAATGGTTCTTGGTTTTTTACTTCAATTCCATGATCATAATAACTTTATCATTAGTCTCCTATATAAAATGTGGTTATATAAGGGAATTTTTCCAAAAATCTACCCAAAAAAGGGAAGATGATATGGATTTTAAAGACCTAGAATTTCTGTGTAATTTTTTTTTTCTTAAATACATTGGAATTTTATGAGTCCGTGAAAATTGATGGCGCACGATCCCGGGTCTTAGTGTGCCCGGAATCATTTTCTGAAGTTTTGTTCAGGTACATTCAGTAAACTTACGAGTGGGTTTTTATACATTTGAACTGGTGCTCAGAATTGAAATCTGAGGGAACCATTGAACTCACAGCGCCGGTATTATCTTAAGAATACTTTCACTTCGACGGTAGTGGGTCAAGTTTAAAAGATAGTTTTTGGGTTTTCGTGGATGGTAATAAAATAATATGAGCTTCAAATTATTTTATTTGTGCCTCCATGTGGGTGTTTTTTGGTAAAAAGCTCCTCATGGATGTTGGAGTTGGGACCACCACAACTTAACCTTCGATGAGAGGTTATGGTGGGGGGGCCTACCTGAACATAACCTCCCGTGAGAGGTTATGATGTGGGGACCACATGGGGCTAAACCCCCTATTGATGGAGGAGATTAAAACCTCTCAACTCTCCCTCATTAATGAGTGAGAGCCTCTTGACCTCCCCTTTAATTAATTGGTGCAAACTCCCCTAATTAATTTTTGCCAACACTCATGAATTAATTAGGGGAGACATGTTATTAATTCACCAATTTGATTTTTGTGTCAACAAATAAATAATAGAAAAACTCAATCGATTCTTATTTTTCTTGGAATTTCTCATTTGCTGGAGCTTGGGAAGAGAATAACTTGGGAGAAAATTTCTTCCGATGAAGAATGATCCACCAAAAAAGAACTCTCCACCGACGAAGAACACTAATCTTCTTCAAATACCTCCATCAGATCTTACCGTCGTGGGGCATCTTCAACTGACCTACCCTCCGCATCTTCGTCTACCAGCCGATGCAACTTGGGTTTGGAAGTGTGCGGCAGACGTGATAAATAAATATATTCGTCATCTACTTTTCGTGTATTCAATGTCGAATGAAAAACAATGTTTGGGGGGTTTTACATGATGATACTTTCCTTGAATCTTCTTTAATGGTTGGAAATGAATTGATTGCAGGTGAGTTGTTAATTTTCTTACTTATTTGATGAGACAAATTTTACCATCCTAAATGCGGAGGGTGTGGGCCAAACCAACATGGACCAACCCCTTTGTCATTCTTGTTTGAGATAATCTTCGGCATGGTGACGAAGCAATGAGACGAAAAAGGAGGCAACGAAAAAGGTCACTTCACCCGCAGCCTCCGCAACTCGTGTCGCCCTCACGGTGCTCCGGCTGAACCGGCTCCGCTGCCTTGGGCCACACCGCGCCGCCACCGGCCACGCCCCCTCCCGGCCGAGCCGGCATCCCAGCCCCCTCATGGCCATGTGGATGAACCAGTTTCCTGACCCCCTCGCAGACTCCCGGACAAGCTGGTGTCCCGGCCCCCTCGCGGCCTCTCGGCCGAGCCGGCATCCCAGCCCCCTTACGGCCACACGATAGAGCCAGAATCCCGGCCCCCTTGTCGCCTCTTAGCAAAGCTGGCATCCCGGCCCCCTCGTGGAAACCCGACTGAGCCCGTGTCCCGGCCCCCTCACGGCCTCCCAGCGGAACCGGCCTCCCGCCCCCCATGCGGCCTCCCGGCCGAGCCGGCGTCCCGACCCCTCCGGTGTCTCGGCCCCATCACGGTCTCCCAGCCAAGCCATCGTCTTGGAACCATCACGGCCTCCCGACCTATCCGGCGTCCTGTTCCCCCTCGTGGTGCCTGGGCCTAATGGCCTCGGTCGTTCCCTCTAGGTCGATCCGTGTCGGGTCGCGCCCTCGCGGTGCTCTGAGCCGAACCGGCCCCGAGCCCGGATCGAACAACCCTCACGGCCAACTAGGCTGGGCCGAGAAGGCCTAGCCAAACTCAACGGGAAGGGATGGAACCATCGGGTCAGCATGGGTTGAACCAGACCGGGTCGGCACATACTGGGTTGGGCCACATCGGTCCGACCGGGTCGGACCAGACCCGGGCACACTACTGACCATTTACTTTCGTTGGCCATATCTTTGGCACCAAACGAACATTTGACAAACCATCAGCAGCGCTGGTTTTCATGGAGTTCGATGGTCCCTTTGAGTATACCCCACTTGAGTTCTTGGTAAAGTTGAGATACATTCAGGATTGACCGTACAAGAATCCAACTGGGCTCTCGGGACTAAAAGGCTAATAACTCACAGATCGGGCAACCGATTGACGCGTCATCTGTTGCGTAGAGACCCCTATAACATGACAGACCATTGAGATAATTCTTCTTCAGAATTCATGAAAATTAGAGTATCGAACAATAGCTTTTGGAGCGGATCCTCTCGGAGACAAGCGAACATAATGCGGAGACCTAATTGCTGGATGAGACCTAACGAATGCCGACCGTTTCGAATCGGAGTGACTCGACTAGCCCAGTGGGGTGCACCCTGGTGTTGCGGAAGACCCACAGTGGGGAGGGCCTTGGTTTCATGGAAGACCCATGATACTCGATAGGAGGAGTACCTCAGCAGGCTATGAGGGGGAGCACCTCTGTGGGGTGCGGCATACCCACGGTGGGGAGCGCCTCTGTGCAACGCGACAGGCCCAATGTACACAATAGGGAATGAGTTCTCCATCAGCTGAGGTGTTCATAATTGTACTTGGAAATGTTACTTGATACTACCATTAGTATAAATCCTTGTTTGGTCTGAGTCATTAGCTTTTGTATTAACCTCATGATTGAGATGGATTACTTGATAACTTAGGTATATGTATGGACATATACCTAAGTGGGGTTATCTATTGTTTTCATACTTTTTGGTTTATCCTTGTTGGATTTTGTGAGACCTTTAGGGTATCGGGGTCCCTACTGAGTATTTTTATACTAACCCCTGCACGGGAAATGCCCACACCCCGTTGTGTTGGATTCAAAGACGGACAACACTGACGGAGGCTGAGTGTACTAGGACTGGAAGGTACCCGGAGGTGGACCATACGACGTGTCAGTGCACGTAGGATACCAAAAAACATGGAGTGGTTAGAAGGATATCTATAACTACCATTTAAGTAGGATCTGTGGTGGAAGAACCAGGAGCTTCTTTTCAACATTCAGGTATTTTTTACTTTTCAATTGTACTTGATTTTCTGTTGTACTTGTACTTTCCTGTCGGGATTTCATTCCGGTCCCTCTACTTTCAGTACTCTTTTTTATATAGTTTTACTTCGTGTTTTGCTTCCATCTCGTACTCTATTGTGTGTGTTTTCATGTTTAAAAGTAAATTCCTTCCCAGTTTTGGGATTTACACCTTTGGGGATAGTCTCCATCCCCTGTCCTATAGAAGGTGGTCTTGAGGTAGTCATTGCACGGGCCCTGAGGGACGAGTCGTGACAAATTGGTGTTATAGGTGTCAGTTCTACCACAGAACTTAAGAGTTTGATCTTTTCTATGAAGCAATAGTGTTAACAGTACTGAGTATGGTTTTCAGTTCAGGGAGTGTAGTGTTGGTGCGATAGCCAATTTATCCACACACCAGGACCCTGACTACTGATTTCTGACTTAGTGCATGAAAACACTGATTGTGTGCGTGTTTTCCAATGTTTTCTTTAATTCAACTCAACCAGGTCAGCTCACCAGGTATAATATTTTGACAGTGTCACATCTGTTTCATTGAGAATGCCTCCCAATAGACAACCAGTGAGAGTCCCTAGATTTGTATGCACAAATAGCCCACTGAGCGACGTGGCCTCAGTGCATGGTCATTTTCCAGTGGAGGCACCAGCGGTACCACTTCCCTGTTGGTCACTGATGCCACCAGCCCTAGCAGCAGACAATGCACATTGTTCGATTGCATTGCATGAGTTCCAGCACCATAGGCCACCCAGGTTCAGGGGGGAGACGGACCCACAGGTAAATGGGGATTGGATGGATGCTATGGTGACAGTCTTCAGACATTTATGGACACCAGCAGACTTCTTGGTGATCTTTGCTTCCAGCCTTCTACAGGAAGTAGCGGGCAGATGGTGGAGCTTGATACTCCAGGTTCACAATGAGATGATTCTACTCTAGGAAGACTTTGAGAGATTGTTTTGGGTGGAGTTTTTCCCAGCCACACTCCACGAGGTGTGCATATAGGAGCTGCTTCATATGTAGTAGGGCAGCCTGACTATAGCTCAGTTCTCAGTGAGGTTCTCCAACCTCTCGCGCTACTCCATTGATATTGTTCGGGACCCATTCTTCAGGGATCAGACCTTCGAGCAGGGGCTCAGGTAATAGATCAGAGCTTCTATGATCTCTCTCAACATCCCGACGCTGGTGGCGGTGTTAAAGAGACACCATCTAGTGGAGAGTTTCCTTGCTTAGTAGGCTCCAGTAGCGAAACCCGCCACTATTCGACATGCAACGGAGTCTTCTGCAGTTGGCAGTGGACAGATGTCGCAGAGGTCCAAGAAGACCAGACCTACAGTTGGATGACCACGTGACTCAGGATCGGTTGTGCTAGGAACCAGGAGTAGAGGCATACATTCCAGGAGTGGGTAGTGTTTCTCATGCGATTGGCATGGTCATATGGTTCGTGATTGTCCGACCCACCATTCAGATGATCTACAGATGGTTGAAGGACCACCCATGCAGAGGAAGAGATTCGATCGATGCAATCTGTAGGGAGTAGGCGGACGTGGTAAAAGATATGGCCTTGAATTTTGCGGTGGGCGGCGTTTCGAGGTGTCACTGCCACCACCACTAGGAGGTCCACCCTGACTGCATGGAGCAGGTCGACATGGGAGAGCTCAGCTCCAAGCACCTGAGGCCTATGATCATGATGCTCTGGAGATGATATGAGGTATGATCGGTGTCTACTCCACCGTTGCTGCAGTATTTATAGACACAGGTGCTAGTGACACTTTCATTGTCACTACCCTCATTCGGAGCTCAGAGATTATGACGGAGTCGTTGGCTCGATCATTAAGGCTAGAGACTCCTATGAGAGCAGACTCAACAATTATGCACTGGTACCGGAAATGTGAGCTTACTCTAAGAGGTGAGAGCTTCTGCTGGAATCTCCTAGTAATGGCGTCGAGGCCTTACGACGTCATCATGGGTATAGACTGGTTATCTATAGTCCATACTCAAATCAACTGTATTAGGAGAAATGTAATGTGTATACGCATGGATGGGACCGAGTTTACCTTCACCTGAGGGAAGGGATCCATTACATCATAGGACGTACATAATCAGTGGAAGGTGCAGCTAATCACTCATCAGATGGCATGCCTTACCCTTGGAGCAGTTGATGTGGAGAGCCCGAGCTATCCTATAGTGGTGGACCAGTATGCGGATGTTTTCCCTAATGATGTTCTAGGAATACCACCTCGCAGAGAGGTGGACTTATACATTTACCTATACCCTAGGACGACACTTATATCTACACCATAATATCAGATGGCTCCTACGGAGCTTCGCGAGCTGCGGGTACAGCTATAGGACTTGCAGGAGAAGGGATTAATCTGGCCCAGTGTTTCTCCCTGGGTAGCCCCAATTCTGTTCTCCAAGAAAGAGGATGGGATCTTGAGTTTTTTAGTCGACTACCATCGCCTAAAATAGGTGACCATGAAGACCAAGTACCCAGTCCTGATTATTGACGACCTCTTTGATCAGTTGAAAGGGGAACGGTAGTTATCGAAGATAGTTCTCAGATCAGGCTATCACCTTCTCAGAGTACGAGAGGAGGATGTGAAGAAGAAGGCCTTCAGATGTCAGTACAACAACTACGAGTTCTTGGTTATTCCTTTCAGTGTGACCGATGCTCCAGCAGTGATCGCGTATGGTTCTCGGTAGCTGAGACAACACTAGAAGAACTACCATACCCATGACCAGGAGTTAGAAACAGTGGTCTTCACCTTGAAGATGGGTCAACACTATCTAATAGGCGAACTTTTTACCATGTACTCTGATCACAAGATTCTCAAGTATATGTTCTCTTAGATGGACCTAAACTTGATAAAATGACGTTGTCTTGAGTTCCTCTATGACTATGACTTAGAGATAGTCTATACTACTAGGAAAGGGAACGTTTTTGCAGATGCGCATAGCATGAGATCTGATATACAGCTGCTAGGAGAGGCGATGGAGCAGCTGGCTACCTTATAGATATCCTTTGTGGATAAAGACAGAGAAACCTTTCTACAGTCTCTTACAGTCACTCCCCCACATCAACAATGAGTCAGGGAGGCACAACATGAGGACACTATCTGCGAGGCACGACATGCTAAGATATCCACCGAGCAGGAACCTGATGGATTTTTAGAAGGTGGGGGGCATGTCATCCTCTTCAGAGGACATATTATGTTGCCAGTGTCACTTAAAGAGGATGTGATGAGGGAGTTCCACACATCCCTTTTATCAGTATATCCAAGATTGGTGAAGTTGTACCTGGACCTTCGACGATAGCATTGGTGGCCTGGTATGAAGAAGGCAGTAGCGGAGTTTGTCTCTCAATGCCTCACTTTTCAACAAGTGAAGGCAGTGAACCAGGTTCAAGCAGGCTTGTTTTAGACATTAGATTTCCTAGAGTGGATGTTATATGGAATATTAATGGACTTTGTAATTCCATGAACATCCCAGGTTCATGACTCTATTTGGGTGATCGTTGACCGACTCACCATGTCAGCCCACTTCCTACCGATCAAAGAGGAGGGATCAGTAGAGATATTGAGATGCCTCTATGTGGACAATAGTGTGAGGCTACATGGAGTACCTTAATCTATTGTCTCCTATCGTGACACATGGTTTACTTCCCGGCAATGGAAGTGGTTGCAGGAGTCTTTCGAGACGCAGCTTCATCTATGCACCGCCTTCCATCCTCAGACGGATGTCCAGACTGAGCGGACCATTCAGACTCTTGAGAACATGCTCCATCCATGTGTCCTCTACTTCAGTGGCAGCTGGGAGGACCACTTACCATTGGTGGGGTTTGCATACAACAAAATCTATCACTCCACCATAGGGATGGAACCTTTTGAGGTGTTATACGGGAGACCTTGCAGATTGCCCTTATGCTGGACAGACCTAGGGGAGTCAGCACTGGTGGGACTATAGATGGTATAGGCTACCATAGAGATGGTGTAGATCATCCATGAGAGAATGAAGACTACATAGAGTAGGAAGAAGTTTTATACTGACATGAGACAGAGACCTCTAGATTTCTAGGATGGCGACAACGTGTTTTTATGGGTCTCACCTCAACGAGGTCTACAAAGATTTGGCCAAGGCAACAAGTTATCTATGCATTTCATCAGACATTTTCATGTCCTCAGCAAAGTTGGTGAGGAGGCATTCCACTTAGATCTTCCACCTCAGTTGCACCGGGTGCACGACATCTTCCATATATCCCAACTAAGGAGATATAATCACGACTCTTCTCACATCATCGACCATGGAGAGCTGGACATCGACGATGGTGCGACATTTACATTGGTTCTAGTGGAGATTGAGGATCGACTAGAGCGGGTACTACGTGGAAGGTCGATACCGATGGTGCACTTTTTCTGGAAGCATGAGAACCTCCAAAAGAGCACATGGGAGCAGGAGGCTCATATGTGTGCTATATACCCCCACTGGTTTCATTAGTTCGAGTAGTAGCTTACGGGGACATAATGACCTAAGGTTTGGAAAATGTAAAGACCTGGAATTTCTATAGATTTCTTTCTTAAATACATGGGATTTTTATGAGTCTGCAAAAATTTATGGCGCACGATTCCGAGGCCCGATATCCCCAGAATCATTTTTTGAAGTTTTTTTCGGGTACGTTTAGTAAATGTATGAGCGGGGTTTTATAACTTTTGAACCGGTGCTTGGAATTGAAATATGAGGGCACCATTGAACTCACAGCGCTGATATTCTCTTAATAAGACTTTCAATTCGACGAAAGTGGTTTGAGTTTATAAGATTGTTTTTGGGTTTTCATGGATGGTAATAAAATAAAGTGAGCTTAACTTTATTTTATTTGAGCAACCATGTGGGTGTTTTTTGGTTAAAATCTCCTCATAGAAGTTTGAGGTGGGACCACCACACCTTAAACCCCCATGAGGGGATATGGTGGAGGTAAAACCCAAACATAACCTCCCATGAGAGGTTACGACATGGGGACCACATGGCGCTAACCCCCTATTGATGGGGGAGAGTAAAACCTCTCAAATCTCTATCATTAATGAGGGAGAGCCTCTTCACCTCCTCTTTAATTAATTGGTTCCAACTCTCCTAATTAATTTTTTCCAACACTCATGAATTAATTAGGGGAGACAAGTTATTAATTCACTAATTTGATATTTGTGTCAGCAACTAAATAATAGACAAACTCAATCTATTATTATTTTTCTTGGCATTTCTCATTTGGTGTAGATTGGGAAAAGAAGAGATTAAGAGAAAAGTTCTTCCAATGAAGAACGCTCCACCGACGAAGAACGCTGATCTTATTCAACTTCCTCCCTTGGATCCTACCGATGTGGGGTGTCTTCAACTTACCTACCCTCCACATCATCATCAACCAGTCGACACAACATGGTATTGGAAGTTTGCAGCAGATGCGATGAACAAATATCTTATCTGTCTACTTTCCGCATCTTCATCGTCAAATGACGAACAAAGGTAGGGGTTTTACATGTTGATACTTTCCTTGAATCTTATTTAATGGTTGAAAATGAATTTTTTTCTAGTGAGTTGTTGTTCATCTTCTTACTTCTTTTAGGACACAAATCTTACCACCCTAAATGCAGATGGTGGGGGCCAAACCAACATGGCCCGACCCCTCTGTCGTTCTTCTTTGAGATAATCTTCATCATGACAACGATGCAACAAGATGACGAAGGAAGCAATGAAAAAGGTCGTGCTACCCAAGGCCTCTGCAACCTATGCCACCCTCGAGGCGCTCTGGCCGAACCGACTCTGCTACCCCGGGCCAAACCGTGACGCTTCCGGCCATGCCACCTTTTAGCCGAGTCGGCGTCCCGGCCCCCTCCCGGCCACTCGGCTGAGCCGGTGTCCTGGACCACCTCGCGGACTCCTAGCTGAGCCGGTGTCCCAGCCCCCTCGCATCCTCTATCCCGATTCGGCTTCCCTCCCCACTCATGGAATCTTAGCTGAGCTGGCGTCCTGCCCCCCTCATGGCGTCCCAGCCACGCCGTCGTCCTGGCCCCCTCACGGCCTCCCGGAAGAGCCGGCGTCCCGAACCCCTCACGGCCTCCCAGCCGAGCCAGCGTCCCATCCCCCCTTGTTGTGCCATGGCCTAACCGGTCCTGGTCGTGCCCTCCAGGCATAGCAATGCCAGGTCGCGCCCTCAGGGCGC
The DNA here is from genome assembly GCA_963277665.1 of Viscum album. Taxonomy (NCBI): domain Eukaryota; kingdom Viridiplantae; phylum Streptophyta; class Magnoliopsida; order Santalales; family Viscaceae; genus Viscum; species Viscum album. Next base: position 287,187,920 of record OY728142.1, read on the forward strand.
TCCGGGCCGAACCGGCCCTGAGTCTGGGCTGGACCGCCCTCCCGGACTACTGGGCTAGTCCTAGCTAGCCGGACCAAACCCAGCAGGCCATCCCACCCAACAGGCCATGCAATACCCATCAGGTCAGCACAGGTCCACCCAAACCAGGTCGGCCCAGACTGGGTAGGGCCGGGTCAGACCGGACACAGGCCAACTATTGACCCTTTACTTTATTTGGACATATCTTTGGCACCTGACGACCATTTGACGAATCGTCAGTGGCCCCAATTTTCTTGGTGCACGACGGTCCTTTTAGTATACCCAACTGGAGTTCAAGGTAAAGTTGAAATATAGTTAGGTTGGATCATACACGAATCCAACCGGGCTTCTGAGACTAAAAGGCTAATAACTCACAGACCGGGCATCTGATTGATGCGCCATCTGTTGAGAAGATACCCCTATGAAGTGGTAGACCTTTGACATACATATTCGTGGGACTTAGTGATAGTTGGAGTATAGAACAGTAGCTTGTGGAGCAGATCCTCCCAGAGATGAGAGAGCATAGTGAAAAGACCTAGTATCTAGCTGAGACCTGACAACTGCTGACCGTTTCGACTCAGAGTGACTCGACTAGTCTAGTGGGGAGCACCTTGGTGTCGTGGAAGACCCACAGTGGGTAGAGGCTTGGTGTCGCGGCAGACCCACGGTACTCGACAGGAGAATTACCTCAGCAGGCTTTGAGGGGGGGCACCTCTGTGTGACGCGGAAGACCCACGGCAGGGGGCGCCTCTGTGTGACGTGGCAGACCCACGGTGGGGGGTGCCTCTGTGTGACGCGACAGACCCATGGTACTCGACAGGAGGAGTACCTTAGGATTACAAGGTTAGTGGTAAGTGCCTCTATGTGACGCGGCATGCCCACTGTACTCGATAGAGAGGGAGTTCTCTAGTAGCCGAGGTGTTCAACGTTGTGCTTGGATATGTTACTTGATACTGCCCCTAGTATAAATCCATGATTCATCTGAGTCATTAACTTATGTATTTACCTCATGATTGAGATGGATTACTTGATAAATTAGGTATATGTACGGGCATAAACATAAGTTGGGTTATCTGTTGTTTTCATATGTTTTGGTTTATCCTTGATGGATTTTGTGAGACCTTGAGGGTATCAGGGTCCCTACTGAGTATCGTTATACTCATCCCTGCACGGGCTATGCCCACACCTCATTTTGTTGGATGCAGACGACAGACAGCGCAGACCGAGGCTGAGAGTACCAGGACTGGACGGTACTCGGAGGTGGACCATATGACATGTCGGTTCATAGAGGAGACCCATAGACGTGGAGTGTTGAGAAGGCTATTTGTACCTACCCTTCAGGTAGGATCTATGGTGGACGAACCAAAAGAAGCTTTTCACCTTTAAGTTGTATTGTACTTTTCTGTTGTACTTGTTTTTCAGTTGTACTTGTACTTTCCTATTAGGATTGTATTTCGGCCCCTCTACGTTCAACACTCTTTTGTATAGAGTTTTACTTAGTGTATTTCTACTAGATCATACTCTGTTGTGTGCGTTTTCATGTTTTAAAGGATATTCCTTCCTAGTTTTGGTATTTACACAATTGGTGCTAGTCGCCTGCCCCTCTCCTATGGAAGGCGGGCTAGGGGTAGTCACGGAACGGGCCCCGGGGGACAGTTCGTGATTTGGATAGTCATACACCGTAACAAAAAAGACTGTATTTATCATTTCTTGAAATCTCTTTCTATTAAAATTATATTAATTAAAAATGGTGTCCTCATGAACATAAAAATTCCACCACACATGCTTATTGTTTATCCTCCAGGTTCTGAATTTTATTCTCTGACTCTCCATCTATTTTAGGATGATATGTTAAGATAATGGAAAACATAGTTTCCAAGATCTATTAAAAGGAATGAATTAATTTTTTGGTGAATATTAGGTCTCATTTTTTAGAATATATAAATTATTACCCAAATAAGATTCACCATATCTGGAATATAAATAGTAGCAATCCCCTCTAAAAATTTTCACTCTACAATACACTTTAAGTTCACTAGAGTGGTTAGTATGTCCATTATCACCCTAATAGAATTGGTATTATAATTTTCCATTAGATAACTAGTGATAATGTATATATAAATTCACCCCCACTTATATTAATATATGGGAAAATCTTACAAAATGAAAACTCATCGTTGATGTTATTCCTTTACCTATTGATAAGTTAGGCATTTTAGAATATAAGATTCCAACAGAATATTTATAGCAGACATGATTAATGGTCCATCATATCCCTATAAAGTGTTTTGAATACCAAAATTGATAGAGAAATTTGAATTAGTATAATAATGAATGAGTTTATCCTAGAAAAAAGGTGATATACAATTCTCTATAGACAGTGCCATACAAGATTTTAAAACTCTTCCCATTAATCAGTATCCAACACATCATTTTTAGTTTTTCGGAAGGATATAGAAATTTTGGTTCAATCATTGAACCTCCTTGAACTTTTCATCAATTTAAAGATAATTTGAGGTCAGAAATAAAACCATTACATACTCTTTGTCTATTCAATTAAAATTTATGTGTGCGATTACCACAATAGTTTCCACTTATCTCATACTTCTCTGACCACTTGATATTTTATCTTACGACAAAATTCATCATATATTGAACTCTACTTCTCATGTTTACAAACCATTTCTATTCCAATTATTATTAGATACTACCTAAATAACCTTTCATAATGTTCAAGATCCCTCTTGACATGATGTACTTCAATCATTTAGGATTAGTGATCCAATTGAAAATCATAGAAAAACGATAGTTTCACTATATTTTGAACTCATAGAACTATATATCTGGATTTAGATCATATTTATGATAGTAAATCTAATGTTCCCACAAAGTTTGAGATCCATAATCTATTATATAGTCTCATTGAATAAGATTATTTCCAAATCAATATCTACATGAATCATAATAGATAATTTATCCCTCATCTAAATTTATTATGACATCGATATGTTTTAATGTATTCGGAGACATAAGTTCTTCAATGGATTCCATGAAATAAATTCCCTAAAGTAATCGCATACCCTTCCATGCTATTGTAGACATATGAGAATCTATATGTTTTAATTCATAGACAAATCGATTGTAGTAGCCAAATATTCCTAGAAATAATTTTACCTCAATGATATTAGTACGTGAATCCAATAAAAGGACTTCAAATATTTATTTTAATTATATCAATATACCTTTTTATGAAATAAAATTCCTTATTCACAAAATATTTTGTATCCAAAAGTAAAACATGGGGAATTTTTCATTTATATGGATATCACTCAATGTTTCAACAACAATTACAATGTTCTATTCATGATAATCCTTATTGAATAATTAAAAAATATTCAATGAATAAATATGGAAACGGATGGGTTAATATACCTATAAATGATGTTTTTTACAAATTCCATGGATAGTAGAATATAATTTCTAAGGATAAAGACTATTTCACAATACCTATAATGGTCATAAAATATTTGAAATGTTTCTTTTGGAATATCATCCTTTTAAACCATGATCTTGTGATAACTCAATCAATGATAAATTTTAGGGAATCACATTACTCCTATTAGTTGATTTAAAATATCACAAGTTCAAAGAAGAGGATACCAATTTTTAATAATAACCTGATTTAGTTTATTATAACTGACACAAACTAAAAGACAACAATCCACCTTGATTATATAAAAACAAAAGCATCCCATGGTGATATACAAGTTCAAACAAATATATTACATTATGATACTTGTAAATTGATATTCAGTTCAATTTTTTTGGTTACATTCGACATAGTTCAATCAAAATGGTAATCATCACTTGGTGTAGGTTGATAGAAATTTTTACATCCCTTTTAGGTGTAAATATGGGATAATTATATAGAAAAAAACCAAGGTATTAAACTATGGTGTTCAGAAGATCCATACATTAGATCACTTCAATTACCCCTAATGTTACAACTACCAACTAATTCAAGATGATTCCAACCCACTTCAATAAATACCATAAAATTCCATTACTATTGTATCATTCAACTTTTAATATGTGAACAACTCTATCTAGTGATTTGAAATTAACATGATGAGAATCGTGGAAAGTATGCCTATTAAAGGTAAAAAACCAGTCTATTCCCATAGTGAGAACATGAATATCTATCCTTATGATAGTGAAAACTCACGAGAAATAAGATTTAATAATGAAAATAAAATATGTAACACAATTAAATATCTTAGACATCCCTTTCTTAAGAGGTTTCTTCATGCTCGAAACATGAGGAATCATTTCTAAAAGTAACCAATTTGATTCCCTACATGTGCAGAAATAAAATATCCTGACATGAAAATATCAAATAATGAAATAATTAATGTTGAAACAATAATTATAGGTCCATTTACAGTTAAGGGATATGGTTCTTCATTTAATATAGCCTAATTAAAATCACAATGTTGTCTATCATATCTACTTGAATTAATTATGCCACATGTTGTGAAAATGCCTAATATGGTGTTGGGGTGTTCTTGAAATCATTCTAACTAAATCTAATTAAGGAAAAAAATATCTAATGAATCTATTGTATATTTGAACTAGATGTATGAGATAAAATAAATTCATTTTTATTGATTGTATTTAGAGGTGATATAAAATATATATGGAGATGCCCTTTAATCTGTAGTTGTGACCCTCCCAAGATAATTCCATACATTTCATATTTAATTTCTCTAAAGAGAAATAATATAATCCAACTGGATATTTATATACTTTCAGGGAATATAAATCAACTATTTATATTTATTTTTGTGTTCTCATCCACTTTGGGAGTAGGTTTACATTAAAGACTTATTTCTAACAATTTCGTATGAACTTATTCAAAGTTGTATAGAAGTGTTACCTCCATTATAATCCCATGAAATATTTTTTTCCACAACCATATCGTAAGTATAAAATTCAGTGTAATTTTCAACACACAAAATTAAAAATCTATAGCCAATTTATAGTTATAGACCCTACTCAAAAATTAATTCATTGAGATATTCAGTATCATATACATCTTGATGTAATTTGAGTAAGGTAAGTAAACCAAAATCAATATTATCATGTCTAAAAGATCTCATTGATTATGTTTTACAAAAACATTTTCCAAGAAATTGTGATGGAAGGTGAATTAAATTGTTTTCTAATAAATTTATTTAATCCATACCAGATTGGGGATCGATCAAAATATTCATGGATAACTAAATTCAACCATTGAATTATTTGGTCCATGATTATATACACCTATATAATCACATTAATTACAGTTAACTTACAGTGGAAATTAACAATACCTTTCAACCTACCAAAAAGATCCTCTATCATTTATGGATCTGGGTTTTCCAAAAATTCAGTTGGTTTTTCCAATGAAATTTCATTGAGAGATATAAAAAATAAGGTTCATCAGTTGGGTTTTCCTTTCAATAAATTTAATAGATACCAAAATTATTATCATGAGTTATTTATTTAAATAGGGTTCTTGTGGAACCATTTTCTCATTGAAACCATACTAACAGTTTCTAGATCTCTTTATTGTTTGAGTCTTAATATACCTATACAATAAATCACCACTAAGTGACCACATAGTCCAATACATGGTCAATATGGAAAAATTACATAATCATGATCCCCGAAGTATCAAATGAATTATTAGTTCATGGGATGTCTCTTTATTATTTTATGATACAAAAATATAATAGCATAATCCATTGATGGTCAGATAATGACACGTGTAGAAGTATTTGAAAATATTTTTTATGCATGGTATGTCCTGGTAACTTGAGTATTAGCATAAATAGGTTTTCTTTAAAAAAAGTACTATATATTTATTTTCCTAATACATTAGATATAAACTCCTACCATCATAACTAATTGTCCATAAATAGTTAATACCAGTTGTGACCTACCAAACTAAATAATTTATATTGACTTGATCTAAATTCAAATATACGTAAGGTTATCTAATAGACCCCAAATATACATAATAAATGACTTTGGATTCCCCAAGTCATTGGTGGAAGATTTCACTTTCATAAAAGAAACCCAATAAAAAGATCAAATTCAATGGAATAATATAATTTTGTGGCTTCGGTCTAAGCCTTTAAAAAATATATATATTTATGATTCCTTAAAAAAATAAAAACAAATACCAGTCATAATAATAATATGATTCATAACATCCAATAATACAACTACATATGACTACTAGACTCATTAGTAAAAAATAAATGATACGATTTGAAATAGGGTAGTATTCCATGCTCAACCCCATGACCTCCTCTAAGATATATCCTCTATTTTCCATGACCACAACATCGATGTGAATAGCTAGAGAGGTATTATGGGTTCTAATTACATGTATTTTGATGAATAATTTCTTTATACACTATAAAATGAATATGAAATGGGTGAGTACATATCCTAATAGGGAACCTAGAAAGGCATCCCACAATCACAACTAAGAGACGAACGAGTTACCTCACATTTATAATAATAATAAGAGAGAAGAAAAAAAATTAGGTCCAATATATATATATATATATAATTTTAAACCAATCACACCACAATGCATTCCCAAATTGTGAACACACGAATCCATGTAATACTCCAAATTCTCCCCTCTAGGAACCATGTCGTTAACTGATACTTTCCCAAAAAATAGGGGACTCCCTAAATGATCCTAACTCATAATTAGAAACTTTCTTCCCTAACCAATAAAATAAATTTTAGGTGTTATTTAGTGTGCCCAATCCCAACACTATGACTACGTATAATCTAATTAGGCCATTCCCATGTGCCCAAATTTTGGGACCTTAGAAAATTCTAAACCAGCAAGGAATGTTCCATAAATATCCTGATCACATGAAGGAAATTATAATTTTTTTGTTATACATTATAAACCCTTCCTCATTGAAACAAAACAACACTAATGATTTTTTATAAACTTGTAGTGGGAATTCTATAATACCATTATTGAAAAAACTCACACAAAAATACGATAAATCATAAAATAAGTTTTATTGATGGTATTACATAAATAAATGAAACTATTTAATTTTCTATACCCTAATACTTAATGTTCAATTAAAATAGTGTTTATTAGATAATCCAATAACAAAAAACAAGCTTGTCTGGAAGAACCAAAAATAAACATATAGATATTGGATCTCCTAACCACCCCATGAAGGATTAAAACAAAAAAAACCTAAAAAATTATCTAACCATAACATTTAAGAATTTAAATTCAGGAATAAAGTTTATCTAAAGAGAAACAGTTAAGGGAAAAGAGTCTAAGTTTCCCTATAATACATACCTTCAATATTTATTCAAAACTCTCCCAGAATTGAAAGGAAAAATATATTTATGGGAAAAATATAAAAATCAATCCAAATAATATCTCTTAATAAATAACAAACTCATAGAGGGGAAAAATATGTATTTTGGTGTAGGGATGATTTAAAATTCTATTTTTTGGAGAGTTTTTAGGTCACACATGGATAGGGCGCCTCGTTTTGGAAACCATGCACCAAAAGACTAGATGTATCTTTCCAAAAATCCTAATGTTTCATACCTCAGTCACACTTGTTATCAAAACATGCACCAAAACCATTATCACTCACCTTGGATAAATAAAATTTAGCATATTTTTTTATTTACTTTACATAATTCATGAAAAATACTGAACCTATCCTGAGAACCTTGTATAACTTTTCATTTTCACAGGGGGATACCTCAATGTTTCCCATAATTGTTTATTTGTTGCATACTATTCATAAATACTCCAAGAAACTTGAAAACCATTCATTATCTCATAAAAACATTTTAAAACAAGTACAAGCCTAAAAATAAATTATTAAATTATAACATACATTAAATATTTTTTGTTACATCACCCCATTAGGAAGATATATCATATTAAATATATCATTAGTGTGTATAAATTTCATTCTTGATTATATAACCTTAATATATTTTTCATAATTATAACTATTAATGGCCTCATTGTATATATTTTGTTCATTATCAATGAAAATCACATAATTATTTTTCATATTCTAAAGTAAAAACATATTTCTCAAGATCCTAATAAATCATATAATACTATAATAATTCATGTGTTCCCTATGTTGGCTTTATTTTGAAAACACTTTAGGTAATCGGATCTCTACCCATATCCAGATAAATTACTCCTTTCTAGTTATGTTCATTTTGATGTTTAATTTTTCACAAACTAACACCTCAATTTATCAAACTATTCCCACTTAAAATCATATATAAATCGAGAACCACATCTATTTTAGTCATATTATAGAACTTTTATCACATAGTATCCTTAGGATAACCACTTAGTATGTAATTTTCAAACATGTTCACTATTTTGAAGAAACAAAAAAAATCATAGATATGTTTCACCACTATAAATTCTCTTAAAAGGTACATTAAGTAGCCTCTTGGCCCGTAACATATATGGTATCTTCATGATTTCATTAGATGGAATATGAGTAAATAGAAATACTTATGTTAGTATAATATATCCTTAAATTTTCTCATAATAACACACCAACATATCATAAATTCATAAATTTCTTAAGAATTACAAAAATTCATCTAAAATGAACTAAACCTCAGCCTAGATCACCCTATCAAAACGTAGTAAGGGATGATAGTTGACCTCAATAATCACTTCTAGTATGTTATATATTTTTTAGTAGATTTTAAGGTTAAAAATGAATCTACAGAGTTTATACCCTCAAATATAATTCTAAAGGGTCATACCTGATTCAATAAAAATTAAGCATGAGTTGTACACATAACATATGTCCCAAAAACCTATAGACATAAGAAAGATACACTAATATCCCCATAAAACCCAAATTCAAAGTATTAAATCTGTCTATGTTATTAAAAAATACGTAATAAAGTTTCATTATAATGAAACTTCATAATGGGCCTCATATATAAACAAATAACATCATATACAATATATGTTGAATACTAAATGAAAATAAACTACACAAGGCTCTGGTCCATCTCAAATATCCATCTTATATAATCTTGGCCTCTATGATATGAAAATATCATACAATGAGTCCTTATATAGGGAAGAATTTTTTTTTGAGAAAAAAGAAGGTCTGCCCAAATATATTAAATCCTATACTATATATGCGGGTAGGGGGAGAGTTGGAAGGAAAATTATAAAATCCTAACATCATTAACTATACATTTTTTTGTGATCAGGTTGATTTACATGAAGTAAATATGTTATAAATTTGTTAATTCCAATGAAATCACCCACCATAAATTATAACACCCTACGCACATAATAAATACAAAATAGGTCATTGAGTGTTAACTATACCGCCTCAAACCCCAACCACACCTGCTTTGACTAGTTTTAGTATTGGTATAACATATCACACTAATATCCAAGTGGGACCATATGATACTATAGAATAAGAAGATGGACATTATATCCATTTTTTCTAGTGTTAGAGTATCTCTGAGTGCATGTATCTACCCAGGGTAAATGTACACATCATTAGAACATAAGTTAACACCCATGTCAATTATACCCAAACCTTTATAATAATAAGTCACTCAATGAAAATATTCCTATTGATACCAATTAAATTTAATCATAGAAAAATATAAATTTATATGAATATTCATTAAATAAAATAACGATATGTGATTGAATTGTATAGGTCTAGTATCATTGGAAACCTAGAAATACAAACAAATAGTTCCTAATATTTGTTCATAACATCCCACATTGATATTCATAACTATAATTCATCTTATAAATATCATAAAAACATTCTTCATAACCTAGGAATGGAAATAAAAAATGGGCAATATATAATGCTCAGTATGGTTAAAAAGTATATTTGATGATCATATAATCATATCTCTATAGTAATTGTATGAGATCAAGTACATAATATATGAAAACCATACCCTGAATATCTTATATAATAATCTAGGGTCATGGAATAAATCATGTTAGTTTAAAATACATGAATAATAAAATAATAAAATAGCATTACCAATGAGATCATAACATTGGAATAAGATATGTAATTGTGGAATAAACATAATAATATGTAATCAATTACTTAATAGTCATGGACTTATTTCAATACTATCATAGTATATTGAGTTATATCCCCAAACAATCACATTTTTCATGGTTCACTCCCAAGACATTCATAGTGAACAAATTACCATACTGAACTGGGTTCACTAAACATTTAAATCATGTTTATCTTATAATATACCAATCTATAACCAATTTTTTAGAGGTAGATATAGGTTTCACCCCTAAAATAATGAAAACCATTCATATTTGTGCTATATGATAATAAATCATTCATCATATTTGAACCCATGAAAATTGTGTGTCTCGTAAACATTTCATCATAGCGTAACCCTTGGAAATGAAATGGGTTTCATAAACATTTTATTATTTCATCATTGAATAAACCATGTAAATGAAATGTATTTCATAAATATTGTTTCATCATAATCATAAACCATTCATAAAAAGAATAAGTATGGTATCCCTGGATCATATCCTTTGTAAATAAAAAACTAAATAAATGATTTTTATATTTGATGAATTGAAATACCATTACAAGATCATTAAATCATTCAAGAAGAAAATATGAATTTTATTTTTAAATGAATGGTTAAAAAATTATCAAATATGAATGAAAATCTTTTATTTAAATACAAACATGTAAAATTTTAAATTAAGAATAAGAAAATTAGTAATGATGCTGATAAAATATATTCGTGATGTATAAGTTAATAAACATTCCATTAACACTATTGAAAAAAATTAAACCGTAGCACATTCAAAATATGATAAGAAGATTCATTTAGAAAAAATTATAAAAGTCAAACATTAGTAAAATTACATTCAAAAAATAATAGGATAATAGTAAGAACAATATTTGGTAAAATTTTAGAAAACAAAGACATGGATAAAAAATATTTTATGAATGAAGAGTAAAATTAAGTTGATTTTCCTTAAAAACTTTTCGGTGTATCATGTACATAATGTCAGTAAAATTAAAGGAATTGTTTTTAAGAAATAAATTTTTTAATCTTTTATGAAATTAAAATAAAATAAATTTTTACACTATTTGAAACTTAATTTGATAAATTGAACCAAAAATTTTATATTTTAATGTAAAAATTATGTTACAGTGATTTTTTTTTAATTTTCTTTATTAATAGCGAAGATTACTAGTTTTTATTGAAAAATTATGTTTTGGTTTAAAGAATTTATAAATATGGTTTTATTTCAAAATGATTTAAAAGTATAATTAATTCATTTATATATTTATTAATCCAATTTAGTTTATTTTCATCAATTTAGTATTAAATTAATATTTAAGAACTTTGTATTCATTTGTATAGTTTTTCTTTGAAAACCCTATTTTTCATCGCATCTATGGGTTGATTTCAATTTAAAATATTTAATTTATGTGAATTAATTTTTTAAAAATGTATTAAATATTATTATAAATATTAATTCATATTATATTATATATTAAATTAATTTTACACCCTAATTAAAAATGAAAATAGTAAAAACTAATTACCATAGTAAAGGTTAAAATGGGTTTATCGGGGGTTAAACTATGAAGATAAGGGTTAGAATGAATATAAAAACAATAAAATTATTATTTTTCACCAAAAATTAAATATTATTCTTACCAATTTCTAATATAAATTCATTTGGAAGTATTTTTCATGTTAATGAATTTATCATTTTTGATTATTTTTTGAAATTTCTATGTAGTTTCCAAGTGGGTTCTATTCCCCCAGTTATAAAAGGCCACCATCACCTTCACCTATCAACACATCTATGGGAATATATTTCATAAAATCCCATCCAAAATCCATCCCATAAATCCTTATCCATTTTATATTACTTATGGATCTCCAAACATACTAACCCTAGGGTCCTTAAATAGATATCCAAAAGTGTTACTTATATGCAAAGGTAATTATCTTCACAGAGCTCCATGTTTTTATTTATTATTTTACATGTATAATTAAATATTAATGCTTAAAATATAATTAAACTATTATATAATATATTTTTGGATTTTATTATGTCAATTTAATAACCTATCTCCGTCATCGTTCCAATCAAATGGGAAACTAAATTGTCGATCGTGTGTATGAAGAACTACCTCCTTGCAAACCGATGTAGTTTTTTTTCATAACTGTCTTTAAAGGATGGGTTTATAGTTTTATATAATATATTTATCTTATATTACTAAAATTAATATTATTCCAGAATTATTATATCAATGATACCTTCTTACATTATATTTCGTTTGGGATATGATAATGTTGCTCGTGTGTATGACATATTGCTTCCCATGAAGTGTTTTGATTTGTTTTCACATAATATTTTGATGGAAGATAGTAATGAAAAATTAAAAAATATAAATTAAATATAAGAAATTATTATTTGTCAATGGTAATATATTATTTACATTTTCTCTATTTTTTTGAGAAAATGGAAACAACACAAATGCATATGTACGACCTACCATCTCAATGAACAGTGACTTTCATCTTTCAATCTATAATATTAACTAATGAATATATATTTATATATGTATATAATTCAAATATATGAAATTAATTTAAAATTTAAAATTATGTAGATGATGGAATGATGAAAATTGTACAAGGACTATAACTATAGGACCACAACTCCCTTGAAAAATAAATTAGTCAACACCTAGAAATAACAATTTTTTTCTGGAATTGTTATTAAATGTGTATTTAAACATTATAATAGGATCATATATGATATGAAAAGTGTTTTTATTATTATTTAATATATTTATAATAATATTATATTTATTATATATAAGGTTAAAATTTGTTCAAATTTTTTCTATAATTAAGGAAAAGGATTTACGTCTCAGTTTTATTTTTCTGTGAATCATAAACCATGTCAACCACATATATCTATTATGTGGTGTATATTATGAACCTAAATATATTTTATAATTATTTTAAATAATTTTCAAGGGATTTAAATATCAATTCCAGGATTTATTGTTCATGGGGTTTATGGTTAAAAAGTAACCAATGTGGTAAAGGATTTTTTGTCTCAACTTTCCTAATTTATTACATGCATTCTGTTATGCACCTATATTTATTAATGAGATGTATATACTGACACTTTGAAATGTTATATCAGGTAAATAATTCTTTTTATGATATTTTATGTTTTATTTTTTTTCATGGGGATTATGATTCAACATTACAAAAGTGGTAATATTTTTTATGTCACAATCTCATTGTGTATCCAGATTATTTCTGATTATACTTAAAATGATAAATTTTTATTATATATCTCTAAATAAACTCTTGATTTTTATTCTCCGTATTATATTTCATGATAAAACATGTATTAATATCATTTTCACTCTTTATTTACTCGTGAGTTTAAAATAATAATTTATATGACAAATCATCATTATATCTCTCTTCAGTCGAAATCACTTTTTCTTACAAAACAACGTTTTTTATATAATTTTATAATGTTTTTTAAAATTATTATAATTATTTATTAAAGTAATTTTTACAGATGTTTTTATAATAACACAACGTTTTTAAAGGAATATTCATTTATTTTTCCACACAATTACCTCTTGTGATTTACCGAACATGTGAAATTAATATTTATGTTAACATATAGAATATGATTGTAATTTCCCACCAGAATTACAATTATTTTCACTTAGTCGTAATTTATAAGTTTATAAGGTTATTCTCAATGAAAGCTATTGTGAAAATGTATTATTAATAAAAAAATTAATATGGGAGTTATTTTCTTAATGAAATGTTTCTAGCGATATTTTAATATAATTTTCCAACTAAGATGAAATCATTTGATGAAAATTATTGTTTAATAGATATATGACACAAGGAAACCATTCATATTATTTTCCTATAAGGTTTGTTTTTATGATTAAATTTGCTTATAAAACTCATTTCTTTTCCTTGGGTTATACCATGATAAATTTCTTATGAAACCCACTTCTTTTTCAATAGGTTATTATTTTTTGAAATGATTAGGAATCCTTTTATTTTTTACATGTTATGTTATGGCGAAATGTTTACAAAACCCATTTAATATCATGGGTTTTGATATAAATAATTTTTTTTGATATAGTGAATAATATATATTTTATTTTAGTTTCTTGATAGTGGTTACGTTGTAACCAAAAATTGTTGTCACGTTATAAAAAAATAAGGTTAGGACATATAACTCTCTTTAATTAATTCATTAAAGATTTATATCTCATGAGATATATAGGAATAAAATAGTGAGTAAACTCAGTTATGTATAGGAATTTTTATACTATAATGATTAGGGGAGTAAACCTTGAGTATTATGATGGTCTTGGGAGTGATCCCTGATAATTATGATGGCTCATGGAGTGAACCCATTCCACTATGATATAATTGGTAGTGATCCTTTACTATTATGGAAATCAATTTACATTTTTATGTGTGTTCCAAAAATTCCATGACTTATGGTAATTTTTGGCTCTCATGACCCATGTTCTTTGATTCCTTTGTGATTTAGGTCTTAAAACTACCGTGATTTATTCCATTTATCATGATTATGATATTTTCTATATAGGGAATTTTTTGAAAATGGTATTCTCATGTTCTCATAAAATTATTCTCGCATTCTTACACACTTATTTGATCATTTATATATAACTTTCCTACCATTATTAAGCATATAATATCAACCATTTTAATGCTACTATTCCACAGGTCATAATGAATGGTTTGAAGTAGGATATGATTGTGAGGAGTACTAAATGAGAAGATATTTGTGGTATATATTGATGACATTATACCAAATTAAAATATTTTGTACCTAGTATCTAAAGACACTAGTCTTTTTGGTCATCAAGAATTCGATTGTGAAATGTATTTAATATTGATCTAAATAGATGTAATATATATGTATATGAATCATGGGTCATTATAATTGGATTAATTGGATAGTTTTAGTTAACCTTTGTAAACTAGGATGATAAAATAGTAGTGGGATCCCAAGGGATATTTCTAAGTATATGTCTAGGGATATGTATAAATACATATCTAATGATATGTTAGTGGATGAGAAAATTTCCTAGAATTTTGTAAAGGATAGAGAAAGTGGTTTCAAATAAATTATATCCCTATATATATACAATAAGTGGATTTGGATCAATAATAAAGGTACATTGGGTTAATAACTCCTTAAAGGGAACATTGTGTTGGAATTGATCATCACGTGGTGAATGAAAATGGGCCTTTCTACAAAACTAGTTTGACACTCCAAAGAAATATTCTTTGGAAACTCACAACCTCTTTATAAAGCATCATGAAGGATTTAAATAATAACCATGAATGATCTAGGCTAAGACTAAGGTGTTACAAATTGAAATGAAGCTATCTTTATTTTGACATTCTGTAAGTTATTTTTCAAAATGATGTGTTTTTTTCAAGATAAATATTGGTAATCAGACTATTTTTTTGTTTTTATTAAATAAAGGGAACCATAATGAAATTTTTTAAGGTTTAATGTGATAGAAAATGTGTTGATGGGAAACAAAAAGGTATAGTTAATGGATTTAAGGTAATTTCTGTTATTCCTAATCATTTATCATGATATATGTTTATCAATATGTATCGTATCTAACCCTTAGACTCATAAAATAAGGGAAAGATAGAGTTAGTTGATGGTTTAAGTGTTGGAGACCAGATATAAAGTCAGATAAAGTTTCATATATCCCTAGAATGTAGAATGAATTACCCTAGGTAATGTATTATAGGAATGATAAGATGTTTTTTATGTGGAAGAGGATATAGAGTAAGAAATTTACAATGGAAATGGAAAATATCATTCAATAAAACAGATTAGAGTTCTAGTCTTAATAAATTAATATCAATAAATGCATATTGTTTATGTGGAATCTATTGGAATTATGAAAATTTATGTCCTAGGAGGAAATATAATGATGAAAATCAGAAAGGTTTGATGATTAATGGTTATATTGCTAATGATGAAGATAACATGAAGAACATATGAAAGGTATGGGATGTTTTAATATAATTGTTTATGTTAAACATAATATAGATATTTAAATTCTGGTTAATGGATATGGTGAAATGATTCATATGTTATAATGTAGGAAATATGTATTATAGAATAAAATGATGAATCATTGTTAAAGTTTTGAGGAGGAAGTGGGATGATTGAAGTGTTTATGTATTAGAATTCAATAATAATATTTTATGAATTATTACATACATAAGGATTTTTCTGTCTATGTTTTTCATTATGTTTATTAATGAATATGTTGGATGGTGTTGATGAACTATAAATGTGATTTTAAGGAATGATTATATTTGATGTAAAACAAATGATTAAGGGAAAGATAACCCTTTATATGTTCTTGGTGTTGTGATAATGATGTTGAGATTAATAAATGACAAATATGAATAAATTAAATTCCATAGTACTAATTACCAATGAAAATATTAATTATTTTATGATTAATTGATTTATGTTATAATTTATGGAGTTTAGAAAAATTTTGGATATACAAAATAAAAAAATAATCTATGATTTATTTTAAGAATAAGGTAGGGTACATGTTTTAAATAATCATTTATGGTAATTCAGTTTATTACCATGTATCACGAGAAGATATTATGAAGGTATTCTCAGGTTTTATTTGTTAAAATTTAGATACACTTAATACTATTTAGGGGATTAATGGTAAGTTAAATTTGGATATTTATTGAACTTATTTCTAAATTTTTGGATTGCAATTCTAGTAAATCATGGATGAGCCTTATGGTTAACCAATCAAGAAATTGATTAAGTTTAACTATGGATGTTATTGGATAACAAGTGCTAACAATTATTTTTCATAATATGTTTATATATAAGTAATTATTTATCATTATTTTATTTATCTTATGATCCACATGTTTTTCAAGAAAACAATATTCATTTCATAAAGTAAGAGATGATGTCCAAATTTATCAAAGATTAACCAATGGATGTGATTGTGTCCATAAAATGTAATGAAATCATGTATGTGTATCTTCTAAGTATAATTATGAAACTTTATGAAAAATATCTCTAAATAAAATGGTAAACATTTAACTTTATTTTTTTTGAATGAATGGACTATCACCTATCATGAATTTTTGGATTTTTTTAATTAACTATCCCAAATCAATGTATTTTATCACTCTCCAATAGTATTTGGGTGTTAATGTTTTCTTAAATATTCTTATTTTCACTTACCAATCATTTTATCCTATTTAGAATCCTATTTTTTGTTATTCCAGATAAACTTCACAAATTGTTTTCTCTTTTTTCAATAGTATTTATATTAACCATTTTTTATGATGTGGGTTTCCCACAATAGAATTTTCAAATATTTTAACATTTTTTACTGAGGAATTGTTCAAATTTTGAGGCCATAATTTATTTTAGGGGTTAGAATGTGTTATCCTAATATTTTCAAAAAATATAATTTTTTTTCAAATAAATTTAATATTTTTAGTACTTTATGTTGTACAAAACTATGATTTGAGGTTTCATTACATTAAAACATAGAGTTTAGTTGGTGTTACACGCAACACTATGTTGAAATAAAACATGATGAATTATTTAAATATTATTATTTAAGATGATATTTATCACATTGACACTTGAATATAGAATTTTAATAAGATTAAAAAAATTAAAAACATAAATTAGTTACACATGTATACAAAATTAATTCATTAGATACTAATTAATTAGAATTTAAAATAATTACAATTTGAAAACAAAGGATATCTTTTTCTGAATACCTATTTTTATGAGAAGAAATGTTTTTTATAAAAATAAACTAACAAATTACTTTTTTGAGTGATTTTATTTAAATTAATTTATTATATATTAAATCTAGTTATTAAAATTAAGTTTTTATTTTTTCTAAATAATACATAAGAATAAATCCAATTTTTATATTACAACATCATTTCTCTACAAATCCTTTTTGTAGCCTTTTGTGCTATTATAATAAAATACATTTTTGACACCTATAGAAAATTAATTTTATAAAATAATTATATCTTTTTAAATAATTAATTATAAAATTTATTAAGTTTAATTTTTGGTATTTTTCTGAGAAGATTAATTTTTTATAAATAGTTAAAATACTAGTTCCTGTTGAAAAAATTTCTTTCAATTAATAAAATATATAAGGTTAATTTTGTTTTAATTTTTTTAAAATTAAAATTAGTTTCATTATAGATTTATTAATTTTATTTATGTCTTTGTATTCTATTAAATATTGAATTTTTATAGGAAATATTTTTAGACTATTGAACATTTTCTCTTTGAAAACCCAGATTCTTATCTCGTCAATAGGTTTACTATTCAATTAAAATTTTCCAATTATTATTTTTTAAATTAGGTAAAATGTGTTACTTTTTTTAAATAATTATAATTTTTATTATTTTCTATGGGAAAATTATTTTTTGACCATCATCAAGAGTGAAAACAATAAAAATTAATTACCACGATTAAGGTAATAATAACTTCACTATGGTTGAAACTAAGATGATAGGGGTTTAAATGATTATTAAACTTGTATATTTACTATTTTATTTTAATATGTAATTATTATCCCTTCAAATATGCAATATAGGGACATTTGGATGGTTTTTTATTATGAATGACTTTATCATATTGGATTTATTTGTGAAATTTTCAAGTAGTTTCCTAGTGGGTTCTTTTCCCACACTTAAAAAAGGTCACCACCACCCTTCACATATTAAAAAATATAAGGTAGTATAGTATTTATAAACCATTCATAATTACATACCCAAAATCCTTATTCATTTTATAGATCTGATGTTCCTCCAAAAAGAGAAATAGTATGGGTCTATAATATGAGATCCAAAGATTGTTCTTCTAAGAGAATGTAATTGTCTTCACTAAGATCCTTATCTTTCATTCTTTTTTCCCAAATAAATTTCTTTTTAACACGTAAAATAAGTATACACCTATCGGATACTATATAATTAGATTTTAGTATGTTAATTTAATAACTTATACAATATCTTCATCCAAAAACGGAAAATGAAAGAGTCGATCATGTGTATGGAATAATACTGTCGTGCTAACCAATGTAGTTTTTTTTTCATAACCAAAATTATATGATAGATATAATGATGGAATTTAAAAATTCATAATTTATTTATATCATTTATATTATTATATACTAATGTTTCAATGATACCTTCTTAATTTCCATTTCGTGGGTGATATGATAACGTCTCTCACTTATAAATTAGATTACCACATCAAAAAGCGATGTGATTCATTCAAGCATACACTTTACATGGAAGGTATTAAGAATAAATTAAAAAAATATAAATTATATATATTACATCAAAATTATTTTTTATTGAAAATGTATTATTTGACATTATTGTTTTCAATCAGTAGAAAAAATTTAAATAGCATTCATGTGTATATACAAACTATTATCTCCATGAATAGTGAAATTTACCTTCTATATCAAAATTTTATGAATAAATATAAAGACTTATATAAGGAAAATGTATTAGAGTAATTTAACATTTAGGATTATGTATATTATATAAAAATGTTCAAATTATATGTAATGGAACTACCGAACCAAAACACTCACGAAAAATAAAATAGTCAACACCCAAAATGATGGTTTACAAATGAATTATTAATAAAAGGGAATTCAAACATTATAAGGGTATCATATATGATATTATAAGTATGTTTATGATTATATAATATAAGAATAATCAACATGTATATATTATATATGAACTTCTAACTTGTACGAAGGATGTCAAGAATTACAGTAAGGGATTTTCCTCTCACAATTAATTTTATGTGAGGCATATTCCATATTAATCATACATTCCATTTATGTGGTGTATATACTTCATATGAATTTATATTATTATTAATATAAATAAATTTCTTTGTAATTACATATCCATTTTTTGATCTATCTTTAAGGGGGTTATGGGTCAAAAGATACCATATGGGTAAGGTATTTTTTGTGTCAGATTTCATTCTTTGGGAATAAGTTATGTATTGTACCTATCTAATTATATGATTTGAATATAATTAAAAATTGAAATTTTATTATTTAATGAGCATTATGATTAAAATATCGTCTAGTAGAATGATTTTTCTTTCACAATGACATTATTTATTGGGATTGTTTATGAATATGATTTCAAGGATCAAATATTATGATTTATCTCTCAAGAAACTCGTTAATTTTATTATCCTCCAATTATAACATGAGAATAAAATGTTTCCATTTAATTTTACATATTTATGTACTCATGTGTTCTAAATAATGTTTTTATGAAAAAAAAATTTTATTTCACTCTTTATTCAAAAAAGTTTTTATTCGAAAACCATGTCTTTAAAAAATAATTCAAAAATGATGTTAACATTTTTAAAATTATTTTTTAATGAAATTTTTACCTATTTTTTACAGAGTAGAAAATTAATTTAAAATAATCATTGTATTTTTTCCAAATAATTCATATTTATATTTACTGAAAATGTGAAATGAATAATTGTTTTAATGTGTATGTCATGAAAATAATTTTCTATCATCATTACCATTGTTTTTTTGAAATATTCATTTTTATGATATCACGGTTATATTAAAATATTTTTTTAATATGTTTTATGTCTTAAAAGGTGTTTTTTAAAGAAAGAAGGATATTTTACCCAAGAAATGTTTTTATTGATTTTAAATGATTACTTTTTAAGGTTTCAAGAGTATTTTAAAAAAAAGGATTCCCAAATTATTTTATGAGATTAGAGTTTTTAAAAGTTTTTTTGAAGAAAAGTTATCTTCCACATGAAATGTTCCATGTGATCTTTCAAAACCAATTTCCTTCAAATATGACATCATTAGATTTTACTTATGCTTTAATAGGGATATGATCCTTGGATACCATTATTATTCCTTCTTAGTATGATTTATATTTATGATGAAATGATATTTATGAATCCCATTTCTATTCCATGGGTTATACTAGGATAAATTATTTACGAAACCTGCTTCTCTTTCCACTATTTATTCATTTAAAAAATGATGAAATGATTATAAAATAGGTTTCATTTCTCTATGTTATGTTTTTATTAAATGTTATTAAAACCCTCTTGTTTTCATAGACTCTGATATAATGAAATTTTTATTATCTTATGGCACACATATGTATTATTTTCAGCAAGAATTTGTTGTTACGTTATAAAAAAAGGATGATGGAAAATTTATAACTATGTACTATGGTAACATTATAACCAACGATGTCTGTGAAATATATCTCCATACAATGCATTGTGTAATGATTTATATCTCAGGATAAAGATAAGAATAGAGTGGGGAGTGAACCTAATTCAGTAAGGGAAATTACCCATTTTGATTGTCTTGTGAGTGATCCTTAACTAATATGATGATATTGGGAGTGAACCTTGATTACTATGAATGTTTAGGGAGTGAAACCAATCCACTATAATAGAATTGGAAATTATCCATGATTCTTATGGAAATTATTTTTTATTCTTATGTGTATTCCACAATTTTATGTCTTATAGAAATGTTATATTATCATGGATCTTGTTATTTGATTCATTTTGGACTAAAGTATTATAAAATTACAATATTTATTACTTGTATCATGACTATGATATTTGATATGAATGGTATATTTCCCAAATTTTAATCTCATTTTATCAATTCATTATGATCATGTCATCTTTATGTGATCATTGATATCTCACTTTCTTAACTATACAGATCATCTGATATCACCACTCCTTATGTTTCCTTTACCTAGGCTATGAATAATGTTTTAATGTAGGGTATGTTTTTTAATATTACTAAAGGGAAAAATAATTACTTGAGATATTGAGGATATGTCACCAAATTTTAAGACTTGTAGGTAGTCTCCAATGAAACTATAAAATTATGGTCATCAAGTGTGTGTTTGTTTAACGTTTTTAATATTCGTAAAAAATATAATATCTATATATAATATGCCTAGGTTGATACAAGGGTGATATGATATTATAAATTTATAATTATAATTATGTCATAAATATCATTTATAAAAATTAAAACCATTATAATACCCATCCAAAAAAGATGGTGATGAAATAAAAATTATATCCCTACATAGTGATTGTAAGTTTTATATATGAATTAGGGATACTTAAACTTCTCATAAGAATGGAAATAGGGTGTAAAATAGGGGTTTTATTATCCTAATTATGATTATACCTATAGATGATTATTCGTTTCTTATTTTTTTTATAACTACCATAGATGTATATATTGTAAATTAGTTTTTAATAGAATGTAATCGATTACAAATATTGCCTTATCTTTCAAATGAATACTTTATATCTACATTAAAGGGATCCGTGGTTGGTTTTGTTGGAGTCCAAAACATATAGAATGTGTCTACTAAATTTTTGAAGAGTAATTAGAAGATATTTATTAAGCTATAAGGCTCAATGTGGTGTAATGAAGTGAGGGGGTGGTTCCCTTTTACCATTGAGGTGAAAGAAATTTTTGGAATTTATGAAAATATTAAAATATAATATATTCTTTCTTCGTCTAAATTTCATTGTCTCCTATTTTTGAGAAAGCCTAAATTTCTGCAATTTTCTTGAATTTTGAGTATTGATAGTGAACCAACATGACTAATAGGCTTCATGAACTTATTTTGAGAGATTGGTTAGACAAATAAATTTAATTTAGATAAGGATTAAGGCTAGGAAAGTGACATGGGGGGTTTTAATGAGTTTTCAGTGCGTCCATCCCTATAAATTCAGTTTTGGAAAATTCACAAGAGTGGAACAAAATTTTGTTAAACCATACAACCTTACACGTGTAACTATATGATCCACCAATTAGAATAGAAATGGTTTTTCTAACTGTGAAATTTGGGTAGAATAGATATTATGAACATATATAGATTTTAATAGAGGAAATATGCACATTCTGTACATGATTTTTTAATGTATACACTTAATTTTATATGGTGAGGTTCTTGGATAGTGAGAACTATATGGTTAGTGAACAGTTATCCAAACTATGTGAAAAAATATGCATATCATTAAATAGTGAGTAATGACCAAACTACTACTCCCTCTTTTTAGGGGTTTCATCTCATTTCTCATCCTCACTCATAATAATAGCAGTGGGGGGATCTTCTTTTTTCCTCTTTGATGAATTTTATGGATTTCCTCATCACATGCTTCAATTGTTGTTTTTTCGGCCTTGTTGGATGTGTATCTGAAAAATATTGGAGTCATCTTGCTTCCTTACCCTATTTATCTCACCAAATATAATTCAAAATCTATTGTATATAATTTCCCCTATTTTCAGTGAATTTTTTAAATATTCAATTTATCTCATCTTGTCTCAAGTTAGAGGTATATATTAGACATGTGAGTGTATACATGAATAATGTAGATATAGCCCTGATATACCATTAATTTTTTATGTTTCATGGTTTGTTATATATATGCTCATGTGTATAGTCCAAGAGATACCCCTTAATAATTAATAATTTTCTATTAATTTTGTAATTGATGTTGTGGGATGCCTTTAATCATGTCCTAGATGGTTCATAAATGTTGTGAAGGGTAAAGGGATTGTGGGAAAATTGGTAGGTTAGATAATATGTGTGTTTTAATTAATTAAATAGTATATATTTTATTTCTATGGTTTTATTGGAACATGATGGGCCTAAAAGAAGGATTGAGGTGATTTCAATCACTTAGATTGAGGTGGAACAGTTTTCAGGTCGAATGCATGGTTTGAAATATGTGGTGTCATGATGATCACTAGGTTAAGGTGATATGGCCTTCAGGGTTTGAGGTGATGGAGTCATTAGGATGAGATCATGGACCATATGTCATTGAGATGGTGTAGAACATTAGGATTTAGTTACACGGTCATACAGGAATGAGGTGATGTCTGATGTGGATTAGGAGGTTTGGTGATTTTCAATCACCATAATTAGATGAACATACATTAGAGTCATGTGAAAATTTATATGACTTGGTTGATGTGGTGTTGACCACTCATTATGGGTTGAGGAATCTATATATATATATAAAGTTAGTTGATGGTGTTGAACATTAGTTATGATAAAATATATCACTATAGAAATCCATGTAGATAGTGATAGACCTTCTAAAGATGGTGTTGAGACCATCAGTTAAGGGATAAGTCTCACTGTTATACATAGGGACAATGAGACAAGATTATGGGAGGAAAAGTATCAAATTTCCTTAGGATGATAGTTTTTGAGTTGGCAATGATTATTATTTATTAGGGTTTGGGTATTATCGTTCCTTGGGATTTCAGGACATTGAGTTGATGTATACATTCTGGAAAGTGGATTTTGATATCTATGAATTATTGTTTGGGTGTGCCATCATGACACCAAATACTTATTTTGAGGTAGGATGTGTGAGTGATATTTATTGGATTTTCATGAGTTCTCTCTAAGGATTTTATTCTTTAGGGGACACCTTGGAAACTAATACAAGGGTCCTCACCACTAAAAATATGTATATGTAGTCATATTTGGTATTCCATATATATATACTAATATTTGGGGGAATGTTTTTAGTTATATTCTAGCATCAAACAAAGCATAGGGAACACTCACTTGGGGTCGGACACTGGAAACCATGCATTTCTAATGTTTTGTATGATGTTTTATGAAATGTTTCAATTAATCTAAAAATGGCATATGAATTTACGAATATTTATTACTAATATTGTTTATTATGATTTTGTTGCGTCTGTTTTTGATTCCACTATGTTATTTATATATAAATATGGAAATTTATTATTATAATCAATAGAGGGTATAATCTCCTGAAAAACACCTCAAAAGACTCTTTCTACTAGTTGTAAGCCTTTGGAAGATGAGGTGGAGAGCCTAATTCCTAGTGTCCCATCAGTCTAAAGTACCGTTGAGTGGAAAATTGGATTGGGATGCTAAAAGTAGTATCAAAGAATTTTTATTTATCTTTTTGGCTTTACTATTAATCCTAAGGTAGATCAGAGACTAGAATGTAGTCAGAACTAGGTACATAACATAGGTTTGGGTTCCCGTAGAACCATGCATGGGGGATATACCACATTTTAATGGGTGGGAAATTTCAAATTTTCTATGTTATTTTATAGTTTATTTTTTTCACTATAAGTGACATACTTGGGTGTGATGGTTTTCTATTATGTGGTCTAACCCATGGCTTGGTATTTCATGAATGGATTTTTATGCATCATGGTTGGATTATAGAGTCACATGATATTTTTATGTGCATGTAATTAATTTCATGGACCATGAATTACACTAAGAGGGGTCGGGAAGTTTAAAATGTCAACAAAGAATTTAATTTTTTTTCCAACTTATCCTCATTTATGGCATTCTAATCATCCTAAAAAGGTATGATGTTCTTTATGAGATTGATATGTGATATGTGATCCTGACCCTATTATGAGTTGTAGTTATGATAAAAGGGAGTGATTTTTTTAAGGTGTCAACAAATAATCTACACAATGTTTTCATATATTTCCTTTTTAGTGACATTATATTCTTCTACCCTGTATTAGTAGATTATATGTGAAATTTTTCACTATTATGGGTATGCATGGGGCCATGAGGTTATATTACATATGATACCTAACACTGTTATGGGATGTCAAGGGTCCATGAGGCTGATATATTCTTGATACTAGACTCTGTGATGGGTAGGTAAGGGACCATTAGGCCAGATTCCATGTGACATGGGTGTTATAGGAGAGAGTAAGGGTGGAGAGATGAACTTATTATTATATATTTTCCTATAAGTGATATATATACTATGTATTATGGTTGTTTTACCATGTTGTTGGTATTTATTGTGATACCACCTAGATTGATTCTAGTGGACCATCAAGAGAGAGGGGATAGGGTTCTTTTAGAGTGTGCATGAGGTGAGAACCCTGAGGATAGTGATGAGGCATCAGAGGGTCTAGATGATTAGGATATATAGGTATATGCTATTTTATAGGAGGTGCATCCAAAAAATATAGAACACATTTTGGCATGGTTAGGTGAGAAACTCTGGTTGATCTTTTTTTCGTGTCATATAAGGTATCAATATTGGAGTTATAAGATCTGATCTTTCCATGGAATATTTGAATCAGGAGTTCCAGTCTCAGAAACCACCATCATTTTAGGGGGAAACCATAACATGGGTAGAATAAAATTTTATCCAGTTAGTTAAGAAAATATTTTATCATCCTCAAACACCACTAAATTGGAGGGTAAATCTATAGAGTTATTTTTTTATTGGACTGACAAAGCGCTGGTGGGATGTAGTATAGGATGACATATGAGAGGTACTGGCTGGGAAGGATTTCGAGACCATGTTCTTCTAGAACCTATTCCCAAAAATGATGAGGGTGGATAGAGCCAATGGGTTCATGAATATTCAGTATGAGGATATTTCTTTAAGGTATTATGTGGAAAATTTCGCAAAATTTCATGGTTTTCACCTTCTATAGTTGGTAGTGACATTTTCTGAGTAAGGGATTTTGAGGATGTTTATGGTAATCTATTTGGATGAAGGTAAAAATATTCAGTGTGACATCTATTTCAGTATATGTTAATCGATCTACAATAGACTATGGAAATTTAAAGATCGGTATTATTCATGCTAGATGAAAAAATTAGGTGACTATAGGGGTCATACTTCAGGTAACCTAAAGTGATAGTGTGAGGAGTCTCAGCAATGTAGTCCTGATAGAGACTCGATAAGAATGTCAATGAGTGGATCACTGATGGTGTTATTTCAGTGTGTGCAGGAGGGTAATTGATGAACCTTGTGTGACCAGGATCCAAAGGTGTGATGGGCTTGTGTTTTGAAGTTGTATCTTTGATAGGTTCTACTAGAAGCCTTTCTAAATAGCTAGGAGGTAGGGACTGGTTATGACTCAAGGATCTATGGTCAGACCGATAGAAGTTAAGAGGGATTCTAGCTACAATTTAGCTACATACATTGGTTTTGGAATAGATAGAGAGACACAAAATTAGATTCAATGTATGGAAGCTGGTGTAGCTCTACAAGGAGGTTAGTCCATAGGTAGTCAGGCTTTAGCCTCAATGATTGCTATTGGGATGCTAGTGTCAGAGCAAGTCGAAAAGTTGATGAAAGATAGTGGTTTATTATGATTATGGGTGTGATACTTTTTTTTTTGAGGCTTTGTCCAATTTTGGTCTAGAAGGATCACATGTATTATTTTCAGACTAACTAAGATTTGGTTAATAGGTTAATATTAGTTATAAAACATGATATATATATATATATGAGGTGATAAGGCACCAAAGATTATTATTGGAATCAGTATGATTCATTTTTTTTTGAGGTGTATAGGAATAAAGATTTTGGATGGGAATATATATATCTATGATGTGGGTTTATTATGATAATCTTTTGAGATGTAGGATCACTGTGAATCTAAAGAGATATTGGACTTGATTGGTGTATTTTTTATGGCACAAGTATGAAATGAGAATCTAATGAGACGTAAGACATGATTTGTTTCAAGTATAAGATGGGTATGAATTGATAACCTAATTATTTTCATGTATAATGGTTCATAATGGGATTAATTGTTTGTCTATGGATAGTTAGGGGAACTCTCAGATGATTATTTTTTTTTTGAGAAGAAAATCTATAGTTAATTCCTTTGATAGGGAGCTACATTAGTGGAATTTGTTATGAATAATAAACAAGGTAGTCTAAGGTAATGTATATAAGATTTTTATGTTCATTACCAACTATTCAAGTGATATCATATATCTAGGATGAGCTATTTAATGGTGGGGAGATTGCAAAATCCCGAGTTTATGAGAAGATTGAAATTTATAGCAACCCTTATCTTTATTTCCTAAATAAAATGTTCACATGATACAACATTTAATATAGATAGGTCTAGTGTCTTTGAGGCATAAGATAATTAAATAAAAACTAATAACATAAAACACAACATCTTTATTGAAAAAGTTTTTACATGCCCACAACAATCCTTTGTACTTGGCATTGCATGAGATAACCTAAGGAAATTCATAAGAAAAAGGTGAGATATAAAGCCTAGTAAGGGAGAAAAATGGAATAAAATGAAAAATATAGTAAATTCTAGGAAATATTCATATAAATTGATTACAAGAGAAGAATGAACATAAATGCATGATATAACATGATTATCATAACATGGAAATGTGGCAACAACATTTAACATGATATTAGAATTAGGCAAGGATCATTGCACATAGAGAATTAGTAAACCATCATTTCACCTAAATTAACATGAGTAAACCCTCATATATCTTGATGTATCATGATACTAATATTTACCCAATTCATTAGAGTGCTATCAGGATGCACTCTTCTTAATAATTTCACTTCATGCATAAGTGTAACAAAATGGATCATATAAAATGGATTCATTAAACATCATCATTTATTACACTATAAATGAATGTGTAATTCATACATGAAACTATATAATCATTAAGTAAAGGTTCATAAAGTTGAATACCCTTGATAATGAAATGGGAATGGTATACACTACAGAATGAATATGTCTTGGAAAATCATAGTACAATTTCGGTAGCATAACGGTATGACATAAGAATTCATAAAAATGGTTGAGGAAGAGAAAGGGGTGCATAAACCAATGTACACAAAATGGACAGTGAGGGTTCATATAGATACATGTACCAGCATATGTAATGGAATTTAGAATCATAATACAATATAATTTATTGAATTTAAATATGGAGAGAGAAATCCCTTACGGAATGTCGACATGGTAACTATTGTACATGTGAGGAATTAGTGAGAGAGAAAGGAGTATCTCATCACTAAAAAATAATGATGGTATTATATGGGAGGTTAAAAATTTTACCCCATCATTTTTAATTTAAAATACATGGGTATATAAACAAGATGAAAATTGGGAAAAAATGAGAGAGGAAGAAATTCCTTACTTGGATGTGTGATCCTAATGGATTGAGAGAGGCTTGATAGTGGCTTCTTAGGAGATTGGGGCACCTTGGGAGGATTTTAGAGATATGTGGTCAGGGTTTGTTCTATCTCCAATGGTTTTTAGTGAAGTGTAATTTGAGATTTAGTAATTTTATATAGAAAAGGGTAGGGAATTCTATATTATTTTGGTTTTAGACACCACACATTAAACTAATCAAAACCACAAACCCACCAATGGTTTTTTCTCATGATTTTATCCAAAGGGTAGTGGAAAAATTATGTTATAAGGCCAATGTAAGTCATTATTTAAATATTATGGTTTCTTATGTTTAGGTGATTCACACTCTCAAGGAAAACATTTTCAAAGTAAAAATGTTTTATATGTCTTGGAGGGACCACTAAGACACCATAAAAGTAATGAAACAATTATAAAATCACACAATTTTAAAGATAAATCATATATTGGACAAAAAAATGTTGTATAGTATTTTATAAAATAACTATTGGGTCATTATGATGTCATGATAACCATTATATATCAAAATAGTATTTGATTTTTACCCAAAAATTCAACTGTCATTGAAAATTATGAAAATTTCACCGTTAGATAATTTCAACATCCTGAATCCAAAAATAATAATTATTTTATCTAAATAAATATCTATATATGTTAATTGTTTCTTTTAAAATAAAAACCTTCATTTGTTGAAAATTCCTGGGTATTGGCAAAAACGGATTTCAAACCATAAAAAAATTACAATGGTATTCATAAAAACTATAAGATAATTTATATTTAATAAAAATTAATATATTAATAATTTAGTATTAAAAAAAATTAAATTAATGAATCCATTAATTCAAAAAAATGGTTTTCTTAATTGAATATAAATATTTACTAAAAGTAATATTTGTGATTTTGAAACCATTTACAATGTAATAATAATAAAATGAATGTATTTTATTTATAATAAAAATAATGTACATAATAATACTATTTGGGTATTGTTAAATAACCCATTATATCACCTGAAAATAACCTATGGGTATTGTGTAAGATGGTGAAAAACTCTTGGGGTGGCTCAGATAACATCTCTTGGGTGGGAATCTCTATTAGCTTCCACTTTTTTATAGGTGGTTCTGTTCATGCATAACGTGTTGAAGCTCAGCTTGGGATTGTCCAAGAGAGAAGACCAGTGATGCCACCTCCCTTACGAGCTCCAACA
Organism: Viscum album; assembly: GCA_963277665.1. Classification (NCBI taxonomy): domain Eukaryota; kingdom Viridiplantae; phylum Streptophyta; class Magnoliopsida; order Santalales; family Viscaceae; genus Viscum; species Viscum album. The sequence goes on from OY728142.1 coordinate 287,218,427, forward strand.
AATGGAATTTGTATATAAAAATTCTACTCGATGAGGCCATTTATTCCTTTTATTGAGTAAATTATATTTGTTGAAGCCGATTATTTATAATAATCATGTGATCACTATTCAACATATATATTAGCAACATTAACAATTCTTAATGGTATTTTAGAAATCTAAAATTACAAAACTAAAGAAGTTCATATGTTTTAAATAACAATTTTACATAATAATAAATTTAATTGGATCAAGAGGAATTTTCATTAATAATGGTTTGGTATGTTTCTATCATTGATTCATTAAGAATTTTTCTCTATAAGAAAACCCATTAACCAATATTACACATAAAGTTGTTCAGTTTGTTTGGACAAAGGAATGTAAATAATGCTTTCATGAAATAAAGAGAACATTATTCAATGATATTATTTTGAATCTACCATTTTAGAGTGACGACTTTGACATATATAGTGATTCCTCGAAGATGGGACGTGGTTGTTTCTTAATGAAAAATGATAAAGTGATTGATTATGAATCATGGAAATCGAAGGCTCACAAAAAGAACTATTCAAACTACGATCTTAACTTAGCGACTATAATATTATCTTTAAAACTATGGAGACATTATCTATTTTGAAAAAATATGAGATATATATGGATCATAAGATCCTGAAAGGAATATTTTTTTTCATAAAGTGATCAATATGAGAGAGATCAGATGACTCGAGTTACCCATGAATTATGATTGATTAATAAACTACCACCTAGAGAAGGTGAATAATATAGTAGATTCATTGAGTAGGAAGGATCCTAGAGTTCTATCCTAAATGAGGATTTAGAAGGATCCTATGTTCATTGATTTAGTAAAGATGGATATGGGAATTACAAATTAAGGGGATACCTTAATACTTTTTCAAATGATTTTAAAACCATATTTATTATAAAGGATAGAGAATTATTAATATGATGATGAGGATATCCCAAAGAAAATTAATGGAACAAATCAAGTAAAATTAGAAGGTTTTATTTTTCAAAATGTTGTTCTAATGTATAGAAAAAGGCTATGTGTTCTATCAATACCTAATATAAAAATTAAGTTGTTGGATGATGATTATAGATCAAGATTCTCTATACATCATGGGAGTATAAAGATTCATAGAGACACGAAGAAAAAAATTTGGTGGGATGACATAATGTGGGAAATTTATGATTTCTGTCCAACTGTTTGGATTTTCAACAAGTAAAAGTTGGGAGGAAACATCCTCAAGGAGGCATACATCCTATTCCTATTATTATGATGAAATTGGATGAAATTACTATGGAATGTTTCTCAAGACTACCAATGAATCATTGAAATAATGATGCAATAGAGGTTATTTATGAATGCCTAACTAAATCGACACATTTCATTGCCATAAGAGAATACCTACCTCTTGATCTTCTTAAAAGGCTCTATATTAATGATGTTGTAAGACTTTATTGTGTACCTCTATTGATTTTTTCTGATATATATCCCCTTTTTACATAGAAAGTCTAGAAAGGTATTTTGAAGGACCTGGACAATGAGAATCATTTGAGAACTTCCTTATATCCTCAAACCAATGGACAATATGAAAGAATAATTAAAAAATGGTAGACATGTTGAGTTTATGGTCACTTAAAGTTCAAGGTATTTTGTATCATTACATAATTTTTTCAGAGTGTTCCTATATTAGTTGTTTCCATTGAAGTATTCAAATAGCTCAATATAAAGAATTGAATGGAAAAAAGAAGTCATACTCTAAATTTTTTGGATGGATTTGGTTAATGAAAACTCATAGGATACAATTTTTTGATGAAATGACAGCAAATGTAATGTTTTTCTGGATCATATTAAAGTGTCTCAAATTAGGAAAAAGTGATGCTGATAACCTAAGGTAATATTTTGAATTCAAAGTGGGAGATCATGCTTTCTTAAAGGTATCTTCATGGAAGGGTGTTATAAGGTTTTCTAATAAAGGGATACTATGTCTTAGATACATCAGAAACATTGAGATTCTTCAAAGATCCGAAGTTGATTCTTATCATTTAGAAATTATTCCAAATCTCTCAGTGGTACAAGATGTAATCCAAATATCTCTGTTAAGAAAATAAATGGCTGACCCAATGCATGTGCTCAACCCTAATAATATTGAGTTAGAACCTGACCTTTCATAATGTGAATAACCCATCCAGATTCATGAAACTAGATAGAATGTATTTATGAATTAGATGACTCATATGGTAAAGGTTCTCTAGAGAAATCACAAAATGCAAGAAGCAACATGGAAACTAGGGGATTTTAGGTAAGAAATATACCAACATGTTATTAGGGTAATAAAACTAAAATCATAAGGATTATTTTCTTTTATGAGGGGTTAATGTGTCACCCTAATACTTTACCATATGAATATGTTAGAATAAATATAATTTTATTGATATCTTTGTAAAACACATTACATATGATTTACAGATAACACTATTAAGTCTCATTTTTTATAGTTAATTAAATTATGAAAATTTTATAGAGTTTATGTAGTATATTTATATATTATATATCCAACCAGATATTTATACATTCATCCAATATATTTTATAATTATTAGATAAGAAAAACCACAACATTACACATAAAATTCTATATTTGTAAAAATGTAGTTTTCCCCCTTTTAATGGAGAAAATATTTTAAATCACATTTTTTACAAATTTATAATTTAAATATGTAAAATATTAAATTTATATTTTAATAGTAACATAAAAATTAGATTAGGGTTAATTTTGGTATTTTTCTATGATATTTTATTTTTAATGAATATTAAGAAATAAATAATTTAATTCAAAATGAATTTTTGTATAATTTATTTATAGAGTTAAATTATATTTTTAATTGGGTTTCATGTCACATTATATCAATTATACATAAATTTATCCAATTTAGGTCATTTTTATCTATTTCACTTTGTAATTGGATATAAAATCTTAGAAAACTTTTGAACGTTTTTACTTTAAAAAATCGCACTATCATTTGGTTTATGGGATTATTTTAAAATTAACTTCTTCCTCTAAAGAGATTATGAATTTTATAAATGGATCCAATAATTTTAATTATAAAAATTTATATTTTTTAATATTTTCAATATATTTTTTACCAAAAATATTTGTGATAATGATTAAAATTAATTACAATGATTAAGAAAAAAAATAGTTTTCCAAAGGACTAAACAATAAACTTAAGTGAAAAAATGACTTATAAAATAGTCCAAAATCCATTCAAGGTCCATATTTTTACCCTATAATAATTTTTATCTAATATTTTTATAATTATAACCACTTTTAATTGAAAAAACACTTGTGATATTCCATTTTCTAAAATTTACAGGAGTGCCACTCCTCCACTATAAAATGGCACGCAAGCCTCTCACATCCTCATTCCACTCTAGAAACATTTTTTAACCAATATCAACCCAAATATATTCTAATAATACATAAATTCATCATATAAGCTTCACTTTATGACAAAATTAGACCAAGATTCCCTTTGGTTCAAACTAAATAGAGCTACCTGAAAAGGCAGTGACATCCTTTCTTAAGCTATTTATTTTTATTCCATTATCCACTCCAAAAATTATCCATATTCCATGATTATATAAAAAAGTATAATAAATAATATTATGTTATGTTATGTTAATGGTTAAATTAACCCTTGCACAAAAATCCATTTAATGGGTAATGAAAATACCATTTATATGTACAGAGAACTACCGCCTCACGAAACGAAGTAATTGGTTTTTTCCATTACCACCTCTCATGGACATGAATTATGACAGATAATATATTTATATATGGTATATATGATATTTATAGTGTATATTTAATTATTTAAATATATTATAATGTATAACATTATTCAATACATTTTGGTGGAATATGATAACATCATTTGTTGGAGTGTGGACTTCCACCCCCACAAAGTGATGTAACAATTTCATGCTATACATGGAATGTATAAAAGTTGATTTTAATAGATATTTGTTACATATATAAAATATATATTACATTTTAATTATACTAAGAATATACATATATGTTATTTACTTTTCATTTTTTTTGAAATATGTCAAGGAATTGAAAGGAGTGTTCATGAGAACATACAATCAACCGTCTCCATGAATGGTGCATTTCATTTACAATATAAAAACATTATATATAATTTTAAATGAATATATAAAGAATATATATGATATATTTATCATGTTTTATATTCTAGAGATGATTAAACTATGATATAATTAAAAATAACAACAATTAATAAGTTAAAACTTACTCGACAAAACTGGCAATTAAGACACAGAATATTGAAAATAATGGATGATTTTTATGAAACAGGTAATAATATATTATAATAATATAATATATGATATGGTAAAAATAAATATGGTTCATTAAAAAGTTATTAAGACTCTTAAAACCATTACAATGGAGGTCAATTCTCATTCACCCCAAAGTAAATACAATGGAAGGTATTTCGTCTCAGTTTACATTACATTAAGAATTATTTTTTGTTATAAACCAGATCACTTTTATATGGTGTATATATATCTTTTTGACATGTTATATAATGAATATCCTAATTCTATTGATATTATAGGTTTAATTTAATTCACATTGAATTTATATTCAATGGTTTCAAAGTGTTGTGGGATACTTTGTAATTTTTAACGATTATTTTTTATCAAGAATGTTTTAATTATATTTCAATAGTATTCCCATTCAAAAATGTCTAAAACACATATTTTTACAATTACATTACTAAGAAAATATTGAAAAATAAATATTATATATTCGATATGGATATTTTATCATGAATATTGTTTATTTTTTATTACGTGATATAAGGAATTATTTGGACATACAATGAGGGGTGGGACCCAAAAAGTATGTATCCCCTTGATGCATCAATAGCTTCTCATGTGAAAATTAATTTAGAGAATTTAAATAGGTTTATACATATAGTTTTAACCTTTCTAGACTATGTATCTTGATAGTATATGTTCTCCTGTTTCTTATACATGATGTATAATAAATAAGAATTTCATTTATATATAATTTAGTTATAGTTTTTTACTATCCACAAGGTTTTCATATGATAATGTCTATGTATTCATTTCATTATTAGTTTATTGAATAATGGCATGTGTTTTCAGTTTCATATCTTGAAATATTGATTATTCCTTATCTATTTTTCTATATGGAGTGTGTTATTAGTTATTTACATTTCCATGTTGATTTATTTCCATTGATTCATTATTGATTCCTGTTTACTTACCCTTATTGAGAACTTGATATCACTATTAATATGTTTCCTTTGCTAGGTTATGAATAAAAAAAATTTGAATAAGTGTTCAAGGATGAAGTTTATTTGATTTAATTATGTATCATGTTTTTATTTTTTATTTCCCAATATATTATGGGTAACATGTATATAATATTGATATCCAAAACTACTAAATTGATCGGTACCTTGGGATTTGATTCCTTGTAATCATGCCAATGTAAAAAAATAATGCATTGTCTCCTCGCGTCTATGGTTAATGAATTACATATAACATGATATTCACCTCAAACAAACACATTGGGTTGTCATGTATTGACTATAAAACATAAAACCTTTACCATACAATCATGGGATAATACTGCTATGTTTATGAAAATATCACACCAAGAATAAAGGCGAACCATGTCATACCCCATAATCAGTATTTTAAATTCACACGTTCTTTATCCAATGTCATTATCTTTGAGAACATGTGCCTATCAAATGTAAATATACCCATCCCTAGAATATTTGAACCCACACATGGGAAATTGAACCATACCATAAAAAATAAAAATTCACTCAGGGAAAATATACCCATACCTCAACTATTAGAACGTACTTAGGGGAAATATACCTATATAAGAACACTATAGAAATATTCCCAGTTGGACACATCCATTATGTTGATATGGGTAACAGGTTTCCATTAATAGTGGATCATATCCTTCTATTTTATTCTATTCCCTCATTTAAAAATACACACATACATAGAAATAAATTTCATAACCCCCTGGCCACAACTCATGCAAGAATAAGGTATCACATGTACCTAGGGATTTCATCCCTAAAACCTTAGTTACACAACATATATCTAAAAATACAACCGGGGAACCCATACAACGTAGTACCTTATATATAACACTCCCAGGGTATTATAGAAAAGAACCATTGATATATTTCAATAAATGAATCTCGATAAACTCTAATCTTTGAACACCTTGTCACAAACAAAATTGGTATCATATCCCCACCCCAAATCACCTTAAAAAATAATGGTCGGCCTCTCAAGTTCATGGATTATCCTCAACACTGCAACCATATGAGGATTACAACAATGATTATGGTTATAAGATGACACTTTAAATCATCAGTTACTATACCTTTCATCAACCATATACAATGTTAACATGTTATTTAGTCATCAATTCTGGTCTCATATGTCACATAATTGGGCAAACACCATTAATGGGTTCCTCAACTAGATTTTCATCTCCTATACCTAACATTTATTTCCCTAAAATACATCCCATAATGTATATTAGGGACCATTAAATTCATATATGCACTCCAAGAGGTCAATAAAATAACATGAACTTATCCTAGTATTGATAAAAAAATTCCATATCCTAACACATCACATTAAAATTTCCATTTAAATTATCCCTCAAAATCTATCATAAAATCACCACATGGGTCGTATAAATTAAATATTAAAAAGGAGGAATATAAAAAAACAATCACACTTTCAAAAATTAGGAATCTCCAAAATAAGTTCAAAAGGCCAAAAGACAAAACAATAACTTCAAATTTACTTTTAAAATTAATAAAAAAAATTCCAATTATTTTGGAAACTAAACCACATTCTATATTTTACTCAATAATGTCCCATTACAAATGTATTCTATATAAACTATTCATAAAAACACCACCTTTCAATTAGAATACAATTTCAAAACCCATTTATCAAGTCATCACTTTTCTATTTAATTTTATTTTTATTCATACCTCTTTTAAAATATATATTATAATTGAAACCATTTTAACATTGAAATGCAAGACATGAATTAAAAAAACCAAAAACTATGCCACCAGAACTTTTCTTTCCACAGGCCTATTGTAGGTCAACTAACAACGCCATTTTTTCAACACGGATTGTTAGGCTAATATAATCCTAACCAATTCTATGAGTTATATTACATTTGTAATGAATAAATTAGAAAATAATAATAAGGATGGAACACACACATAAAATTACTAATATATTAACAGAATAAAAATATTATGTCCACCTACCTCAATAGATTCTATTTTCAATTTATTTATAGTCTGACCATAAATAATTAGGCTCATCCATGTATCACCTAAACTCATGGGAACCTATAACAAGGAATTAAATAAAATAATTAATTATAAACACTTTCTATCTAATTATTTAATTTAATTCTTTTAATTTAAAATTAAATTAAAAAATGATTTAGTTTTTTATAATTCCTAAAATATTTGATGGCATCATCTAATCACCAAAACCAAAGAAAATATGTATTATTTTCCTACTAACACACACCTACCCATAGGCATGAAAAATCCAGAATTATAATCCCTAGATTAATAAAACAAATTCACTAAATTTAGGACATGAAATGGGAAAATATATATTAAATAAAACTATTTACTAAACACTTTATAATGATATACATTTATCATCTCAAGATGTCATATATATATGGATTATGATATCCAAATCATAATGTAATAATTTCACAATGATCTAGGGGACACTATACAGAAATACCAAACTAGGTTACCAAAAAATAAAAAGGAAATAAAAATAAAATAAATAATGGATAATATAGTATAATACACCATTAGCGTTGATGGAATTGCTCCAAAACCGACCAAATTGTAGTGGGAATCAATGAGAAAGTTAGGGGAATTTATTTCCTCATGATAGAGTGAGGAGGAAAATAGGGGCTCCAAACATAATAATATGTGGGGAAATAATCATCATTTTTATTTTCTTAAAGGGTTTAATGGTATGGTTGAAATTGTTTCATAACCATACTCTAAAAATTCAACATTAATTGTTTGATTCCACCAATGTTATATGGGTTGGTCACATTGTTGACCAATATTTGTGGCAACCATATAGCCTTAAGTAACTCAAGCTTCACACAGAACTTGATTTTGTGACATAGTTCTCAAAATTCTGTTCTAAAATTAAAATTCCATTTGTAACTAAATTTTTTTATTTTCAATGGTTTTTCTACAGTAATTAAAAACTATGTTCTAAAACCCTATCCAAAACAAATCCCCACTATTACCATCATTTTTACCCTAAATTTGTGAAAATCATTCACCTGGAAAATGACTTTTCTAAGTTTTCTATATTTAGATTGATGTTTTATATAATAAAATGAGAACATGAAAAACCACTTAGGCCATAATCTATATCCAAAAACAATAAATTGGGATTCTCCAAATACTAAAATTTTAATCCAGATCTAAATTTTCCAAAGGAACCAATCTTTAAAATTTAAAATTCATGTATTTTGAAATATATTCATCCTAGAAAAGATTGGTATACTAAAATTAGTAAATTCATCACCTAAAAAATCTCCCTCTCTATCTAATCAAATATTATTTATAGTTTTTATTGATGATTATATACATAAAATTTTGAATACATTGATTTATTTTATATTTTAAAATTTATGTTTAATTTAAAACACATAAATATAACCATAAAAATAAGTTCATATTCTTACAATGTACCAATACCAACCACTTGATTTTTTACTCATTTGTTTGCATAAATAAAAACTTATATGATTCATTTTTTCACTAGAACATTCACATATTCATGTAAAATAATAAATGTTTATTTTTTTAATATATAATATTATTAAATTATAGAGGATTAACAATTTATTGAGTTTTATAATCCTTAACTATGGAGTCTTTGGATATATTCCTCATTTATATTCCTAAAGAGACAACACCAAAATAGGAGGTTTTGGGATCAACACTTACATTATTATCTTGTAGATGATGATATGATTATTGATGTCATGAATATATAAAACATGCAGTATAATTATATTTTAATAAATCATTTCCCTCTTGTTCTTAATTATGTTTGAAAATAATATCCTTGCTAGATAATATATTGAAATCATATTTAGATTTATGGCTCAATTACTATTACAATTTTTTAATGGTAAAATTAATCCTAACAGAAGGCATAGGTATAATGTCACATTATCCAATGTGATAACTCCTACCATATTTCCCAAACATTGTTTGAAACATTATTTGATATATTATAGACCCATTAAATGTTTGTGTTTACTAGAATAAATTAGTTATTTACACAAACTATCTAATACACATGAGTTTGAATTAGAGAAATTAAATTCTATTACATTTTAATCTATATTATTTGAATGTATATCTATAGGAAAACATCTCAATATTAGATAAAAATATATTATTTTATATTTAATTCATATAAAATATATTCAAATTAGGCCCATGATATTTACTACTATGAAAACAATTGTTTGATTGATTATTAGGTTTTATATCATTTCAATAATAGATATTATTAAATTCACACCCTCAAAAAATGAAGGCTATATACATTATATACATTCCTGGTTCCAAGATCTATATTTTAATATATTGTGGATTTTTTGATAGTATTCTTATAATAAATTCCCTTTTAAGGTATTAAATATGAAAAAACATAACAGATATGATTTTTGTATAGTTAAATTGCAAATTATGTTCACAAACCTATCTTATAGATAAACTAAACTCGAATAAGAGATTATCAAACATGTATTGGTTTCGAAGATAATTATTAGAAAATAAATAAAACGGGGCATGGTGACATAAATCATAGGGGTAGTCACATTTTGATTCATTGTGTATGATAATCCACATGAACCCATAATTGGTATGATTCTACCCATCTGGATGATCAAGGTCTTGTCATGTACTTTTAGTGGATAGAAATTTAAACAGTACACATTAATGGTTATCTAATTCTCAACATTTACTTATAGATAAATGACTATTAAATATAATTACTAGAACATATAATATAATTACTTCTTAAATAATACATATAGGTATGCTTATATATATATACCTAGTTTTTTTTTCAATTCTTTCACCAAAATAAACATGCTCTGGAAATATTAATGTGTAATTCAATAAAAATCTCAAAAAATAATGTTATTCCCACAATAATAATAAAAAATTATATCCAAATATATAAAAATCCATACCTTGTATATGTTATATTAAATCCTTTTATGTAAAGACATTAATATATAGAAAACAAAAATCCTCAAAAGGGAAAGCATGGTGTGATTTGTATCGGAACCCTATACTTTTAGGATAATGACAATAACACTAATACACTGATTTTTCAATCATGAATTTCAACTATTTATGGATTAATACTCAAGAAAGCCTCCAATTAAAAGATATATATGACACCTAATATGAATAAATCATAACCATTCCATATTAATAAATTTGCAACAAAAATATAACATCATAGTATTGGTTGAAAAAAAACAAAATATTTTATTTCATACCCAATAGGAAACTCTTATATTTATATGAAGATAATTATAAGATGAAATGTTTAAATAATTAACTAGAGTATACAAACTAATTATATAAAAAATTTATATATATTAGTAATTAAATATTTATTTTAAAAGTATATAAAATATTCAAATATTTACCATTATATATACCAACACTAAAAAAATGTAAATACAAGAACCACATTTATAAGGCCTAAAACCACATGGATTCAACACAGACCATTTAGGCCCATTATGTGAATGTTTTTTTGAGAATTTATTTTATATTTTTTGGATAGGACCATGGTAAAGAACAATATAGTCACTTCACATCCAATTATATTTTCATAGTGAATTTTTTGAGGGAATATCCATGAATAGTTATATCAAAAATTATTATAATATTTTTTATACAAAAACACCGTAAACCATGACAAATGAAAATATAAAATGATATGTCCTTCATAATTATATAAATTCCCTTTCCATAATAGTGAAATAAATATGTGAAAAAAATGAACAGTTTATTTTGAAAAATGATTCTCATTTTTATAGTTAGTTTAAGATCCCATCATTTTCTCAGTATTATCCCCATTTATGTTTTTGTAATACTAATTGAGCTTATAGTTTTTGTATTGAAAAATGGTTATCATGGCATTGTATGGTTGAGTTTTTTTCTTAGAGGATGTAAGAATATTTGGCTAATATAGTGGATTCTACTTTGTGGAGTGGTGGGCTTCGTCGTAAGAATGGTCAATACAGCATGGAACCTTAGGTTGTGGTGTAGGGATCCCAAATGAATAAGTTCATAGACACAAAATTTTTAGGAATAGATTTGATTTTGTTTCATGAAACATTATATCCCATACCATGGCAGTTGAGATTTATATAATGGGGATTATGTACATGGTGTAAGGGTATCAGGGTGGGATTTATTATATTATTCCTAATCATATACACATGTGGGGTTGTGATAGGATGAACCATAGCCTACAAATAAAGTTACATGGATTTATGTCTTAGTGTATTAGGCATAACCATAATCCCTCACCATGTTTATATGGTCTTTAGAATGGTCCTAGGCTTGATCATTTGAAGTTGTTTGACATGTCATGCTGCAGTGTGGACCCTTATGTGATGTCGTAGTCTTACCTATGTTATCTTGTTCTTCAAAGTGGTTTGAAAGGATGGATCATTGAATTTTTTTTTTTACTAGCTATCTATTAATATCCAAAACCCTATAATCCAAATTCTATCCCACGTCATCTAACAAAAATTTTGTCAGCTAGGAGAGTTCTATAATGTAATTTTAATAAAATTTTCATTAGATTTAATCCCCACCTAATAGGGATCAATTTGTGGTGATCCATGGTTTCTAACAACAACCATTGAGCATCCTATTTGATCGAGAATAAAGTTCAGCAGATCATATTTTTCTAGTTCTTGATTTTGAAGGATGAAGGAAATAAGAACCATCTTGGCTATTATGCATTGTTAATTTTCCTCTTATTTTGTGGTGGGTGGTCTATAATGTTACCTAAATATAATTTTCAATTCTTCTTGTAGGTTGATAAATTTTTAATCACAAAATAACGTTTGGAATGTGACTAGTAAAATTGAATAAATCACTATTGTTGATAATCACATTACATATACCTTCCATGTATCCAATAATGTCTATTGTAATTGATACCAAACTCGATTACCGCTGATAGGTGATCCTACATTGGGAATTATAGTGAATTTAAATAAATGATAACATGAATTTTGATAGAATCGATGAATTTTAGTAATTTCTAGAGATAGATTACTATTTTTGAAAAATACTAAGAAAATGTAACATATCAATAGGAACATGTCAATCTATCCTTTTATTTTTATTAAAGTGTTCACACAATTTAGAGGTTATATATTGGGTTTTAAATTTATGTTTCTAATGAGAAATTCTAATAACACCCTTATCTGAATGGAGGTAAAAGAATGATTTCAAAAGGGAGTTAGTATTTTTTAAATCATAAGGAAACATAAGTGATCAAATTGGTTATCAGGATGGGAGGCCTTTCTCATTACACCATATTGGGGGGGTTATTGGTTATTCCTAAACTATCTTATTTATTAAGAATATGTTTTTGAATTGATCCTATTCCAGGACATATGACTATATACCCTTATAAAATGATTTATTATTGACATATGTACAATAAATAAGGTGTTATATTAATGAAACAATCAGTTTTTATCAAATATTATCTTCTTATTTACCATTAGTTATTATTAATTAGGAGATTATTATGTTTTGAATCTATATGTCTAATAAATATGTAGTTTACTACCATAAATGATGGATATGGGTGTTTTTTGAATTAAGATTGAAAATACACATGGAATCCTACATAAAATATAAGAATAAGTATTAAAAACCATGTATCTCAATTTTGGGGATTACACACCTTGTTTTCCTGAAATTTCAGTGGGGGGTACACAATGATAATGCCCTAATTGAGATATTCCTATTGTGATAGTGTAATGATTGTTGTAAGTCCCTATGATCATAAGATTCATGCTCAGTTTGACTAACAAGAGATATATTGAGATTAGGCACACTTCCCACAAGTGATGGACTTACGCATTGAATATTCCCTAATGAAATATGATTATAATTTGTGTGAAGGATATTACCCCACAAGGGAAGGATTAAAATTAATGATTGGTATGAGTATCAATACTTATTAATGTCACCTGTGTATCCTATTTATAATATGAATAATATTTATTAGAGTTTAGTTTAGTTTCTAATTCACTAGTGAATGCAGAATGGTGGTAAACCCATCGAAGGCATGACCTATGAGCAAGAGTAAATGGAATGTAAAGGGACTTAATCCTTAGTGAATTCCAATTTCACATTTTTAGAAATTATCTTACAATTGATGGAGTGACACATATTAACTCATTATATTCTTATATATGAAGGGATATATTGAAAATAAAAGATATTTTGAGTGGGGTGATAAGGGATGAGTAATTATTTCAAGGACATGACATGATTAAGGTTTCTTTAGTATGTGACCCTCTTTCATTATGAAAATTTTCCACATAAAGCGGATACATGGATAATGATTCATGGTTGAGGGTTCTTATGACATGAGGGGGAATACCCATGTATTTCTTCTGAATAATGTTGAAGTGTTTGGGGAAGTATTCCGAACCTGTTTGAAGATGTTTTTTTGTTGACTTTGAAATGTCCATGGATTTCCTTCAAAAAATTATGACTTGTTTGATGATGTCTTTATAAAATTTTACAGTATATCTATATAAGAAAGGATTATATGTCTTTACATTAATATGGGTGAAATTTCTATATTTTGATGTATGATATAGGTTGACATGTTCAGATGTATTCAAATGATCCAAATAAAATGTTCAGATGTTCTCTCATGATGTTGGAAAACATTTCTGTATTTCTTAATATTATTTTGATAAAATGTCCATACGTGTTCATTTTATCATGGATAATATGTACTGATGTCATCATGTGATATGGATTACTTGTTCATAAGAAATTTAGTAATCACTGCTGACATGACTAGATGTCTTCGCATGATCTGGCTAACACTTCCAAAGGTCATCATATGATCAAAGATGACATATACGAAGGACTTCACATGATCAATCTAAAGTGTCTAGAGAATTATGCTTGATCATGGATGACATGTCTTGGGGATGTATCATGAATGAAGAAGAAATTTTTGGTGGATTTCAAATTATCTAAGCTAACACGACATGTCATTTCTTCTAGAACACATCAAACATATATGAAGGATATCATGTTAACGCATTGACATGCCCATGATTTTTTCATGAGCCAAGTAAAGATGTCTAAAGGTTGTCACATGAACTTGGAAACCATTTCTAAGGTTATTTATTTATCAATGAATAGACCATGTAAAAATCTTGAACCCTTATCTTTAAAATCTTTATATTTTCAACCACATGAATCTTACAACATTTTTATCTTTGGTCAAATGAACGCCTCAATGTATGTCAGGTATTTTTCTATAGGGGAATTTATTTATCAATATGGCACACAAATGGTCCTTCATTTTATATAGATAACATTATGAAGATCCTTTGCATGATCAATGAACTGATCATGTTATGAACATAAACCTTCTATATAATCCTTTATGTTACATAGTAATGTTTCTAGGTGCGGTGCTCATGAGATCTCAAAATCCATCACTCCAGAATGTACAATCATTCCAATGTATCTATTTTTATTCACATTTCATGTGCTACCTATGGATATTATAGGATCAATAACTATATATCAATTCCAATTTTAAGGAAATTATGTCTCATATAATCTATTTAGTTGACAAAGGTAATGTAAAATTCTCTTCAAATGATCGAGTTGCATGACAACAATGATGTTGTCCTTATATCACATGATAAACAACGACCACCTGATCACTCCACCATCACTAACTTCCATGAACCCATGGCATGTCACAGGATGTCTACATGATAAAAATGAAATGTCATAGATCCTTCTAATGATCTATGTTATCATGTTGCATAACCTTTCTGATATTTTTCCACAGGATAGAGGTCCTTTGAAAGACCGGTGTGCCTGTCGAAGGGCCTTCAAGAGGTTCTCGTTTTCTTGTCCAAGGGAATCTTTGAGATCATAAAAGAATATAATAATTCCTTTGGGTGATCAAAATACTGGTCAAATTAATTATGTAAGTTCATCAAGTAAAAAATAGAGAAACACTCATCTCATACGGATCTCATCATTTCTCTCTTTTTTGATGTCATCCCATTTGCGACTATAAAACTATTATCTCCATTTTTCTACCAAGGAATAGAATTATTGAATTAATATGTCTAAATTATTTCACACGATGAGACCTACATGTCTAGGAATTTCTCATGGTCAATGAAATTATCACACATAGTGCATGATCCATTAACATCGAGACCATTGTAACTCATTTCACATAAGGGTCACATCAGTTTTATATTTTAACATGTCATAAACTCAATTTTTTCCAGAAAGTATTTCATTCATATGATATTTTATCAAGAAAACTCACCTTAGGGGAATTTTTTAATTAGGATGGATTATATAATGGGGATTTTCATGATCATTGAAAATATCATGTGAAACAGAATACCCTGTGGCACAATTTTTTAACATTACCAAGATCATGATTCATATTAAAGGTCATATAACCCATGTGACTGTGGTTCTTGAACTCCATGTATCCATTATTATTCATTATTTACTATATGGTAAAATAATATTTTTTTATTTTTGTTTTCTTTAACCAAAACATTTATAATGATCAATTATATGAATCAATAACCCCTAGAAGTAAATTCAAGATGGTAAAAGGATTAAAGAAAAAATTATGAGGAAGTAAATTCCAACGTAACCCCCTTGGGATTCCACTGTTTAGTTCTATATCCATCTATTGGTTTTTCTAAAGGAAATTTTTATTCAATGTGGTGACCTATAAATAATAGTGATGAGGACTGACCATTTAACCTACAATTAAATCTTCCAAATATCCCAAATGCTTCACTTCTGTATGATTTCATTAGGAGACTACCTCACAAAAAAATTTCTAGAGAACTATTTGAGTTATGAATTTTTCATGATTTCATTATGGAATGAAATTTTTCTAGACAATAAATATGACCAGTATGCTAACATATCATTTATAATGTTTATTGAACCATTTCACATATCATTAGATTCAAGGTTTCTTCCCATGATGTACTTAGGTGTTAAAAATCAACATAATCCTTTATGAAATTTTCACGACCTAACCATTTTCACATTGTCACAAGTATTGTAATGTATCGTGTGATTGAGAGACTATATATGGGTCCTAAGATCATGACACCATGAAAAAATAATACATTCTTCATGACTATATCCACTACACACCCATTCACTCTAACCTTATCATGGTCCTAACACCATTATAATGGACGAGTTTTAATATATATTGGACCAGATAGATTATATATCATAGAATTCATTCAATACAACTAGCTGATGGGATAAGATTTCTAGAAACCGTAATATAGAAGCTCAATATCAAGTATTATTTGAAAATGAGATTTAAAAGGGTCTTCTTTTGATTGGTATTTAAGATTATCCTCTGCCACACATTCTACCAATGTATAGATTTGATCTTCTAAGAGACATAACAATCCCCTTTACTGATCAATGTATTCCTACTTGTTGGTTTTTATTTTCATTATACTATATCAAAGTGATTTTCCCCTAACATATATAAATAAATATGGCACCATTCAAGGGTTCATCCAACACATTTAAGAATCCATATGAAATCCTAGATGGTGTTGATCTTTCCCATCATCTGATTTCCTAGATCTAGTCAAGCATACTTTTCTCCCATTAAGATAACTTAAAAGGTGGATGAAGTATGAAATGGTATCTTCTCCCGAGTGAATTTTTTTTGATGAATGGAAATGGTCATTCTACATTAGATATATCTTTATATAAATTTTGGATCAACTTCACACTATATACATATATGAGTAAACATGGATTTCTCATTTCTTTATATAACTTTAACTATAAATACTCTGATATAGGACCATTCAATGGTTTCCTAACACAAACTATTTTATCTAACCCACATTGAAATAGGAATTTTCCTAAGGGACATATGTTAGTGGGGAAGGGATTCTTTCTCTTATGGATATGTATGAGGAATTCCTCTCTACCATGGATGTTTAGGAATAACATTAACATAATATAAATTTTTCATGGTATATTCTCATTATTTTGAAAGATATTGATGAAGTATATGTGACTAAACTCGGTTATTTATTTTAAGGATTGGATCAATATATTTTTTTCAGTGTGGTGCTTGGCCAAATGTGATACATTCAAATAATTTCACTTCTCAATAGGTTTGGGATCGCATGAACTCAAATTGGTTCACATTAGAGGCTAGGGTGTATAATTGACATGGATATAAGGAGAAACCCAACATTTCATTGAGTATCTAGTTGGAGAGTTTTTTTATAAGTTTATTAATGGATAGATTCTCCACACTACGGTTTCACATTATGTAATTCAAGTAATCACATTTTTATGGGATTTTTGACCTACAGTAGGTCAATCATTCAATCGATCCATGATAACCCTTTGTCATATTTGTTAGTTTCTTAGCCACATTAAACATGGTAGTTCCCCAAACAAGATTATAGATCCCTTACTTTTTCTATTTTGATGGATAGGTAGGAATTTTAGTTGTTATGGGTACTCGAACATATTTGAATTTCCACATTCCATGTTCCACCATTGGATATTAAATATCTTGTATATTGAGAAAATGACATTATATTTCCATGAGTTTCTCAACATACTTAGTGAATGATAATGTTTTAATTTTTTACCATATCGTGAACCCTCAAGGATGATTACTGATGATGGAAGTGGATTCTTTAATTAGAGATCATATAATGTTTCATTCTAGGATGGGGTTCTTTCATCAAATTTAGATTAACTAATCATCTAAAATACAAATTCCCTTTACATATTTTTCCTTTAGTTCCATTCATTTTTGTATGTATCGTATATCCCTTTTTATAGGGTGAGAAATGAAGGATATCCTGATCTTATCTATCAATTTTTTCTGATGTTGACATGTAAAGATATTAATACCTCAATTACCTTACCACACACTAAATCCTTTGGTTATATATATCAAGACTATTACCAATTTGGTATGTAATATTACCCAAATGGAGTAATGAGAAAACCAATTTGAGGGGAAGATACTACTTATGACTCTCTAAAACCACTATTTGTGGCCCCGATGGAACTAGTTCAATAACAAAAAATACTTTTGAAAAAAAAACATCATAGTGATAGAGTGTATTCTAATGATGAGGTAGTGTTTTTTTGGAGAATCTGGCCCCTCAATACTGATAGTGGAGGATTTTCTGACCAGAGGAGACCTAGAGAATCTTTATTGAGATGGAAGATTAGTCCAAGCCACTCTTTTTTACTTCTCTATCGACTAAGTTGGGCCTTCATATGATGGATATAATACATGAATATATCTCATCCTCAACTCCTCAATCTGATGTACCCTCTAAGAGAACCACAATACGTGGGATGTCTTGAAGAATAATTTTATACCATATTCATGCCCAAATTATTAAGACTACCTGGACAAGATTCTTTGTACATGAGAGCATCTCCTCCATCATTTCCAAAACAGGGGGCAGACAACATCAATTATCAAAGATTATATGAAATCATACTAGAGATCATTATAGAATAACAAAAACTATCAAATCATTGGAATGAGAAGAATTAATTATAAAAAAAATCCTAGTTTAATATATGTGGGACGCCTCAATGGAACTAGATCAAAAACACTACATAATCACCCAATTTCCTAATCATATGAGTAACTTGGATGCATTTATAGTTTAATATAAAGCACTAAAAGATCCTGAAAATGAAAATTTATAAAATATATCTTCCTTACTAGATGCCACATGAAACATATATTAGGAGTTATTATTCTTGATTGAGGGTATTCATCCATTACAGGTGGGAGTGGAAATAGAGAAGGAAGTGCTTCACCATTAAATCAATGCCTCCCCACAAATTTTGGCATATCTAGATGACATAATAGAATAATTTTAATAATGGTATTATTTTATATCCTCTGAGGAACCCTTGGAGAGAGTCTAGACTTGTGATATTCCTCCTCCCTTTATAAAAGTTTAATGAAAAAATATTTTAAATTCAACAACTCTCTATAACTATTTCAATCACTCACATTGTGCTTGAAACCTCACTATATTTCCATCATATAGTTTTTAATGAAATAAATACCACTTTAATAACAAGTAGTAATACAAAAAATGTTCATAAATGAGATATCAAGAAAAATAATTGGAATTACCCCTCAATGGTTACAAATAGAATATACCTTATTAATGATTCTATTATCATCCATCTGGGATTTTATGGACTATATGGGTTGATTGGGGTAAATATTTCCCACATGGAGATCTCTCTTTTTATTTACAATTTTAACTAACCTAGAGATATTAGCTTGATTTTTCCTATAGGTAGATGTTGGGACCACAATATTTATATCTTTTACTTTTGAACCATATCATTTACTTAATCCATTGAAAGAAATTCCTAGAAGTCATGAAATAAAACTTTTCATCGGTAAAATTTTATATTTTTGCATCCTGATTTTGTTTTATGACTTTTCCTTTTAATAAGTGCCCAATTATTCCTAGATCAAATAGTTTATGTGCCTATAAAATATATAAATGAATTTTTCAAAGTGTTACCTTTTTAGGATTTCAATTTGGTGATCATTCTATCTCATTCATTTAGAAGTTTAGTGCCTGGACTGTATGAAAAATGAGGTTTTGTTGTGTAGGGTCTTCTATCTTAGACCAACAATTATTGTAGTTTAGGGTCTTCTGTCTTGGACATTTTGTTTCTAAATTTCAGGTTCTTCATGATCAGATTTGATGATACAGTACTTTATGTCTTTATAGCTCAGACCTTCTTTTAGTGCATTTTTTGGTATTCTAGATCAAAAAAAATTTACTAGAGTTTATCATGTTCTATCTTGATCCATCTATTGATGTAGATTAGGTTCCTCTATCCTAGACCAATTGTTGTTGTAGTTTAGGGTATTCTTGGTGTGAGATAATTCTTTAGTATTTTAGGGTCATTATTAACGGACATATTCATTCTTTAATTTTGGTGATTCTAACATGGACCTTCTATTGATGTTGTTTAGTGAGTTCTATCTAAAATGTTTTGTTTCTTATGATGTTAATGATTTAGATGTTTTATATTCATTAATGGTTATAAATCCCAATGTACTAGATAATATTATGAATAATGAATATTCATGAAGGATTTTGACACCCTACATTATTATTGAGATAATTCACAATGAATATTCATAAACTGTTTTGGAAATCAATATTCACAAACAAGTTATGAAGGTTTAATATTAATTAATGGTACTGAAACCCTGTATCCATGCTATAGATGTTTTTGGTATATGGTGATATAATGTCCCGGATTTCAAATCCACATGGATATTTGGATAATGTGATATGTGAAACACAACCAAATAGTTTGATATGGGGTTCATGAGATGGAGAAAACACAATATGGATGATTTTAAAACAATATGAATTACTGAGTTCTATTGAAATGCTACTTGGGATCACAAGGATTGTAGTTCCTTTCCTATAAGGAGGATACACCACTAGTTTAAAAGAAAAGTGCCCTTATGGATGAGTGTAGACAAGATTAAATTCATCATAAAATAGGGGTTCCCCACTCCATTCCATGGGCCTTGGAAGATTTATAAAGGATCAATCATTTGGATTATGATGTTGATAAATAATAAAGTCTTTCTAAGATGGTTTTAAGAACCTTAGTTGTAGTTTGGTTTATGGTCATGAATAGAATGACCTAAATTACCTGATTTCTATTCAATAAAATAGGTCCATCAAGAGGGATGAGAATGATGTACCCCATTAATATTTCATGAATCAGTACAATATGTTGTGATATAATGTTGGGCATGTCAAATCCACATGAATAGTTTTATTATGTTATTGGTAAATCATGGTATGGGAATGTCCAATCCAAATGAAAGTGGAGTCTAGTGGGTATAGATCAACCACAATCAATGTTTGGAATAGTTTTCATACAAAATCATGGAAATATCCCATGGATATAAGGGTGGACCATTCCTCTAAGATCTATGGAATTACATTATTCACTAGTGAATCAATGTAGAATTGGGTAGAGGATGGCTTTGTTTTCACCAGGAATTATCTCTTGAGAACTCTCCTCTCCACGCTAGGGTTTTAACCCCTTGTAGAGGAGCAATCCTCCTCTTGATTTTGTTGGTCATCTCGCTTGATTCCAAAAATTTTGGCTTATGTTGTTTTCTTTGCTTCGGAATCAGTTTTATTGGATTCCTCGAGGCATTCGTTTCCTTGTTTGATCATTCCTCTCTACTTCTGGCTCGGCAGTGTGACTTGTACTTTTCTGGTCAACCATGTTCGATCTTCTTGTCTAGTTCCTAGTCTGAAGTCATATGCTCATTGGTGGATTCGGTGCTGGGTCTTTTTAGGTGTTATCCCTAGGTGTTCCTTCAGGAATGGTGGTGGTCCTTCCAGACCAGTGTGGTGCTAGAATATCCCTCTTGACCCATTGGTAACCGAGTGCTCCGACGAGCTAATACATGTTGATAGAGGAGCAGGGGTGTGATTTTCCGCATTTTGTTTGCTGTAAGCTATTTTGTGTCCTTTGATTTGGGTTTCTTCTTTTGATCTACTCTTCGTGTTTGACTATTTTGTGGTTTTCCCCTCTGGTGGATTGTGAATTCTTCCTATTATTTGTTCCCCCTCACCACACTCCTCCATTGCAATTGGTGTGTGCCGGTGTACTGTATAATGACAAGGCCTGCCTGTTTCATAGTTTTAGCTTGGGAAATAATGTGCGGGGTGTGATGGCTTCGTGCAGTCTTGATGCGATTGTTCGATGTTCACTGGAAGGTCGTCTATTTCTGTGGGTTTTCAGTGGATGTGTGATGTTTGATTGACATTGTTATTTGAGATGGTTTTGTTCCGGTGATGATCCTGCCGAAGAGCCTAGTCTTGTTGGTGTGGTTTTTGGTGATGATGTTCTGACGACGACACGGAGCGGGCGCAGCCTCGATCGTCATATGAGTGTTGGGCTCGAGGTGTGTCCTGTCATCCTTGATTTCACACTCGGCGATCTGGTTGTGCCAGCTGGCCTTGATTGTTTTGAAATTTGATATTTTAAATGTCTTGTTTAAGTCAATTGATTGAGTGTTGGAACCCTGTAACTTTTAGGGTTCTCAATTATCCCAAAATAGTGGGATTATTAAATATTAAAAAAATCGATTTCCAACTAGTGAATCCTCGTGGGGTCCATTCAGAGAAGTTAGTCCCTATTACCAATACACTATAGGGAATAATCAAGATGAATGAAATAAGTTTATTGGATTATAGGATAAGTGTATCAACTCTATGAATTAGTGGGTTTGAGCTCTGACATCAAAGACATGAATTTGGTTTGTGGAAATCATAATATTAAATAAAGGATTGAGCATCCTATAGGATATTTCAATACATAATAAAAATGTTATAATAGTGAGAGGATGTAATAAATCATTAATCTATATTTTACCTAGACCAAAGGTTTCCAGAAAGCATGGATCGACTTTTAACAAGGCCACATGATGGGCCTGATGAACATTGTGCCTTTTTTATTTATGCTCAATTTTTTTCCAAAACCCAAGAGATTAAGAGTTTAGTTATTAGTGAAAATAATTTTACTTGGAAATTATTTTTTAGGTTTTCCCCTAATAAGTTGTATGTCTCTTACCCACAAATATTTGAATTTTATGATTTTCACCACTTCGGGCTACTGTTTATTGTTTTATAATTTTGAAAAAACCGTATACAGTATTTG
Organism: Viscum album; assembly: GCA_963277665.1. Classification (NCBI taxonomy): domain Eukaryota; kingdom Viridiplantae; phylum Streptophyta; class Magnoliopsida; order Santalales; family Viscaceae; genus Viscum; species Viscum album. Next base: position 287,241,682 of record OY728142.1, read on the forward strand.
GTAGGGATGCACATGTACCTTGTATCAGGGGAGTGTTACTCAACAACCCAATTAATATTCCCAAGTTCAAGAGTACTCCAACACCCTTTTTATCGGGAAATAGAAATTTGTAAATCTTAGCGCTTGGTTCATTGGTCAATTGTAATGGTATGATATGATCAGGTAGAGGATGATCACAAATAAATTATTAGGTGATGAGTTCTACTTTGACGATATCAGATAACAGAAGGATCATAAGGTCCATATTATAAATGTAAAATAACTATGTTTTATGGGTCCAAATACCTTTTATATATTATAATAAAAAAATATTCAAATAGAGGGATTTTTTTCACCTTTATGACGTCCATACAAGATTTATAGAGTCCTATGATGATCATGATGCAAATTATAAAATATGGATTAAGGTTCTTTTCTGACATAGGATACCCAAACATTTAATGAGAATGGTTGGGATCATGAAGTCCTTTGATAAGGAGTGATAATGTATGATGGTCTGCATGGTTCAACATTAGGTTGGGAGATGATCGAACCATACAGTCTATCATCATTCGACCATAATTTCTTCATTTCATTTTAACATCATACTGTAAATAAATATTCAATTTTTTATCATCAAGTGGTATTAATTAATTCCTTGTAGTTTGATTTCATTTTCTAGTAACACTATCCTTATTGTATAAAATATTGGGGTATGGACGTGGGAACTGATGTGACATTATACAATTTGTTCATAGAGAAACATTCCATCAGTTATAAGAATTTTAATGTTAGAGATATTCTATATCCATGGATAGGACTACTGGTGGGTAGCCATATATTATATTCCCTTATCTTTTTTAGTTTTGATTCATGTCCATACAATCAACAAGCAAATCTAATTCAGGAATATGTAAATGTAGCTTATACAACATGGTGATATTTACGATTTATGGTCCTCCAAGGTGGATCATATCGTAGTGTAATATCTAAAAATCATGGATCGGCCTACCAGGTTTTCCCTATTCATTTTTATACGGTTTGAAATAATTCGGCAATCACTACATTAAAAGCGATCCTCTATCCAGATCTGATTCGTATGCAGAAGGGGGGTGGACACATTTTTGTGTATGATCGTGGGGATGTGTATCACATTGAAGTATCCCCGGATTCAATGCTTATCATGTGATTGAAGGAATAAAGATATATTTAGTTATATTGAAATTAATAGTCTCGTTATATGAATCTAATATATATATTAGAGAGTGGGGCATGTTTCACACGAAAAAGAAGCTATCCTCCATCATCTAGGTGCATGATTTCTTGGATTCAGTGATATAACAATGGAAAAGAGATTTTGTATTGGGGGGGGGTTCACTTGTGGGACCATATTTACATTCTTACATCTAAACTATATTGTAGGATTTTAATATGGATCAAGAACTAGAGAATGTTGTGATAATAGTGATTTGGAAGCTTTGTTTAGAATAATATACCTAGACATCACTATGTATCCTGAAATGGTTAGAATCATTCAACATGTAATTCCCATGTAGAATACTCGCATCATGAACTATCTCATATATTTGGAAGGATTTTTTTAATCTTCCCATGGTGAGCATTGAATTTTTTTTCTAACAAAATGTTACTCTACATAGATAGAGATCATAAATAAGAAAATGGCGATTTCAAATAATATCATCATATGTAGGTGAATAATTCATTCCTATAATAGATTTTTGGATATAAAGGATTCATATAAGAAGATGTAGTTCATAAAGGATTGACCATATGTCCTATTGTTAAACTTTATGTGACCAGGATATACTTCCAAGAGAAATGACTAACTCAGGGTATTTGGGTAGTACAAGGAGATTCATACCCTAGAATGGAAGGGCATAAGAATTGTATTCCATGATATTACTTTTAAAATGGTTATGATTCATATATTGGTATAATCATGGGATTTTGAGTCCTATGGAATTTTTGGGTTATGGGAAGTGTAAATTAGAACCCAAGAATATATGATTCATTAGGAGGTGGATAATGGTGGGTAAAATTTGACCATTAATAATGATAGAAGTTTATATATTTCATCACAATAGATAGTATATTTAAATATTTCCCTTCATCTAGGGCCAAAATATTCACCATGACTCATCTTTGAGGTTCTGTGTGATTTTTTAGAAAATCCTACTAGGTCCCTTCGGATTAAACAATCCATATTATCAATTATCTATTGGGTATAATGAAGAGTTTGTGGGAAAGAGGACCATGGGGTTTCAAGAGATGTGTATCAACACAAGGAATTGTTTATTATTAACTTAGATATCAATGATATGAAGTTGGTACATATACCACATATGATTGAATAATGGTCCATGAACCCCAAAGGGTACTCAAATTTGTATTAAATACTTTCTCAAACAAATGGGAAACCCATGAAATTCATGAGTACAAAATCATCAGAAGATGAAAAAATCAATGTGAATAAATCATGACCTATAATTTAACATCATAAGATAAAGACATGGTCTGGCATTTTAACATCAAGTGATTTAGAACATCATTCCCAATCGTTGACTAAAATAAACGTTGATCACACTAATCAGAGCATCTTAAAATGGATCCTAAGATCACAAGGTTGTTGACCATTGAGAGAAACATGGAAAAAAAGAATTTAGTTGATCAGTGTGAGATTTCAGGATAGGGAATATGTGATCGTATCTATATTTTAGTATGAGTATGAATCAGAAAAACTTATGGTTCTTATTATGGATCAATGTTAAATGATATGATAATATGTGGGTGGGACTAAATTAATTGACCCAGGAATCACTACTTCTCATGTGTTGATAGGAATTAAGATATATTTATTTTTAATTAAGATTAAATCCTTATATATTTCTGACCTGTACGCATATAGGGGGTTATATTATTATTATATTATCTTAGTTATATATATTATTGTTGGGACCATGGTTTTAGATCTAGTTTTCATTACTCTTCATGTGATAATAGGAATCAAGCCACACATTTTTCTTATATGTAAAATTCCAAATCTAGTTCTGAACTATATGACATGATGTGGAATCTACCATTAATATTTTTTCTAGCCCCAGGATTTAATATATGTGTTTCACTAAATATCCTTTGAAAAAAGGAATCAATCCACACATAGTTTTTATATATGTTTCCCCATGTAGATCGGATTATAACATATGGATAGTGGAGTTATTTTTATTTTTTCCATAAAATTTGAATGGTAAAGGATTAGAATATTTGGGAATCCCTATATATCCTAAATTTTGGGATTTAATCCACACTTTATTCATGTATAGGAAAATCCCAATAGATGTATATCCCATATGTGGGAAAGGGATATTTTTTTAACCATCTGGCTTGGATCTAGAAACCAGGACTATCCTGGGATATATGGGGTAACCCACCCTAATCAGTTTTAATTTTTTCAGGATGTAATGTCTTTTATATAGTTTAATATCATGTGACTGAGGCACAAGGTTGTAGTAGTGTAAGATCATTATTCGAGGACCTAATTGCAAGGTAGTTAAGAGTCTCGTCACACGTACTTGGAATATGAATCCTTAAATCACTTATTTTTTCATGAACCTTCATTATAAAGGTTAACATGGATGAGAAAAATCATTCCTTTATACACAAATACCATGGAGTATTAGTTGTTAATTATTGAGTTTTATGTCATCTCATTAGGAAAATAACATATGGAGTTAAGGGGGAGCTTTCCTAGAAGACCAGAATATGCACTAGGAACATACTGTATGGAATTTTGTTATTTCCCTATGAATCATAGTTATGTTCTCCTCATAGACCAAAATATCCCCAAGGAAAATGAGATGATTCGTTTTTTATCTCACAAGGAAAACCTAGAAGGGTTAATTTTTGATAGGTCAATCCTATAACCATATGGAAAAAGGGAGAAATTGGTTCCCATGAGCATATTGTTCATGAAATTTCATGAGAATATATCCTCAAAGTATCTATAATTTTATACACGCAAATGGGATATTAATTTTTTCAGATGGAAATGTTGGTGTCCAGAGTATTTAGATACTCAAGGAAACTAGGTCTTTATTGGTGATATATGCCTAAAATGGAAAGGGTACCAAATGAAATTTCATAATCTTACATTGATAATGAATATGATGCCCAAATGAGTATCATCAAGGGTATCTGAATATGTATGAGTAGTTGTGTTATGGGAAGTGTACATCATTACGCAATAATATTCGTGTTAATAGGACATTTGGAATTTTGGGTACATTCTAACCATTAATAATGATGGAATCCTAAATCATAAGTATTTAAGAAAATAACTAATGGATTTAAGAGGGATATTTCCTATAGGAAAAAATATCCTCTAGGAATAGGTTGTTAGTCACCATGTTATTCACCAGTGAATCATAATGAGATCCCTTTAGATTAAATATTCTATATTACAAGTATGGTATGGGGGAACAAGATTATGTGGGATACATTTATATGGGGTTCTAATATATTAAAATCAACACAAGTAATGGTTAGGAATTAACTCAAATGTCAAGGATATAAATTTGGATCATGAAGAACATAATATTGAAGAAGGAATCGAGTACCCTAAATTTTTTGCCAACTTATATTAAACAAATTCTTTGGGTTAAGGGAAAATACATGAAATTATTCTATACACAGTCATCAAGGGGATGTATTTCTCAATGTTAATCCCTCATGGTGTGAATTTTAACATCATGAGGCAAGGTTTTTGTCCCCTATTATGGAATAAAATACATCTTAATAAATCTTTACAGATTGTATTTCCATGTTCCCTAGGCTCAAATGACTGATTCTTGGTGTGAGAAACATGGGATGACTGGGAAGTCGATTAAACTATATAAAAGTGCATGGAAATGGGTTTCTTAGGTGTTCAAATTTGAATGTGGACTAAAATATATACAAATAAATTATTCTCAATGAGGATTGTGGTAGATAGTGATTAGAATTCATGGATGGTCTGAAAGTGGATGTTTAAGGTGTCAATGTGTATCCCAAGACAATATGAATCAAGAAGAGAAATTTTTATATATATAAATCCCCCATGTAGTATGGTACTATGTTGAATGGAAGGAACATTTTTTTTTATTTTGGATAGACCCATGATTTTTTATCTTGGTTTCACTGTGTATCCTATGGTAACTAGAATCAGTACACATATTTTTATAGTGAAATATCATACACAAGTTTTCCCATATATAGATAGAGGGAATATCATTCACATTTTATTTTGTATCATGTCTAGGCCCTTTATTTTATATCTGATAATCACTACATATCCTATGGTAACATGAATCAATCCACACATAGTTCTAACATATTAAAATTTCATCCATATTTCTAACCCATATGCAAGGAGTGGGTACTTTTTTATTTTTTTCAGTTATTGTTGGATTCAATACATGTTATCATGGTGTCACAATGTATAATTGGTAACATAAATCAAGTCACATGTAGTTACTATAAGTCATACATATTGGAGATCAGACTCAAATAAAGGAATGTGGGCTCTTTATCTTTTCTTTCAGTTCTTCACAGATCTGACTCATGTATAGTGAGTAGTCAATAATGTACTATATATGATTGAGGAAGAAGAAAACCTTTTGGATAATGATTTAGTGTCTAGGTAATGTGGGCCTACCTCATACTGATATAGGGATTTGGTAAAGAATCAATTTGAGATGAAAAACCCATTCCCATGAAAACCTTTTCAACGATCTTACTCATGTGTAAGAATATAAACTAGGTTCCACAAAGTGAGGACGTGTCATGTTGTTTAATTGAATATGACTAGGACTTATTCCATATAGTTAAACATCAAGTTATAAGTACATGTTCTATACATGTTATCTTTATATGGAAATGAAATGTGATTTTATGTAGTTTAAATTCTTTCCCCCAAGACATGGGATATTATGTAGTTTAAAGTATTATCCAGAAGAGTTTTTGGGCCTTCACAGTCTAACTTCATGTGAAAAGCACCACTTCTATGAAATTTAAAGTTATGCAGTAATGATTTTTTCATGTAGTTTAACATTATGTGACTAGGAAATTTTTACCTATCATTTAATATAATAAACCCCAATCACATTGGATGGACCAGCATGCTAGGTTCCCTATGATAACATGATTCATGATCGATGCGAGAAAAAAGATACGCGTGGCTGGTCTATTGAGGTGCACATGAGTAAATAAATGAAAATATATGGTGGAATCTAAATTTTTATATGATTAGGGTTCCACGTATAAATCTGATAATTATTAATGTACATAGTCCATAGTTATGAGAACATGATTATGGGCCTCAAATAGAATATTTAGATATCATTATGTATCGTGTGGTAATAGAAATCTTGCCACATATAGTTCTCACAATGAATTCTCCATACACAAGTAACATCTATATGCAGGGAGGGGGTGAATTTGTTTATCTTATCATGGATAGACCTAAGAATGGATACATATGAATCATTATAAGTCATGTAGTAATATGAATCAAGCCATATTTTTTTTTAAGTTGATAATTACCAATACATGCCTTACCCGTATATTAATAGGGGTGAATTTTATATCTCAATATATTGTGGATGGTCCCAAACATTGAGATCTGGGAATAACTACATATCTTGTGGTAACAAGTATAATTCAACATGAAATTATAATATAATATTGTTATAGGGATCTATATATCACATAAGGTTGAGAGACCTTCATTATTGCTTCTGCATTGATTTGTATCATGGATAGCGAATAATTAATGATATAAAGTTGAGGATTTCTAACAAAGGAAACCAATCATTAATGAATATTTGGTTCCAAAATAATGTGAGACAACTTTTACCGTGCATAAGGAGTTTTTAGGATACTAAATGATAGTTGGTAACATACTACACCATTTTTTTACATAAATCAAGATCATGTGCAGGTAGAGGAAGTTGGTCACATTAGTTGACATTATTTTATGATTCATAAAATCTTGTGACAATGAAATATTCTATGTAGTTTTATATAATGAATTAAGGGTATTTTCTTTGTAATTTATGGTTGTGTGGAAAAGGCACTTAATACTATATATTTTAATGTCATGCTACCAAGACTTTATTTTTTATAGTGGAATCTATAAAAAGTATTTCATAAGAAAACTCACATTTTTTGGGGGTGTAAATTGTTATCCATCAATTATTTCCTTTTGTTCCCCATTTATGTGGACCATGTACATGACATATGGTTCTTCCAACTTGGGTTCTAATTTTTTTGGATTATTTCATAGTATCATTTGTGTTCTAGGAACCAATACAAACTATACATTGAGAAATGAATGGAGAAAAATCATTTATTTAATGGTTCACAAAATAATTTTATGATTGTAACACTGAAATTTTTTTTTTTGAAATTTTTTTTTTCAAATAAATATTAATTTCATTGATATCTTGAATTACACACAACACAGTATTTTAATGAAACACATCAAACTATTAAAATATTATTATTTAATATTATTGTTATTGAATATATATTAAAATGGTGGGTATAAATAATATTAAATAAATTATGAACATATATGGATTACATATGTATATTTAATTAATTAATTGGTGACCAATTAACTCGAAATGAAAATAAATACTATCTTAAAATAAATAAAGTATTGTTTTTGAAAAACTATTAACACAAACACATTATAAAATAATTAATTAAAAAGATATTGTTTTATAAATTTTTTTATTATAATTTTTATATTAAATAAATAATTATATGATTTCAATTCATCATATGGGCTTTCCAAACAATAGATAAGAATAAATCGAAATTTATGCTTAAGAAATTTTTTATAAGAATTTTTTTCATCTTTTGGGATATGATTTTAAAATTAATTATTCATATTTTAGAAAATTTATCTCATAAGAATGATAATGATCATTATTCATATATAATTTTCATAATTATCTGACGATTAATTTCTAATAATTTCTTAAAATTAATTTTTTTGATGAATAGTAAATAATACTTGTTAAGGATTTCCATTTCTATTTAAGAATTTAATAAAATATAAATAGTTTTAATATGGTTATAATAGTTAAATTAGTAAAATAATATATTTATTAATCCTATACTTTTTGTTTGAATGAATTTTATAATGAATTTTGATATTAAAAATATCCCCACATATGAAAATTTTATCCAAGAAAACATGCTTTCTCGTCACATCTACAGGTAATATTTTAAAATAAAATCAACATATTATGTGAGTTTAATTATGAGAAATGGATACCATAATTGGAATTATTATTATTTATACTGACAAAAATGTAAAAAATAATTGGTGAAGATAATTAATATTAAAAAAAAATACTAATTACATACCATGGTTAAGGAAAAAATGTGTTTAAATAGGCGTTAAACTAAAAACATAAGGGAGAGTAATTACAATTTTTTTCTTCCAAATTTTTTTTGGGAATGTTTAAGCCTAATAGATTATTGTTTTTATAATTTATTTTTTATATCTCTGTTCAATTTGAAAAACACGGGTACCACCTTTTCTTTTCAAAAATTAAAATGTCTTCCTCACCTCACTTATAAAAGGACACCCCCTCTCCTCCCCAAAATAACAAAACCAATTTGTTTGGAAAATAACATAACAAATAATTTATTTAAATATATAATCTCTTATTATAATCCTTACATTGGTCTCATATCTAACCTAAGAATCATTTTGGTGAAAACCAAAAAGAAATTCTCCAGATAAGACGTAAAGTAACTAAGTAGGTGTTTTATTTTATTTATTTCAGCAACACTAGTAATTATTATTAAAAGAAGATTATTTAATACCATATGTATATTACGTATAATTATATGTTATTTTTTTAATTTAATATCATATGTACTTCCACGTTTCCATAAAATGACATATTAAATCATCATTCATTTGTATCGAAGGCTACCGTATCGTGAACTAATATTATTCAGTTTCTATCACAAAAAGTCACGGTTTGATAAAATGATTTATTCCATGTTTATATATGATATTTATGATATCTTTAAAAATTTTAAATTATAATACCACGGATTCCATATTTCCTCATAACCCATTGGAAAACAATAATGTTGATCGTATGTACAGCGAACTACCTATTCACGAACCGATGTGACCAGGTTTTCATTTTTAACATGGATGATAATAAAGATAGATTAAATAAATATTAAGCATATATATCATAATAATTATACAAAAAAAAATTCTATATGAAATATAAAATATCACATTACATTCAGTGGTGGATATGATAATGTTGTTCATGTGTACGACAGACTACTGCATTAAGAAGTGATGTGATTCATTTTTCATTAACGCTTTTCATTAAGGATAATTAATAAAAATATATTTAATATATGTGATTAATATGAAATAAAAATTATTATTTAATAGTAATATATTATTTATATTTATTTTATTTCATCTATAGATAAAACAGATACATCGTTCATGTGTAGGTAGAGCCTACAATCTCCCCGAACGATGTATTTCATTTTCTATATCTAACATTTAGGTACTAATATATATATATATATATATATATATAATGAATATATATGGAATATATATTATGTTTATGTCATGTTTATAATTATATATATGATTTTCCAATGAATAAATTAATATGAATGAATGTATAATATCAAAACATACAGGGAAACAATACAGTTATTAACCAAAACACTATTTTAACAAGGAATTATTAACCAACAGTTAATAAAAGGACATAAGTAGATCATATATTGTGTTTTATAAGTAATTATGGTTTGGAAACATATTTATATTAATATTAAATTTGTTATATAGTTTTTCCGATGGGTATGATGGAATTCGTGATTTAAGGTAAGGGATTTCCGTCTCACTTTTATTTTTTACAAAACAAATGCCATATTCACTAAGTTTTTCTTTTATTTAGTGTATATAATACCCATGAATGTATTTTTTTTTTAATGTAATGAAAATTAATAAGATATAATCATCCAATTTAGTATATCTATTTTCGGGGTTTTATGGTTTCAAATATCCTAATGTGGTAAAGGATTTTGTTTCTCAATTTGTTTTCTTTGGGACATAATTTATGTTATAAACCTAAATTTTTGTATGAGTTGTATATACAGAACCTTCGAAATTTAATATAATTAATTTATTTATTCTATTTTGTTATTTATTATTTATTTTTATTCTCTCATGGGTATTTTGAATCATATTATCCAATCTTGTATAGGTTTTATGATACATTCTCTTCATTTTTCAGGATTGATTATGTTTGTGCTTCTGATTATAAATTATTATTATCGATCTCTCAATAAACACATAAATTCTATTCTACTATTGTAATTTCTTGAAAATAAAAATTTTTAATTCCATTTTCCTCTCTTTATGTACCCAGGAGTTCAAAATAATATTTTTATCTAAATCCAACTTTATCTAAATCTTCATTAAAAAATATTTTTTCCTCCAAAATTATGTCTAATAAAATTGTTTTATGTATTATTGATATTCGTAATTTTTTTATAAAATGCATTTTCCCCATGTTTGAATTTTGCAAAAATGTTTTTAATGTAATCTTTAGGTTATTTTCCAAATAATGTATATTTGAATTTTACCAAAAAATGTAAAAGAAACATTTGTTTCGACATGTATTACATGAAAAAAATTCCCACCATTCTAAGTATTATATTATTTTAAGATTAAATTACATAATTCCTTTTTTATTTATAATTAAAATGATTTATAAAATTTTTATCTCTTAAAAATAATTCTTTTCAAAAATTTATGTTTATTTTTATCAATAAATGTTTAAAAATATATTTAAAACATATTTTACAAGTATCTAAAGTTATATTCAATGAAGCGGAGTATAAAAATGTATTTTACTTAAAAAAAATTTAAAGTAATAAGTTTAAATTAATAAAAAAATATTCCCTGTGATCTTTCAAAATCATTTTCTATCTATGATGAAATCCTTGGAAGTTACTTACGCTTTACTAAGAATATGATCGAAGGATACCATTCTTATTATTTCAATGAATGATTTATTTTTATGATGACATGATATTTATGAAAATATTTTCACTTCCACATGTAATACAATGATAAAATTATTAATTATACCACTTCTTTATTCCACATGATATATTATGATGAAACAATAAAATGATTATACAATCTGATTCATTTTCAAAAGTGAACCAGTGTTTAAATTCTTAGGAAACCAATTTTTTAATTAGTTTTGATATGATAAATGCTAATGATTTTTCGAAATGTGAATTTGTTATTTTCATTATATTATGTTAGATTTGTTTTAACCATAGACGATGGCCACCTTATAGCCTAAGATGGGTGAGACCTATATCTTTCTCTAATGCTTTGGGTAATGATGGATAAATCATCAGTTAATATGACATGCACAAACCTGATTAAATTTTTACAATGTTACGAGTGAACTAGATTACATGTTCAATGTGTTATATGTGGACCTAGAATTCATCTTCAAAATGTTTTGTGTGGACCTAGTTACATGTCCATGAATTTATAAAAGTGAACGATTTTATGTCCTTAACATAATGAGTGAAAATTGTTCTAATTATCAATGTTCACAATGTTATAATATTATGTGTATACAATAAATGTTGGTATTATTACAATGTTATGTTATCATGGATCATGTTCTTTTATTTTATTAAGATTTTTGTCTTATGAACTACAAATATTAAACCCCAGAATCATGATTTTGATATTTTAGATGCAGGGTATGTTTTTTAAATTTTATTTTATTTCTATCACACCATTATTCCAATGTTTTGTTTCATTATTTACTAATATACCATTAATAATAATCTGACCTCATCCTTTTTAATGTTTCAATTACTAGATTTTGAATAATGGTTTATTTTATGGTTTATTTTGAAGAGTATAAGAGGGGAAGATCTTTATGGGATATCTGGATCATCTTCAACTAAATAAGAATATTTTATATATAGTCTCACAAGAAAATAAACCATTTAATCCTTTGTCATGTATTAGTGACATGTAATGATTATTCATATGTAAAGATAATATATCTATGTATTATAAGTTTGGGTCCTTATATTTATGAAATTCTTAGTTAATCGTTAGAAAGAGGGATGAGAAAAAATTAGTGAGAACTCTTGGGATATTTGTAAGGATATATCTGAGGATAATTTTAAGTATTAGTGAATTTATAAGAAAATGACATATAATTTTTGTAAATTTTTGAGTGAGTGGTTTCAAGGAAATTACATCCCTCTCAGGATAATACAAGTGGATGAGGATCTAACTCTGAGGTACTTAGGGGTAATAACTCTAAAAAGGTTGAGTTGATGTGAACTATATCATCACTAGGTCTCTGGGAGTGGGACTTTATGAACACCTAGTTTAACACTCATGGTAGATATGATTTGGAAATTCATAAAATCCTTATGTTCCATTATAGATGATTTGAGTACTTACCATATATGTCCTATTTTAAATACCAATGATCCATATATGTTGAATAATTTTAAATGATTTACACATCTTATATGTGATTTCCATGATTATATGGTTCCCCAAAATAATTTTTATTTCTCACACTATTCTTTTTGGTTTTAGTCAATGGAATGAAACTAAAGAAATTCGATTAACATTGAATGTGATATAAAATGAGTTGGTTATAAAACAAGTTTGATGATTACTATAGTGAAGGATATTGTGATTATGCCTAATCTTTTGTCATGATATATTATTAACAACATAAAACATAGCCAAATATCAGACTCACCAAAGTAGAAAAGGGTAGATTTAATTCAGTGTTCTGGTGGTGGAGACCCTGGAGGAAATTTGTTTTAGATTCTACGTATTATGAAGTTGGGAAGAAGAACCCAAGTAAATGTCTTATAAGAACGTGAAGATATTTTTATGTAGAAAATAAGGAAAAATTTAATTTATTCTCTAGGAAATATGAAATTTTTATTATCTAAATGGTTGAGAGTAATGGAATCCAAATTATTCATTAATGGTTGAATGTCTAAAATGCGGAAGTTATGGGAATTATTCAAATCGATGTCCTAAGGGGATTTCTCATGAAGATAATTTGAATGTTTTTATGATTAATAATTACATTTCTAATGAAGAAGTGGCTATAAATGACATATGAAAATATTGGTTAATTAATAAGATGATGATTCCTAGTTAATTGTGTTTGAGGAAAGTTTAATGTTTGACGTGTTTATTTATTAGGATCCAAATAATTATATTTTTATCTATGGTATTTTTTTAGAATCATGAAACATCATTGGATTGTTACATATTAGTATTTAATTAAGGAGTTTCAATAATATTTTAAATGGTATTGATCTCATATTAAAGTTAATTAATAAAAATGTTATTATTTTATTAATAGAACATAAATGTTAATATATTCCTAATTTTGAGAAAATGGTGTTTATTTTGGTTAAATAGATGATTTATTATGATTAATAAAATTAGACAGTATTTATTACCATTGAACTGATTGCTCATATGAGGGAAAATGTGCTTTATATTATCATTTATTGAGTTTACAAGATTTTTTGATTTATGTAATATATTAAATAATCTGAGGTTTTATTTATGGAATGAAGAAAGCCATAATGTTTTAAATAAGGTATGTTTTAATTATGTATTTATTTTCATTTATGAAATTATCATGTTTTAAAAGAATATATAATTAGTGTATTCAAATACTTAGTATGTGAAATTAAGTGTTACATTATATTGTTAGGGGATTAATGATAAGATGATAATAGAATTTTAGTGACCTTACTTCTAAATTATTGGACTTCAATTTTCTCCAGTTATGGAGGAAACTTAAGGTTAAAAATTCATGGAATGTATTAAGATAAAATTTAGATTTTATTTGATAAATTGTTTTAACAAATAATTTCATTATAATTACTAAAGAAATAAGCTATGAATTATCATTCATTTATAGATCTTATGATCAAATAGTGATTCTGAAATAAAAAAACTCATCATTATTTCTGTGACTGTGAGATGAAGTGGAAAATGATAGAAGTAAAACAAAAGAATGAAATTATAATTTTGATATAATGGAAAGGCTAAAAATGATTATATTTGTCCCTTTGAAATTATTGATCATATCGGGATGGTAGCTTATCGATAGGCTCTTCAACTAATCTTTTCACGAATCTATGATGTGTCACATGTGTCTATCGTGATGAAGTACATACATGATCCTTTATATGTACTAGAATTAGTGGTCCTAAAACTTTAGAATGATATTTTTATTAAAGGAGAAACAACTTGAGATTCTATATTATATAGAAAACTTGTTATGAAACAAGACCACTCACCTAATCAAATTTTTTTTGGTGAAACCACATGATAGATGAATCTACATGGGAACCTGAGGATGTAAAATGGTTGAGGCATCGTTAGAATTTTCTACCAATGTGATGAATATGAAGAGAAAAAAATCATTTTATGGGTGGTAGAATGTAATAGAATCTGATTTATTTAAATTTTTTTAATAAATGAATTATTCTTCAATAGATTGTGTTACACGCAACACTAAGTTATAACAGAACACTAAATACTATTACAATATTATTATTTAACATTTCTATTATTGATTAGCCATTGGAATGTCGGGTATGAATAAGATTAACTAAATTATAAATGTATGTGGTTTAATAATTTATATAAATTAAATGTTTTGGACCAATTAATTATAAGTGTAAATAAAAACAATTTGAAAATAAATGATATGGTTTTTTGAATAAATATGCATACAAACATGTTTTACCACAATATATTTAATTTTTTACTGATTTAAATTTAATTTATATAGAAGATATTAAATCAATTTTTTAAAATTCATATTCTGGGTTTTCTAGACAAATGATAAGAAGAAATCATATTTCATGCTTAGAAATTGTATTTTTCTAAAAAATAGTTTTATCACATTTTGTGTGTTATTTTAAAATTAATTTTGATACCTCTAAAATATGTATATGAAAAAATAAAAATATTTTTTAAATATAAATGTATAAATTATATTGTGGTGAATTTTTGAGAATATTTAAAATGGATAAATATTTTGATGAATAGTGATTAATACAAGTTTCTATCAAGTGTTGTTTTTTTAATTGAGGGATTTAAGAACATAGAAACTATTTTATGATTGTTTTGAATTATATATATTTTATTCGTATATGGGCCCTTGTAATTAATTTAGTATTTAATTTTTATTTTAAATGTTTCTCCACATTTGAATATTTTCTCTCTGTAAACTTCCATTATCATTGCATCTGATGGATTAATTTTAAATTAAAATTTCAAATTTTTTGATTTTAATTTCAATAAATTGTATAAATATTTATAATAATATTAACATATGTTATCTAATAATCATAATATAATTTTTAAACATATGGAATAATAAAAATAGAGAAAATAATTTACCGTGGTTAATGTAAAAATGGGTTTACAGGAAATTAATCTAAAAATGTAAGGGATAAAATAACCAAGAAAATGTTCACCACAAATTTTGTGTATATATTTACATCTTCTATATTATATTTTATTTAATATAACATTTTGTACTTTTATCATGTAAAAAAGTTGGCACACCTTTTTGTTTTCAAAATCTATAAGTGCATGAATCACCTCACTTTTAAAAGGCCACAATCTCTCCTCTCCAACTCAAAAATATGAAACAAATTTTATTGGAAAATTCCAACAAAAAATACTTACTTAATTTAATAAGATAATACTATAATCATTATTTTAAAAAATGAAGCCCATAATCCTTTTGGCGAAAACTAATATAAGTTGTCCGAAGAAGATATTACATTCCTAACCGAGCATTTTATTTCTTTCTTCCTCCACAACATTTATTTATTATTAAAACATGATAATAAAATATCCTAAATATATTATGTATTATATTATTTATTATTTTAATTTCATAACATGAAACTTTCACTTCTTCTATAAAATGGGATATGAAGTCATCATTCATTTGTACGACACACTACCACCTCACAAACCGATGTTATTCATTTTCTATAACAATCTATGATGGATGGATTTAATGATGTACTTAATAATTTTAATGATACATTTAATATTATTATAACTATTAAATTGTAATACCACATCTATTGTGTTACCTACAAAGCCTTTAGAAAACTATAATGTCACTCATGTGTACCTCAGACTACTGCCTTACGAACCAATGTAATGTGTTTTTAATTTTTTTACATGGATGGTAATAATGATATACTTAATTAATATATATGATATTTTTAAATTAATTATACTTATTTAATGTTTATATCAAATATGATTTCTCAACTTTCTATTATTTGGGGGATACAATAACATCATTCCTGTGTACGACAAACAACCCCATCGCGAAGTGATGTGATTTGTTTATCACTAACGGTTTTCATGAAAGGAATTTATAGTAAATTTAATTAATATATGAGATAAATATTTCATAAAAAATATTTTTTAATGATAATATGTTATTTAAATTTCTTTAATTTCACCCATCGAATAAATGGAATAAATTATAATGATTACATAAGACCAACCATATCCATGTATAGTGTTTTTTATCTCATATCTATTACATTTATAGTTTAATTTGAATATATATATTTATTTATTTATTTAATATATATGATATTAATAAAAAATTTATCATTTTTATCATTATATATATGATAGATTCATGATCAAATGAAGCGGACTAAAAATAACAAACTAAAACATACGTGAAAAACAAAGCAGATATTACTTAAAACATGATTTTAACCTGGAATATTTAATAAATTAGTAATTAAATTTTATAATAGAATCATATATGGTATGATAAATATAATGAAAATTATTAAAAATATTTTTAATTAGATTATATTTTTTATAATTGTGGTTAAACAATGTACAACAGAGGCCATATATAAGGTTAGGGGTTTTCATGTCACTTTTTTTTCTAATAGAAAAATTCAAAATTTACAACATGTTTGTTTTATGTAGTTCTTATTATTCCCATGAATGAATTATATTATAAAAATCTTGATAATTATTTTGATTCATACAAAAATTTTGGGATCTCTCATTCAATGGTTTAATGGTTTCGTAGTTACCAATGTATTAAGGTATATTTTCCCAAATTTTTCTTCTTTTGGACAAGTGTTATGTTATGAACCTACATTTTTTTAAAGTTTGGGGACAAAGCCTCATTTATTATTAATGAAAATAAAATACCTATTTAAAATGGGTAGAGGGAGACCCATTACATATCCTGAAAGCACAGTGGGAATTTATCACATTAAATGGCCCGTATGCCAAAAATTTTGGCCCAAGGCCCATTTTGTGAATAGTACTGCTGCAATACCCACCTGCTACATTACCACACAGTACTCGCCACTACTATAGTACCCCGCCACCGCTATAGTGACATTCCTCCACTACAATACATTTTTTTTCTATAGTGTTGCCACTGCTACAGTCCGCTACAGTTCTGCTACAGTACTTGCACCGCAAGGGTTTTGAACCCCTATTTTTCATATCGAATTACGGGGTTATAACCACTAAGACAAACTCCAACTACATTTGAACCTACATTCTTTTATGAGGTGTATATACATCCTTATTGACATTTAATATCATGATGCTATTATTCTCATGAAATTTTATGATTCAATTAATTTTATTCATTCATGGAAATTATCATTCATAGTTATAAAAGTGATAAGTGTTTTACAATTCAGTATAAAAAATTATAATGATTGTTTATTCTTATGATTCTAATGATGAAATATTAAGAACTATATATCCATAAACCCAAGAATTTAATTAATCTATAGTTATTTTTTGAGAATAATGGGTTTTCAGTCATTTTCATCTATTTATATGCTCATGATATAAAAATAATGTTACTAAAGTAAAATGAATTTATTTCTCTCTTCAGTCAAATATCATTTTTCATTCAAAATCATGTTTTGGAAAAAAATTCCATGAATGTTTTTTTTATAATACTCCAAATGACTTATGAAATTTATTTTTAACCTTGTTTGAATTTTTACTATTTTTTAGAGAATTATTATTGTCATTTTCCAAAAAATTCACATTTGGATTTTACCAAAAAAGTTAACAGAATCTTTGGTTCAACAAAAATAAAATAAACATAATTTCATTCCGCCATGAAAATTATTTCCTTTGAAGTATCTTGTTTGTGTATCCATGTTTATTTAACATGAAAATGATTTAAAAATGTTTTCTATATTAAAAATTTGGATTTAAATTTTGAAGGCTAGTTTTCAAATGAATGATTTTAGATGATATTTGAAATATGCTTTATAAGATTCTATGCTTATATTGAATGACTAGGATTTTTTAAAAAATGTTTAGTATTAAAATTTTTATTTAATTTCAAAAGTTTATTTACATCAATATATGTCACATGTGATATTTCAAAATCATTTTCCATCTAAATATAACATCCATTTATGTTACTTTTACTTTTAATAGGGTTATGCTGCAAGGATACCATTCATAATTTCTTAGAAAGGATTATATTTATGATGACAAAATATTTATAAAACCACATTCTCTTACATGGGTCAAACAAAGGTAATATTAATTTGAATCCCCCATATTTTTTTCATGATTTATTCTTTAAAGTGATGAAATTGTTACTAAATTAGTATATTTTTCACAAGTTATTCAATGATTAAAATTTTATGAAACCCTTTTATTTTCATGGGTTCTCATATGATGGACATTTCTAAATTATCTGGAATACAATTGTATGATTTTAATTATGTGGTTGTGGTTACATTATAACAAAGGAATATGGTCATGTTATAAACATGGATAGGTGGGACATATATCTACCTCTAATTCATTAGGTAAATATAGATAAATAATGAGTAAATAAAAAAAGTACAAACCTAATTAAAAATTAAAAATGTGATGAATTAATATAATTACATGTTAATAGTGTTATTATAGGATCTATATTTCATGTCCAAAAGTTTTTTACGCCTGGTTTTATGTCTATAAGTTTATGAGAGGGCTTGATTTCATATCCTTAACATAATGAGTGAGACTGTTTCTAATTATACATGATTACAATTTCATAATCTTATGTGTATTCCAGAATTATATGTCTTAGGGTAATGTTACATTCTCATGAATCATGTTACTTAATTCTATTATGATTCATGTATTAAGAACTATGAATAATTATTCTACGAATGAAAATTTTGATATCTAAAATGAAAGGTATGGTTTTCATATATAATGATCATGTTATCATATCCTTATAGTCACATTTTGTTTATGTATTTCCCTTTTTTACCTTACTTATCAACAGATCTAACCCTTTATTATTTTTCCATTTACAAAATATGATGAAATATTATATATAATGTATTATTTAAATAGGGTGATAGGGGAAGATTTGTGTGGGATATGTTGAATATCTACAACTAAATAGGATGATTGTGTACCTAGTATCCAAAGAAACTAAACCATTTTGGTTCATGGTTTCATATTTGAGATATTTATTTAATATTAATATATTTTCATGTGTTTTGTATGTATGATAAGTTTGGGACTATAAATTGATTCAATTTGATGATGTGGAGTGCACCCAACCTTTTCTCATTGAGTAATTATAACTTATCAAATATATTTTCATTATTGTTTATTAGCAAATATTATTCCACATATTAGCATTCATGTTGAGGGTAGCTACCCAATGACGTCTAAAACATCATGTATTCCATAAAATAGGTAATAGATGTTACCTATGTAGTAGTGTGGGTTTTGTTATGGTAGGCCCATAAATCATTTTGGAGCTTTCCTGGCCAAAACCTCTAGTCATTTTCGAACATTTTCTAGAGTATATTTTACAGTGTCTTATTAAATTTTTCTATCCATCCATTTTTCTTTGTATGATAGTGATATGAATGTTTCTAATTGATATTATACTCTTCATATATCTTATTCAATATTTGAAGAACAAATGATGGTTCCATTTTATATCAATATTGTGTGAGGGAACCTGATTCTGGTGATAATATTACACTTCACAATGATTATGATACTCTTTATCACAGCTTCATTAAGAGGTATACTCTTAGCCCATTTGGATACTATGTTGGTATCATTAAAGATTTATTTAAACTAAATAGTTTTATCAAGGGAAAATGACCCTAAAAAGTTCATTACCTATTTAAAAAATTGAAATAAATACATAGATGTGTGTATAGATTACTAGGGATGATGGATAATGTTTTAAGGAAAATGACATGTGTGACACCACTTGTTGAATTCTATGTATCCAACATCACCACCATACATTTTTAAGAATGCATTATAATTCGATGGGACATCCCAGTTCCAAACTAGTGTGAATATTATGATATTCATATACCTTCTTCATGATGCCATGAATCTATTATTCTATAATGAATCTGAAGAGATCTCTGTCAAATCAGCTTTTATAGAGGGCTATCTACTAATTTGGACCAGCATTAAGGAAAAAAATTTCTACCATAGGCCAATTTTTTCCCCTTTCCCTTAATTCTATGAGGGGGAGGGTCCTGTATTAGAGTTAATATATTATTGTTTATTTCTATCCATAGGTGGATATCCTGACACTACACTATAGGGTGGAATTGTTTAGATTAATTTATTTAATTATATTGATTGTAACCAATGATAATTCCTTGTGGTGTGTAATAAAGAATAAAAACTTGTCCTGATCGATATCGATGATAATTATGGTTATATTGGCCATTTCATTAGAAAGAGAACTTTTTTAAATGAGGTCTGTGATGGTTTGCTGATTTGAAATGAACCTATAAAATTAAACATATCATGTAACTTATGAGGGGGTCTAATTATTCCTTAATGATTGAATATTAATTTCTGATCTATTTGATCACTATACCCAAAACACCATTTATATTAATGTATATTATCTTCTACTATAGTTCTATCTACAAGAAAATAATAAGGTCTGTGCATTCTTTCCCATTAGTAGTGCAACTTTTTGGTAGTGAGATAGATCAAGGAAGAATTTTCTTGTCCAATTAAAGATATATTATCCCTAGAATAGACCAATCGAAATTTAGGTCTTTTATTTTATTAATGTTTATATTA
This sequence comes from Viscum album, assembly GCA_963277665.1. Classification (NCBI taxonomy): domain Eukaryota; kingdom Viridiplantae; phylum Streptophyta; class Magnoliopsida; order Santalales; family Viscaceae; genus Viscum; species Viscum album. The sequence goes on from OY728142.1 coordinate 287,262,953, forward strand.
TAAGAAGAACTATCACAATACATATAATATGATCATGGTTTATAATTGGAATTGAATACTTTTTCAACTGAATGTTTGGTGTCTACTAGAACATTTTCCTAGGCATTATTTTCTATAAGGAAATCATCTAGCTCCTACCCATTGAATTATTTCAATGAAATGAATTGAATATCATAATTTTGATAAATAAATACCCTTTAGAAAAATTATTGGTTAACATAGAGAGGAAATGAATATACTTGTTCAGGTCGATACGAGAGACTAGGTGGACTTCATGATGTTTCATGTAATGCCATGGATTTATTAATATGATGATGAGTACGAATAATTGCTTCTAAAATTTAGAATATTGATGCCTAGTATCTTGAATTTTTTCCCTAAGATAGTGGATTCCTTTTCCCTTCTACATATCATTTTTCTATGAATTGATGGAATACAAATATCATTCCCCCAAAGCCACATATATGATATCAATATTCTTGTCTAGTAAATGAATTAAGACTAGTGAATGTAGTACGTAACTCCTAGGGTTTATAAAAGAATATTTTTCAGTCCTCTCCCAACTCCAAGTATAAGGACCCGACCTTATTACATTACATAATCTTAAATTTTAGTCCAGATAAAAATTTCTTTCTTATTAAGGATATTTTCATGTTTATATTTTTAGATAATATTGATATAATACATACCTAACATTCCACATTCAAATAGAGAAGATACCTCAAAAACAGTATCTATTTCTTACAAAATAAAAGACTTTCTAAATAAAACATGTTTTCTTTGAAAAATATTCATAACATTTTCCTTGGATTCCTTTTTTTCTTAAAAATCCTTATAACCAATGAAAATAATTTAAAAACATGTGATGGACACAATAATATCAATAAGGGATATAAAAAAGGAAAGAAAACATTAATCCATGAATACCTGTAACAAATGAAATCATTTTCAAAAAAGACATACTTGTTACCCATACAAACATACTTTGTGAATCATGAGATTTCAATGAGATTTACACAAAAAATATCGAACATTAATAGAAACATAAAGGTATCATGGGAAATTACTTAGATAATCTTGTAACCATATCGGCTACCTTATAATTTCAAACCCTCGCGACTACCTTACGATTTGTGTAACCACCGCAGTTACACTTGGAGTAACTATATGGATGACCTACAACATACATGAACCAAATGAATTGGATGGATATATAGGTCCCACCCTTAATAATAATAAATTACCAATAATCATAACACAATCATACAACATGAATAATTTCATAAAAACATTTATTTTGAATGTCATAAAACAGTATTCTAAGAGGTTTTTAAATGAAAATTCTCTTATAAATATCATATATTTGAAGAGAGGATTAATAGAGTGTATGGAATATGTATATACACTATAAATAACCATTATGCATCATTAAATAAACAAATTTCATCATATGAAAAATTTTAATACCACGTAAACAATGAAGTAGAAGGTTTACCCAAAGAATGTAAATGGTGTTAAGAATTCCCTTACCTCGAGTTTGTCTTACTTAAAACTCATTTAAACATACTTTATAATGGTTAAAAGAGTGTTATTAATATCTTAAAGAAACATATTAATGTTTATAACTCATTATATATTAATTTCATAACATCATTTCACAATTTAATTATTAGTATTTTGTTTCGTCCATAGTTTTGGGTGCATTATTTGCATGATTTCCATGGACGATTTGTATTTAATTTTCTTATTGTATGGAAATGAAATTCCATAATTGGAAATAAATTGTATTAATATGTTTCTAGAAAATATAATCATACCATAAATCATTTTCAATCATATATGATGAATGATCATTAGATAAAAAATTAATGATGTCTGTTTAGATCATTTTAGGTTGTTCATCGATAATCATGAACTTATTTCATTATATAATTTAATTTCATGCTTATAAGTTCATTAAAGAAAATAAAATAGGTTGAAACATACACTTAAAATTTTCTTTCAACCATCAAAATGGTATTATGATCATATTTTGAGTATTTAATGGATATTGCAAACACATTGTTCATAATTTTGGTAAATCGATACATGATGGATGTTGTTTTTATTTTTAGAACAAGAGGGAGAGGAGAGGAAATAAGATGATGAATATTTTACATGAACATGATAACATAATGAATATATAAGATTCTGCAGATTTAATTCCTCCTGGGTAAGTGGAGGGAAAGATAGTGTATGAAAAGACTTGATTTGGAAAGAAAACACATGAAAAGGGAAGAGGATTCTTACCTCTTTATCTCTTCTCCTTGAGATCCTTCATAAGGGCATTGGTTATGGACTTTTTTTGAGACCAAAAGGACTTGTAAATGGGTAATATATATGAGGAGGTTATTTGGTAGAACTTATAAAATTATCAAGTCTTCAGAGTTGTGTGAGAAAGAGTAGATTGAGGGTGGTATTTTTTGTGGAGGAGAAGAGAGATTTTACATTATTTAAATCCTTGTTATAACATATTTTCTCAAGAATATTAATAGTATTGATTCATGTGACCCAAAATAGTAATAATGGTATTTTATTTCGAACCAAGTGGTCTTGTATCATCCTTGAATCACCTATTATGAAGTAAAACAAGCATTTATTGTTTATTGTAATTTATCATATTTTACTATTCATCAAAAAATCATGAATTTTAGAAAAATCCAAAAAATTCACCCTAACCCTTTTTTGACATGTAGAATCCAAAAATGAATTCCAATTTTTGAAAATAATTTTCTAAATATTTTTAATTTAATTTTCCAATAAAATAATAATTTATTAAAAAATGTCAATTTTAAATCTATAACACATTTTTAACGCCTTGAAAAAATAATCAACATCTTCTTATCTTATATCATTAAGATAATAATATAATAATATGATTTACTATTCATAAGTTTTATATTACTATACATTTTACTATTCATAAGGTTATGTTACTTTTCACCCAAAAAACATGTTTGTTCTATCAGAATCCAAATAACTTACTGATCACAATCGTTGATGGGAATTTTTTGAAATTCAAATCATAGAAGATAAAAAATTATTTTTAATATAAAAATATAACTTTAAACATAAAATATTTTCATGCGTTTCAATGTTTTTTCTAAAAAACATTAAGGTGTTACATTATCCCCACCATCTAGAAATTTCAACCTCACAATTTTATTCAATTTCTAAACAATTGTGGGTACCTTTCCCTCATTGCATTTTCAGATTCCCATGTTTCTTCTTCAACCTTGTGGATTCTCGAAAAAAACCTTTACCTAGTGTATTTCCTTATTCCGAAATATGTTTTCCCTTCCATCAAGGATATAAATAGACTTATCTTCAAAAGAAATGTTCTCTTATAGCTTAACTGCTTCAGGACTCAAAACATGAGTTGAATATGTCACATAATTTCTCAACATAAAATCATGAAAAACATTGTGTACCTGAGATAAACTCATAGAAAAAGATACTCGGTAGGTGACTAGTTCAACTTTCTCTAAGATTTCATAAGGTCCAATGAACCGTGAAGTTATATTTCCTTTCTTACCAAAATAGAATACACTTTTCCATGGTGAGGTTTTAAGAAATACATGATCACCTACCTCAAAAGAAAAGTCTTTCCTCTTATTATCAGTATAAATTTTCTCCTTGCTATGTGCTATCCTCATGTGTTTCTGGATCATCTTCAATTTCTCAGTCACTTACTCTACTAATTATGGTCCCATCAACTTCCATTCCCCAAAATCATCCCAAAAATTTAGAGTTCTACACTTCTTCACATACAATGCCTCTAAAGGTTCCATGTGTATACTAGAATGAAAAATGTTATTATAAGAAAAATCAAATACTGAAATATTTTGATCCCAACTTCCCTGGTAGTCCATTGAACAAGCTTGAAGAATTCCCTTCAAATTTTGATTCATTCATTATGATTGCACATATGATTGAGGTTGAAAAGCATTACTGAAAATTTATTTTGTGCCCAATGACTTCTGAAGGACCATCTATAAATTATAAGTGAAACTGGGATCCCAATAAGATACAATAGAAAGAGAAAATACATGTAACCAGAAAATATCTTTGAGGTATAACCGAGAAAGCTGATCCTATGGAATTGGATCTCAAATAGAATGAAAATGTGTAGATTTAGTCAGCCGATCAATAATGACCAAAATCACATTGTTTTCTTAAGAAGTATTAGGTATTACCTTCAGAAAGACGATGGATATATTCTACCATTTCCAATCTGGCCCTGTCAAAGGCTGAAGCATCCCATTCAGTACCATCCACTCTCGTTTAACCTATCTACATGTCAAACATTTCATGGTAAAATCTACAATATCCATTTTAATTCCATCCCACCAAGAGCACTCCCATATGTCTATGTACATCATCATAATATATGGATTAAATAAAAATGGAGAACTAAGAGCTTCACAAAATAAATCAGTATACAACTAGAAATCACAGGGCATACACAACATTTACCAAATCTTAAAACACAATCATTATCATGGATAAATTCTATAAATTTACCAATTTTAACCAATTCTACCTTTTTATGATGCTCACAGTCTTCCTTCTATGCTTTCGTAATCATATCTGATAATGATGAATGCACTGAAACCTGAGACAAAACAGTTGTATTTCCTATACCAAAAACTTCTAAGATAAAATTCATCAAATAATTAGTCAAGGGATCATGTTACAAACAAAATATGGTTAACTATGCTGGTTGTTTTCAACTCACGGCATCCTCCACTTTGTTTTCTTTTCCAGGATGGTAATTCATCATGAAATCATAATCCTTTTTCATGTCAAGCCATCTTCTCTACCTTATGTTTAATTCCTTTTGAATGAATATATACTTTAGACTCTTATGTTTAATATATATTTATCATTTGTCTCTTTATAAACGATGCCACCATATTTTCAAATAAAAAACCACAGCTTCCAATTCTAAATCATGTGTGGCATAATTTTACTTGTGAGGATTTAGTTGTCTTGATGCCTAAGAAATTACCTGATCATTCCACATTAGAACATAACCAATTCCCTTTAATTATGCATCAATATCAATGAAAAACTCACCCTTTCCAGAAGTCTAGGACAAAGCTGAAGTATTCACCAATCTCTTCTCCAATTCATGAAAAAAAACATCACATTCTTCTATCCAAATAAATTTATCCCCTTACCGCGTTAACTTAGTTAGAGGGCTAGATAACATTGAAATGTTTTTAACAATGCCTCAATAATAAAAGACTAATCAAATAAAACTACAAATATCAATAACATTTTTACATCTTGGTCATTTATCAACCCCTATTATTTCGGTAGGATCAACTACTAATCCATCCTTATTTATAATGTGGCCATGAAATGAAATTTTTTCTAACCAAAATTTACACTTTTTGAATTTTCCATATATTTTTTTTCATTTAAGGTTTGAAAAAAAACCATATAAATTTTTCATGATCATAATTACTCTTTTAAAATACCTAATTTTCATCAATAAACACAACCAAAAAACTGATCCAAGAACTCATGAAATATTCTATTCATAAGATCAATAAATAAAATAGTTGCATTACATAACTCAAACGGAATAACTAAAAATTCATAATTCCCATAACTAGTACGAAAAGCTATTTTCAGGATGTCATCCTCCTTCACCGTCATCTGATGGTATTCAGATCTCAAGTCAATATTGTAAAAGTATCGAGTACCTTGGATCATATCAAACAAGTAATAGATACGAGGAAAATAATTCTTTTTTAATAGTTATGTTATTAAAGTATCTATAATCAATTTAAATTCTCATGGACCATCTAACTTTTTAACGGAAAAAGTGAAGCATCCCATGGGGAATTTCTAGTATGAATGAAGCCTTTATCAAGAAACTCTTACTAGTTATTTTCAAATAAATATGTTCCATTTGATCCATTTGATATGGGGGTTTACAAATTACCTTAGCATCAGAAGATAATTCAATTGTGAATTTGAATTTCCAATTTGGTATGAGACCGGGTAACTCACCTAGAGAAACATCAAGGTATTAATTTTCCACTAGAACATCATTAATCTAAACGGTTCTCTTATTTTCAACAATATGAGAAAAATAAATTTCATTTCCATCTTTCTATAGTTTATAAACATCCTAATATTTTACCAATTGTGTGGGTTTTTTCTTGTATAAAATATAAAAATCTTTCATAAAAACAACTTCTTTATCTCTAGAATCAATCATTCCATGATAAACAGAAAGACAATCTATTACCAGAATAACATCAAACTCTACTAAGGGAAAAACAAAAAGTTTTGATGGTAATTTATTTCCACATACCATAATAAAAATATTCTTATAATTAATTTTTTATAATATTTCCCCAAGTGTTTTAATAATAATTTCTGGTCTCATTTGATGAGGTGATATTTCCAATTTACTAGAAAATTTCTCAAAAATAAAAAAAATGTGTAGACCTTGTATCGAACAAAACATTAGGAAACTCTGAGTGAACCAACTAGGTAACTGATAAAACTTCATTGGACGCTAATGTAGTTGCAATGGATCTCACTAAAAATTTCTTCTTATAGGCCGACTTCTTTGCAACATTCGGATCTCTATTTGGACAGGCATTTTCATAATTACCCTTGTCACCACATTTAAAATTATTTTACTATTTTCTTATTAGGATTAGTCTTAAGAACATTTTAATTATAATATAGGTATATATTTTCAAACATACCTCATCAAAAACACTTCCCAGTTTTATTAAGTCATTCCCTAGGGTTCTTTTTGACATACTTGTCACAAACTGGAAACTAGAATTTATTACCATTAGATTGATTTGGTTGATTCTTACCCATTTCTTTCCATCTAGAACTTTTCTTCTACTTTTTTCAATGTACATGTGATCATCTAAAACTCCATCTTTACCCTCTCAACACATCAGACAATATTCTCATAACTTTTGAATTCAAGGGAGGCCAATTACCTTATATACCTTGGCTTTAATCCTGAGTAAAAGTGATTGAATTTTCAATTACGATCTAGAATAATATTTGATGCATACCTTGAAATTCAGATGAAGTTTTCATCATACAAAACCACTGAATATTCCCCCTTTTTCTTCAATTCATGTAATTTCATCTCCATACTATGTCAAACCAACATTGGAATATATTTTTCAAGGAAAAGTGTTTTAAATTTTTCCCACTCTAAGGAATCAATATCCACTCTATCCATGATATTCATGACCACTGAACACCACTAATCAAATTCACCTTTAAAATGATAAATGTAAAGACTTACATTTTAATTATCTAAACATTCCACAACATCGAATATATTTTCAAGGGCTTTAATCAATCCTTCATCCACTACTGGGTCCATATATCTGCAAAATGACATAGGGTGTTATTTCATAAAATGTTCCACTATCATCATGTTCCATTATGGTACCTCTATTTATTATATATCATAGATTCAACCACCTTTTATTGTATTAATTATCTGATCTATTAATGTCAAAAATTTCTTGGTTCCAATCCCTACCATTCTAGGCTACTCATTCAAAAGGATATCGTTCTGTCGGTGCATCTTCTCTATAGCTTAAATGTTTCTTCTATTGAAAACCATTCTGAGCAAACATATCTTAGTCAAAGAAAAATTTTAATCTTTAAATGCTATATAATTTCAAAATAACCATAGAGTGAAAATCAATTAATCGTATTCTATTAACATCATCCTTAACACTAATGTTTTCTAAACCATCCTCTGATACCAACTATAAGGACCTGGCCATATTACATTACATAATATTGAATTTTAGTCAAGAGATCACTTCCTTTCATATTTAGGATCTTATAAAGTGTAGAGTTTAAAATAATTGGGATATAATACATACTCATCATTCTACAATCAAATAGAGAAGATACCACAAAATAGTATCCATTTCATACAAAATATAAGACTTTTTAAATAAAACATGTTTTCTTTGGAAAATATTCATAACATTTTAAATGGATTCAGTATTTTCCTTAAAAATACATATAACATGTGAAAATCATTTAAAAACTTATTATGAGAAAAAAAAATATTAGAAATGGATTTCAAAAGAAGGAAATAAAACATTAGACCTTGAAATATGGTAATGTATGAAATCACTTTCAAAAAAGACATACTTGTTACCCATATGAACATACTTTGTGAAACATGATATTTCCATGAGATTTAAAAAAACATACACTACATAAATATAACCATAAATGTATCTTGGTTCATTAATTACCTAATCTTGTAACCCTCTTGGGTACCATATAATTTGTGACCCTCACAACTACCTTACAATTTGTGTATCCACCACTGGTACACTTGGAGTACACCTACAGAAGACCTCCAACTTACACAAAACTAATGAATTGGTAGGATATATAGGTCCCCCTTTCATTATAAATAATTCCAAGGATCCATAATACATTCATACAACATGAATAATTCAATAAAAACATTTCATTTTAATATCAAAAAATAAAATTTTAAAAGAGGGTTTTAAAAGAAAATTCCCTTATAAATGTCATATAATTGAACAGAGACTTAATAGTGTTGATGGAATAGGTATATAAAATATTAATACAAAAACAATTCTTCATAATATAAACATAATTCATCAAACATAAAATTTTAATACCGTGTAAACAATGACGTAGAATGATAACCAAAGAATTGAAATTGTGTTAAGAATTCCATTACCTCGAGGTTTTATTACATAAAACTCATTTAAACCTCTTTTATAATTGCTAAAATATTGTTATAAATACCTCAATGAATCATATTCATGTTTATAACACCTTATATGATCATTTCATAACATCATTTCATCCATTAATTATTATTATTTTGTTCTTTCCACTGTTTTGGGTGCGTTCCTTACATGATTTTCATGGTCATTTTTTTCTTGTCTTATGGAAAAGATATATTAGAAGTGGAATGAAATTTTATTCATATGTTTCCAGAATATATAATGATACCAAAAATAATTTTTTATCATATATAATTATATATCGTTAGATAAAACGTTAATGTTGTTTGTTTAGATCATTTTTGGCCGTTCCTCGATAATCATGAACTTGTTTCATTATATAATTTAATTTCATTCATAGATGTTAATTCTAGTACATAAAATAGGTTAAAAAATAAAATTTATATTCTGTTTCAACAATTAAAATGGTTTTATGGTTATCTTTGAAGGATTTAATGGATATTGAAAACAAAAATCCATGATTTTGGTATATTGGCACATCATCGATGATGTTGTAATTTTTAGAACTAGAGGGAGAGAAGAGGAAGGAAGATGGTGAATATTTTTCAAGAACATGATAACATAAAGAATATATAAGATTATGTAGATTTAATACCTTATAGATAAGTGGAGGGAAAGATAGTATAATAAAAGATAGGAATTTTATAGAAAACACATGAAAAAGGAAGACGATTCATACCTCTTGATTTCTTCTCCTTGAGATCCTCATGAAAGTCTCTGGTTTTAGCCTCTTTGTGTGACCAGTAGATCTTGGATGTGGGGGAGAGCTTTGAGGTGGGTATTTTTCATAACATATACAATGGTCAAGGCTATAGAGGTGTGTGAGAAAGAGCGGAATGAGGGTGGTATTTATAGTGGAGGAGACAAGGGATTTTAAAATCGTATAATCAGTATTATAATTTTTTTCTCAAGACTATGAATAGTATTTACTCATGTCATCCCAAATTGAAATAATTTCATATCTGTTCAAACCATGTGGGATTACATCATCCTAACATCACCTATGATGCAGTAAAAGAAGTATTTATCATTTACTGTAATTTATCGTATTTTACTATTCCTAAAAAAATTCATAAATTTCATAAAAATCCAAAAAAATAAACCTAACCATTTTTCTATGTGTAGAATTCAAAAATGAACTCCATTTTTTTAAAAAAAATTTCTAAATATTTTTAATTTAATTTTTAAATAAAATCAAAATTTATTCAAAAATATCAATTTTAAATCTATAACTCTTTTCTTAAGACCAGGAAAAAATAATCAACATCTCATTATATTATAACTCTAAGAAAATAAAATATTATTATGATTTACTATCATAAGGGTTATACTAATATTCATGGCACTATTCATAAAGGTATTTTACTATTCCCCAAAAAACAATTTGGTTATATGAGACTCTAAATAACATATTGATAACAACTGCATATGACTATTTTTTGAAATTAAGATCGTAGAAGCTGAAATATTATGATTTAAGGGTAGTTATAACTATCTACTTAAAAAAATCATGCATTTAATTTTTTTTAAAACCTTGGGGTGTTACACCTAGGGGACTCAATTAATCAATAACATACAAGAGGGGAGATATTTTCTATCTAGGCTGGCTATGAAATGCTAGATATAGCCGAGGTGTAATTGGATCCCTATAAATTATTTTTTATTCCTAGGATATCTCATACCCAATATTGTACTATTATTTTCTTTGATGACCTCAATGCAACTATGGAATACCATAAATCCAGAGAACATTGATGATGTAAATCTAAAATCAAACATCATGGGGTTTATATTAAAACTATGCTACTAAAATCATTCAAAGGTTTTTTTGAATAATAGTGACGTGACCATAACACTTTAGATATTTAATCAATGGTTCATTGACATATCACTCCATGATTCTACCAAAGAAATGTTTGAGGATATGATACATTTTACGTTTATAAGTAGCACCACCATTACATAAGGATAAAGACATAACATGGTAGATATATATCCTTTTAGGTACTATGAAGACCCAAAATTTCTCATATCTAGGTGCCATCTTGATATAGTTATACCATGAATACCCATTTATAAATGAATGGGTTTCAAAAACCAATAGTTCCATAGATTGTAAATTATTTGATCGGTACCAGAAAAAAATTATTTGGGATGTTTTGATAAAGGTCCCTAAATTCAATGGGGGCCCCGATCTTCCAATAATTCTCTATAACAAGGATGATGTTAGAAATCAATTTTGGGTAATTCACCTCTCAAAAAAGTATTATTTCAATAATTTTTCATTTTGGGATTCTATCTTGATATAATGATAGTGGTACATTATCATATATGCCTCCATGAAACCTTGTTAGTTATCTTGATATACTATATAATAAGTAGCCACATTAGGAATCATCCGAGGATTATCTGTATAGTACTAAGAAAAAAAATATCATGTTTTTTTAGGAAGAAAATATACATATCATGTTTTTTGAGAGAAACGAAGGAACTAGTCAACTTAGGTTGTGAGTATTCTTTTTTTCAGAGATTATTCTACATGATAACATAGATAGTGGGGGAGAATACTTCCTCAAATATCGGAGGAATGTTCCTATAGTCAAACTGTTCCTCTTATATCTCAATGTATTTGATGGAATATTCATGTATTCTAGATAATTAAAGGGGATCTTTTTCCCTATTGATATATGAGTTGCAAAGAGAAGATACATTGATATACTGAACCAATAGAGTCACTATGAGAAAGGGGGTGTCTTTGGATGCTTTTATTACATTATTTTACTACTAGTGGTAGGAGATTCATAGAAATAATGATATATATGGGATGAATCGGATGAATTTTTACTTTATACTAATATCATAAAAAACATTCAGTTCTTAATAAGGTGATTTTAAAGTTACCCATTGATGATCCCACTCTATCAGGCATGATCGTTATCATATAGACGTAGTCCAGTAAATTATATTGTATATAAAAATTTGTAGGGATGGATCCTACATCCCCAATTAGGATTATAGATTTTAGGTAATCACTATTTAGCATGCTCCATGTATTTTTAGGGGTGATTCCAAATACTTTGGGAGAGAAAACCTTGATTTTATCCACCACCATTAGTTTATCTCCTTCCCTATTTGTATAAACATTCCTCTATGAATATAAACTCATAAGATTTAATGGGGGAACTTTTACTATATAGTGTAATTACATATTCGTTAATGATATATTTCATATATTGATGGAATGTTGCTGGAACTGCCACATGACTATGATGATATCGTCTTCCATGAATGAAATTGTATATTTTTTCTTGATGGATAACCATAAAGTCATTATTATATGTGAGGTACCTTAATTTTTCTATGATCTTGATCTTTCCAAAAGGATTTCCTCTCTTTTATCATACCCATTAATGGTCACCTTTGTTGGTAGAAGATACGTCTTATCAAATCCCAAATTTCAGAGGACGTGTATTAGGATGATGTTGATAATATAACCATAATTTTCAAGATCCCTTTGAGTATAAAAATTTTCAATATCAATTGATATATAAAGGGGTTTGATATTTATCTGGATAGCTTCTTATAGGTCCTACTCTATGATTGAGATCGTGGTATGTCATTCTCTTAACAAGTTTCAACCTAAAAACCCTTTCTTATGGTGAATTATATCTCACAATTTTCGGTTATCCATAGGGTCTCAATAAATTCCTATCTATGTTCTTTTGAAATAATGATGTCATCTATTATTGTGTTTTTCTGGAGATCCAAAATCAATTTTAAAATTTCATATTTCTATTCTTTAGGTATGTGCTTCTGATTGCACCATGATTCACTGTTTCATTTTCACCCCTACACCACTATGCTAAACCAGTTTTGTATTGAAAATTATAAAAATAATATCTAATTTAACATAATTTTAGATTCCAAATTTTTGTGGTTATCATTGTTAAAAAGGTAAATGTTAATTGTTTGGATAATTTCATTGAAGGTGGAGGTGATTTGGTAGTCCTAGGATGAAGTTCAAAAAAATTGGGCCAAGCTGCGTAGGATTCAAGCACACTAGTTTAATAAACCAAAAACCACTTCTAAACCATGAATACAAATGGGATTAAATTTTGTGTTATGATCCAAAATTTAAGGGGATTCATTTAATCTAAAGGAACCCAAGGGAAATTCGGCCACAAAAAGGTACATCTGACTGGATATGTCCAGATCACTAAATCTGAATGAAGTCAAAAGTGGTTTATTGTGATATATCCATATCTCTAGTTGTTGGGGTCTAAATGATGCCAATATTTAGGTGGAGATATTAAAAAGGTAGGGAAAAAACATTTTACTTATTCAAAATGTGAGATAAGGAAGAAAACCTACCGAAAACAATGGTCCAAGTGGTTTTATAGAATATGTGTTCCCAAAAACCCCTTTCACTATGCCTATAAAATGTCACCATGGGCACCTCATTTGAGAGTTAGAACCAGAAGAAAATATATTCTATTTTGGAGTCCAAGAGGATTATCCTCTTTTTCATAGAAGTTATGGAGGCCCCTATCTTCCTAGGGGGGTCAAGAATGAAGTTTGAGTTCCACCAGAGCTTCCTCCCCCTCCTAATGTCGAGCTAAATGGTGGGAGTTCGTTGTGAGGGACCTAAACACGTGTAAAGGGAGTTCCAACACATATATTAGATACTTATCTAGAGTGATTTGGGTTTTAAAACATTTCATTCCCTACATCTATCATTATTTATTATTTGAATGGCTATTTTGATGCATGTGATTAATTTGATCTTAATTTCTAACAAACCGGTGGGAGGTATTGAGTGTGTGAGTTATGTTGTTCTGATTAGACAACTCAAAAATCCTTTTCATACCAATGTTCTTGATATTTCTATATTTCCTTGGGATTATTCATTTTCCAATGGTATTATTGATTTGTGTGCTTCTATAAATGTGATGCCTCACTCCATTTACTCTTCATTTCTAGTCGGGAAACTGAAGCCCACTGGATTTGTTGTTCAAATCGTAAATCAGAGTACAACACACCCTTATGGTGTGTTAGGGGATTTTATTTTGAGGGTGAAAATTTTTATTTTTCTTGATGATTTATATGTGCTAAAAATTGAAGATGATAAATAAATGGACATTCCCCGGTTATATTGTGGAGGCCATTCTTGAAAACTACCAAAACCAAAATTAATGTTTGCAATGGTAAATTATCTATGTTGTTTGGTAGTGACATTTTCCACTTCAATATCCTTGATTCCATGAAGAACCCCTTGGATGAACATTCTTCAATCTCTGGTGACTCTATAGTTGTACTCCCTTCCTCTAAAAACACTTTTCTTCCTTCCCATGATCCCCTTTTTGAATTTTCATCATTGATTAAAATGATAAGAAATTAATCATGCATAAAATGATGTATCAAGTTAAAATATTGTCATGCATGTTTATTAATTGATTATTTATTGAAAACTGAGGATCACATGACCAATGATTATACTACTATTCTTATAAAAGTTCATTCCTCATTGGAGAATGTTACCATTGAGAAGTTAGATGAGATTACTGTCCTCTCACTTTTACACACACACCCATTAATTGAAAATCCCCCTAAATTGGTACTAAAAAAATTACTCATGATTTAAAATAGTCATATCATGAGAATGGCATCAAGATACGTGTCATCATTACTAGTTCACTCCCTCCTCCACATGAATTACAACTACATAAACACATGAGGGAGTACAAAAAAGTAATGGGATAGACACTTGTTGAAATTAGTAGAAATAGACAATCAATTTAGACACATTAAATATTGTCAAATGATGAGGATAAAATGGTGAGGCAAGAATAATGATGTCTAAACTCAAACCTGTTAGATGTGGCTAAAAAATTGTTAACAAATTTATTGGCTACTGGAATTATTTACCCCATCTCGGACAAAAAATGGATTAGTCCAGTAAAATTGCTTCCTAAAAAACCTATATAATAGTAATTAAAGTTGAAAATAATGAATTGGTTCCAACCCATGTGTAGAATAGTTGGCATGCCTATATAGAATATTTTTAATTAAATCATCACACTAGGAAAGACCATTACCCATTTCCTTTTATTAACCAAATTCCAGATATGCTAAAGGAGAAGTCCCATTACTATTTCCTTGATGGATGTTATAGACAATTTCATATCCATATTTCCCTTGAGGATCAGTAAAATAAGACCTTTACTTTCCTTATTGGCACTTTTTCATATACGAGGATACCATTTGTTCTATTCAATACAAAGGGTACATTCCAGTGATGCATGGTTAATATTTTTTCAGATTACCTAGAGAATTGTATGGAAGTATTCATGGATGATTTCACAGTTTATTTATCCTATTATGATAAATGTTTGAGTAATCTATGTTAAATTTTAATTCACTGTGTTGAAAATAATATCATATTAATTTAGGAGAGAGGCCATTTCATGTTGTGATAATGTATAGTTTTGGGACAAGTCATTTTTGGGGATGGAATACAAGTATATAAATCAAATGTGGATGTCATTTCTTCCCTACCGTTCCTCAAAAATATATGGGAGGTGCAGATATTCCAAGGTCATGTTTGATTTTACCATCATTTCATTCATGAATTTAGTAAAATTTAACTCCCTCTATCTCGATTAGTCCAAAAAGAAAATGAATTTCTTTTGGATAAATAATTTGAGGAACATTTTAACAAATTAAAATTTTGTCTCACGTGACCCCTGGTAATCTAACAACATTAGAAGGATTTACCATTTGAGCTCATATGTGATGCCTCTAACTATTAATTTGGGAAATTCTTATCACAAAGGGTCAATAAAGATCCACATGTCATTTCCTGTGACTCACATACACTAGACCCTACCCAAAAAACTGCACCTGAATTGAAAAAGAAGTTCATTATATTGTGGTTTGCTCTGATATATTCAGGACGTATCTTTTTGGGTCCAAAGTCATTAAATTCTTAGACATTGCAACCTTCCAGTATATTATTAATAAATCAAAAGCAAAAACAGATATCATTTGGAAGATGATCCTTCTTCAAGAATTTAATTTAGAAATTATAGATAAAAAATGAGCAGATAATGTGGTGTATTACCATATAAGTAGGATCCACCCATCCTCACACATTGACTCGTCCACCTGTATTCACATAAATGACATGTTTCAAGATGAGAAACAATATTGAGCGCAATATTCTATTCTTTGTTACGTTCAAATTGTAAATTATTTGGTATCATCATGAATTCCTACTGATTTAAACAAGAAACAGTTCACCCATCTAAAACATGAGTTTCATTAGTACATTTGGGATGACCCCTACCATTGGCACACATGTAGTAATCAAGTCCTCGAGAATTATGTTCCAGATAGAGAGTTTTAGTCTATCATTAGGTTCTACCATACTCTTTCTTATGGGGTCCACTTTGGTCACCAATGGACTTCTCTCATGGTTATTGATTCTGGTCTCTTTTGGCCAACATGTTTTTGGGATACCCATGAGTTCTGTAATTCTTATCCACACTGTCAAAGAATGGGTAATATATCTAAAAGAAATGAAATTCACAAAAAAAATACCTTTCTATCCCATTACATTTTCAATTTTTGGGGCATTGAATTTATGGGACCATTCCCCAATTCATTTGGGAACCTTTAAATTCTTCTAGCAGTGTATTATGTTTCAAAATGGGCTGAGGCACAAGATTCAAGGACAGATGAATCCAAGACAATTTGGGAGTTTTTGTGAACCCCTATTTTTTCTAGGTTTGAATTACCTGGGTTTATCAACAGGGACCTAGGTTTTCATTTATACAACTGAAAAATGAAATCCCTTTTGCGTCGGTATGGGGTTAGGAATAGAGTGTCGACTGCATATCACCATCAAACCAATATTAAAGATGAGGATTCAAATAGGGATGCAAAACAAATTCTTGAAAAATAGTTCAACCTAATATAAAATATTAGAGTCTTAGACTCAATGATTCCTTATCAGCTTACCATATTGCTTTCAAAACTCCCATTGGCATGTCACCATATCAGTTAGTGTTTGCAAATAGTTATCACCTCTCTGTGGAGATTAAGAACCTATCCTTCTAGGCTATTAGGAAATGAAATTATATTCTTTTTGGTTGATTTTTCAAAATAAAGTTACAAATTCAGGAGTTGGAGGAAATTCTAAGATATTCATATTAGGACTCCTATATTTATAAGGAGAGAACAAAATATTACCATGATCATCTCATCCTTTATCGTTATTTCAGAATTGGGTAGAAGGTCCTCTTATACAATGAAATATTGAATTTGCATCTAGTTAAGCTCTGTTACCACTAGTTTGGACCATACACTATAACTAATGTCTCTCCATTTGGTGTTGTGCGGGTTCAAAAGGGAGAAACTAGGTAAACCTTGACTATAAATGGGCAGTGACTAGAGCACTTACAGGAATTTTTTATGGATTCCCCAATGAATAAAATTCATGTTCAAGTACTAATCTATTAATGAATCTTAGTAGGTTTTATCCTTCCATCCCAAATTCTATTTTATGACAGTGAGGAGACTACACAATTTAGGTGTGTGGGGGATGGGTATATTCCTAGGATAGGTAATAATTTTCAATATCGTTCTTTGTTTTCCCTTTTTATCTTTCTGAATAGTATTGTTCATTTCCCCCTTTCCCTCCCCCATACCATTGCATTGGAATATAACTTTTTTAATGCCGACGTTATCATGGAAAATGATGGTTGTTTAAACCGGGATGTTATTGAAAATGCATGTAGAATTTCTGTATTATACGTTTTTTTAACATTATATATAAATTCTTATCAAATGTATATTTGAACAAGAATTAAATACTTTGTTTTGAATATCTTTTTAAATTTAGTTATTTGTCGATGATATAAATGGTTGTATCATTTTGAAAACTTTGGGAAGAATGGTACCCATTATGTGAATAGTTTATGGGAAAATTGATTCACTTAATCACTCCACACATCTTTACACCCAACCATGAAGTGTAAAAAAATTCATACTTAATTGATGGTAAATATAATTTAAGTTAATTTTTATATACCTTAAAAAATTATTTTTCCATACATTTTTTCCTTACCCAATCTATTTCTTTACAGTACAATATTGACCTATGCATTTGTACCCGTTATCCGACTATCGTACACCCTCAAAAATAAAAAAATGGATGTATATTGGAATGTTCAAAAAACATAGTTCTTCAACTTTTGATAGTGTTATAAATATTAAAATTATTGTTGTTAGGAGATAAAATAGGGGTTGGGAGAAGAGTGTGAGATTTGATCCAAGTGCATATTTTGAAAGAAAAATACTAAATGAGGGGAGTGATGAAACATTCAAAATATGGGGATATCTAGGTCAAGAGATTATGTTTTTACTTATGGGAGTGTTTAAGTGAGTGGGTCTTGAAATTTTATTGCAAAATATGCAGGGCATGTTCGGTAGAAAGGATCATGTAAGTAGATAATTTTTAAAATAACTTATATTTACATGATAGAATGTGGATAGAATAGAATGAGATGTTTGTCACACACAAATGCGGAGAATTAGTGACATATTTAACTTTTAATTTATTCTATTTGATTAGTATCATGCGTCTCATGGAATTTAATTAGGATACAATTTTGGAGATGTATTTTTCCATTATCTCTTGGAATAACTCCTCAATGTGACTTTTTCTTTGACCACATTTCTATCATGAATTAAAATTTCATTTAATGTTAAATATTAATGATTCTTGAAATAAATACATTCATAATTTTTGGAAATATGAATTTCCCAGGAGTACATATATAAGGCCCCAGCCTTAAACATTACTTAATCTTGAGTTATTTCAAGAATACATGTTGAGGATCTTTTCAGGTTTAGAGTTTTAGATAATTAGATCATAAAACATGCATTACATTCCACATTTAAACAAAGTGGTTACATAAAATATAGTACTCATTTTTCCCATCAACGGAAACATATTTAAAATAAACATGGATTCTTTCTTGACACTTCCTTGACATTATAATCATATCATGTACCTTTCCCTTGACCTGTGAAAAACATTTCAAAAACATGGGATGAGAATAAAAATCTCAGTAAGGGATATAAAAGCACAAAATGAAAACATTAGTCCATGTACGAAATCATACTTTACTCATAAAACATAAGCACATTAACATACATCATCAAATCATGAATAAAACATAAAAATCACAAGACATAAAGGTAACTTGAGGCATTCATAACATTCTTACGTAGGGAGTAACCCTTTTGGTTACGTTTGGAATACCCATCACAGTATATTCCCTAAATCTATTCGGAGAAACTTCAATGTTTAACCCCTTCACGTTACCCAATGCATTGGAGAGCTATATCGGGTTCACCCACCCATAGTTTATCACGGAACCACCCGTCTTCATAATAATTCCCAAGAACCATAACATAATCGTATCATATAAAACATGCATAAAAGAAACATAACATTTCCACTTATCAATCACAGGATATCAATACAACACATTGATATAAAAACATTATTAAAACCATTTTCAATACCAAGATAAAATAAAAGTAAAAATGGTATTTATTTTTCATTTAAAAAAAGGTATGGCTTGTAGAGGAAGCTGAAACTCAAATAATGGTCACGGCGGCGGAGAAGTCATTGTTGCCGCATACGTACGACAAAAAAATTTCCTTTTGTCATTTAGTAAAACGCTTTGTATAAAAAAAGATTCATTTCAGATAAACGTAAAATTCAAAGGGGTTTATACACCATATAAAAGAAAGTTGTGTATAAAACATAATATGCCTCAATGAAAGGAGATTGAGACGAAGTCCCATACCTCGGGTCCGACTTGACTCAATCGTTCTTTAATGTCCTGAATAATAAACTTGATTTAATTTCTACTTTCTTAAGAACCTTTTTCAAGTTCATTATTCCTTTTATATCACTTATTACCATGTCATGAACACTATGCAATTATTTAAGTTAATAACGGTCGTTTTAACGATCATTGGTACTTGAGTCAAAAATATGCTCTTTATAATTACAATTTATTCATGTATACATTATATCCAGAGTTATACTCATGATGTATATATCATATATATCATATATATCTAGTATATACATGCATTTATAATATTACATAACATTTAGAGGTAAGAAATGAAATGCACCATTCATGGAGACGGTAAGTCGTACGTACGCATGAACGCTACTTCCATTTATATTTCATATTTAATGGAATTAAAACATAATGATACATAATATTATTATAATTCCAGTATTGTATCATATATAATATCAGTAAATCTATCCTTTATACATACCACATATGGTATTAACGAATCAAATCACTTTGAGGGGGCGGTAGTCCGCACTTCCTAAAATGAAGATATCGCGTTTACCCATAATGGAAACCATAAAGGTATGTCATAAATGAAACATACAGAGGATTAAGTAAAACATAAACATATTATATATCATATATAAATATAGTTACATCTTAATGGCCACCTTTTAAGGTGTTATATGAGTTTTGAACAATCATCGTTTCATGAGGCATAAATTCGCCATCCAGAGAAACAGTATGTTCTTTAACCATTAGATGTAGGTGTGTGTAAGTGTAGCTCGAATACTTCTTATAACAACATCCTAGTATATTGAAGATACTGGTGTTGTTACAAAATAACGGAATAAAAGGAGTTTATAGGGTTGGAGAAGCAAAATAAAACATAAGAACACAAGAGAAAACACTACCTTTAAAACGGGTAACTCTTTTTGATTTGAGCTCAAAGGCTTCCTTGAGAAGACTTATGTCCAAAGTGAGGCTTCAAGGAGTAATATAGGGATGTTGAGAGACAAAATGGGCAGGGTTTGGTTGAGCCAAAGGCTTGAGAGGTGTGGGTAAGGTGGTAGAGGTGGGGGCCTTTTATAAGAGGAGAGGAGGGGCACTCTTGGAAAGTTATAAAAGGTTACTTTATTATAAAATGATTTTAGGATTTAAAAGGTCCCAAAATTAAATATTTCTATTATAAGGTGCTAATAGTTATAAATCAACCCATCCAATAGGTTTTTTACATGTGTAGTTCTTAGATTTTACATTATCTTTTCATTTTATTTAAATCGTTAAATAATGAGGTAATCACTGCATCATCATGGTGTCATAAATAATTTAATTTATTTTGTGTATAAAAATTATAAAACAAATAACATGATGTAGGAAATCTTTTTATCTTTCTAATTAATATTTATAGTCAAAAATATGACTTTTATAACCCCCTTTAAAAACTGTTTAAGTAAAACAACTCACGTTTGTGACATTTTTATTTTAACTTTAAATAAAAAGGTATTAATGTCATTTTCCTACCAAAGTGGCTCCATGGGATCCCCAAGTTGACCCATGGATTTTATTGGTCGGCCATGACACATCCAATAAGGGTATGACATGTGTCTAGGTCATTTCATATTATTAAAACATTATTTTTACCTTAAAATACACTAATTACCTCTAATCATGATTAGAAACTTACAAGTTACTATTCACCAAAAAATTATTCTATTCCCATTGAACCACATTTTACTTCTTAATGACAACCATTTTTGTCTGATTTTTGATATTCAAAACACAGAGGTGTAAAAATTTCATTTAAACGGAAAATCGGTTTTTAGAAGCACCACGTAGTGGTTTCACTATTCATCAAAAATTGAAGTCTTTCAGAAAAATACCAAAACTTCACCCTAAGCTATATTTGATATTCCAAATTCAAAAATGATGTCTATTTTACAAAATTCAAACCATATAAGTTACATTAATTAATTTAATAATTAATTTCCGCTGTCATAGCAAATAGCGTGTTTTTATGAAACAATAAGTATCAAAAGATTGACACTAGTTTAAGTCCAATTTCAAAGTGAAATTAATTCCAACGACCACTATTGGATTAAATGGTAAAAATATATTCTAATTTCACTTTAAAAATAATTAAAAATATAATCTAATCATATAAATAAATTATATTAAAAAGAGGTTTTGAATTAAAATACAACATTTTTCACTATTCATTAACAAAATGAAGTTTATCGGAAAAATACCAAAAATTCACACAAAGTAAATTTTGATGTCCCTATTCTAAAGAAGAATTTTATTTGGTTCAATAGAATGTATAAGAGTGACCAAAACTATTTTTATAGACGATTCATCATCAACAGGCGATAAGTCGACCTTTAGTGAATGTTCGAGTATATATGCCTAAAATTGAATTCTTTTCGTATTTTAAGCCTTTACCTTTATTGGATAAATGTAAAAACATTTAACAAACATATATAATAATATTTTAGTTATTTCTATTCATTCCCTCCAATACAACGGCTACATGTTAACTACCATTTAAAATAATATTATTTTATTACTAGTGTGCAACGTAAGATTTTAAAGAAACTCTTTGTTGCGTATCGGGTACGCTATCGAACATAGCAACCCCTTTAAAGTAAAATTTATATTTAATTCATAAATATTAATTAAAATGAAAATACTTTATTCTTTATTCACCTCGGATGTTACATCCTTCCCCCCTTTTGGGAATTGCGTCCTCGTAATTTTATTCACTTATCAAAATAAGTGGGGGTATTTATCCCTCATAGCATTTTCAGATTCCCATGTTGCCTCTTCAACCATATGGTTTTTCCATAAAACCTTTACCTGGTGAATTACCTTATTCCGCAACACTTTCTCTCTATGGTCAAGAATCTAGACTGGTTGTTCTTCATAAGATAGATTCTCTTCCAGCTGAACCACCTCTGGACTCAAAATATGAGATGGATCTGGCATGTACTTCCTTAACATTGAAACATGAAAAACATTGTGTACCTGAGATAAACTCGGAGGTAAAGCCACTCGGTATGCAACTGATCCAACTCTCTCCAGAATTTCATATGGTCCAATGAACCTTGGACTCATCTTTCCTTTCTTACCAAATCACATCACACTCTTCCATGGTGAAACTTTGAGAAAAACATGATCACCTACCTCAAAAGAGAGATCCTTCCTCCTGTTGTCTGCATAACTCTTCTGCCTACTTTGAGCTGTTCTCATGTGTTTCTGTATCAGCGGAACTTTTTCTGCCAACTCTTCTACCAATTCCGGTCCCATCAACTTTCTTTCACCCACTTCATCCCAGAAAGTTGGAGTTCGACACCGCTTCCCATATAATGCCTCAAATGGTTCCATCTGTATACTGGAATGAAAACTGTTATTATAAGAAAACTCAACCAAAGAAAGATGTTGGTCCCAACATCCCTGATAATCCATCAAACAAGCGTGTAGCATATCCTCCAATGTCTGAATTGTTTGTTCTGACTGCCCATATGATTGAGGATGAAAAGCTGTAATAAAATTTAATTCAGTACCCAACGACTTCTGAAGGCCTTTCCAAAAGTTAAAAGTGAACCTGGGATCACGGTTAGATACAATGGAGAGATGAACTCCATGTAACCTGACTATCTCTTTAAGATACAAATAGGAAAGTTGATCTAGGGAAAAAGTATCTCGTATGGAAAGGAAATGAGCAGATTTAGTCAAGCGATCAACAATAACCCAGATTGCATTATTACCTCGAGGTGTCTTCGGCAATCCCACAACGAAGTCCATGGATATATTCTCTCATTTCCACTCTGGAACTGGTAAATGCTGAAGCATCCCTTTCGGTAACTGCCGCTCTGCTTTAACCTATTGACAAGTCAAACACTTCATAGTAAAATCATCAATATCTCTTTTCATTTCGTCCCACCAGTAATACTCCTGAAGATCTATATACATCTTAGTACAGCCTGGATGAACTGAAAACGGAGAACTATGAGCTTCACATAAAAACTCTCTCTTCAACTATGAATCACAAGGCACACACAATCTCTTCCAAAATATCACAAGAAAATCATTATCAATGTTGAATTCAGGCAACTTGCCCTTATGAAACAGCTCTACATTTTTCTGCAACTCGTTGTCTTGCTTCTGTGCTTGCTTAATTCTGGCTGATAGAGAAGATTTCACTGATACCTGAAACAAAACAGAAGGACATCCTACACCAAAAAATTCTATTCCAAAGTTCATCAAATCCTTAACCAAAGGATCACGTTCCAAACACAACATTTCTAATGAAGCATTACTTTTTCGACTCAAAGCATCAGCCACTTTATTTGATTTTGCCGGATGGTAATGAATTTTACAATCTTAATCCTTGATTAATTCTAGCCATCTCCTCTGTCTCATGTTCAATTATTTCTGAGTGAATATATACTTTAAACTTTTGTGATCGGTATATATTTCACACTTTACTCCATACAAATGATGCCTCCAAATTTTTAAAGCGAAAACAACAGCAGCTAATTCCAAATCATGTGTAGGGTAATTTACCTCATGAGTTTTCAACTAACGTGAAGCATAAGAAATTACCTGATCATTCTGCATTAGGATGCAACCAAGTCCTTTCAATGAAGCATCACTGTAGATAAAAAACTCCCCATTCCTAGAAGGTAGTGCCAAAACTGGAGCATTCACCAATCTTATTTTCAGTTCCTGAAAACAATCATCACATTATTTTATCCAGATAAACTTAACACCCTTCTGAGTTACCTTAGTCATTGGACTAGATAACCATGAAAAATTTCTAACAAACCTTCAGTAATAGTCTGCCAAACCAAGGAAGCTACGAATCTCAGTTATATTTGTGGGTCTTTGCTATTTATCCACAACCTTTGTTTTTGTAGGGTCAACAATTATCCCATCTTTAGAAACAATATGACCAAGGAAAGAAATTTGTTGAAACCAAAACTCACACTTGCTAAATATCCCATACAATTTATTTTCTTTCAAGGTTTTCAAAATAACCCTTAAATGTCTTTCATGCTCCTCTTTACTTTTAGAAAACATCAAAATATCATCAATGAAAACCTCCACAAACTTATCCAAGAACTCATGGAAAATTCTATTCATAAGGTCCATGAATACATTAGGTGAATTGGTTATCCCAAAAGGCATTACTACAAATTCATAATGGCCATATCTTGTACGAAACACGGTCTTCGGAATATCTGCTTCCTTTACCTTCAACTGATGCTACCCCGATCTCAGGTCAATCTTTGAAAAAAACTGAGCTCCCTGGAGCTGATCAAACAAATCATCGATATGAGGCAAAGGATATTTGTTCTTAATAGTGATGTTATTCAAGGCTCTAAAATCAATGCAAAGTCTCATTGAACCATATTTCTTTTTAACAAAAAAAATAGGAGCACCCCATGGTGATTTTCTAGGTCGGATGAAGCCTTTTTCTAATAAATCTTGCAATTGTTCCTTCAACTCTAAAAGTTAAATTTGATCCATTCGATAAGGGGGTTTTGAAATTGGCTTAGCATCAAGAACTAAGTCAACAGTAAATTAAAATTCCCGATATGGTATTATTCCAGGAAACTCATCAGGAAAAACATCAAGATACTCATTTACCACTGGCACATCATTAATCTGAATAGTTCCCTTATTTTCAACAATATGTGTAAGGTAACATTCATTTCCATCTTTTACAAGTTTCCCAGCCTCTTGATACGTTATCAACAGTAAGGGTTCATTATTGTACACAAACTGAAAGTCTTTCTGAAAAGAAACTTCTTTAGCTCTACAGTCAATCTTAGCATGGTAAATAGAGAGCCAATCCATACCCAGGATAACATCAAACTCTACTAGAGGTAAAACAATAAGGTTTTCAAGTAGGTTCTTTCCAAAGATAAGGATAGGAAGATTCTTATAAATTCTTTTTGCCTCAACATTTCCCCCAGGTGTTTTTACCAAAAGTTCAGGAGTCATTTATTGAGATGGTATTCCCATTTTACTAGAAAAGTTTTCAGAGATGAAAGAATGTGTAGACCCCGAATCAAACAACACACTGGCATAATCTGAAAAAACAAACAAAGTACCTGATACAACTTCATTTGATCGCCCGACATCTTTTGAAGTAGTTGAAAAGGATTTCACCACCCCTTTCTGCTTGTAGTCTAACTGCTTCTCATCACTCGAGCTCTTTGTCGGACACTCATTTGCATAGTGACCCATCTCATTGCACTTAAAACATTTAACTAACTGTAAATAAAATTTGGACTTACCATCACCTTGATCTTTTTCAGTGCAATCACGAGACTTATGTCCCATCTTACCACATCGGTAGCACTTTCCAGAATTCAGAAGACATTCCCCAGCATGCCTTTTACCACATTTATCACAAACTGGAAACTTAGTTTTCTTACCATCAGACCTTTTTGAAGAATTCTTTCCTTTCTCCTGCCACCTCGGTCTCTTCTTCTGTTGGTTGTTATAGAACACTTGATCATTGGCAAACTCCATTTCCACCTTCTCAACACATCGAACAATCTTTTCATAACATTTAAACTCATGAGAAGCCAATGCCCTTCGATATTTTGGATTTAATCCTGAGTAAAAACGATTGATTTTACTATCAAGGTCTCGGATAAAATTTGGAGCATACCTTGCCAATCGAGTGAACCTTTCTTTATAGGCAGCCACTAAGTCTTCATCTTTCCTCAATTCCAAGAATTTTTTTTCCAACCTAAGTCGAATAGCCTTAGGAAAATACTTCTCAAGAAACATACCTTTGAATTCATCCCAGTCGAGAGCATCAATCTCATCAGCATCCCTGATATTTTTAACCGTCGACCACCACTGATCTGCCTCACCATCCAAACGGAAAATAGCAAGACTAACCTTTTGATTGTCTGAACACCCCATGACATCAAAAATCTTCTCCAGGGATTTAATCCACCCTTCAGCTATCACAGGGTCAGATGATCCTCTGAATGATGGGGGATGTTGCCTCATAAAACGTTCCACCACTTACATGTTCCTCTGCGGTTGATCTGGTTGATCTCATGCATGGATACCACCACCATTTATCGCTTGAGTCAACTACACCATTACTGCAACAAACTGTTCAGTTCCAATTCCGATCATCACAGGATGCTGATTCGGAAGGTTATTTCGCTCTGTATGGCTTCTTAGCACTGCTTCCCTGTTTCCTCTGCGGAAAAGCATTCTGAACAAACATGTCTTAGATGAATCAACATGGTAACCTTCAAATTCTATATCATTTAAATTTGACCATAAAAAAAATATTTTTGGATAATAATTTAATAGAATTATAACTCCTAAAGTTATCTAAACCAACCTCTGATACCAACTATAAGGCCCCATCCTTAAACATTACTTAATCTTGAGTTATTTCAAGAATACATGTTGAGGATCATTTCAGGTTTAGAGTTTAAGAGAATTAGATCATAAAACCTGTATTACATTACACATTTAAACAAAGTGGTTGCATAAAATATAGTACTCATTTTTCCCATCAACGGAAACATATTTAAAAAAACATGGATTCTTTCTTGACAGTTCCTTGACACTATCATCACATCATATACCTTTCCCTTGACCTGTGAAAAACATTTCAAAAACATGGGATGAGCATAAAAAGCTCAGTAAGGGATATAAAAGCACGAAATGAAAACATTAGTCCATGTATGAAATCATACTTTACTCATAAAACATAAGCATGTTAACATACCTCATCAAAACATGAATAAAACATAAAAATCACAAGACATAAAGGTAACTTGATGCATTCATAACATTCTTACGTAGGGAGTAACCCTCTTGGTTATGTTTGGAATACCCATCATAGTATATTCCCTAAATCTCTTCAGAGAAACCTCAACGTTTAACCCCTTCACATTACCCAATGCATTGGAGAGCTATATCGGGCTCACCCACCCTTAGTTTATCACGGAACCACCTGTCTTCATAAAAATTCCCAAGAACCATAACATAATCGTATCACATAAAACATGCATAAAGGAAACATAACATTTCCACTTTTCAATCACAAGATATCAATACAACAAATTGATATAAAAACAATATGAAAACCATTTTCAATACCAAAATAAAATAAAAGTAAACATGGTATTTGTTTTTTATTTAAAAAAGGTATGGCTTATAGAGGAAGATGAAACTCAAATAATGGTCACGGCGGTGGAGAAGTCATTGTCGCAGCATACGTACGACAAAAACATTCCCTTTTGTCATTTAGTAAAACGCTTTGTATAAAAAAATATTCCTTTCGGATAAATGTAAAAGTCAAAGGTGTTTATACACCGTATAAAAGAAAGTTGTGTATAAAACATAATATGCCTCAATGAAAGGAGATTGAGACGAAGTCCCATACCTCGGGTCCGACTTGACTCAATCGTTCTTTAATGTCCTGAATAATAAACTTGATTTAATTTCTACTTTCTTAAGAACCTTTTTCAAGTTCATTATTCCTTTTATATCACTTATTACCATGTCATGAACACTATGCAATTATTTAAGTTAATAACGGTCGTTTTAACGATCATTGGTACTTGAGTCAAAAATATGCTCTTTATAATTACAAGTTTTTCATGTATCCAATATATCCAGAGTTATACTCATGATGTATATATCATATATATCATATTTATTCAGTATATACATGCATTTATAATATTACATAACATTTAGAGGTAAGAAATGAAATGCACCGTTCATGGAGACGGTAAGTCGTACGTACGCATGAATGCTACTTCCATTTCTATTTCATATTTAATGGAATTAAAAAATAATGATACATAATAGTATTATAATTCCAGTATTGTATCATATATAATATCATTCAATCTATCCTTTATACATACCACATATGGTATTAACGAATCAAATCATTTTGAGGGGGCGGTAGTCCGCACTTCCTAAAATGAAGATATTGCGTTTACCCATAATGGAATCCAAAAAGGTATGTCATAAATGAAAAATACAGAAGCTTAAGGAAAACATAAACATATTATATATCATATATAAATATAGTGACATCTTAATGGCCACCTTTGAAGGTGTTATATGAGTGTCGAACCATCATCGTTTTGTGAGGCAGAAATTCACCATGCACAGAAACAGTATGTTATTTAACCATTAGATGTAGGTGTGTGTAAGTTTAGCTCAAATACTTCTTATAAAAACATCTTAGTATATTTAAGATACTGGTTTTGTTACAAAATAAATTAATAAAAAGAGTTTAGAGGGTTGGAGAAGCAAAATAAAACATAAGAACACAAGAGAAAGAACTACCTTTAAAACGGGTAACTCTTTTTGATTTGAGCTCAAAGGCTTCCTTGGGAATACTTCTACCCAAATTGAGGCTTCAAGGAGTAATAGAGGGATGTGGAGAGACAAAATGGGTAGGGGTTGGCCGAGCCAAAGGCTTTACAGGTGTGGGTAAGGTGGTAGAGGTGGGGGCCTTTTATAAGAGGAGAGGAGGGGCGCTCTTGGAAAGTTATAAAAGGTTACTTTATTATAAAATGCTTTTCAGATTTAAAAGGTCCGAAAATTATATATTTCGAGGATAAGGTTATAAGAGTTATAAATACACCCATACAATAGGTTTTTGACATGTATAGGTCTTATATTTTACATTATCTTTTCATTTTATTTAAATCGTTAAATAATGAGGTAATCGCTGCATCATCATGGTGTCATAAATAATTTAATTTATTTAGTGTCTAAAAATTATAAAAAAAACTATAATGATGTAGGAAATCCTTTTAGATTTATAATGAATATTTATAGTCAAAAATATGACTTTTATAACCCCATTTAAAAACTGTTTTAGTAAAACAACTCATGTTTGTGACATTTTTATTTTAACTTTAAATAAAAAGGTATTAATGTCATTTTCCTACCAAAGTGGATCCATGGGGTCCCCAAGTTGACCCATGGATTCTATTGGTCGTCCATGACACATAAAATAAGGGTAGGACATGTGTATAGGTCATTTCATATTATTAAAACATTATTTTTACCTTAAACTACACTAATTACCTCTAATCGCGATTAAAAACTTAAAAGTTACTATTCACCAAAAAATTATTTTAATCCCATTGATCCAAATTTTACTTCTTAATGACAACCATGTATGTCGGATTTTTGAAATTAAAAATACAGAGGTGGTAAAATTTCATTTAAATGGAAAATCAGTTTTTATAAGCACCACTTAGTGGTTTCACTATTCATCAAAAGTTGAAGTCTTTAAGAAAAATACCAAAACTTTACCCTAAGCTATATTTGATATTCCGAATTCAAAAATGATGTCTATTTTACAAAATTAAAAAAATATAAGTTACATTAATTAATTTAATAATTAATTCCTGCTGTCAGAGCAAATAACGCGTTTTTATGCAATAATAAGTATCAAAATATTGACACTAGTTTAAGTCTAATTTCAAAGTGAAATTAACTCCAATGACCACTATTGGATTAAATGGTAAAAATATATTCTAATTTTACTTTAAAACCAATTAAAAATATAATCTAATTATATAAATAAATTAGATTAAAAAGTGGTTTTGAATTAAAATACAACATTTTTCACTATTCATTAAAAAAATGAACTTTATCGGAAAAATACCAAAAATTCACACAAAGTAAATTTTGATGTCCCTATTCTAAAAAAGAATTCTATTTGGTCCAATAGAATGTATAAGTGTGACCAAAACTATTTTTATAGAAGGTTCTCCATCAACAGGCGATAAGTCGACCTTTAGTGAATGTTAGAGTATATATGCCTAAAATTGAATTCTTTTCATATTTTAAGCCTTTATCCTTTATTGGGTAAATGTAAAAACATTTAACAAACATATATAATCATATTTTAGTTATTTATATTCATTTCCGCCAATACAATGGCTATGTGTTAACTACCATTTAAAATAATATTATTTTATTACTAGTGTGCAACGTAAGATTTCAAAGAAACTCTTTGTTGCGTATCGGGTACGCTATCGAACATAGAAACCTCTTTAAAGTAAAATTAATATTTAATTCATAAATATTAATAAAAATGAAAATACTTTATTCTTTATTCACCTGGGATGTTACAACAGATGTTTAGGTGTGGGGGTGTGATCACATCGTGATTCACGGTTTCATTTTCACCCTTACACCACTATGCTAAACTAGTATTGTATTGAAAATTATAAAAATAATAAATAATTTCACATCATGTTTTATTCCATTATTTTGTGTTTTTCACTATTAAAAAGGGAAATGTTTCTTGTTTTGATAATTTCATTGAAGGTGGAGTTGATTTGGAGGGACTATGATGAAGGTCAAGAAAAATGAGCCAAGCTGTGTAGGATCCAAGCATAGAAGTTCACTAAACCATTAACTACTAGTAAAACATGCATCCAAATGGATTGAAATTTTTTTATCTTATCTAAAATTTAATTTTCTTAATTTAATCTGAAGGAACCTGAGCCAAATCCGGCCACTAAGAGGTTCAACCGACCCGATCTGTCCAACACACTGAATCTGTACGAAGTCAAAAGTGGTGTGTTGTGATCTATCCATATCTTGATTTGTAAGAATACAACTAAAACCAAATATTCTGTGAAGATATTCAATAGGTGGGGAAAAACTTTATCATTTTTTCCAAAGTGATATAAGGCTTTCTTCCCAGAAAAATAATGGGCCAAGTGGTTTTCCAAAATCTGTATGCCCAAAACCACCTTCCACTTTTCCTGTAAAACGATACCATGAGTACCACATTTGAGAGTTAAAACCAGAAGAAATGATATTCCATTTTTTAGTTCTATATAGGTATCATATTCATTATATATGTTCTAAATTCCCCTATCCTCATATGGGTATCAATGATGAAGAAGGAGTTACACCTTAGCTTCCCCCTCCTCCCGGCATTGAGCAAAACTGTGGGCACTCGTTGTGAGGGAGCTACACATATGTAAAGGGACCTCCAATGAATATATTAGGTACTGATTTGGAGTTATTTGGGTTTTTAAACATTTAATTCCATGTATCTTACATTAGTTATTATTTTGATGCTTGTTTTTTTGGCATGTTATTAGTTGGTTCTTAATTTCCAGCCTATCAGTGTGAGGTTTTGAGTGCATTACTTGTGATGTTCCGATTGGACAAAACAAGAATCCTTTTCTTACCAAATTTTATGAGATTTAAATATTATTTCAAAGCTCTTATTCTAGGAATAAGTTATGGACCTTGACAATATGATTCTTATGTCAAGTATTGGTTCTTCAAGAAATGAAATAAAGGCTTAGAAGTTAATTAGAAATCCGATTAATTTCAACCAAAGAATTACTCCAAATCTAAAGGAATCTGTGAGAAAAATGAACATGAAATTTTTGTCGTGAAATCATAACGACCCATTTTTCTCATTATTCTTAAAACAATGCCTCAATATATCATTTATTAAACTCTTTATGTTAGTCTATTTTCTTTAATCTATTTTCTAAATCAACCCCTTTTTTGATTTTTTTTAAAATGCATACTATAAACCACTCAATGCTCCTTGAGAGATGACCTAGGGTCTCCCCTATACTATAAATCAGCCTTAAAATCATACTTACTTAATTGAAAGTACATATAAGTTTGGTTAATTTACCTCTACCTTAAACAATGATTTTTCTACAGGTTTTTTCCTTATCGATCTATTTTATTACTGTACCACATTGAACTATGAATGTGTACCTGTTATCCAAATATTGTACACCATAAAAATAAAAAATAAAAAGGTTTTGTATATTGGGAAGGTAAAAAACCACCCTTACTTGACTTTTGATCATGTTATAACTATTAAAATTTGTGTCGTTGGGAGATCAAAATGGTGGGAATTTGTTGTGAGGGTGCTACACACATGTAAAAAAATTATGATGTGTATATTAGCAACTAGTTTGGAGTTATTTGGGTGTCTAAACATTAATTTCCATATATATTACATTATTTATTA
Organism: Viscum album; assembly: GCA_963277665.1. Taxonomy (NCBI): domain Eukaryota; kingdom Viridiplantae; phylum Streptophyta; class Magnoliopsida; order Santalales; family Viscaceae; genus Viscum; species Viscum album. The sequence continues at coordinate 287,295,733 of OY728142.1, forward strand.
TTTTAAGGATTGTTTTGATGCATGTGATTTATTTTCTCCTAATTTCTAACTGACCGATTTGAGGTTTTGAGTGGGTGACATGTGTAGTTCTGATTGGGCCACACAAGAATCCTTTTCTTACCCACTTTATTTAGATTTCAATCAGTTTTGGAAGCTCCTATTATATTCATAAGTTTGAGACCTTGAAAATATGATTATTACATCACTGTTTGGTTCTTCAAGCAATGAAATAAAGGCTTAAGAATTAATCAAGATTCAAATTAATTTCAAACCAAATATTTACTCGAATCCTAAATTAATATTTAAGAACAATGAACTTGAATTGTGTTTATTGAAATCACAATGCACTATTTCTCTCATAATTAATATAACACCACCTTAATATATTAGCTATTAAAATCGGTATGTAAATCTATTTTCTTTAAAAAAAATTAAAATAACCCCATTTTTAGTAATTTTTATTAAAAATGCATACTCTCAAACTATAAATTCTCTATAAGAGACAACCTATGGTCTTCCCTATATGATAAATCAACCTTAAAATCATAATCAATTTTACACATCATGACAACACAATCAAATTTTGGCACTATTACTGGGGAGCACTTTGAGATAGTCAATAGGTGGGGAAACAACTTTGTAGTATTTTCTAAAGAGAGATAAGGCTATCTACACACCAAAAACAATGGGCCATGTTGTTTTACAGAACATGGGTGCCCAAAACCAGCTTCCACATTTGTTACAAAATGATACCTTGGGAACCTCATTTGAGAGTTCAAACCAAAAGAAAAGCTCTTCCATTTTGGAGTCCTGGAGAAGTATCCTCCTAATCTAGGATGTTTTGGGGCCCCCTATCCATATAGGGGGATCAAGAATGAAGATGTAAATCTACCGGAGCTTCATTCTTCTCCCAATATCGAGCTAAATGGTGGGAGTTCATTGTGAGGTAGTTGTACACATATAGAGGGACTTCTGACGCATATATTAGCTTATAGTTAAGTGTGATTTGGGATTTTAATAATTTTTTTCCATGTATATTATATGATTTTTTATTTGAATTCTTGTTTTTATGCTTCTAATTGATTTTCTCTTAATTTCTAATCGATCGGTGTGAGGTTATGAGTGCGTGACTTATGTTGTTCTGATTGGATATCCCAAGAATCCTTTTCTTACTCAATTTATTGTTATTTAAATCTTTTTTAGAAGATCATGTTCCATGCATAAGTTCTAGAGCCAATCAATATGATTGTTATGTCAAGGATTGGTTATTCAAACAATGACATAATGTCTTAGGAATTAATTTGTATTCGAATTAATTTCATCCCAAGAGTGATGCCAAACCTAAATGAATATCTAAGAACAATGAAATTGAAATGTGTGTAGTGAAATCACAACAACCCCTTTCTCTCCAAATTCCTAAAACACCACCTTAATCTATAACTATTATACATTTTATGTAATTCTATTTTCTTTAAAATGTTTTCAAAATCACCCCCCTTTTAGTACATTGTATTATAAACACATACTCTAAACCTATCAACTATTCTTGATCGACAACCTAGGGTATTCACTATACTATAAACCTACCTTAAAATCATAATCAATTTCATGTGTCATGAAAATACACTTAAATTTGGGCACTGTTTCCATGGAGCGCTTTGGGTTTAAGTGAAATTTTTTTGGATGTTTGTAATTTTTTATGTATTTATTTGTTTTATTTTATAAATTTACCTATATTTATGTGTTTTTATTTCTTTCCTATGTAGGTTCTGTTCATGAAATGTTCTACTTTCGGTGATTTACTACCTTTTTAAACTGAACCAGATAGGATCCTACATCAGTGACCCCAAGACGCACAAGAGAACCATTTGAAAGATGACACATAAAACATCGACACTCTTCTTTATCCTTCATCTTATTTATCTTAAACCATCATAAAAACTGAAATAAACAATCATAACATGGCTGAAAATAATCAGACATTAAAAGAAAAAACCTCACCTGATGACTATATCCAACCCACCTATAATCAAATTCAAGGAGGGAAAAACATTTTGAACTAAAATTCAATATAATTCACTTATTTCCATGATATGATGGACTTGCTGGAGAAGATCCACATAAGAAAATAAAATAATTTCATATATTGTCTTCAACCTTAAAACAAACTAATGAGGATGAAAAAAATGTAATTCTTAGAGAATTTCCATTTTATTTAAAAGAAACTATGAAAGAGTGGTTTTATTATGTTAATTCACCAATTAGAGGTTAGGAAAACATGAAACACATTTTTCTTGAAAAATATTTCTCAGTCTCTCAATTTGTAACAATAAGTAAATAAATATGTGGTATAAGGAAATCAAAAGGGGAAAATTACATGAATACTTTAAACTCTTTAAAAGGTTATGTTCAAGCTTTCCACACCACCAAATAAGTGATCAAACTTTAATTCAATATTTTTATGAAGGATTAATTCCTATTGATAGAAACAATATTGATGTTGTAGCAGGTCATGCGCTAGTTGATAAGTCCCCAATTTCTATAAGAATTATTATTGATAAATGACACAAAAAACTCAATAATTCGGTTCAAGGTTGAGTGTACCCATTTGAGGTGCCAATGATTTAAAAGAACTAAATTCAAAAAGAAAGTGGAAATGATGTTTGAAGAGGTAAGTACCATTCTTCAACAACATTATATTTCCCAATGGAAATACCAATCTCCTCCTCCCATTCATTTTGTTATATGCTCTTCTAACACCCACTACTATGACCAATGTTGTCAATTGAGTGAAACTTCTGGGTGTTGTGAGAAAATATTTCAAGGCAGCCCCAATAACGAACCTGTTAGAAAAGAACCATACTATCCTTCCAACCATGGTTGGAAAGAAAACCATGCTTATAGGTAAGGTGGTATTTATACCAACCTCAACAAAAATGGAACCAACATGGGAAGAGTAGTAATCCCCCACCACCCAAAAATCCTCAACCACAACAAAGGAATTTCCAACCACCCCCTCCAAAACCCGAGCCCAGCCTAAAAGATATTAAGAATCAAAATGTTTCCAACAATATCCATTTCCAAAAAACCTCCCAATAATCCATACAAGACCTACAAACCCAATTTGGCTGATTAGCTAAACTCAGTGGGGGAAATACAAAGTCATGGGTCAGTTGAACTACCCTATCAACCATTAGTTAAACCTAGGGATAAAGGAAAGGTCAGTGCCATCACCCTTAGGAGTAGAACTCAGCTTTAAATCCAAATGATCCCTCCAATAGGGTCATCCGCTCACGAGAAATCCACCATCCCAACCACTAATAAAAACGGTCCAAGAGAAGAAAATCCTTATTCTGAGAGAATCCATTCCAAAGGAAAGTGTGTGTCTATTGATGAATCACCTATCTTATCCATTCCTCTTCCATTTCTTGAAAGGGGCACCCAACTAAGAAAACAATAGGAAACTGAACATGATAAGAAAATTTGGGGAACATTCAAAAAAGTGCAGGTCAACATCCCCTTGATTGATGTCATGAATAAAATTTAATGACATTCCATGTTTATAAAGGAGATGTTCACACACCGAATGAGTCTTCAATTTTATGAAAAGGTTTTCCAAGGGAGGAACATGTCATCATTTTTAGAGCCATCACATCCTACCTAGTTCAATGATCGTGGGACATTCTTGATTCCGTGCACCATAGGGGAGTATTCATTTTCCAATGCCATGGAAGATATGGGTGCTTCTATAAATGTGATTACTCACTACATTTACTCTTAAATTCCATTCGAGAAACAAAATCTCATTGGAATTTTTGTTCAATTTGAAAATCAGAGTATAGCACACCCTTCTGGTGTGTGAGAGGATGTTCTTGTGGGGGTGAAATTTTTTAATTTTTAATGCTGCATTTCATGTGGTAAAAATTGAAAGTGATAAGAGGAATAGACATTCTGTAATTATATTTGTGAGGCCCTTCTTGAAAACCTCTAAAACTATAATTAATGTCTACAATGGTATATTATCTATGGAGTTTGGTGGTGAAATTATCCACTTCAATGACCTCGATGCCATGAAGCACCCCTCAGATGAACATTCCTCTCTTTAGGTTAACTCTATAGATGCACTCCCTTCCACTAAAAACACCTCGTTTAATTCCCATGATCCACTTTCATTGTTTTCATCATTGGTCAAAATTCTAGGAAATGAATCATGCATATAATGTTGTATCAGTTTAGAAAAATGTCATGTATGTTTATTAAATGATGATTTCTTGAACCCTGATGATTAGATGACTATCTATGATACTGTTAAGCTTGTAAAATCTCTTCCCTCATCTTAGGATGATACCATTATGTAGTTATATGAGATTAGTGATCTCTAAATTTCACACACACTCACATCAATCCAAACCCCCCCCCCCCCAATTATAACACAAATAACTGCCTCAAGATTTAAAATATTCATATCTTGGGAATAGAAACAAGGTACATTTCATCATTTCTTTTTCACTCCCTCTAGAGCAAGAATTAAAACTACTTCAACATTTGAGGGTGTATAGACATGATTTCGGATGGACAATTGCAGACATTCTTGGTATTAGCCCATCAATTTTCAAACGTCATATATTGTTAAATGATGAGGCTACACCAGTGAGGTAGGCACAATGATGATTGAACCCAAACCACATAGATGTGGTTAAAAAGGAGGTAACAAAATTATTGGATGCTAGAATTATTTACCCCATATTTCCCAGCCAATGGGTTAGTCATGTACTAGTGGTTGAAAAGAAACTGGTCTGATGGTAATTAAAAATGGAAATAATGAATTGTTTTCAACTCGTGTGAAGAATAGTTGTCATGCCTATATGTAATATCAGTGATTAAATAAACACACTAGGAAAGACTGTTTCCCATTTCCATTAACTGAACAAATGAAAGATTGGCTAGTATGGAAGACCCATTAATGTTTCCCAAATATCTATTCAAGATACATTCATATCCATATTTCCCATGAAGATCATTAAAAGGAAACCATCACTTTCCCCTTTCGCACATTTTCATATAAGATGATGTCATTTGGTCTTTTCAATGCTCTAGGTGCATTCCAGCAATGCATGGAAATTATTTTTTCAAATTACCATGAAAATTTCATGGAAGTATTCATGGAAGATTTAATTATTTATGGATCCAATTTTGATTAATTTTTTATTAGTCTTGGTTCATTCCTACATCACTATATTGAAAAAAATGTTATATTAAATTAGGATAATTTCCATTTCATGGTGCGATAAGGTATAGTTTTGGGACATGTCATTTCTCGAGATTATATCCATGTTGATAAATCAAAAGTGGATTTCATTTATTCCCTACCATTCTGCAAAAATGTACTGGATGTTCGGTCTTTCATAGGTCATTCTAGATTTTACTGTCGTCTCATTTGTGGCATTAGTAAAATTTCACTCCACTTATCTTGATTGCTCAAAAAATAACAGGAATTTGTTTTTGATAAAGGAAGTGAGGAAAATTTTTATAAGTTAATATGGAGTCTCATGTCACCCTAGGTAATCCAACCACCTCAATAGGATTTACCATTTGATCTCATGTGTGACACCTATAACTATGCAGTTTATGAAGCATTATCACAAAGGGCTGATAAAGCTCCACATGTCATTTCTTATGCCTCACATACATGGTAATCTGGAAAAGGAAACTACACAAAATATGGAAAAATAATTTCTTGACATCGTGTTTTCCTTGGATAAAATTTAGTTTAATCTTTTTGGGTCCAAAGTCAAGGTGTTCTCGGATCATTCATCCCTCCAATTTCTCCTTACGAAACCAGAAGCAAAACCATCTCTCATACACTGGATTCTTCTCCTTTAAGAATTCAATTTTGAAATTAGAGAAAAAAGGAACATAGAATGTGGTGGATGACCATATCAGTAACATCCAACCAACATCAGACATTGACTCATCCACATGTATTCCCATAAATGACATGTTTTATGATGAGAAACTGTATCGAGTTAAAGATGATATTTATTAATATCATGTAATTGTTAATTATTTGGTAGCATATGGAGTTACAAATGATTTAAACAAAAACCAAGTTGACTTTCTAAAAAATGAGTCACATTTTAACATTTTGGTTGACCCCTACCTTTAGTGCACTTATATTAATCAAGTCCTCGAGTGTTGTGTTCCCAACATCGAGTTTCAGTTTGTCCTCTGGTACTGCCACACATTTTCTTGTGGGGCCTGCTTTGTTCCACAATGGACTACTCGTAAGGTCCATGATTCTGATATATTTTGGCCAAAACATTTTTTGGATGCCCAATATTTCTATAAATATTTTCCTCATTGTCAATGAATGGGGAATGTATCTAAAAGAAATTAAATGCCACAAAAACCATTTCTCTTCCATTAAATATTTGATTTTTAGGGCATTGAATTTATGGGACCATTACCAAATTCATTTGGGAACCTTTACGTTATTCTAGAAGTGGATTATGTTTCAAATTTTGTAGAGGCATGATCTGTAAGGACCGATGGTTCCATGACCATTGTGGAATTCTCAAGAACCTAAATTTTTTGTATGTTTATATTATCTATGTTCATCATTTGTTATTAGACTTCCCATTTCTAGAACCTAACAATGCAATCTCTTTTATGTCGATATGGGTATGGGCATAAAGTGTTTATTTCATATCACCCTAAAATCAATGGTTATGCTAAGGTTTCAAATAGAGAGTTAAAATGGATTCTTGAAAAAATGAATCAACCTAATAGAAATGATTGGATTAATAGACTAAATGGTTCTTATGGGATTACCATACAACATTCAAAAATCCCATTGGCATGTCACCATATCGGCTAGTGTTTGGAAAGAGTTGTCACCTCCCTATTGAGATGGAGCACCGAGCCTACTAGGCCATTAAACAATACAATTCTAGTCTTTATGGTATTGGTTCTAAAAGTAAGTTACAGATTCATGAGCTAGAGGAAATATGAATAGATTCATTTGGTAACTCCTAGATTTATAAGGAGTGAACCAAGGCTTCCCACTATTATCTCATCATTTTTCATTAGTTTGAAATTGGGCAAAAGGTCATCCTCTATAATAAAAGGCCGATGTTGAATCTATGTAAGCTTATTTTCCACTTTTTTTTACCATACATTGTTTCTAAGGTATCTCCATTTGGTGTTTTCCTAGTTCAAAATAAAGATACTACGTAAATATTCACTGTCAATGGGCAGCAGTTGAAACAGTTCCTTGAATCCTTTTTTGAGTCATCGATGGAGGAAATCTAGGTTTATAAAACAATTTTTGAATTAAATTCACTGTGTTTTGTCCTTCATCCCCACATTCTCTTTTATTGCGGTGAGAACACTACACACGTTAGGTTTGGGGGATGGGTATATTTCAGTGTAAGTAAGGAATTTTCATCATCATTCTTCTTTTAATCTTTTTACCTTACATAATTGTATTGTTAAATTTCCCCATTCCCTCCCCCTCACCATTGTGCTGGAATATTTTTTTTCATACCCACTTTATCATGTAAAATGAATCTTGTTTAATCATGTATGTTATTGAAAATGCATGAAGAATTTTTGTATTTATTTTAGTTTCAACATTCTTTTTTTTATGATATGTGCATTTCAGCATGAATTCAATACTTTGGTGTGACATTATTTTTGAATTTAGTTCGTTTTCCGTGATATAAATGGTTGTATCATTTTGACACCTTTGAGAATAATGGTACGCTTTGTGTGAAAAGTTAAGGTAAAATTGTTTCACATAATATCTCCACACAACTTTTCATCCAACAATGAAGTGTAAATAATATATTACTTCATTGATAGTAAATATATGTCAGTTTATTTTTTTTCTACGTTCAAAAATTCTTTTCCATATGTTAATTCCTCATCTGATCTATTTCTTTACTATACCAGACTGACCTATGCATGTTTACATGTTATCCAACTGTTGTACTCCCTCAAAAAAATGGATGTATATTTGGTAGGTCAGAAACCACCATTCTTAGACATTTTATATTGTAATAACTATTAAAATTAGTGTTTTGGGGATATCAAAAAATGGTTGGGAGAAGAGTGTGAGATTTTTTCCAAGAGAAGCGTTTGAATAAAATATAAAAAATGGGAGGAGTGATGAAATGTACAACATATGGTGATATCTGGGTTCCTAGCTTATAGTTTGACTTATGGTAATTCTTATGTGAGTGGGTCTTGAAATTGGATTGTGAAGGATATAGGGTAGGTTTGGCAGAAAAGATCATGTATGTTGATAATTTCTAAAAAACATATATGTACTTAATAGAAGTTGGAAAGAATAGAATGAAATGTATTTCAAAAACATACACATGTTGAATTACTTACATGATCAACATTTGAATTATTTTCATTGATTGGAATCATGCATCTCATGTAATTTCATTTGGATACAATTTTAGAGACGCCATTTTCCATTATCACTGAGAATAACTCCATGGTGTGCTATTTTTTTTATCACATTTCAATCATGAATTAAATTTTCATTGAATGTTAAATATTAATGATGTTTGAAATATCTACATGCACATTTTTTTTTTGAAATATGACTTTTCATAGGAATGAAAATGTTTTTGTGTGGGGTTGTGATCGCACCATGATTCACTATTTAATTTTCACCCCTACACTAATGTGCTAAACTAGTTTTATTTTGAGAATTATAAAAATAAAAAAAATGAACTTCATATTTTATTGAATTTTTTTGTCACTTATAAAATGTTCAGTGTTAATATTTTAAAAAAATTCATTGAATATGAAGGTGATTTGGAGGGCCCTAGATGATGTTTAAAAAAATGGGCCAAGCTACACAGGATCCAAACACACCGGTTTACTAAACCATTCAATACTACAAAACCATGAATCCAAATGGGATAAAATTTTGTGTAACGACACAAAATTTAATGGTATACATTTAATCTAAAGCAACCCTAGCCCAATTTTTCCACTAGGAGGTCCATGTGACCTGATCTGTCCAACACACCAAATTCGAACGAAGTCAAATGTTGTGTGTTGTGATCTATCCATATCACGATCTGTATGTGTCAAAATAAAGAAAAAAAATCAGTGAAGATAGTCAAAATTTGTTGAATCAAATTTTCATGTTTTACCAAACTGAGAAAAAGCATTATACCCATCAAAAAATGGATATTTGGTTTTACAAAATCTGTGTTCCCAAAACCTCATTCCATGTTGCCTATAAAATGATTACATGGGAACCACATTTGAGACTTCAAACCATAAGAAAATATTTCCAAATTCAGAGTCCTAGAGGAGTATCCTCTTCATTTCAGAAGCTATGAAGTCCCCTATCCTCATGGGGGATCAATAATAAAGGAGTATTTCCACTCGAGCTTCCCCCTCCTCCCAATGTCGAGTAAAATAGTGGGAATTTGTTGTGAGGGAGATACACACGTTTAAAGGCAGTTATGATGCTTATATTAGCTACTGGATTGGAGTGATTTTGGTTTTTAAACATTTTATTCCATGTATCTTACAATATTTTCTATTTTATGTCTTGTTTTGATGAATGTGATTGATTTTCTCTTAACATATAACTAATCGGTGTGATGTTTTTAGTGCATGACATGGGTTGTTCTGATTGGATAACATAAGAATCCTTTTACTACCTACTTTATTGAGATTTAAACCTTCTTTGTAATATCTTTTTCGATGCATATTTTCTGAACATTGAAAATATGATGATTATGTCAAGGATTGGTTTTTCATGAAATGAAATAAAGGATTAGGTATTAATCGGGATTCCAACTAATTGCAACCAAATAATTAATCCAAACCCAAATGAATATCTACGAAAAATTAATAAGAAATGTGTATAGTGAAATCCGAATGACCCCATTCTCTCGTAATTTTAAAAACACCACCTTAATCTATAAACTTTTCAAATATTTACGTTAATATATTTTCTTTAAACTATATTCAAAATCACCTCCTTTTTATTAATTTTTATTAAAAATGCATATTCGTAACTTATCATTGATCCTTGAGGGGTGACATAGGGTCTAAAATATACTATAAATAATCCTTAAAATCACAATCAACATGGCATGTCACAACAACATAGTCATCTTCCTAATATGGGGTTTCTACGTAGCATGTTTCTTAGAAACTATATTGTGTAATGTAGATAGACATGGGGTTTTAGAAGAGGAAAAAAGTGAATATGTTATTGATGGTGTTGGTAACACTGGGATACACCTCCATTTTTTATAACAAGATAGTTGAAACTTTTTATATGATCATTTAAAATAGTTTGGTTTGAATGACTGCTAAAGTGAACTGCTGAATATTTTCACCCATGTTGCGATTTTTGATGTTATTGCCTATGAGTCTTGGTTTTATATATGGATTATATATAGATGTGACTAATGTATTGGGTTTGAAAAAGATATGTCCATTCCATGTACTCCATTCTTCTATGTTATCAACTTCTGTTACCCTATTTATTAATAAGGAATCCCTATTATAAGTTGTATTAATTATCAATGAATATGTATGTTAACTGAATAATGTTAATGTAACAAAAAATGTGGTATTAATTTGATAAGGTTTCTATTTGGTGTGTGGTTCCCATTCTCTCAAATCAAAGGATGTGAAATTTCTAAGAGTTAAATCTAGTTTACGAGTTTATTATGAGTCATTTTTTTGTTTTTTTACTATATATGACCATTAAAACTAATTTTGGTGGGTGGATTCAATGGTGTATCCATTGGTTCCAAAATCAAGACTGGTGAATGAAATTGTGCTTTGAGGGTGGCATGATCGTAGTAAACATTATTCCAATAAATCTATTGGTCAAAATTATATTCCTCTCTAGCCATAACATCTTTCTAATAATCCACTTTTTACATTAAGGTGGTGGACACACATTTTTTGCATGCCAATGATTTTCCATGTATCATATGTCATGAATCCAATATTCCATATATTATTCCTCTAAAGAATAATAATTCATGGATTGTGTGAAACTACCTCTTATGATATTAGAAATATTCAGGGTGGTCACTAAGGATAACATCATTGTGTTTCCATTACTCTGGTAGTTTGAGTTGTAATTTTTTAGTGGTTACAAGGAAATTACTAGAAAACTATTAATTTTGAATAAATATACCTTTTTCTTCTAATCCTAAAATCATGGTTGTAATTGGTCTCTTTTTACCTCTAACCATGGGTGGTTTTTCTAATAATATCACTTGGTGGGAGGATCTATATGAGTTGGGTTTTTCTTAGGTGCTTCAGTACCCCCACTACTAGTTTGAGGGTGAAAATAGTCTTATATAATTTCCGATCATTTTTTTATGTTGTGGGAATGTGATGAAATTTTCACATAGTTTTCTAAATTGAATATTGAATTCACTATTCGGTGTCTTTGAACATATAGAATCCACTATTGAATTTTGATGTGATCTATGTTAATTATGTCTCATCTCAAAGGTTCTCACCATATTGTTCATGAATTCTACTTGCAATAGTGGGGCATTGAGTGAGTGCCTCATACCCTCTCATCTAGAGATAATGTTAGAGACACTATCTTTTTAATGTTTTTTTCAATTGGCGAGTTATACATTCATTATATTTCTTAGTGTGGAGTTGAACTAATAAATGAATTGATGATGATGGTATTACATACCCATTTCAACATCATTTGGAAAACTATTCTACTCAACCATGGATGAATATATAAGATTTTTTACAAAAATACGTAGTTTTTTCACACCCTTTTCGCCTTCCAATACCATCATAGTGCCACATCAGTCCATAATGTTTGTAATATTCTATTTTGGATCACTAGTTCCATAAATGGTTACGATAATTGGGTAACAAAAAATGGGTGGGTGTAATGTATTGGCCTCTAATTTGGGATACACCTCCATTTCCAATTGAATAGGGGCATGTATGACATTATGGATTCTATCATGGAATCTTGGGACTGAATATAGTTTATGTGTTCTAGAGGTACTGGCATCTAAAAAAATTACTATGATTATAGATTAGGAGAAGATAGAAATGGTTGACGTAATTTCATATCAAAATAATTATAAATCCATTACATTTTTTGATGATTCCCTAGATAAGGAGGATGTTATTGTGGTAGAGGAGGGAAATAACATCGAAACTCAACTTCCACATTTATTTAAACCAACTTCATAGATCCAGTACCATCCTAATGCTCAAATTCCTCCCTTATAGTTATATTGGATTTCTCCTGTTGGGTTGTAGGAGAGTTAGTTGTTTCCTCTTGATTGAAAAACCTAGTGGGGATATTTATCTTGAGTAATTACTCATTAAACTATCTGAGGTTTTATATCATATTCTCATACTGGTCTATTCATTCCAATATGGAGGATATTTCATCCCTTATAGATTATGAGTGGGATGTAGCCACATGATTCCATTTAACCGTTGAGTTATTATTTCAAGGAGGTGGTAACATAGAATTTGGGGGTGTAAAATTATAGTTATTCATCTACTTCATTATACGTTTAGCCTAATTTTTTTAATTTTAAATCATCTACCTATCATGGAATAATTTTCACATTGTAACCTTATACATTTTTACTTTTGGTGGTATCATTTTCTAGATTTATTATGGTGATGTTCACTAAGAAATACCGAGTGTTGTAGTCACCCCTTCATTGTCCAAATAAAATGAAATATTTTCACTACCCATGATCCCTTAAAGTGTTATGTTATAATCAATACCCTAGACATTATTTTTATTGGTTAATCTTGTCTTATGGACCTTGAGGGGTTTGATTATATTTTTTAGATATTCCCCTTACCCTCTCTTATGAATAGGGACCTTGAGGGAGTTTTTTATCATGATTTTTGGGTGGCCTTGAATGATAAGGTTGAGTCTCCTTATTAGAAGAACATTTGGGATGTTGGATATAGATATTTCCTATTTAACCAGGAAGAGACATATTTCCATTGTAGTTATTGAAAAAAGTCTCCTAGCCCTATTTGCTGGGGATGATTTGGAGCCGTTGTTGGAACTTTTTTATCCTTTTTGAGGATCTGTTGGCGCCTAGGATAATAATGGAGGTAAATATTCCCCCATCCTTATGGGATAGGGTTTGTTTGGAGCACCCTTTTATTCATTATTGAAAATATTGTGGTTTGATTACCTAGGGGTGGAGGTGATGATAAAAACACTTCCATCCTTTTGGTATGGATTTTCTCCCAGTGGCTACCATTACGATCTTCATGATTTGTTGTTATTTCATTATTATTTTAGATGAGTGATTTTAATGATTTTGGTGGAAGGAACATATCATCTTTATTTTTCAGGTAATCTATTAATTCAACATCTTTATTTGTGATGTGTTCCTACTATATCAAGATGCCTATCTTAGGAACATTTTTATAGGGATCTGTCTTTGTTTATGATGGCACTTCATTCCTAGAGTAGAATAGTTTCATTGGACTAACAAAATAGTTCGAATGTTACCCATCCCTAGGATATGTTATATTTCTTATTAATTGTTGGATACCTTGTGTAGAGATATATATTTTCCAATGGATTGGGATAATTGTGAAATTTCATACTCACTCCATCCTTGGATACATATGTCTAGTTAGGTTCAAAAATTTGTTGGAAAAGAGAAACCATGTTGTGGAGGAAATTCTATTGTAGGCTATGAAAACACCATTTCGATCCTAGGAATTAGTCTATAGATATCTAATATAAGTCTATCTGAAAATATATCATGTTCATTGCCTATAAGTTACCATCATATATTTGAGAAGGTAAGGGTCTTTATTTTAATTTCTATGTGGTTTCCCACCTGTTTTAGTGGATGTAAGTCACACACTTCTCTTTTAGATTATCTAGGTTTTCATAATTAGAAGTAGTGATGTGTCAAAACATAGTTTGGGGGTTATCTCCAGACATCTCTTTCAATATATCCCTATCACCACCATCTTCATCATGGTCATATTACACCACTTTGTTATACCATTGATATCACTTTGCTATGTCACCTACTGAACAAGGAAAGGTGTTAGTGGATGTTGATTGGGAAATATATATGGATAACCCTGGTGTTTTGGGAACCTTTCCATAACAAGGTTCCATGAAATGTAGAGGCTTTACATGCTATAGTGAGATATCATTGTGGGAAGTTTTTCAATGTAGATGTCCAAAATTAGAGTGTCATATACTATTTTTATACAACTATAAGGATGAATATCATGGTGGTTATCCCATTCTAGTTTATATGGAGAGTCAATGAACCCTCATAGTGTTTAATATATGTGTCTTAAAACGTCAAGGTCAATAGAACTTGGATGTGTAGGAATATGAGTCATGTCAAATATCACAACCACAATATGTTGACCTACCTTTATGGATTGATTAGGGGAATGTGAATAATACCTAGTGAGCACTAGAATATTGTAGTGATCATCTGTTACTATTTGAAAATAATCCTATTAATGAAAATTTTTTGGAGTATACCAAGGATAATATCAATACATGATTAAGGTATGAGAGTATATTTGAGTTTTTTTAGTATATGATTGTAAACCTTGGTAAAAGAGGGAGTATTAGGATGATTAGAATGTTCATTCCATAACTGCAATTTCTGACAGACCTATGTAATTAGATTAGGGATATGAGACTCCTCCTATAAACCCTATGAATTCTACTAGTAAAATATTTCATTTGTGGGTGTATGAATGTGAGGGTGACTCCAATAAGCTACTGTAATATATATAATAACTTCATCAACAAGGATATGTGCCTTCTCGGATGTAATAACCAAATCATGTTGCAAGACCTCAATTGGAGAAGGATATGGGACCCACTACGATTAAGAATTGGAATATGTTGATGGAATTATTAAATTGGTATGTGAGCCTATAATAAACAGATTTCCAAAAAAATTTAACATCCCCTAGTCATAAAATGAATAAGATCCCAGTCTCGTGCCTCTTTCATTACTGTAATATTCTAATAATCCTCCTGGATGGGAGAATTAATGTGTTCTTTCACTAGAGTAGCCACCTTTTCATGTTGATTATGATGATATGCAGCTAGGGATGCTATGATTGGTATATATTCCTACCCATATATCTTTACAAATACTATAATATCCTAGATGTTCCCTGCTGTCATTTCTAGAAAATTATAGTACTATGATAGATTATGTGAAGTAAAATAAGCCTATACATTATTGGTCACCATGATATACTGGAAAATTTATTTGATTGAAATGGGAATATAATCCAACTCATGTCCTCTATATTCCATCTAAATAGGTTGATTTAATTCATATGTGGGGATGTGGATATGTGCTTACCATATGTTTGGTTTTGGAATATTCTTTTAGGCCTAATATGGGTGAAAAGGGATATGATCCTTCTTTCCATTTGATGATAAAATATTATGGAATGATTCATCAGTGGTATTGGTGATATGTTCCCTCTTTCTTTGATATAAATCTTTCCACACCTAATGAGATCTATTTGTCTCATGGGTATGACTTTTCAATGAGGTCACCTATGGGGAATTTGCCTCAATAAGAGATTGTGTGACATTGGCAGGATGTAACAAGATATAAAATTCGATAGGATACCTCATAGGTAAGTCCTTTACTAGGGTGGAGCCATAGTTGACCCCTTGATATGCCTTCCAAATTTAAGGAAGACATTAATTATCACTCTTTTGGGATAGTCTCTCTATGTGTTTAGTAGTGGTGACTGGTTTCATCATTTTTGTCATAACCAACTTTTAGTGAGGTGGGATTTTAGTATTTACATACGAGAAACCACTATAAACATCCCTAAGGTTCGAGATCATCCTATTTCAATGGTATTAGATGGAAAAAATTCATAATATGATGTTGAATACATCATGAGGGTGATGTTTTCTTCATTCTACAGAGGTTTCTATCCCAACGGATGTTTCAGAATGGATTCCTGATGATTCCACAGTCTTGGATTAGGGCAATGATTGTGAAAAAAGTATCCACAGACACAAAGAAAACATGTAACTAGGTCACTAATAAATGCATCATCTCATGTATGAATGATTCCAAATTAGTTATACAAGGGTAAAAAATGTTATTTATTATTTTATTTTATTATTCTTTCCTAAATGGGATTCACGAATATGAATTTTTTAAATAAAATATAATTTTATTCTATTATTGAAATATTCATGATGGTTTAAATAAATTATATAGGAGATTAAAAATAAAATGGCCCAACATGTGGCCAACACATATCTTTCCTTATCGAATGATTCCTATTGGTTTGGACAAGTTTAGATTTTGAAACAATTTATAGGGAAATATAATGGTCCAATGGGAACTGGTCAATCTATACCATTACATTCATTAAAGGGTTGAAATAGTTTAATGGTTTTACATTGAGTTAACAATTTAGGTTTTTGATGGAAACTCCTAGTCGCTCCCATATCCACAATGAGCTATGGGTCTTTATTCCCTTAGTAGAAAATAATTTGATGTTACAAACCCAATGATGATTTTGATATAACATTGGTTGAAAGGATGAGATGTTAGGATCATCAAAATCCTTTTTGGAGAATTATTTACTACTCTAGGATGATCCTAAAAATTTATGAAATGTTCATGAATCCTTATCACGACTCGACATGGGACTAGTTTTCCTTACATAATAATTGGTTATTAATGTATTGTACATGAAAGAGGGTGTACTATTAACAACACAATTTATATATATATAAGTATTTCCATCTATATCCTATTATTTACTAACAATGATTGATAAATTATACCATAAATCCATATATCTATGCGCTATGGAGTTTATTGTCACCAAGAAAAGAGTTTGATGTTTGGAAATTAGGATTAATCCTTAACAATGCATTATACATATCCTATGAGTACAAGAATCAAAACACACATAGTTCATTTTGGGGGTATACACATATATTTTCCCTTAAATTTGAGGGGGAATTACACACATAGGTTTACCTGATTAGTGTATTTTTATTAATATAGAAGAATGATCATTTCATGTACCAAGGGACACCTCAGTCGTGATTAGTGTGAGAACCAATATATAGAAATAGATAATGTGCACTACCCAAAGGTGCATCACATAAATGCTGATGCACCCCAAATGGAATAGGAATAAAATATATGGGAATGATTTTATCCCATATGGTAATGTTTTAAATTCATGTTTGATATGGGTCTTATGATATACGAAGGCATCCAACATATACTAATTATAAAAGGAATCAGAGATGGTGTTGATTACAGTAGACCCTAATACATTGAAGGATGAGGAATGACACCAAACCCAGAGGGGGTGAGACCTATGAGCTAGATTAAATGTAATTTTAAGTGACACACACCATGCTGTATTTCCATTTCACATATATAGATCATATATTTTAATGGATTAATGGAATCATATTCATTATTTTTTTCAATTATGGATGAAGTGATATATTGACCATGAAATGTCCATAGAGTGGTCTCAGATAGCAAGGGGACTACTTTCAAGGACATAGAATTCTTAAAGTATCATGAGTATGTTACCTTAATCCATTATTGATATTATACATGTAAATGAGAAACATAGACAAGGACACATGGTTGGGGTAATTCATGGGTCAAGGAGTCATATCTAATTATTCCTTCTCTATGAGGTTGGCATGTTTGAGGATATATGCCTAAAATGTATAACAATGTCAGACTATCATTTTTGACATGTCTGAATAAATTTTTTTGACACGGAATACATGTATGAGAATCTCATCCAAACAAGTATGATTATTTCTTCCTAAAATGTATTGAGGTCATTGTATGATAAATTCTAACATGTCAATATGTATTCACATGATCTATCTAACATGTACATAGGTTCTAGGATGATGAAGGTTGACATGTATTGATGTATTCAAATGATCTGGATGAAATTTCAATAGGTTTTCATGTGATAAATGTTTACATGTCTGGATGACTTCACAATATCTAGCTGACATATCATGAGGTCGTGTTGTGATCAAGGTTGATGTGTCTGGATGTCATCACATAAACTAGATGAAATGTCCAGATATTATCACATGGTCAAAGTAGACATGTCCATATTTATTTTCATGATATAGAAAACATGTACAATTTTATTCTCATGATCATGGTTGACATGTCTATGGGATTTTATATGAACCAAGAAGATATGTCTAGGGGATTTTACATGAACCAATCCGACATTTCCACAGGATTTCCAATGAACCATGATGATATGTCTAAAGGATATCACATGATCCCACTGACATGTCTAGGGGCACTCACATGAACTTGGATTACATGTTTTAAGGTCGTCATATAAAATAGGATGATATTCTCGATGTCATCAATTGATCAATGGAGATTCCACATGAAACACATGACCCCATCATTTTAAAATAAGTGTAACTACATTCACATGAATCTTCCATCATTTTCATCATTCATCATGTGAATGCCTCAATGTTTTTAAAGTTTACTCCTACAAGGATTTTGGTTGATCAATACAGGACACTAATATTCTATCTCATGATCTACCTAACATGATAGAAATCCTTTGATTGATTAATGAAGTCATTATGAAAAGAAAAAATAGATAATTCATAATCTCATAAGTTACTCACCAAATTTTTTTTTGGGAAACTCTTGAGATTGTCCACTTCTTTTCTATGGAACCTACACTTTTTCCTCTACTTCTGTTTTTATGTTTATTTCATTTGTCAAGTTAGTATTTTATACGAATCATCACGATATATATATGATTGATTTTATAGTGATTAGGTATCATATTATGGATTGATTTAGTATATGGAATAGTACATTTTCTCATATGGTGGAACCACATGATGCCAGTGGAGTTATCCTTGTGTCACATGATAAATAATGACCAAATTATCACAATTCCATACCTAGGATTCTTGAACCCATGGATTTTAAAAGGCTATCCAAATGATCAATATAAAATTTTATTGAGCCTTCATGAGATCCAAGATGGTTTGTCAAATGGCCTTCTCAAGATCAGACCACATGTTTGAGGGCCATAGATATATCAGACCTTTTGTTTGAGGGCCTTCACAAGATCCGGCTTCAGGTCAAAGGGCCATCGTGAGATCTATTTTTGGAATTTTGAAGGGAATCTATAAGATCTAGATGACTAGTCATAAGTACTTTGTTTGATATACTTATTGATCATGTGAAGTTTTTAATCCCATCACTTGGAAAATAGTGTAACATCCATTTCAATAGGATTCCGTAATTTTCATCATTTTTTGGTGACATCATTACTAATTTTCAAATCATTGTTCTATAATTTCCCATCAGGAAATTATATGATTGATTTGACATGCCTGAGGTACTTCACATGATGAGAGGAACATGTATGGGTATTTATGATGATAGATGAACTTATCAAACATAGTGTGTGATCCTGTCAAAATATAACCAATATAAATAACTAAGCTTAAAGAGCCCATCATTTTTATGTTTTTATAATGAATATAAAATTGTTTTTCTAGAGTTTTTCCATTTATATTTCATTTTATAAGGATAAATCATCTGAGGGGATTCATTTAATCATGAAGGATTCTCTAATAATGAATCAAATGGTAATTTAATAGATCAAGAAAAGCACATTAGTCCTTCATGTGATGTCCCCATGGTCATGTAATGATAAAAATTTTTGAATATCATGTGACTTGTGAAACCTAGGATCTTGATCTCCATGTATCCATTCATCATCATTCATTTTTATTTGGAAAAAAATATGTGTGATTTGGGGGCTTCTTTAACCCAAATTTTTTTTATTCCTCATCTGGAGGGTGTCAACAATAACATGGACATAAAATAGGTTAATTGAATTATAGTTTTCTTAGTCTAGTAACCTAATTTGTTATGGATATATTATAATGTCCATGAATTTTTGAATAAATCGATAAATGGAATGAAATTCTCACATTTATCATGGAAATTGGGAACCTAACTATATGTAATTTAACTGGTTATACTAATGTTAATTTCATGAGTTGAAAATTTTTGGTTATTATGAAATATTTTTTATTATTGATGCTTGTAAATGTGATTTATTTCAAAGCCTTTTTCCTAATATGGCACTACTATGAATGATTCCTAAGGGTGGGATGTTACATTTACATCGACTATTTTATAGTAATGTATCATGCTTATGATTGGTGATTGAGGGAAATATCTATGATATCTGAGTGTAAGGCCTGTGGTTACATCCTCTAACTGTTGGTGTGATTCATGATGTATAATACTACATGACATCAATATTCATGAGTTATAAACTATCTGAGCATAAGATGCACCATAATTGGATACTGAAGGTAGAGATGATTTTTCCTAAGTTTGATATTTTTGACATAATAAGGGTGGGTTTAACTACATCATGAAATGATATGGGTGATTGATCGTCAATACGAGAATAATTTAGTGATATAGAGTATTCATCATCAGTAGGAGGATCCAAAACATGATATCAATATCAGGAATTTTGTTGAAGTGGTTTTTTCATACCCTCAGTGTCAACTCATGGATCAAGTGTCAGTAAATTTATTTCATCTCTGGTAATAATTAATTAAATTTTTAGATCAGTGTAACTCTTTATTTAATCCACTATATACTCATCATGGATTTTTTTACAAGTCCTTGGTAGTGGTATGTTGAGTTGTACCCACATCCTATTTGGACCCCTGTTTGTTACCCAAGAATATTCACTGGATATCAGTTAGGATAAGGGAATTGGAACCTGGATGGAAGGATTTCTTATTTAATGGGTCATTTCTTAGAGATGGAACCAACATGGGGTTTAAGACTGTGGATTTCAAGAATTTAATTGATTCCATTTTTTCATTCATTTGTCTCAGTACCAGCCTGACATCTAGATTCATTCAGTCTATCATTAAAATATTCTTATATTACATATTTTTAGATTTGTTCATATTTATATATCATTCCTTGTTGATAAATATTATTTCCATAATAGTTGATTCATTTTACTCAATTGTATACTCTCCCAACTATACCATTTACATGATGTACATAACTATGAGGTGAAGTTCAAGAGAGAGTTATATATTGAGACATTGACAGATGATTGGGATCTTGAGTTCATAAACTTAACATAGAAGGTAATATCAGTGATAGACTATAAAATATTTTCCCCTGACCTATAGCGTTTTTGTTCTATCCTTACAAGAGGATGACGTATCTAGTGTGAGATGTTTTCATGATGTACATAACTATGATATAATGTTAGAGGTAAACTAATTATAGGTCTAAAATGATCTATATATGATGAACCAGTCTCCCATAATGAAAGATAATCTGATAGAGTCCTTTGGTGGTTCCCTAAAAGATTAAGTTTGGTGATTGAGGAGTACTTCATTGTGATTCAAGAAGTGTTTCTATGATCGTTACTACCTATGATGTAGTGGGTACATCAACTAAGGGAGTAGAAATCTGACTCAAGCTCTAAACTCAGTGAAGTGATTTTACTATTTTATGATGTTCTATATAAGCCATAAAAATCAGTATAATATAGTGGAGTTTTTTCCTATTTTATGTTAGGTAATATACGTAAGTTATATAAGAAAATTCAATAGCGGTGTTATGGTAAGGGATAATAATAGAAACTAGTGTATGTGGGGGAAATAGCTACACAACAATAGACTGAGACCTATAGATCCATAATCCATTCATGTCCATGTACGGGATGTAATACCCTAGAATAGAGGCCTATGTACCAACTTGAGAGAACTGAAAAATTTAGTTAGACTCGACCATAAGGTAGAGAGGTGAATCCAATGCATGACATGCAGTCTATTATGACAAGTTTGAATTCAAGACCTTATACCATCAAATTTATAATAGTTATATCCTCTACCCTAGCCTATTTTTTTATATGTATTTTTTACATTCATTTTTTTATTATCCTATTACAAATGGTTTTGGATTGGTGGTGGAGATCATGGATGGAATTATGACCATCGAAACACTATTGGGAGTTTAATCAGAGGATATAAAATGTTGAAAGGATTTTTTTCCCTAAAATTAGTGGCTATTATTTCCTTTTGTAATTTTTTTAATGGGAATGAATGGTTTTTATTTGAACATTAGAATGAATTAGATACTATTATAATTGTATCATATTGACTATTATCGAATGAGGATTTCCTTTCATCCTCCAGACAAAAAAATCTATACTCCCCATATTGAGTGGGGTAAATTGGATATTCATGTAGGAAAAATTTAGAGAATATTGTATTGTCTCACTTATAAAATAGAATTACTTCAACTAGATAATGTTAAAATTCTACTAGATACTTTTCCACTTGTTCTGAATAACTTTCATGACATTTATCCTAATTTATTCTCCAACTTACCACCCATGTGGGAGGTGGATTTTCATAATGGGTTGGTATCGGGGGATGAACCAGTTTTTATCCTACTATATAGAATGACATCATAAAAGCTTCCAAATTTGAATGTTCAATTTGGAGGTCTAAAATAAAAGGGTTTTATATGATGTAAAACATCACCATGGGGTTATTCTCTAATTTTTTCCACGAAGGATGACATGAATTTACTCTTATATAAGGACTATTGGTGGTTAAACTAGATGACGGTCTAGAAAAAGTTCCCACATCCACACATTGATGATCTCTTAAATCATATTATATGTTCATATATTTTTTCAAATATTGAATTGAGATCAGGGTTTGATCGATTTTGTGTGAGAACATCATACATACCCCAGACATCTTTTTCGTTGAGTTATAGATTTTAGGAGTTTATGGTGATGCTATTTTATATTTAGATATTACCCATTGATGATTATGGTATTAATTAAAAATTCTTATCATCTTTTAATATACTATTTATGGAATTTTTTATCATCCCAATATTAGTGTACTCTATATTTATAGACGATCATTACCAACATCTTGAAATGATCCAAAGTAGATTGATAGATCATTGAATTTATCCCAAACTATATAAGTGATAATTTTATATTTATAGTGTATTATAATTTTGATGTTTTAAATTAGAGGATAGAGTGGTAGTGGAACTAGAGAATTTAGAAACCATGGTATCTTGGTAGTGACTTGAGAATTTCATTGAAATTCAGAGTTTTGATGGAATAAAAGTCTATTATCATTATTTCATCCAAGAATTCTCTATTTCGTAAGAACATCTATATGGGATGAACATGAATGGATTATAGTTTGTTTTGAAAGATCCATGTGAGAAATATTTCCCTGAGAATAATATCTAGATGTGATCCTCATCTTGAACGTTCTTGGTAATGAATATACCATGTACATTGTCACGTCTGATGTTGGAATCTATGAATTTATGAGTTTTGAGTACTGATTGGTTTCTTTTGAATCAATATAGATTAGACCATACGAGTGGAATTTACTTACAGGTGATCTATAAGAATCTATAGTGGTACACATTCCTAATCAACAAAGGCACTATATATAATATTAATGATTTTTTTTCTATAACCGGACAACAAAAATCCCTTTTTTATATTATCATAGTGATACCAAAACCGTCAGAAGGGGTGGTGGGTTGAGTATCTAGATTCCTTTTAATTATATTTGGATATCACACCAGGAAAAGGAAATGTCATTTTTTATTCCATAAGTCAAAAATTAAAGATAGAGGCACTGAAAGAGGAATGTGATGAGTAGTGTTGGATGAAACTCTTTTCCTGCATGCATCTAGATTTCTTTCAGAGTCTCTAGGATGAGTAGTTATGTATTAAAAATATGTATTACCAATGTTTCTATACTGGATTATGAAAGACTATTTATCTAACCTGGATGGTATATTTGTCTGTGAAAAATTATCTAGTAGGGATAAATCATCATGATGGTTTATTAGAAACAATTAAGTTATTCTTATCTGTAAAGATGTATTGAATCCTATAGTATATTTTGAAGAGTTTCTAAGACAGTTTTATTCTTAATTTTTTTGGTACATTAGGTTATAATGAATATGTCTCATGGTTTATGTAGAATGTACATGTTTCCTTGTTGAAAAAGTATATTAATATTTTCAGGGTGAGTTGTCTCACATATCATCATATGAATGCTAAATATAAAAGGCCTCTTAGGATGTTACAACCTCTTCCCATTCTATAATGGTTGTATAATGATGTAAATATGTACATTTTGGTGGTATTTATCATGATAACCTTCATAAATGATGTAGAATGGGAGATCATAGATCGATTAAGAAAGGTATACCACTTCTTTCATATCAAGTAAACCTTTATTGTGGATATTCCATGTGGTCTCTATATGTGGGAGATAATTCGGCTACATGGTGTTACCATGAGTATCATTTTAGATCAAACTACTTATTTTACCTTAGATTTTTGAAAGTGTATTAAAAAAGTAATTGGTATTATAGGTTATTTTGAGTAGAACCTCACTTCCTTAGACTTATGGCCAATATCAATAGATGATGCACATTCCATAGGTTATATTGAAAGATTATTCCTAGATTATGCAGTTTCATTATATTATTATATATACATTATAGATTTTTCTTAAAAATATATCTTTTATAAATTTATCCAAAATAGATACATTATATTATTTGTATGTAATACCAATCTATTCAACTCTATACATGTTAGAGGATGGTGAGCCAAAAAAATTGACCTAGTCTATTGTAGGAGACTTATGAGATGGTTCAATTGATTTTAATGTGGTTGGTAACCATGCATATCTAGTAGAAATAATTTGGTAGCCATAAAATATGACCAATGGAGTTTATGGATGGTGATCATGATTTCCCTTGGTTGTCTCCTAGGATAGGGACACACAATGTCAGGATGAAATTTAAGTGAAAACATTGGATTATATATACATTTGAGATAGTGTAAGGGGTATTTATATTGGTGTACTTTTTATACCATATATTGTTCTATAACAATATTCACAACATGATTAGTGTCTTTTAGTGTCAGAGTTATCATCCCGACCCTTGTTCTATTATGTACATTTAAGACATGGATTTGGATGTTAACGAATCCTTTGAGGAGGATCTGATTTGTATCATTAAACAAATCAGGAAGAATATGTTAATGAAGACCCTAAATCTAGTGGAAGGGCAATGGTTGAATGGGTATGTACAAGAGGATACCTGAGAGAGGGTTTCAGATATATAGACATAGTTTCCAGACCTGTTCATTGATACCCACTAATATTCATTGGAGAATAGATTAGTGCTGAGATATTATATGTTTGGGATGTCGTATGATCCAATATATTTTGAAGAATGTGCCTCTTCATGTATTAGTAAAACACCCCATGATATATATTTTTTCTTTTATCCTTGGTATTAGAGACTTAGAAAATTGGGGTTTTATAGAAAAATGTTGTATTATTTGGTTGAATATGGGTATTCTGTATCATGGAGACATCGGTGGTAGCATAAGGAAGGAAACAAAAGTGTTGATGATTAGGCTATGGTGTTGGGAGATTGATGGAGGATGTTCAATGCCAATAAATTTTTATTCATATCTACGAAATGGTGGAATTATGGGGCAAAGATCTTACCATAGAATATGAGCTCTGTGTTATAGGTTGGACAATTTTTGGGAAAGGGAATCAAGGTTCAATTTGGTCGGCTCATCCAAATCACAAACCCCTTGGTCAATGAGCTTGGCAATGCCATAGCCTACATTTTTGGATTTTACATTTTGTGGAATGGTGTATTAGGATGCATCATATTTTTTTTGGGGGGGGGGGTTATAGGATTTACATAATTTCCCCAGTCATGTCTTTTGGATGTGGTTTGAGCAAGAAGTAAAATGTGTGGTCCCTTGAGCTATGTTTTTGTCCATCCTGGTTTAGTATGTTCTGCAGTACAGTCTTGTAGGTTGTTCCCTTGTCATATATTTTATAGGATATCTAAAAATAACATTAATGCCTTAAAACAATTCATTTACCATATCTTATAGATGAACCTTAGGGCCTAAGGTGGTCTATTGAAGGCCTTTGAATCATCTTTTTATAGGATTCAACCCCCACCTTCTAGGGATAAATTAGTAGTGATCTAATCTGTCCCTTGGAAACCACTAAGGATCCTATTTAAAAATGAATAATTTATTTGGATATTTGTATTTTTGATCCTATACATTTTAGTATGGATTTACTAGAGTCCATCTTTGACATATATGAGTGTTCATGTCTTCTACGATGAAATTGTTGGTGGTATAGAACAACTCATTAAAATTATATTTTTAGTCTTTATAGTATGTGATATTGTAAAATCATAACATTTTCTAGAGAATACATGGGATTGATTATATATATTCATTTTCATTGTATTAGTTTCATTTAAATTTGGTGTCATTGTTTAGTGTGTTTGGGTGAAAATTGAGGGAAGTGGTAGAAAAAGGGGATGTGCAAGATTGGAGCACGATTAGAGTCAACCTCGCTTTCCATTCCAGGAAATTAGGCAACCGTAGATAGTGGGGTTTTACATGGAAAGTTCATGGTTTTTAATAATTTTCACCCTAAAATGAGAAACCATGCACCCATAAAAAAAATAGGTGCATCGTTGGTTCATGGTATGGGAAAACTGTGTTCCCCTGTGTAAGAAACCGTGAATCGGAATTGAATTTCCCAAAAGTTAGTTTTTAATCTACCTGAACCCCCAAAACATTCCCCGTATAAACCATACTAAGAAAAACTATGTGTTGAGGGTTTAAGATATTTTTTTTAGGGATTTGAAGGCCATATAACATCCATTATGTGTGATTCAATGTACAGATCTTGGATCTTCATCCCTCTTGGTAAGTGGATCTTTCCCTATGACATTCCCATTATTCTTCAATTCTCTCTTTCATTAAGTGGAAATTATATTCTATTTTTTATAGATAAAAATCTATATTTAATGAATCTATACAAATTTTTATGGATATACATCTAGATTTAAGAGATATTACTTTTTTTATCTCGATTTAGGGTTATATATTTTGATCCCATTCTACGTCGTTGTACTACTAAATTTTAATGGTTTTTTGTGAGTTATCCTTCATTAAAAAATTGAGGTAGGTGGCCTAATATTATAATACCACAGTCATGATTATGATTATCTAAATGAAAATTTTATAATTTATAGGGTTGTTTATAAATTGAAGTTCTCGATTAAATTAATTAATTTGGTTAAATTATTTAATAATGAAATTATAAAACTGTGGATTTAGGAATAATTAATCGGTTAATTAATTATGTGATATTGATATACTTATTTGAGATAATTAATCATAGAATTAATTATGTGATATTGATATTATGAATTGAATAATCAATCAGGGAATTAATTATGTGATATTGATGTCATGAATATAATAATTAATCAATGAATTAATTATGTGATTTTGATGTTCGGAATTGAAAAATTAATAATAGAATTATTTATTTTATATTGATGATATGAATTGAATATTTAATAAATTAGGATATATTAAGATTAAAATTAGATAATTAATTATGGAATTAATTATGATATATGATAATTTCTAAATTTTATTTTATAAATTTTTGATTTAATTAATACAATGGTTTTGATTAATTATTTGTAGAATTAATTAATGTTATGAGTATGATTAATTGATTTACAAATGAAATAATGAGAATTATTGTAATACGTGTATTAATTTTGATTAATCCTGATTGATGTGATATATTTATTTTTATATATTAGTGATATATATGTGTATATAAGTGTGTGTGTGTGTGTGTGTGTTATATATATGAATGTTTGAAAAACAAGAGTGTGACATGGTGTGCTATTTTAAAATATCACCGGAGTAGGACTGGCTCTTCTTTTTCCAAGTCCTATATTGATAAACTGTTTGATTAATGAGAGTGGGACTACAACACCCAAAAATTCCTTGATTTTTTTAAATTAAATGGGATTATTTTGAGACCAGGCACTGAGAAAACGTGTGATTCCAAGGTCTGGAGTCCCTAGAATGATCCGTCAAAAAATGCTATGTTTTAAAAAATGCACCGAAGCGGTTTTCTTAAAAAATAGAATAACTAATAAATGATTTCTTGGAATATAAATATGAGGGAATCATTACGTACATGATGGAAGGTTTACCCTGTATGCAACATTAGTTTAGTCTGCGCATGCCCTTGGTGAGAAAACTTGAAAATAGAATATCAATAAATTAAATAATAAAATAATTTTTTTTATTTTTCAAATTTGTATAAATAATGAATGGTGACTCTAATTGAAAATTTGAGACAACTGTTGATCTCATGATGGTATGATTTCTTTGGAAGAGCCTAACATTGGCCAACATGGGCCAATATTAGATGTTAGTTTTTAGCTGTAAATAAAATATTTAAGTAACAATTATTTTATTATCAAATAATTATAATTCTTAAATGGTAACTCAGATTTGGAATCTGTGAGTACCATTCATCTTTTGGGGGACTGTTTCCCTTAGGCGGTTCATAACCATGGCCGGTGTAGATCGAGGGTGAATGATAGTTTTTGGAACTTTTTTTAATCAAATTAAAATGGAGTGCATGCTCAGTTTTTCTAAAATCTAAATGGGTGTATTTATTGAATATATGAGGTCACTGTTGAATTAAGAATGGTGTCATTATCTAATAATGGACCTGCCCTTGACTAGCGTGGGTCGAGGGAAAAATTAAATTTTCAAACAATTTGAAAGAGAAATAAAATAAATTAAAAAGTTATTTTATTTTTTTTCCCTCAACGTTGAGTGGTGGCCTATCAAAAATTCTGTGTGGTGAAGAGGGGACAACTAAAAACATTAAAATAAAACCATTAGTGTGGATCTTTAACTAAAGATTAATATATATTCTTTTTCACAAATGAAACAATGTAATGACACCAATACACAGAGTAACAGAAACACTTTGATGCTTTTCTCTTTTAATGAGATAACGGGTTGGAGAAATAGTTATAGATTTGGGAGTTTATCTGAAAAATGTACAGAGAGGAATCCTCTACAATGAATAACAATGAACTCATTCTAATTTCACCCTTTTAAGTGTCACTAGCAACACGGGCGGTAGATTAAGAACATAGAAAGAAGGTGCACGAACCCACTCTTCCCCACGAAAAATCCATCCTAGGTAGTGGTTACTTTTTTATTATTTAATTCCCCATTAATTGTTATGAAACAATGAATGTTGATCAACCCCCAAACAAGTTGATTTGTGGATTTCTTTTTCATGCAGGAGAGATCTTTTTCATGAGTTTTCTCATTAGAATTAATTTTGATAGAGTCGTAATCCTATCCCCACATGTTTTAAATAAACTCTAACACGTAGGGTGATCGCCGACATGAATAAGGCATAAAACACTCCACCGTTGTGTGTTCTAGTGTCTTCTTTGTGGACGAAATGACAAGTTGAAAAAAATAATTTTTTTAGGCCTTATTGGAGAAGACGGAACCCCATTGAGGATGAAGGAGGAGACAGTCTGAAGAACGAACCACTAGAATAGGCCTAGTGGTCTGCGGATCATCCTGCATGTGCCAGCGGCGACTCCCATGGGTGGGCAGCAGCACACCAAAATGGCATGCCAAGGTGGTCTGGAGCTGTCTTGGTCTTATTTGTGTAGTAGGATCCACCAGTAATGGTCTTCCAATGGGAAGATAAGGATGCGGCCACCCAACCACATCGGTTGAGCAGGTTGTGGCGCGAAACGCTGGAACATGGTCCAATAAGGACTGCTTGGTGGACAAGGTTATGACCATCAGTGTCCTTCGTGACACACATGAACTAGACTCCACCTATCATATGGGATGGAGGAGAATGTTCTGCATATCGAGTGGGTCCAGGGGTGCCAACTAGGCCACTGAGAAGCTTGGGATTGCATAATGTCAGACCACTTTCGTAGGCTGGGATGGAGGAATAGAATCGGGCTGCTGGGTGGCCTGAGATTGGAACAAAATTTCCAACATATTGAAGGCTGGATGAGATGAACTGGGTCATTGGGCGACACAGTGGTCTGGACCCACAGTCGAACCAGGCTGGGTCCAGCAAGGCCCAATGGGCTTTCCCAGTGGCTAGGCTGAACCGTGCCGAACCAAAGCAGAACTGGGTCGGTTTGGGTTGTTCCAACAAGGTTGGGGTATGTGGGGCCCCCAGGACGGGTTGGTCAGGTTATTCTGACTAGGTTGGAACGATCTCAGACACAACTATCCCATATTCACTAAAACATCAATATATTTCAGAATGAGCATCTATTTGACGATCCTTTTTCAACGTTGGAACCCTCAAGGTGATTATGTTCTTTTGTAATGTTTCATGAAGTATTTCATGGATGTTTAAATGTGACGACTAGATTGAGGACTAGATTCTCTCAGAATCAAGCATGCTATTTTAGGGAATCCTACAGCTGGCTGAGAACTGAAGACTTCTAACGAGTGTGATCAAGAGACCCTGTATGCCTAAAAAAAGAGACCTTGTGTGGATCAGTTACAAGCAACCTTATTTCAATCAGCTCCAAGAAACCCTATGTGGATCAACTCCAAGAGACCTTGTGTGGATTAACTCCAATAGACCATATGTGGATCAGCTAAAAATGACCCTATATGGATCAGCTACAAGTGACCCTGTGTGGAACACCTCCAAGATACCTTTTTTGGATCTCCTACAGGTGGCCCTTTGAGGACCAAATTTGATAGACTATTTGGGAAGTGGCTCTGTGTGACCCAGTAGACCCACAATAATCATCATGTATGAGTACCTCAATAGTCCAAGGGGTCAATTGTTATGACTAATAGTCTTTCTTTCTGTACTTTATATTTTAACTGTGTGAGTTGTCTTACATCATGATCATGTTTCATGGGTTTTTTTAGATTTCATTGTGGTCTTTCCTTTGTGTTTTTGGGCCCCAACTGAGTATTTTGTTACTCACCCCTACACGGTATTCACCTGCATGTGTCATCTCCCATGTTGGTGATTGATGCTTCAATGGAGACCTTGGTGGTAGGGACCAGGTGGTGCTCAGTGAGACGGGAGGTACATATTCTTTGGCAGAGACCTTGGTGGTTTGGGAACCTGTGGTGTGCAATGATACATGACGGAAGGACGCTTCGTTGGAGACCATGTTGGTCTGGGACAAGGTAGTTCTTATTGAGATGGAATGTATGAGCACACTTCTACGACAACAAGGAGATACCCTTCATATAGTATTTAGGTGGGATCTCAAGTGGACAGGTCGTGGCAGTCGTACATTACTTTTTGGTTTTGGGATTATATTTTGGGTCCTTCATTTTTTTTAGTTTGTATTGTACTCTCTGTATTTGTCTCTGTAATAGTTGTGGTTTAATTTGTGTTTTTTCCATAGTTTTAGCTTTGTGTGTGTATACAAGATTAAGATAAAATGCCTTCCCTTTTTGGGATATACCTATTTGGTGCTAGTCTCCAGCCCTTGGCCTATGGGAGGTGAGATTGTGGTAGTCACGACACAAGACTTGGTGGACATTTCATGAAAAAGTTGTGTCAAAGGTGGCTGGTTCTATGAGAAGAACTATGAGTCTGTAAATTTATATGGGTAACTAGTGTTAAGTGTTTCGAGTTCACAATTCAGGCTAGAGATTCTAGTGTTGGTGTGGCGCTGATGTATCCATACACTAGGGCCATGAATTCTACATTCTATCATTGTACATGAAAACACTGGTTGCATGCATCTGCATATGTTTTCTAATGATCTTTTTGAGTATGAGTCATCTCCCCAGGTATAATCTATTAATTGTGATTCATCTTGATCTTTTTCAAAATGCCTCCATACAGAAATCCATCCAGGATTCCTGTGTGTGACCATGAGGTTGATCCACATAGTGATAAGGCTTTGGTATAGGGACTATTTCTTGAGATGGAACCTTCTGGTGGTTTCCCAGCTTTTCCACTTCCAGTTGGTCATCAGTTATTATTTGTGCTATCAGTAGATGACTAATTTAGGCTTAGAGCTTTACCTGAGTTTCAGTGATAGCGACCCCTCAATTTTCGAGACAATCCTGACTCTAAGGTGACAAAGGACTAGCTTGAGGTGGTTAACATGTTTCCCATATAATCAGGTAACCATTAGATCCGATGGTAGTCCTGGCAGTGAGCCTTCTCGGTGCCTCATCCTTGCAATGATAAGGTTTAGATCACCTGATCTTATGTTGAGGCAGTTTTCATTATATAGAGATAGAGAACCTACCTTCGAGAAGGGGATATTTCCATAAAAGCTAACGTCTATGTTTTCCCAAGATCTTATACAGCTTTGACAGAATTTCATGTCGGTAGCAGAGTATCCATCAAGGTGTACTGACCCTTCCAGGTACTCGATAATATGATGCGACCAGTTCTTTAAGGCTCAGACCTCTGAGTGAGATGTTTTTATGGACATCCTATATAACACTATTCCTCTATAAATTAGAACTTATTATAGGATTATATATAAATCCATTGTGTTTGAATGTTCTTTGGATGAGAAAATACATCCAGTGGATGTTGGAAGCGGGAAATCAGGAAACCGACGTCATTCTCAGAAACTTGGATGAGTACGAAGAAATATTTATAGAGAATATTCCAAGTCTACCTACTCATAGAGAGGTAAATTTATGCTTTTATTTTTACCTTGGGACAATATATATATCTACACCTATATATCGGATGGCTTCCACAGAGCTCTAGGAGCTGAGGGTACAGTGGGGAGACTTGCATAGGACGGGATTCCAAATGGCCCAACATTTCACCATAGGACATCCAAAATGTTGTTTTCCATGAATGAAAATGGATGTTGGAGGTTATACGTGTACTAACAGTGCCTGATCATGGTGATCGTGAATAACATGTATCCTATTCTGAGGATTTATGACGTATTCAATTTGCTGAAGGGAGCGAGATGGTTCTCGAAGATAGATCTCAGATCAGGCTATCACCTTCTTCAAGTACGAGATGAGGAAATCTGGAAGACGACATTCAAATTACATTATGATCAATACGAGTATATAGTGATTCCATTTGGAATGAAGAATACCCCAGAAGTGTTTGTGGGACTCATGAATAGGATATTATATTCGTACATAGATCAGTTTGTTGTGGTCTTCATTGATGAATTTTAGTGAATTTATTATCTGAGTAGGATAATGTGATACACCTGAGGATGGTTCTTGACACACTCTGAGAGAACTAGTTTTACGAAAATCTATCGAAGTGTTAGTTTTGGATATGAGAGGTCCACTTTCTAGGACATGTCATCTTAGTTCCTTGAGTTTTTGTGGATCCCATAATGATTGTGGTGGAACTTTCTTGCGATCCACCAAAGAGCATTACCAAGGAGTGAAGTATGCATGGGTTGGCTTGGTATTATTGAAGGTTTGTACCCTAATTATCTAGAGAGGCAACACCTATTACACCATTGATAATGAAGGGATAAACCTTCATGTGGATAGAATGATTCCAGAAGATATTTAAGAAGATAAGGCTGAGAATGAAGAGTGATCATATCAAGAGGTTTGAATAGAAGGGTTCCAACTTCTTGGTGCACTGCGACACATCAAAAATTGTGCTTGGTTGTGTCCTAATGTAAGGGAAATAAGTGATTTCATATAGCTCATGAAAATTGAAACCGAATGAGCAGAACTCGGGGAATAATGACCTTGAGTTGACAGTGATAGTCTTCACACTGAAGATGTGGATACACTACCTTACGTGTGAACGATTCATCATATACTATTACCAAAAAAGTCATATGTATATATTTTTTCAAAGGGATATGAATATGAGACATTGATGTGGGATAGATTTCCTCCTGGACTATGAATTCTAGATTGTCATTA
The DNA here is from genome assembly GCA_963277665.1 of Viscum album. NCBI lineage: Eukaryota > Viridiplantae > Streptophyta > Magnoliopsida > Santalales > Viscaceae > Viscum > Viscum album. Next base: position 287,329,693 of record OY728142.1, read on the forward strand.
CTCATGGGATGGAGAACATGGAGGTAGATCCTCTCGGTATGAGATCGTGTTCAAACCTACTGAATGAGGCATCAGAGATGTTGGCATCACATCAGATATCCTCTGTTGATAGAGATATAGAGGCTTATCTTTAGTTGATAGTTGTTTCCCCTCCACTATTATAGTGAGTTAGGGAGTAGAAACACGAAGATTCAAGTGTCAAGACCACACATTCTCAGAAGTCCACAGGTCATGCCCATGATGGATATTGGATAGGTGGGAATCACATAATCTTTTTCATAAGATATTCCATTGAACTAGTGGAGTTACAAGGTAAGTGGTGAGGGAGTTCAATAAATTCCCTTTGGTGGTAAATACAGGTGTTTTGAATATGTACTAGGACCTCCAACGTCAGTGCTGCTGGCCGGGGAAGAAGAAGGAACCGGAAGAGTTTCTCTCGAGTTGCCTCACTTATCAGCAAGTCAAGGCTGAGCACGAGGCTCAATCAGGTCTGACACAACCCTTTTGAGGGACCATAGTTGATGTGGAATGAGATATCGATGGACTTCATGGAAGTCTTACCACGTAACTCCATGGGGCATGATACCATTGGCTTGATCATAGACCAACTCACAAAGTCAGCTCACTTCCAACCCTTTTTGAGAACAAAGTTCTGTATGGAGCATGGGATGCCTTTACATAGAGGAGATAGTTCAACTCAAATGAGTCCCATTTAATAAAGTCTTAGATTGTGATTCATGCTTTACATCCCGATTCTTGAAGGGATTAAAGGAGGTGTTTGGGACTCATCAGCACTTAAGCACAAATTTTCACCCACAGATGAATAGTCAGACAGAGTGGACGATACAGACCATGGAGTCCATGTTTCGTGCTTGAGTTCTTGATCTTTGTCATAGTTGGGAGGAACACCAACCAATGGTGGAGTTTTTGTACAATAATATCTACCACTCCACCATGGGTATTGAACTATTTGAAGAACTATACGGATGACCGTGAAGGTCACCATTATGATGGAAAACCTAGAGGAGTCAGTACACATGGGTTTAAGGATGGTATAGTCTACAACTATGAAGGTGCAGGGCATTTAAGAGAAGATTAAGACTGTACAAAGCTGATAGAATTCCTCTGCTGATAGGTGATTGGGACCCTTGGAGTTTGAAGAGGGGTACTACGTATTCCTATGAGTCTCTCCTAAACGAGGGATACAATGATTTTTTTGGGGAGACAAGTTATCTCTGAGGTTCACTGGAACTTTCTGGAAAAATAATTAAGTGTGTGAGGTGGCGTACTACTTTTCTCTACCTTTTCTGTTAGAGAGGGTTCATGACATTTTACACAAATCTCATATGAATAGATTCGTGCATGACACTTATCACGTCATCCACCATGGTGAGCTGGAGATTGATGATGGGTATATATTCATGGAGCAGTCGGTGGAGATGGAGGATTGATAGGATATGATCCTTTTTGGACAACCTATTTTTCTGGTGCATGTTTCTTGGTATCACGAGAATCTCTAGAGGAGCATGTGGGAGTGGGAGGCTTATATTTGTTCTCAGTACACCCTTATTTGTTTGATTATCCATTGTTTTGGATTATGATGATGTAAAGCCCTAATATGTGGAGTAATTAAATACGCTAATATTCAAGGATTTTTTTATATTAAATTGGATTATTTAGAAACCAGGAACTGAGACTACTTACGATTCCGAGGCTAGGAGTGCCTAAGATGATCAGTCAAAAAATGTTATGTTTTAAAAATTTCACTTGATAAGTTTTTCAATAAACTTGTAATAGATCATAAATGGGTGCCCAGATCAGAAATCTAAAGGCATCGTTGCATTCAGGGTCGTAGGTTTAAAATAGGATTGACTTATGTTTAGTCAGCATATGCCCCCAGTGAGAAAACTCGAAAATGTAATAACCTTAAACAATATAATTTTATAAAAATATTTGATTCTTAAAATGCTTATAAATCACTAATGGTGACTCATATTGAAAATATGGGACCACTATTTAGCCCATGATGGTATTATTTCATTAGGTAGAGCCTAACTTTTGCTGGTGCAAGCCAATAGTGGATGTAACTTTTCACCTATAAATAAAATAATTACATAAAAATTATTTTATTTTCAAATCCTAATAAAAATAATACTATAACTCATATTGGAAATCTGAGAGCACCTTTGAGCTCATGAGGATTTTTTACCCTTAGGAGGAGCTTAACCTCAAATGGTGTGGGTCAAAGGTGAAAGATATTTTTTGGATATTTTTTAAGCGAATTTAAATGGTGCACATGTGCAGTTTTGGGATCTTCTAAACAGGTGCGCAAATTTGAAATCTTAAGGACCCGTTGCATTTGGAACAAAGCCATTACCTAAGAATGGTCCTAACCTCAACTAGAGAGATTCAAGGGAAAAAGTTAATTTTTATAACTTTCATAAGTGAAATGAAATAAATTAAAAAGTTATTTTTTACTCACCATTGAGTAGTGAATATTCAACACTAAGGTGTTGTGATGAGGTGATGAATAAACTCATTAAATGAATCAAATTAATGAGGGTCTTTAACTGAAGTGTAACAGAGATTCTTCTTCCAAAATGAAAATGTGTAACGATGTGACGATGTAGCGTAACGGAAACACTGCAACATGTTTGTCTTTTAATGAGATAACAGGTTGGAGAAAAAATTGGAGATATGGGAGTTTCTCTGACGAATCTATGGTGAGTAATAATTTCCAATGACGAACGATGAATGCATTATCCTCCCACCCTTCTAAGGATCACTTGAAACATGTACTGTGGATCAAGAATAGATAACGATGGTGTGTGAACCCACTATTCATCAAACACCATATATCCCAGATAGGGGATACTTTTCAAAGTTTGAATTCCATATTCTTCATTCAAAAACAATGAACATGGATCAACCCATGAACAGGTTGATCTGTGGATAGCTTGTTCTTGTGGGAGGGAGTTTATTATAGGGGCTTTTCATTGGGATTAATTTTGATAGAATTATAATTATATCCCCCAATATTTTAATGAAACTCTAACATGGAGGGAGTAGGCCAACAACAACAGGGTCTGAGCCCCTCTTCATTTATGCATTATTGCGTGTTCATAAATGTTGTAACTCTGGATTGATGGAAATGATTTTTTATGTCGTAATAGGTAAGAAATAACCCCATGGAGTTTAGAGGCATAGATGGAACAAAGAAAAGACCACCAGAGCAGACCCAGTGTCCTGAGGAACATCATGACGACGCGTCATGATGGTGCACTGAAGCGGTGTGGCTGGAAACACTGACAGCGGGCCGGTGACAGGCGGACAGGGACGTGGCCAACCGACTGCCTTGGTGGAGCAGGCCTCAACTAGGGCCACGGTGAGGCATGATGTAATGATATCCAGTGAGGGATGTGTGCAAGAAATGGGTACATTTGGCATATCTGGCCGCGACACAGATGAAAAAAATTCCACCTAGCATCTGGGATGAAGGAGACCAGCCAACAAAGTGGGGTTGGCCAGGGGTGGGGGTGTGAATTGGGTTACGAAACGGCCTGAGAGGGAATTAAGCTAGCATGGTTTTGTAGACTAGGACAGTGAAATAAAACCGGGATGTTGGGCAGCCCAGGCTAGGATCAAACCGGCCCACCAATTGTGGGCCGGGTCGGATGGAACCGGGTCGCTGGGTGACCCGGAAGGGAGGACCACCAGTCGAACTGGGCTGAGTCCCACAATGCCCAATGGGTCTGGACCAATGGCCATGTCAGACTGGACTGACCCAAACCCGAACTAGGTTGGGTCGGGTTCGTCGTACATGAATAGGGAATACGGGCCCCCCAGGCTGAGTTTGTTAGGTTGATCCGACTTGATCGGACTAGGCCCAGATACAACAGTCCCCTATTCACTAAAACGTCAATATCTTTTAGATTTGGATTCTATTTGACAATCTGTTTTTTGTAATTGGAACCCTTTTGATGATGTAGTTCTATTGGAATTCTCTAAGGATAATTTCATGGGATTTGAAATGCAATGAATGGATTGAAGAGTCGATTCTTTCAGAATCAAGCATGCTATGTATGAGAATTTTGTTGCTGGCAGTGACCCAAAAACTACTAATGAGAAGGACCAAGTGACCTTTTAGGCCTAGAAGACCAGAGAACCTATGTGGGTAATCTCCAAGAGACCCTGTGTGAATCATCTCCAAGAGACCCTGTGTAGATCAGCTCCAAGATACCCTGTATTGATTAGCTCCAAGTGACCTTGTGTAAATCAACTACAAGAAACACTATGTGGGTCTGCTACAAATGACCCTATGTTGATCACCTCCAAGAAACCCTGTAAGGATTAGCTAAATGTGGCCCTATATGGACCAGATTTGATGGCCTATGTGGGAAGTGGCTTTTCATAACCCAACGGACCCAGAGAACTAATCAGGTATGGGTACCTCTACAGTCTAGGGGGTTCAGTGTTATGACTGATAGTCTTTCTTTTTTTACTTTAGATTATACCTATTTGAGTTATCTTTCATTGTGATCTTTATTTGTGGTTTACTTTGTGGATTGATTTGTCATCATTCCTTTGTGGTATGGGGTCCCTACTGAGTATTTTCTTACTCAACCCTACACAGGCTTCGGCCACACATGTCATGTCCCATGCAAGAGATCGATGCTTCGATGGAAACCTTGGTGGTCCGGGACTAGGAGGTTCTTAGTGATATGGGACAAATGGACACTTCTTCGGAGACCTTAGTGGTCTGGGATCTGGTGTTTCTCAGTAATATGGGACAAAGGGATGCTTCGATGGAGACATTGGTTGTCTAGGACTAGGTAGAGCTCAATGAGATGAGACGATCAGTCTCAGTTTTACCATAATATAAATTTACCCTTTACATACACTTTAGGTGGGATCTCATGTGGATGGACCGTGGCAGTTGTACATTCCTTTATGTTCATGGACTTAAATCTAGCCCCTTTTTACTTTCAGTTTGTAATGTACTCTTTGTAGTTGTCTTAGTAAATGTTGTGTTTTACTTCATTTTTAATTTCTGTAATTTGAGATTTGTGTGTGGATACAGATTTAATGTAAAATGACTTATTTTGGGGGTATTCCTATTTAGTTCTAGTCACCAACTCCTGACCTATAAGTGGTAATTTTGAGGTAGTCACAGAATTGGCCCCGGGGGATGGGTCATGATAGAGGCATGGTCTACTATTTCCAAAGTCCATGAGAGTGGGATGTGGTCTACTATTTCTGAATAACGTAGTAATAAACATGTGTGGTACATGGTATACTATTTATGAATCCCTTAGGGTACTATTAATGATGACCTAGACCCAATTTGTTATAATTTTAATATGTTTAAAATAATTCATTTTAATAAGATGAAAGGAAACAGATAATGAATTCCCATTTTTTTTAAATTTTTATTTGATAAAGTGAAATGATTCAGACTCATGCACGGGCTGATGTTAGTATTGAGATACAACTGTTCTCGCAAACCTGTTGGTTTGTGTTGTTAAATAAAGAATATTTGATACTGTGAAAACTATTTAATTAATCATTTTACTTATTTATTTATATAAATCAATATATAATTTTAGATAATATTTTTTAGACCCCATTAGTGGTGGCCTAATAAGTTGTACTTACACCCTACTTTTGTTTCCTGACTGATGCCCAATTAGAGGTTATTATTACAAAATAGGTTAAGGGAAAATGCCTTGGCATATATGTCTAATTTTAGAATGGAAAATGGATGAGGGAACCAGATTTTGTCTAGTACCTGCTTGGGAGCCATCAATTTCATTATTTTTGATTTTTATTTTAGACACTTTTCGCTCATTTCAGCATGACATGTTTTCTATTTCAGTTAGATATTTTATTTCTTGCTTTGATTATCGTGATATATTGAAATTTTTATGATAATATTAGCTACCTATAATGTTTATTTATTTCTTACGGGGTATTACTCTGACAAAAGAGGGTATAGTCTCCCCATGAACGACATAATAGACACTCACTGTTAGTCGACAACCTCTACCATACAGGGAGGCATTATTGAAGTCATGTGACTGACTAGCTTAAGGAACTTGTGTGTGGCACCTGATTTAGGACATTACATAGTGGTATGAGAGATTCTTTATATTATTTTTATTCTATTTTACTAATTGGGAAATGTAGATAGGATTTTAGGAAGAGTTGGGCCTTGGTTATGAGCACATTCATGGGAGAATCAAATCATGTACAAGGGAAAACCCAAGTACCCAGGGTGGGAATAGTTTTTATTATGATTTTCTATTATAGGTGAATATTATTTCACCTTAGGTGATTCAATTTTAGTGTGATCTGAATATTATTTCAATTATCTGTTGAGCTTGGTTTTGTGGCCCAATATGGAATGATGGTTGAGTTTACATGAAACATTCTAGGCACTAGAGATTATTATGACTTGAATCATTTTAGACACGCACAAAAAAATGAGTTGTGGGGAAGTTGATATACATTATCTATTTTCTTGCTCCTAAAATTAAATTAAAAAATGATTCATAATATAAATTTTTAGAATGGTAAAATTAATAAAAAAAATTAAATGGGTGTTTAATGAAATTTGAATAATTATTACATTTTTACCCATCTTTACCCATACCTGGGTGATGGATGGTTAAGTGTATTGATAGCGCATTTCTTTTGAACATGTGGAAAGACATGGGGAAAATAATTGTTGATACTAGTTATGATTTTCCTTTTTCATAAATGTTTCAATGTTCTCAACTGTGTTATAAGGTTTTTGTTTTTCATTTTCGAATTATTCTTCCATGATGATGCTTGTTGAGAGTATTACTAGAGGAGGTGGTGGTGGATGATCCTCCAATAGTGGAACCTGAGGCACCAATAGTGAAGGGAGAGGAAACATGGGATCATTTTTGAGCTAACTTCACTCGATTAATGAAAATCATGAAAAGTGGACCATGGTTGGTTTAGAAGAGCATGTCGGAAATGAAAAGGGAGATTTAGTTGCAGCACCCTTTTGATTTTACTGGTGAGGGTGGGCCTGATGGAGTTGAGTAATTGGTTGAGTCCATTGAGATACTACTTGACCACTTGGGTACTCCTACAAAGAGTAAGGTAAATGTTTTCACTTATATTCTATGAGGATCAGTGAAGTGATGGTGGGATATTCATCTAGGGACTAGGTAGACTAGTGGTATACTATGGAAGGACTTTTTGGATAAGTTATTAGAGAAATCTTACCCAAAGACACTCAGATAGGAGAGGGAAGTTGAGTTCCTAAGATTTAATCAGGGGAGAATGTCTTTGATGGATGATACTAGACAGTTCATAGATTTGAGATTATTTTCTTGAGTGTTGGAAGGGGTTGAGAAAACTATATTGTGATTATTTCCTGACAATCATAAGAGTGAGATTAAGTCCCATGTTATCCTTTTCTAGTTAAATATGTTTTTTGAGATGGTGTATCAGGCTCTCAATGAGATGGAACCCTAAGGAAGTCTTCTAGTGTAGGACATGTGGTCACTTATACATGGATAGGGGTACAAATTCTAAGAGTATAAATCATTTCTATGAAAATGTTTTCCAAAAAAGTGGGAAAACAAATACATTGACATGGTTTCAGTTACATAAGCACATAATCATGTGTTTTTAAAAAGGTGTGGTAGGATGTGACACTTCTGAAAACATTATCCTTAACCACCATTGGAATTATGAGGATGCAGAAAAATATGAGATCTATTGAGGTTCTATAGGAACAGACAAAAAATGGTTAGTGAAGAATGAGCTAGATTGATTTAGGGTGAAGGATGGGGATCTTTTGTTCAATGTTATTCTAGAAGATGGAGTTCTACTCACCGAGGAAGTAGAGGTAGTGTACATGGTTATTCTAGGAAAAAGTTCCTTTATCAGCATATTGGTAAAACTCAAGAAAGTCAAATGATATCCCATGGAATAGGGGCATGATAGTTGCATGCGGTGTAACCTGCACTTTGAGATAGTGATGTTGGAACATCAACATTGATAAGTACTAGTCTGGTAGCTTGTATATTAAATAGTTCCTTATATAATGGTGGTGCCTCTTATTTTTTTATATTTGTAAAAAAAAATTAATGGTTTGAGCCTGGTGGTGGAGTTTGTGAGTGGGGTTATAACTATCGATACACCACTACATGCACGATCTAGAGATAACTAATTGTACCAGGGATGTTCTCCTGAGATCGGGGAGTATCATTTTCTATAGGATCACCATATTCTTAGCATGTTTGGTTTCAACCTAATAATTGGAATGGACTGGGTAATTGCATACTGGGCCTGAATTAGTTGTTTCAATAAGAGAGTGACTTTTACATCTTCTAAGAATTAGAACTATACTCACAATTGAGACTGAGATATCCAAGATGGCCGAGAAGGGCCAATTACTCAGCAACTAGGAGGTCTCACAACCCATGTTGCAAGTTAATTACTAGACGATGAAGGTGTTAAGATATATGTCCTTCCACCATAAGTTGAACTATTTCAGGATGTCTTTCCTAAAGAATTTTTAGGGCTTCCACCTGAGATATATGTGGAATTCTCTATTGATCTCAGGTTCGGGGATGGGCCAATATCTATCCCACCATATAGAATGTCTCTGATATAGCTTCAAGTGATCAATACCCAGTAGTAAGAGATAGAGAATAAGGTATTTATCTATCTGAGTATTTCTCCATGGGGTTCACCTATGTTGTTTTCAATGAATGAGGATGAATGTTTCTGATCTTATTTTTATTACCATAAGTTGAAAAAGATGAATGTAAGGAAACAATATCCTATTTTTCATATTGATGATCTATTTGAATATTTAAAAGGAGATTTTGTGTTATCAAAGATCGGTGTGAGATCATGGTACTATCAGTTGATATTTCGTACTTCTCACATACAAAGGATGTCTTTCAGAAGTAAGTATTGCCTATATGAGTAAATCGTAATTCCTTTTGGGTTAGAAAACACACCAGAAGTGTTTAAAGCCTTGATGAACATTTTATTCCATCCGTTACTAGATAATTTTGTGGTAGTGGTTGTGGATGAAGTCTTTTTGTACTCCAAGAATCATGTAGATCATGACCAAAAAATTGAAATCATCTTGAGTACACTAAGAGAGAATCAGTTATACACCAAACTATCTTAGTGTCAGTTTTGGATTGATTAGGTACACTTTTGTGAGACATAATCTCAGAGGAAAGAGTGTTAGTATACCTAGATATGGTTCATGCTTTTGTTTCATTGGAGCATCCCAATAACATTTTGGATATTTGAACCTTTTTCAGATAGATGGATATTATCATATATTCATCCAGGAATTTTAATGTTCTATATTACTTCATTTAGGATTCACAAAAAAGGAGATAAAGATTTATTGGTGAGAAACATGTAAGAAATACTTTCAGGAGTTGAATTAACATTTTATAGTGACAATAGCCTTTTAAAAATAACAATAAATTATTTTAATCACAATTAAACATTATGGTACAAGCCAATGCTCATGAAGTCTAGTGTCTTTGAGCACAAGTTGAATAAATCACAAAACATGGGTCTAAAAACACTTCATTATTTAATCATCACAACGAGATCCTAACATCCTTTGAGCTGTTACATCAGTATAGGGTACCCTAGGGATCACATGAACTATGGGTTGAGCTAAAATCCATATAAGGGACTAAACATAAGAATAAGGCTTTAGCACAAGGGTTAGAGATCATGACATAATGATATAAAGTGGCATATTGAAAGATAACATATAAATATGGGATATTATAAACATGAAGTCATTGTATTGTGGAAGAAACATAAATCATGTCATTAGAATGAGTAAAGTCTTGTTTCTCTTAGAGGATCATAAGTCAAGGTTAACCACCAATACCATTGCACATGGTATCACGAGTCATGGCTAACCGCCAGGACCATTTCACGTAACATTTCATGATACTAAACTTCACCCAATGCATTGGAGTTCTATTTGGGTACACCCATGTTAACTTGTTCATGAATATTCTTGCGACATAAATAATCATACCAAATAAATCATATATAAACATAAGGGAACCCTTGGAGAGAAATGGGTATCACATTCATATCATAAAACATAATGAATGGGTGTATCATAAAAGTGACCATGATAGAAAGAAATTAAGACATATATGGAAATTAATATGGTAAAATAGTCATATATCATGGTAAGTGATTTCAAAAAGAAGTGACAACATGTAATAATAGTATTTTGGAAATATTAGTATAAAAACATTTTAGTGCGGTTTTAAGGAAAATACTCAAGATCCTTTAAAATAGAAGATGGAATAATATTTTATATAAAACCAAAAGTGAAATAATAATGTTTTTATAATAAAAAGACTTATTTTATATAAAAAATGGTGTCCTAAAATAAATGGTAGAGTTCATTTGAAATTGGGTAACAATATGGGAGGTTCCCTTAAAATGAGTTTGCTTATTAGAATGCACTGAGGAGGGAATCACATAAAAGAATGTATATCACAAAAAGATAATGAAGGGTGTATATTGAAACATGAGTTTGGATCTTATAAAAAATATCTATAAGTTTTAAATAAAAATAAAAGACAACTTCATTTGGGTAAAAAGAAAGATAGAGCAACCCAATGGAATAAAGGATATTAGGGTAAAATCCCCTACGGAATATGGGCATGGTATCAGGAGTATGTTGGAGGTCTTAATGATAGATAATGGGATTTATTATCATTTATACATAATTATGAAATTATAGGTAAGGATAAAAATTTTACATCATCATTAGAAACTATACATAAAATGGAATAACACAGAGGAGATTCTTGAACAAAAGTGAAATAGGGAGGATCCCTTACCTTAGGTCCGATGGTGATATTCACTTGATATTAATGAACTAAAAAATCAAATTACGTTAATTAATTAATAATTATAGAGCCTATTTTACATTTAAATTGTTTAATATAACCTTTTTTGGTTCATTCATAACCTTTTTGATTTGATATGAGGATCATTTTCATTGTTCTGGTATGTTTGTTTCCTTGGTTTTAATGATCGGTTCACTTATATTCATGTTCGGACACACATATATGATGAAGGTGGTTGTACCAAAATGAATTTATATAATATTAGTGGTAATTAAAAATATTATATGGTTATAAAGGTTATTTGGTTGAGTGAAGGTGAATTATTATATAAAACATTAATTATAAACCCATGGATTAACTTGGCGATTTTTTTCATAATTAACAAGTTTTGTGTTATTTTTTTACATCAATTGTGAAAAAGGATTCCAAAACAGAACAAGAGATACAATAACTATTTAATAGTTTTTTTCAAAACAAAAAAATGGTTTAATTACCATAATAGAAGATGGTTATATAAATTGATAAACCGTTTTCCTGGAAGGTGATAAACTAACACATCTTGAATGATGTTTTCGTTTATTTCATATAAGAGGAGGGAAAAGGATATATGATAATGAATTTTCCTATTATCATAAAACAATTCAATTTCATTTATGATAAATTATTTATCAAAGCATTTGGGTGAAGGTAGGTGAGGAATAAAAAAATAAATGAAAAGAACTTGAAAGAAAATATTAGAATTATAAAGAGGTATTTACCTCTTCACTTTATCTCCTTTGAGAACCTCTGAATGGAGAAGGATTTGGTATTTTGATGTGGCCAATGGAAGTGGGACGAGAGGGAAGAGATAGGGGAGTGATTTGTGTAGAACATAGGCAATGAAAAAGGCTTGAGAGGATTTTATTTTAGCAGGGAGTGTGGGTGGTTTTTATAGTGGAGGAGAGGAGTGAATTTTGAATATTTAATTGATTATTTAATTATTTAGCTCAAGAAAATAAATAGTGTTTGATGCTTGGGACAAAAAATAGAAATAATTTAATGTTATTTATAACCAATGACCATTTAAATCATCCATGACTCAATAATTATGCATAAAATTTGGTTTTAGAATTTATTGTGAATTATCGTACTTTGCTATTCATAAAAAAATTCATATTTTTTTAAAAATCCCAAAAATTCACCCTAAACATATTTCAATGTGTAGAATCCAAAAAGGAAATCCATTTTTAGAAAATAATTTTCTCAATATGATTAATTTAATTTTTAGATAACATCACAATTGAAAATAAAAAAACAATATTAAATCTATAACTCATTTTATAACACCCTATAAAATTAATCGAGGTCCCCTAAAATTATCATAGAAATATAAGTAAATAAAATAAAAATTCATGATTACAATTTATGAAAATTAATTTCCATTTTAAATTCTTAAATTAATTATAAAATTGCTATTAAATTTTTTATGACATTAAAATATACAAATACTTATACTACGATCATTTTTTCACTTATAAGATGTATAAATTGTTTTTATATATTAATGTGTTAAGTTTATATTTTTTGTCCAACTTACTATTCATTACTATTCATTATTATTCACAAGGGTATGTTACTATTCACTATGGTATGTTAGTATTCATAAAAAACATAGTTGATTCTATCAAACTCTAGATATCATACTGAAAGCAATCGTGTAACTCAGATTTTAGAAATTCAAAATACTGAAGTGACAATATTATGTTTAAAGGTCACAGAATTCATAGTAGTTAATTGTGTTGGGATTTCATGTGATTATATGACATAATAATATTAATGTATTTTCAATTGATAAAACCTTGGGTCATTACACATTTGAAATTGACACCGGCCATGGTCCTACCAGTGTATGGTGAGGAGTATACGGGTTATTTTTATGGTTTAAGGATTAGACTCAGGGCTATGTTGGTGCAAGTAGATCGAGTTGTGGGGTATGGGTCAATGAAGGTGAGTAAACATGAATAGAACTACCCTATCAATGAATATGAGTTAACAGCAGTGCTATATGCTCTGGTGGGTTGGAAGAATTATCTTTTGGGAGAAAAGATTATTGTGTATACTGATAAAAAGAGTTTAATTTACATCTATTTGAAATGAGATTTGAATCACTGAAAGTCAATATAGGCAGAGTATACAAATTCATTCAATTTTGAGATAGAGTATATAAATAAATGGGGGAACAATGTTGATGATTCTTTTAGATGAAAAACTCATACTTAGGAAGTTCAAGATTATAGTACTGAGTAGAGAATAATGAGTTTGCTGGTAGATATGCACATTGATGTTTAAGAGAGTCAAGAGTAGATAACTATCATTTTAATTTTAGTGGAGTATACACATTTGAGCTTGATCATGGAAATATATTATGAGGATCCATAGTGTTTTCCCTTGATGGAAAGCCTTAAAGGTGGGGATATACCTTTAGACTGGAGCATAGATAAGTATAAGATCACATGTTTCAATAATCGAGTTGTTGTGCCTTCGAAAATGTGAGAGGAGGTGATGTATGAATTTCATTACTTGAGGTGGGAAGTAAATCATGGTGTGAAACAAATATAATATTTCCTATGATGAAGGTTTTTGTGGTTAGTCGTGAAAAAGGAGATTATAGGGATCATGAAATGATTGTACATCTATAAGTAGGTGAAGGTAGAGCATCAATGACCTGGAGACATGATACATCTGTTAACCATCCAATGTAGAAGTGGGATGGTGTGACCATGAAATTAGTGGTGTGTATCTTGAAAATTCCAAGAGATAATGATGATATTTGGGATATTGTGGATCATTTGACAAAATAGTGCATTTCATGGCTATATGGGAGACTTTTTCAGTGGGTCACATGAGATATTTGTATGTTTGTGAGATAGTTAATCTACATAGGGTTCTATGGAATATAGCTTCAAATATTGACTCACACTTCACTTTACTCTTCTGGAAGAGAGTGAAAAGGTTTCTTAGTATGTAGGTATTATTCAATATAGCCTTACACCAATAGAAATATGGCAGTGAGTGTGTTCTATACAAGTAGAAGACATATTCTAACAAATAGATATGAACCCTATAGTTTATAGAGGCAGATAATGTATTAATTTTAGAGTCTCTTAGGTTGGGTAACTACATGATATAGAGATAGTTTATGTTAGAGGCCAGATTCATTGGAACGTTTAAGGTTGTGGAGAGAATCAGGCAGTTTTCAAACCGATTGGCTCTTCCACAAAAATAAAACACTATGAATGATGTTTTCCATGGTTCACAACCATGGAAGTATCACCCAAACCCATCTCATGTGATCGATGTGGATGATATTGATCTTTAGTTTGATGCGTCCTTTGAGGTGCATCCGATACATGTGATGGATCACAGTGAGAATTCATTATGGGGAAGTACTATACCAATACTTCATGTATTGTGGAAACATGGGTGTGTCCTATAGGACACAAGAAAAATGGACTAAGATATGTGGGATCAGTTTCTTGATCTTTTTTACTCATAATCATATTCAATCATGGGAGTGCAGCTCAATGACAAGTTGTTATAAGGTGGGGAGGTTGTAAGATCACAACCTTTTCTAGAGAATACATGGGTTTTATTCCAATTAATCTTTTCCATATATTATGAACATTTAAATTGGGTGTTAGTTTAGATATTTTATGGGTCCAAATTTGATAAAAATAGAAGAAAAATCGGTTGTGCATGGTTCATGCAAGGTTCGAGTAAACAGTGCATTCCAGCCCAAGAAATTGTCCGCCCCTGAACACTGGGGGTTCACATATATGGCTTATGGTTTGTCAAAAAATGTTCCTTAAAAATAGAATCCATGAAACCCTAACAATAAAAGGCACATGTGTGGCACACAGTTAGAGAAAACCAAGATCCCTTGTATAGGAAACTGCGTATGATAATTAAATGTGCCACATTTTAGTTATCAATTCACTAAAACCCCCAAAACATCACCATTAGAACAAAATTCTAGAAAACTATGTTTTAATGATTTTAGAGATTAATATAGGGATTCCAAGGCTATCTGAACTCCTTTCTTTGTGATTTAATGACATGATCGTAGAGCTGTATCCCACTTGGTAAGTCAATCTTTCATGGTTACCCTAATTTGTTCTCTCATTCATTATGTGGTATTTATCTTTTATTTTTTCTAGAGCTAAATATAGATTTAACTATTATATATGTATGTTTATGTATATACCTATATATAATAGATATTAATTTTTTTTATTCATGATTTGGGGTTACAGAAACAGTTCTCATTCTCTATCATCATAGAGCCCAATATTTGGGATATTCTATGAGCGATCCTTCATAAAAAAATTGAGGTAGGCACTATAAGATGCAAATACCATAGTAATTATGTTGATTTTGAGTATGAAAATTCTATAATTTATTGGGTAGTTTAGAAAATAATTTTCTTAATAAAATTAATTAATTTGGTTAAAATAATTAATTAATAAGTTACAAAATTGTGGGATTTGGGAATAATTAATAAGTGAATTAATTTTGTGATATTGAGGTAATTATTTGGGTTAATTAATCTGGTAATTATTATGTTATATTTATTTTATAAATTGAATGATTAGTCATTGAATTAATTTTGTGATATTGATGTTTTTATTTGAAAAATATTTCAATGAATTAATTATGTGGCATTGATGTTATGAAGTGAATTAATAATCGGTGAATTAATTATGTAATATTGATGTTATAAATTTAATAATTAAATGCAGAATTTATTATGAGATATTGATATTGAGAATTAGAGAATTAATCATGGAATTAATTATTATATATCACAATTGTGGAATTATATTTTATTAATTGTCGAATTAATTAGCAGAATAGATTTGATTAATTAATTATAGAATAAATTAATGGTATGAGTGTGATTACTCGATTTTCAGATTAATTAATGAGTATTATTATAATATGAGTATTCATATAGATTAATCTTGGATGATTTGATATCGGGGTATTTGTGATATTGGTGATATATATGTGTGTCTGTGTGTGTGTGTGTTTTATTTATAAATGTTTGAAAAATTAGAGTGGGACATGGTATATTGTTTCAAAATCCCACTTGAAAGATACATGGTATGTTGTTTCCAAATCACGTAGTGATGAACTGTTAGCTGAATGAGAGTAGTACATGGTCTGTTGTTTCCAAAGCCCATAAGAGTGGGTCATGGTCAATTGTTTTGGATGCCCATAGAGATAAACATGTGAGGGCCATGGTTTTCTCTTTATAAAGCACACATGTTCATATGCATGAGGACCTAGATCCAATTTTTCGGCCTTCGACTATGGATCAAATAATCTATTTTTATAGGTTGAATTGAAATGGATAATGAAATCTGATTAGTTTCTAAAATAGTTATGTGATAATGAAAAATGATCCAGACTTCAGCACGAGATGAATTTGGTATTGAGGTATAGGTTTCCTCAGTAACCCTGTCATTTATGATGTAAAATAAAGAATATTTGATAATATAAAAACTATTTAATTAATCACTATAGTTGTTTATTTACAAAACTGCATACACTATTTTATGTTGGATTCGTTTTACACATCGTTGGGGATTATCTAATGAGTTGTACTCACACCCTACTTGGGCGACCTGATCAGTACCCAAACGGACATTATTATTGCATGAAAGGTTAAGAGAAAATTCCCTAGGTCATATTTCTAATTTGGGAATGAATCTCGGATGAGTAAACCAGACATGGTTTAGAACCTGGTTTAGAATTTTAATTATCTTTATTTTCAGTTTTCATTTTAGACACTTGACACTTGTTTCAGCATAGATTTTTATCTATTTAAGTTGTTTATTGTATTAAATTCCTTTTTATATTAATTTATTTCTATTTTTATTATTATATAATCTTTCTAAATTGTTTACTTTTATCAGAAGGTATATTAATCTGATAAAAGAGAGAATAGTCTCTCCATGATTTGCTTATTAGACCCTCACTGCTAGTTAGAATCCTATAGTGAATGGGGAGGTGCCCTTGATTTCATGTGACCGACTGGTTTGGGAAACCAGTGTGTCAGAACTAGGGTGGGACATTATAGTAATAATTAAGATCATTCTGACACTTCATGTGTGAAACCTTAAGAAAATAATAAATCATTATTGGTTATAATATAATTTTGATGAATTTTTATGAATTTTTATAGGTATATAAGTGTTGATATCAAACATGCGGTCACCCGATAGGTGAGAAGACTGTTAAACTAATAGTGAAATGGAAACCATGGTATGGTGACTTTTTTAATAACAACTCTATTTTTGTAATTTATTTTGATATGATCACAAGGACCAAAAATGAGTTAAACGATGTTTAATTATATTGACATGTAAACTAGTTGAGACATGGCTATATATGAACGTTAATTGTTTTTAGGATCTATTGATAAATAAAATATAATTAAAAAATTAATATGGAAATTGGAAACATTACTATGTGAAATGTGAATGGATATAGAAATGAATATTTGATGAATTGAACATTGTGTCTTATGATGAAATATATGGCATTATTGATTATTGGCCATGTGAATTTCCTTCTTAAATTCATTAATTATCTCACACTGATGGGATTGATTCGTGGGTGTGGGAAGTCACATTGATTATTTTGTTTTGTCTTTTCCTAAATTGTAGCTGTGATTTGTGCATCAAGGAAATAGATATGATGCCTACTGAGAAGGAAATTTTTATGACCTCCACCTGAGGGTGATATATATGGATTTTGATACTTCTTGAGTGTAACATGCATGGGGTATGAAATACAAAAGGAAAAAATGCACAATTAGTGGATGCTAGAGGGTGTTTTTCGCTATTTCATGATGCAATATAGGATATTCATCATCGAAAAGAGAATATCTAGTGATATAGGTGATTTATCCAATGTAGGAATATCCACAACATGATATACATACATGAAATCATGTCAAAGCTCATTTTTCTAACCCAAGGTGTCAACTAAGAGCTAGAGTTTTTGGGGATTTATTTCATTTACAAAATTATTATATTAATTTGATACACCATTGTATCATTTCATTGAATTCTCTATGTAATCAAATTAATTTTGTTTATACACAATTTGTGGTGTCCTACTAAGTTGTAATCACAGTCTATACAGTGGACCGTTTGAAACATGAGATGATTTAATGGATGCACTTTTGGACATGGGTAAGGGATGATACATTAGATGATTTATTTTTGATGGATTGGAGTATACAGATTGACCCAACATGGTTTTTGAGAATAGATTTTTTATTCTTTCATCATGTCTATTTTTTATTTCATATAATTAAATTTTATCATCCTAGTTATATAAATTATACATTTTTGGACATGATTTTATTATTATTTGAATTTTATTTATTTTTTTATATTATGCTATTATTTCATGTTTATAAACATCTGTATTTTTCTAATTAGGAATTGTTTTTAGTTTTATACCTTAGTTTTGACCTAATTTGAGTGTCTAATGAGATAACTAGAGATTATAGGGTTTATGGGGATTATTTGGAGCCCAGAGGGTTGGTTTTTTGGATGAAGGAAATTGGGATGAATGGTTAGTAGAAACCATGAGAACCAGGCCACAAGGATTGGGAAAATAGTATGGGGAAAGATTAAAGGATGTAGGAGGCTGCATGGTTTGA
Organism: Viscum album; assembly: GCA_963277665.1. NCBI lineage: Eukaryota > Viridiplantae > Streptophyta > Magnoliopsida > Santalales > Viscaceae > Viscum > Viscum album. The sequence continues at coordinate 287,348,311 of OY728142.1, forward strand.
GGAAACCATGAAACTAGCGGCACACACCCATGTGATCCATCTGTTGTGTTTAGAAAGAATATTTTGAAAGGTTTTCACATGGTTAGTCAAACTGTGAGCATGAATCAGGATGGGTATCCATTAAGGAAGTGAAGGGTGTAAAATTTGTGCATGGTTTGGCCAACTATGTGGCCAAACCAGACGACCTACTAGTTTTGGGTGAGTTTTCCATTATTCCATTAATGCCTTATATTTAGAAAACCTTTATTTTTACCATTGTTTCAAATGAACAAAAATATTTTTCTTCCCCCATGAGCCTCTATAAACCCTATTCTAGATATTTTGTAATCCTTATAATCTAGATGTGGATTCAATAAATGATTATCTCATTGTATTCTTATTTGTGGGTACTCAAATCCTTTGGATATTTTTATTTAATTTTCCTTGGTATATTTTGTGCTATTTTGTGGAATGATATTATGCTCTATTTTCATAGTGTTCATCCATTTCCATGGTTCATTGAATTCAGTTCGAGTTTGGAGTCGATATTGGATGATTATTCTATAATGTGTATACAATAGGTGTTCTATGAATTTTCCCTAACAATATTTTGTTTTGTAAGATGTGTTTCTATTGTGATGCACATATAACATTCTGATATTTCCCCTCAAATTAATTAAATGTTTTGAATTAATTGATTGGGACCTATTAGGATTTCCCATGAACACCTTTGGGATTGGTGGAGGTTTTGAGACACAACCAAAGATATCCATGGGTTGTGCCTTTATACGCGCTCTATGTTCTACCACCCAATTGGGTGCGTTTGATCTCACCAATTTTAGTGGGATTCTAAATGTGAATATAATGAATTGTCTAAGGTTGTTAAAACCTTGGATTACCATTGAATTTGTGTATTAAAGGAACGAATTTAATTCAATTGATATGAGATGGTTGTTTCATCTTTTTAAATGTTTATTAATATATGTTTAATGACTAAATGTTTTGAATGAACATAGTAGAAATGAATTAGATGAACATATGAAATGTTAATAGTTATGAAATGATGAATGATTTGAGAATATAAATTGATAATTGTAGTGGATGACTTGGGTGTGATCCTTGGATCCTAATTCCATTTGATTCCTTGGACATTTCTACACCAGGGATATTTTTCAGGGTAGTGGATTCATTGTAAATGTTTAATCCATGCATCTTGATTCTGTAGGATGACACGAGCCATGATACCTCTTGGATTCAAATTTAATAGACTCGCATGGGATATTATATGTATAAATACTACTTAGACTCCACCCATTTCATTACTGAGTTTCTATCGAGATGATCCTTGGACTCAATGATGATGGATCTGTCTTCTATATGTTTGATCTGGCCCTTTGTGGTCTGACACTTCACTACACAGAATTTCCATTGTGGATGTTGACACATGGTCATAAAATGTGTCCATGGGGGATATTTTTCTATAATATTATATTTTCATGGAATGGTTATTAGTATTCAATTGTTAGAATGAATTGTATTATATTTTCACTTTCCCTTGTTTATGGGAGATTGAATATTGTTTACATGGAGCCATGTTTGGTGGGACATGATTGCACTTTTCATTCATTACTGTTAAACCCGTGATATATTGAACACTATTTCTATTTATATTATTATGTATAGATTTATTATAGACATAGTAGGTGGTGGCCTACTGAGTTTTATCATACACCATGTTCGGTCCACTGTTGGATACCCATACAGACTTCGTTGATGTATATGAGGACCAAGGAATGAGATGGCTATAAAATGCTTGATTTGGTTATTTCTTAAGAGTATGGGTGTAAAGGAACAAGCTATTTTTTTGATGCTTTCTGGAGATAGCTTTTTTGGGTATTTTTATATTTTTTTAAATTTATTCTATTGGGATTCATGTTTCCATGTATTTTATATTATTCTTTAAAGATACATGATATGATAATAATATTGTATATGAAATTTAATTTGGATGATGTATTACTGTAGTCTCAGGGATGTTATCTTTTTCCATTGTTATGTTATTTGGAAGGCTTCCTCTATTTATTTTTATTACAATATCGCTAGACAAAAGTCTAATAATGAGTGTATAGTCTACCCATTGACACACAGAAGTCCCTTTTTTGTAGTCGTTCCCATCTGGAATTTGGGGAGGTGTACTTGAGGCTATGTGAACCACCATATAAGGGAACCATTTAGTGGGTCTGGGTTCATGATGTTATAATGTGGTATCATTGAATTTTATTTTATCAATTTACTAATTTGAGAAAATATATATGTGATTTGGAAGGTATTTTAATTTGTTAATGAGTTGTTCTTGGGAGTGTCTAACCCTAGTTCAGGTAAACACCATATTCCATGGAATATAAATTGTTGTTTTCTAGATTTTTCTTATTATTCCAGTTTTGATTCCACTATTGGGTGACTCACTCGAGGTTCGAGGTTTATAATGATTTCATATTTTAATAATTTTCCAAAATATATGTGGTTATTCCATCTCATTATTCATTTTAGTCACTTGTTATAATTCACATTCCATGCATTATTCCATTAAAAAATGATGCATTTCACGACTACATGATATTATTATGTGTGCCTTGAGAGATGAACATGTTGTTTGATAGATTACTTCTAGAGGATATTCAGAAATATGATTTCTAATTAGAGTTCTTTCTATAACCATAACAGTGTTCTCCACTATAGGATACAATAGTAAATCTATATAGCCAATTATGGAACACTGAGTGATGAAACATCGGTCGCATGGAATTGAATGTGTCATGGTTTAGATTAAGAAGACTAAAAAATTCATTTTATGTGGTGTATGAGACCATTGGATCATAATAGGTGACTCATTTGGTTCAACAACATAAAATAAATTATAATATGAATGTGAATATAAATGAAAATGATATTTCTAAAAGAATGAACATGATCTAGATGGGACTATTGGGTGTGAAAATGAATTATCTATGGTTTTATATATGATCATTTTTATTACACAATCCTAGATTTAGGATCTTGTAGAGGCATGTGACTTGTTTATAGGATCCATTTGACATGACCTATGCTTTTATATATGATCACCTCATTATCAATCTTTTTTAAGGTGTGTTTTTGGTATTATAGAAATATTCCACCATGATGATATCCACTCATACGCTAGGAGGGTGGTGATGACCATTCTCTAGAGGTGGTGGTCCGTGGGCTACTAGTAGATCCACATATAGTGCAAGATGGGGTACCAATATTTGTAAAAAATATGGTGATGAGGAAAAATTATGTCATATTTTTCTATGTTTCATTTGTACGTTTCAAGGAGCACCCTAACCAGCCTCGTATATGGAAGAGTTGACACATGTGTTCCAGCAGAAACATCATCCCATGTTTGTGGGGGAGGGTCCATAGGCTACTGAGTTGTGGTTTGAGACTATCATTCCATTCTGTACACATCTAGAGACACCCTATGATATGTGTGTGAATATTGTGGAATATATTCTTTAGGGTGAAATAGAGCGCTGATGGGATGTTTTGAACTAGGATGATGCACTTCAAGATATGTGTTAGTGGGAATTCCAATAATTTTTATGATTACAAATTTTCTATGATGTTAAGAGATAAAAGGGATACTGATTTTATTGGTCTAGTGTAGGATGTTATTACCATTATAGAATATTTATCATGAATTATGTATCATTATAATTTTGTGATGGTTTATGTTACTAATGATGAATCGTGGATGATACGATTTGAGGAAGGTCTCACCCATGATTTTCGATCGTAAGTTAACATGTTTTAGTTGAAAACTATTACCAAAATAGTGAATCATGTTCATAATACTTAGTGGAACATGAGGTAATCTAGGGGGTGTAGATAATGTAAGATCATCCTCTAGATCCAATGGTTTGGAAAATTCTAATAGGAAGCCCTGTTTTGAGGTTTCTTATGAGGAGAATACCAGCTGTGTTGTTAGTGATAATAGTGTTGTATTATGTCATTAGTGTGGGAGATCAGAACATTTGATGAACGAATGTGATTGAGACCCAGTACAATATTGATCATTCTACACTATAGTCCATGTATAACGTTTTAGTAGGATATTTCCTCCAACCATTAATGGGAGGGGATCAAATCCAACTCTAGATATAGAAGGAGGATTCATAGATCCATTTTAGGCTAGGGGTGGAGTAGTGCTAATTAATTTTGCTAAGGTGGTGGTCATGGTCGAGGAATCCATGCACCAGTTTTACCAAGATAGTAGAGCGGGCCAACTCTGGGTAGTGAGGATGTTTCAAAGGGCCTTGGTTCCATCCATATATATTTTCTATAGCATACACATGTGGATTAGAGGGTCAGTCCATCTACAGTGGGAGGTACGATCTTTGAAGCCTCTAATATTTTATATGATCTTTTTTTATATAATTTCATCTCATATAAATATGTGTACACCTATTCGAGAAACAATGGGGATTATTTTTCAGTTTTATTATTGTGTGCTGACACTTGATACTCTGTCAAGGATCATAACAGAGATTCCACACTTTTTCAGGGAGTTCCCCCTTGAGGTTGGTGGGTATCACTATTTATGTAATCTTTCATTCCACGATATTATAGTGTTTGAAATCATAATCATGGTGAAATTTCTAGTTTATATTAAATACCTTGTCAATTTCTATCACTGGATGGTGACCTTCACATCAGTAGAGAGTGGATTTTTTATCCACAAAGGTAAATGGGGTGTACTGAGAGGTAGAGTTGGACTAGAACATCATTGGATGGGTAGGATGAGAGCCTATATTTCTGGTTTATATCTAGATGATCTAGGATTGTTTCAGGTGGACTTGCCTCCATTGGTTGATAATGTTAGGGATAATTTTCCAGATGAATTTTCATGTTTACCTCTTGAAATAGAGGTGGATTTCCTTATTGAACTAGTGGCAGGATCTACTGCAATAACTATTCCTCTTTATTGGATGGATACTACAAAGATACAAGATATCAAGAGGTAGCTAAAGGACTTGGATGAAAATTATTTATATGGCCTAATTTGTATTCATGGGGTTTGCTAGTCCTTTTGTGAAAAAACAAGGATGGAACCCTCATGAAATTTTAATATTAAAAAATTGAACTAATTGATGGATAAGAACAATTATCCCTTGAAAAATATAGATGATCTCTTTGACCACCTCCGAGGAGATTGAGATTTATGAAAGACTGGTTTTAGGTTAGGTTTTAACTAGGTACAATTTCATCCTTCAGACATACATCATAAAACATTTTATAGCATACATGGAATTTATGATTATTTTTTATGCTATTCAGAATCAAGAATACACTATAATTTTTCATTGAGATGGTGAACTGATTTTCCCACCCTTATTTTGATTTATTTTTGTGGTTTTCATGGAGGTTATCTTGGTGAATTCTCCAAATCTACATGACCATTCCAAACATATTAACATCATTTTAGATGAATTGAGATAATATCAGTTATGTGCTATGCTCGCTAAGTGGAAATTCTATATGGATATGATTAACATTATGTGTTATATTGTCTTTGAGATAGGATTATCTATTTACATAATAATGGCGAGAGCTGTGGCTTCTTAGGAGAATACCATAAATTTAATTAATGGTTATAATTTCATTGGACTAGTGAGATATTATGGTAATTGGACATAGGACTTCTCATGCTTAGTGAACCTCTTACATGCATTACTATTAATAGTGAGAAGTTTTTATGGTCTGATTTCTAGGAGAAAACCTTGAAAGGGATGAGAGGGATACTGAATTATGTTCCATTCCTAAATCTACTTGAATCATGAAAGAGCTTCAATGTGTATTGTGATGTATCAGGTGTCGGTATAAGATTATTTTCGATGCATGATTATATAGTCATGGTGTAGGAGTTTATTCATTTGAGGCCACATGAGAGGAATTACCCAACAAATGATATTATTTTAGAAATTTTTTAACATTCCTTGTGCTATTGGAGAAATTATTTACTTAGAGATAAAATTTTGGTAAAAAAATACCATATAATTCATATGTATATAGTTACACATCATGAATTGAATTTGAGGAACTGAATACGGGTTTAGTTCCTATAGTATTTTCATTTTGAACATGACTATTCAACTAGAAAGAGTAATGAAACTGCTGATGCATTGGTGGACATTGATACAACTATTTTAGCAGGATAATAGTGACTAGTAACTTATAACCATATATGCAGAGATACTGTAGAGACCCGTATCTTGACGTACATTACATTACATTTGCATAATACTTAGTACATAACAAAAACACACACACAAGGATCGTAATAGTTTAGTGTCTTTGGAAACTCGGAACGTAATCTTCTAATCGTGGTGAAAGATCTTCAATATCTCCCATAAAGATCTTCCCTTTTTTTACCTAAAACCTTTCTTTATATCCTGGGGAAAAGAAAACATAAAAGGGTGAGCTCAAATGCTCAGTAAGGGTATACAAAAGAAAAATCAATCACATCATATTCATAAGAACATAACTTTTGGAAATCTTAACCTACAAAAGAGAGAATAATTTCATAACATGGGATAAATCATAGTAGTGAAATGAAATCCCAATAATCATAACATAAAACATGAAACTTTGTGGCATACACACATAATCATAGAGAATCATTTCTTGTTAGTCAAGACTCATTGCCAAGACTATCTTAGTGGACAAAGTCCCTTTCTGAATCGAGTAACCCTCATTTCAGTCCTATTTCACTGAACTGGTATAACCTACCATTTCAGCCATGTCTATCTCATGAGATATAAAATCTTTACCCAATGCATTGGAGGGAGATATAGGTCCCACCCATCTTATAATGAATCATTTCTTATGTGTGCCACATAATCATAAAACATACATCATAGCGTAACCCATGTAATAAAAATGGAATTCTTAAACAACATGACATCATAAAAAAATTCATATAAGATAAAGGAATTCATAAAAATATTTCCATCACAACATAATCAAATCCATGTTATAATAGGGATAAAAACAGAACCCTTTTATTATCTTAGATGGAAAATAATTTTGATAAAATACTTGAACTCCATTCTTGAGGAAAATATCCTTTCTACTTCAAAAACATTTTTCCTTTCATAACATGTCATACGACTTTAAAACAAAAGAATATGATTAAAAATAAACTTGAAAACTTGTAAAGGAAGCTTCTTGGAAATAATGTTTTAAAAAAAATCCATTCATGCCGTATAAGTTAAAATGAACATTCTTCGTACTTTTGTCGGAAAAGTCAAAAAGTACCTCGTACGAAAAAAAACAACAAAAGATTCCTTTAATATTCTTTACTAAAAACTCACCGAAGGGTAAAATTGGATTTAAAAAAAATATTACATATTTAGGAAACATGTATTTGGATGATAAAATACACCCCAGTAAATACTAAAGTATAAACAATCTCGGATAAAAATGAGATTGTGATATTTCCCTTACCTTAGGTCCGATTTGCTTCGTATGTGTCTGAACCACCTGTATAATGATTTAAATAATGTCATTGACTTATTCCAGAATCATATTCATTGTTATGATATCATATATGGTTCACTTATGACTTTATATTACCCGTTCTTTTTTAAATTCCATGTTAAAGAAGCGTTTTGGGTAAAATCGTTTCATTTATCGTAGGTGTTTGGACTTGTTGTTCTTGAAATTATTATTACTTATATCATGATTTACTTACTTAAAGAATATAAAACATGATTTATATATCATATATATTCAGTATATATATATATAATGGATAGATAAATGAAATGAAACACACCGTTCATGGAGACGGTAGTCCGTACGTACGCATGAACGCTGTTTTCCTTTCCTTATTGTCTTGAATGGAAGTAAGTAGATGAAATACATATATACATAAATCCAGTAGCTTTATAATGTAATATATTTAATTATTATTGCTTATATATACTTTATAATCATTCTTAAATGGTTAACATGGAGAATGAATCTCATCGCGCCGTGGAGACGGTAGTCCGTACGTACGCACGAGCGATGATATCGTTCTCATGATCGTGAACTTGTGTTGAATTGTATGTATACTATTTCAGTATCAATATAACTTTATAATAATAATATATAGTTACTCATTACACCATTATACCCATCCAATTAAGGTGGTGGCGGAAAAACAGATTACACCACGGCGTGGAGACGGTATTCCGTACGTACGCACGCGCGGTGATTTCGTTTTCCGTAGGATGGATAGATGGTGAATTAGGATTGTTTAATAATTATAATAACATATCAGTATATGAGTGATACTGATGTTATTACTTCATAATGAAACAACCTAAGAAGAAGAAGTGGAAGAAGAAATAAAGGTGAAAGAATTGGTAACGGAAATTACCTCTTCTTTGAAGCGCCTCTTTGAGACCTCCTCTTAGGGAAATAAAATTGGTATTTGAGGAATACCAGAACCTCTAGGATGTTGCTAGGGAAGTGGAGAAGATATTTTTTCAGGGTTTGGCCGAGCTTGAAGGCTCAAAGTTGTGTGAGGAAGAGAGGGAGGAGGTGCCCTTTTATAAGGGAGGAGAGGGGCACCTTTGGAATTCTTTAAAATATTAATTTATAATAAATCTAACCCCACATAAAAACATCCAAAAATGAATCATATTCAAAGATTATATGATATAGGGTTGTAATCTCATCAACCAATATAATTTATATATGTTAGGAATTTATTTTAAACATTATCAACATGATTTATCCTTATTTAATCAATTTAATTTTATTTGTGGTAATAACATTCTAAATTTTAAATTATAACAAATAATTACTTATTTGTCGTGAATTTTCCATAATTGGATACTTAATAACATTTTAGATCATATAAATTTAAATTTATAATTTTTAAATGTTTTTGTAATTTTTAAATTATTTTATAATATGTTATTATTATAAAATAACAATAGTGTCAATGTGGACACTATTCATTTATTTGAATTTAAATAAAATAAATACAGAAGATATGTTCGAAATAAAAGCTTTAATAGATTTATAAAATGTCATATGTATCTATAAAATTAGTGGAGAACATTAAATAGTTCATATAATATTTATTTTATTATTTTTAAAACAATTTATTTGGTTTATCTCTTAATAAAATAAATACAACAACATTTTTGTATAATTAGTTCATATACTTATTTGTTGCCTAAAAATTAAAAATAAAATCCTATGATAAAACTAAATCTATTACCTTTCACAATAATACTTTTACTCGAATTTATCATCTTAAAATCACAATATCTAAATTGTTATATTTATTAAATTATGAAGGTGACAACTTTGGCATCATTTAAAATAAAATAATATAAGTGTCATAATCGCTTTTATAAGGCTCCAAATGGTCAAATATTCGACCATTGGATGCTTATGGTTTACATTTACATGGCCAATAAGCTTTTGTTAGGGTTTTGTGCATTTTATGGTCACTATTTGTTTAATAAAAACTGTATTCTTGATTTTTCACTAGATAAACAATTTCTGCATCACTATTGTGTCATAATTAATGATAATTATTTAATACCTAAAAATTATAAATAAATTTATATGATGTAGATAATTTCATTATCTTTCTGGATACTATTCATGTTCGAAGTTTCATGAAGTTTATCACTAAATTAAAATTAATATACTTATAAGATTTAAGAGAGTGACATGTTGTCACTTTCTTTGGTTTTAATAATAATTAAGTTATTTTCATGGGAAAAAGTCCATCAAATGATTCTAATCCGACCCTTAGGTGATATGGGTCGTCTTTTAGTCATCCAATAGGATTTTGGCAGGTGTTAGGGTAATTTTATAATCTTATATTTACCCCTAATTACCCGATTTATCTTTAACTATGGTAAATAAAATTTACAGTAGTTACTATTTATAATGCCCAAAAATATAAAGTGGCTTATTAAGATAATTTGTACCCACTGATTCCAAATATTGAATCCATTTATCCAAATTCAATACACAAAAGTTGCAGAAATTAAATTAAAATTAATCCCGTTGTCGAAAGAAAACGGGTTTTTGTTTAAAACATTGCAAAAGATTGAATTTATTTAACCTACGAATTCAATGTAAAATCAAGGCTAATGACTTACATTATATTAAATGGTAAAAATATATTCTATTTATACTTTAAAACCATTCAATATTATAATTTAACCACATAAGATATTATGATGAAAAAAGTTGTTTTTAATTAAAATATAGCGTGTTTTTACTATTCATTAAAATATGAAAGTTATCGGAAAAATATCAAAACTTTATCTAATGTAAATTTTTACATCCTGATTAAAAAGAAGAATTTTATTTTGTCAAATTGAACATATAAACATGTCAAAAACTAGATTTAATGTGGGTGCGCCATCAAAAGGCGAAAAAACTGCATTTTTTGAAAAATACTTATTTTACCCGAAAAATTTATTTTGTTCTTATACCATGTTCTAGAAAATGTGTAAGATGAATAATAATGTTATAAAATTCAAAATTTAGTTAATACTATTCATAACGGCTAGTTCATGACAATATTATAATAATATAACATTGTTTATTAAAACCCGGTATTGCGTACAACACATGCTATCGAGGAAGGTCGTGATTGCGTGTAATGCAAGCCAAGTCAGGGTTGCGTGTTGTGAAAGATTCCTTCGTTGTTTCGTATAACAGAATCCAACCATATTTCATTTATACATTTAATATATATATATATATATACTCAATGTTGCGTAGAATAACTATTATCAAAATTGTGTATAACACGGTCCAAGAATAGTGTTGCGTATACTGCAAGCTAATATGGTGTTGCGTATAGCGCAAGGTAATATTGGTGTAGAATACAACACAAGACATTAATGAAATTAAAATAATATTTTTCATAAAATCTCAGGCTGTTACATTCTACCCCCCTTAAAATGAATTTCGCCCTCGAAATTCGTCGGGGTTATAAATGGTTTACTATTTGAAAGTTTCTTTGATAGAAACCCACATCGTAAAAAGGAATACCAAAACTTATCTTTAAAAACTAAAGTATAAAACATCATGGTTACCCAAGTTAACTAATCACTGGGTATCCACATAAGAGAACATAGGTGAAAATATGGACATGGAAGAGAAATCTAACCGTCATGTTCTGATGGAGAGTGGTAGAGGACATGGCTATAGAAAAGCTAGCAATCAGAAAGCCATAAATTTGTGATGATCTAAGGTACCATCCGATTCATCAGATATAAGATCACTAGGACAACATTTTTGGTTTTCAATATCATTTCTCTAAAGTTGAAAATTTTGAATTAGAAGAAATACTTACTTGATTTTGGTACAATATCACTATTGTTCGTGAATTGAACAATTTCCACTTCATCCCTTAAAGAAATGAAGTTGAATTTATTATTCGTGATGTGTTAGCAGATCATGTGATAGAATGATGGGTCATTCCATCTCTTTCAAACAAAAGGTTAGCAAAAGTTATAAGTCCATATTGTGGTTAGATTAATCGTATATGGTTCCAAAAATGAACTTATACTTCATATATCATACCGCTTAATAAAATAAAACTAGTTTATACTAACCATGGACTTCCTGTAGGCCAGTGGTAGGCGATAAAGGCCAGTTGCACTTCGGTTGTGGGTTCGATTCCCACAGCCTTGTCCGAAGCGATGGGATGTCGCCCGTCCTGCAGGTTGTCCTTTTTCTAAAACTACATTACTATAACATCACATAAATAATATCAAAAAAAAGTTCTATACTTAAACAATACTAACTTATGGTTAACATAATCCATTACAATCTTTAGGCGTATCTAAAATACTTCGGTCCAAGCTCATAGTATAAAGAAAATGATTACTTGAAATGTCATATAACAATCACATGAATGCCATCATTTATCCCCCATATATCATAAGATATATCTTGTTGGTCAAATTACAAATATGTGAATACCTTAATCATGTATTCTCTTTAAGAATGAATATCCATTGAACCTTAGTGAAAACATGAATGCGGTTAAAAGTTAACACATTCCACATACCAAAATCCTCAAAATTCTATATACTCAAACCATGATATCACTTAGTCCTTATATCAATCATGAGCTCATGAATACAATCAAACATCTCATTATCATCTTGTCCCTTCATTATGCGCATATCATCTACATTCCAAAAATATATGAATAACCTTTCATGGATACCGGTACCATTAATCATACACTTTCAAAACTCAAGTAAAGACAATAGGGTAACAATCCTTAGATGTCTCTTTATTCCATAGTACTATGAGATTACTTATACAACATTACACATGATAAACATGTAATCATTCCACTACATTCTTAAACCATTAACCGAGCTTCAACAATTCTTTCATCTCACATATCATTTGTAGTCTCTTCATCATCATCCACATAAATACTACCCATACAACCATACTGATTCTCTTCATGAGACTTTCCCTTAGGGAATTGGTTTGCATAATACCCGCACATTCCACATTTAAAACATTTAACCATTGTTGATGTCGTAGCAATACCATTATCCTCATCCATGTTGTTAACTGAACCTTTTCCTTTGCATTTACTTGCTTTGTGTCCTTCTTTTCCACTCCCAAAGTATCTTCCAGTTCCTTTGAAACATTCTCCTTGATGCCTCTTCCCACATGATTTACATAGGGGAAATTGAACTTTCTTTCCTCTATGATCATCATGAAACTCCATCTTTCTCTTATTAGCCGAGTCAGGAAACTTACCAAATTTTACTTTATTGATCATATTATGAGATTGCTGATTCGGCATAATAATGATGTTTGTACTTCCAAATCCCATTTCATTATGAAAAATATCATTCCATTGTCCATCATATCCTCCATTATCATGAATCATCTTATTTCCAGCCATTTTCTAAAACCCAAAAAAGAATAGTGTGAGAGGCAAAAATCATGCTAGGGAAAAGAACATAATAAAGGGGGAGTACCCTCAATATCTAACATCTTATGTTAAATTCTATGATCATTACTGTAGTTCTAGGACTGTATCCTATACGTATACTTATCCTTAGGGACATCCCTAGACATACCTTATAAATATCTCTAGGGATCTCATTAAAGTTCTCGCATCCCAGTTTCCAAAGGTTGACTAAACCTTTCCTTTGATACCAAATGTAGAGACACGTATCTTGACGTACATTACATTACATTTTCGGAATACTTAGTACATAACAAAAACACACACACAAGGATCGTAATAGTTTAGTGTCTTTGGAAACTCGGAACATAATCTTCTAATCGTGGTGAAAGATCTTCAATATATCCCATAAAGATCTTCCCTTTTTTTACCTAAAACCTTTCTTTATATCCTGGGGAAAAGAAAACATAAAAGGGTGAGCTCAAATGCTCAGTAAGGGTATACAAAAGAAAAATCAATCACATCATATTCATAAGAACATATCTTTTGGAAATCTTAACCTGCAAAAGAGAGCATAATTTCATAACATGGGATAAATCATAGTAGTGAAATGAAATCCCAATAATCATAACATAATGCATGAAACTTTGTGTCATACACACATAATCATAGAGAATCATTTCTTGTTAGTCAAGACTCATTTCCAAGACTATCTTAGTGGACAAAGTCCCTTTCTGAATCGAGTAACCCTCATTTCAGTCCTATTTCACTGAACTGGTATAACCTACCATTTCAACCATGTCTATCTCATGAGATATAAAATCTTTACCCAATGCATTGGAGGGAGATATAGGTCCCACCCATCTTATAATGAATCCTTTCTTATGTGTGCCACATAATCATAAACCATACATCATAGCGTAACCCATGTAATAAAAATGGAATTCTTAAACAACATGACATCATAAAAAAATTCATATAAGATAAAGGAATTCATAAAAATATTTCAAAACATAATCAAATCCATGTTATAATAGGGATAAAAACAGAACCCTTTTATTATCTTAGATGGAAAATAATTTTGATAAAATACTTAAACTCCATTCTTGAGGAAAATATCCTTTCTACTTCAAAAACATTTTTCCTTTCATAACATGTCATACGACTTTAAAACAAAAGAAGATGATTAAAAATAAAAATGAAAACTTGTAAAGGAATCTTCTTGGAAATAATGTTTAAAAAAAATCCATTCATGCCGTATAAGTTAAAATGAACATTCTTCGTACTTTTTTCGGAAAAGTCAAAAAGTACCTCGTACGAAAAAAAACGACAAAAGATTCCTTTCATATTCTTTACTAAAAACTCACCGAAGGGTAAAATTGGATTTAAAAAAAATATTACATATTGAGGAAACATGGATTTGGATGATAAAATACACCCCAGTAAATACTAAAGTATAAACAATCTCGGATAAAAATGAGATTGTGATATTTCCCTTACCTTAGGTCCGATTTGCTTCGTATGTGTCCGAACCACCTGTATAATGATTTAAATAATGTCATTGACTTATTCCAGAATCATATTAATTGTTATGATATCATATATGGTTCACTTATGACTTTATATTACCCGTTCTTTTTTAAATTCCATGTTAAAGAAGCGTTTTGGGTAAAATCGTTTCATTTATCGTAGGTGTTTGGACTTGTTTTTCTTGACATTATTATTACTTATATCATGATTTACTTACTTCCAGAATATAAAACATGATTTATATATCATATATATTCAGTATATATATATATAATAGATAGATAAATGAAATGAAACACACCGTTCATGGAGACGGTAGTCCGTACGTACGCATGAACGCTGTTTTCCTTTCCTTATTGTCTTGAATGGAAGTAAGTAGATGAAATACATATATACATAAATCAAGTAGCTTTATAATGTCATATATTTCATTATTATTGCTTATATATACTTTATAATCATTCTTAAATGGTTAACATGGAGAATGAATCTCATCGCGCCGTGGAGACGGTAGTCCGTACGTACGCACGAGCGATGATATCGTTCTCATGATCGTGAACTTGTGTTGAAGTGTATGTATACTATTTTAGTATCAATATAACTTTTTAATAATAATATATAGTTACTCATTACACCATTATACCCATCCAATTAAGGTGGTGGCGGAAAAACAGATTACACCACGGCGTGGAGACGGTATTCCGTACGTACGCACGCGCGGTGATTTCGTTTTCCGTAGGATGGATAGATGGTGAATTTGGATTGTTTCATAATTATAATAACATATCAGTATATGAGTGATACTGATGTTATTACTTCATAATGAAACAACCTAATAAGAAGAAGTGGAAGAAGAAATAAAGGTGAAAGAATTGGTAATGGAAATTACCTCTTCTTTGAAGCGCCTCTTTGAGACCTCCTCTTAGGGCACTAAAATTGGTCTTTGAGGAATACCAGAACCTCTAGGATTTTGCTAGTGAAGTGGAGAAGAGATTTTGGCAGGGGTTGGCCGAGCTTGAAGGCTCAATGTTGTGTGAGGAAGAGAGGGAGGAGGTGCCCTTTTATAAGGGAGGAGAGGGGCACCTTTGGAATTCTTTAAAATATTAATTTATAATAAATTTAACCCCACATAAAAACATCCAAAAATGAATCCTATTCGAAGATTAGATGAGATAGGGTTGTAATCTCATCAACCAATATAATTTAGACATGTTAGGAATTTCTTTTAAACATTATCAACATGATTTATCCTTATTTAATCAATTTAATTTTATTTGTGGTAATAAAATTCTAAATTTTAAATTATAACAAATAATTACTTATTTGTTGTGAATTGTCCTTAATTGGATACTTAATAACATTTTAGATCATATAAATTTAAATTTATAATTTTTAAATATTTTTGTGATTTTTAAACTATTTTATAATATGTTATTATTATAAAATAACAATAGTGTCAATGTAGACACTATTAATTTATTTGAATTTAAATAAAATAAATACAGCAGATATGTTCGAAATAAAAGCTTTAATAGATTTATAAAATTTCATATGTATCTAGAAAATTAGTGGAGCACATTAAATAGTTCATATAATATTTATTTTATTATTTTTAAAACCATTTATTTGGTTTATCTCTTAATAAAATAAATACTACAACATTTTTGTATAATTATTTCATATACTTATTTGTTGCCTAAAAATTAAAAATAATATCCTATGATAAAACAAAATCTATTACCTTTCACAATAATACTTGTACTCGAATTTATCATCTTAAAATCACAATATCTAAATTGTTATATTTATTAAATTATGAAGGTGACAGCTTCGGCATCATTTAAAATAAAATAATATAAGTGTCACAATCGCTTTTATAAGGCTCCAAATGGTCAAATATTCGACCATTGTATGCTTATGGTTTACATTTACATGGAAAATAAGTTTTTGTTAGGGTTTTGTGCATTTTATGGTCACTATTTGTTTAATAAAAACTATATTCTTGATTTTTCACTAGATAAACAATTTCTGCATCACTATTGTGTCATAATTAATGATAATTATTTAATACCTAAAAATTATAAATAAATTTATATGATGTAGATAATTTCATTATCTTTCTGGATACTATTCATGTTCTAAGTTTCATGAAGTTTATCACTAAATTAAAATTAATATACTTATAAGATTTAAGAGAGTGACATGTTGTCACTTTCTTTGGTTTTAATAATAATTAAGTTATTTTCATGGGAAAAAGTCCATTAAATGATTCTAATCCGACCCTTAGGTGATATGGGTCGACTTTTAGTCATCCAATAGGATTTTGGCAGGTGTTAGGGTAATTTTATAATCTTATATTTACCCCTAATTACCCGATTTATCTTTAACTATGGTAAATAAAATTTACAGTAGTTACTATTTATAATGCCCAAAAATATAAAGTGGCTTATTAACATAATTTGTACCCACTGATTCCAAATATGGAATCCATTTATCCAAATTAAATACACAAAAGTTGCAGAAATTAAATTAAAATTAATCCCGTTGTCGAAAGAAAACGGGTTTTTGTTTAAAACATTGCAAAAGATTGAATTTATTTAACCTACGAATTCAATGTAAAATCAAGGCTAATGACTTACATTATATTAAATGGTAAAAATATATTCTATTTATACTTTAAAACCATTCAATATTATAATTTAACCACATAAGATATTATGATGAAAAAAGTTGTTTTTAATTAAAATATAGCGTGTTTTTACTATTCATTAAAATATGAAAGTTATCGGAAAAATATCAAAACTTTATCTAATGTAAATTTTTACATCTTTATTCAAAAAAAGAATTTTATTTTGTCAAATTGAACATATAAACATGTCAAAAACTAGATTTAATGTGGGTGCGCCATCAAAAGGCGACAAAACTGCATTTTTTGAAAAATACTTATTTTACCCGAAAAATTTATTTTGTTCTTATACCATGTTCTAGAAAATGTGTAAGATGAATAATAATGTTATAAAATTCAAAATTTAGTTAATACTATTCATAACGGCTAGTTCATGACAATATTATAATAATATAACATTGTTTATTAAAACCCGGTATTGCGTACAACACACGCTATCGAGGAAGGTCGTGATTGCGTGTAATGCAAGCCAAGTCAGGGTTGCATGTTGTGAAAGAATCCTTCGTTGTTTCGTATAATAGAATCCAACCATATTTCATTTATACATTTAATATATATATATATATACTCAATGTTGCGTAGAATAACTATTATCAAAATTGTGTATAACACGGTCCAAGAATAGTGTTGCGTATACTGCAAGCTAATACGGTGTTGCGTATAGCGCAAGGTAATCTTTGTGTAGAATAAAACACAAGACATTAATGAAATTAAAATAATATTTTTCATAAAATCTCGGGCTGTTACAGATACATTTGGAGGAGTAGGATTTCCAAGGGAAAAAAATTATCACATTCTGGGTAGTGGAATCTACTCTTCTCAATAGAGTGAGGATGAGGTCGTTATCTGATGTTGAGGGACTAGTACAGTGGGAGAGTTTTGTAGGTGAGGACCAACTGATAGGTTAGACCGTTGGTGATAATGAAATTCAATATATTCATCATCATGTTTGGGTTTCAAAAGGCATACATGAGGGACATATTTTTATGTTTCATGCCTCCATTTGAGAATTTCATCCCAACATTACAATGTTGTATTGAGATTTACATATCTAGTATTAGTGTTCATGTATAAAATGATAAGTAGTTGACTTTTTCCCTATGGTTCTCCTCCTATTAGAATGTGAAGGCAGAACACCAATGTCCAACTTGTATTTAATAGTAGTTACCTATTTTCTAGTGGAAATGGGATGATTTTTTTGTGTATCTTTTTACTCGGATGATGATGTATCCTTGAGGTAGTTATGATATGTGAGTAATTGTGGACATACCCAAGAAGGTCACTCATTTTATTTCAATCATGAAGACCTTATAAATAGATGAGATTTGTAGAATTTATATCTGTAGGATAATGAGACATCTCAGAGATCCATATAAAATTGTATCAGATAGTGATTTTGGGTTTCCAACTCTTTTTTAGGAAATTTTATAGAGGGATTTGGGTACACAAGGTATTCTGAGAACTACACACAACCCTAAGACCAATGGACATTCTGGGATCACAATAGAGGTTCTTGAGGTCATGATTAAAGCATGTATCCTTGTTTTTTGGGGCTCTTGGGATAGGAACACACCCCTATTTGAGTGAAACCACTACAACAGATAGCTTGGAACTATAAATATAGAACCTTATGTGGCCTTGTATGGTAGGCCATGTAAATCCATCATGGGCTAGTTATAGGTAGGAGATGTAGTTTTCTGTGGACTATATCTCATACAGTAGACTTCAGAGAAGGTGAAACTAACTAGGAAGTATATGGATACAACATAGTATAAACTGAAATATTATGCCAATCGTCAAAAAAAACCTATTGATTTCATGTTCTGGTATTGGGTATTTTTTCATATCTCACTTTGAAATACATGAATTTTGATATAGGGTATGATTTCACTGCAAAATTTTAGGCCGTTTGAGATTATGGAGAGTGTTAGGACAATATCCTATCAGTTTCATTTATCTTATGGGTACCAAGCCATGCTTGATCTCCCCCATGTATCTCAAATAGTTGTTTTCACCTAGAACCATCTCACACTCTATTTTCCAAATGATGTTTAGATACAAGTAGTTGAATCCTTTTAAGATAATCTTATACGCATCATTGATAGGTGCACAAAGGTTCTATGAGGCTCACCATTTTCTCTTGTCGGGTGATATGAAAATATGGTCATTTATAGGATGAGACTTGGTAGAGGGAGGCTGATGTACATGCTCAGTGGCCTATGTTATTCTTTGATGACCCTTGGCACCACTTTTAGGGAAAATTAAAGGTTAAATTTCCTTAATAGGGGATTATTGTAAGATCCTAGGTTATCCGATGAGGTAATAATATTTTTATATTCTGATGAAATCCTTTAGTTTCACCTAATGTGAGTGTATAATGAGATAATTGATGTTTAGGGGGGTTCCTAGGACTTTTTTAGGGATCAAAGGCCTAGTTTTTGGAAATGGTAATTGAGCCACACAGTTTGTAAAAACTATGAGACATAGGAGGTATGATTTAAGGAAACTTTGCAGGGATAGATAAATAGCTATAGGAGGCTGCAAGATATGAGAAAATTATAAAACTAGGTGTGCACAACCATGTGAGACATCTGTAGTCTTTGGTAGAAGGATTTTTCCTGGATAACCAAACTATGTTCATAAACAATGATGGGTCTCCCTTAAGGTAGTTAAGGGTGCACGTTTGGGGCATAGTTTGGCCAACTATGTGGTCAAGTGTTCGGGTGAGTTTACTAATATTCCCTTAATTCCTTATGTTTTAAAAACCATTATTTTTTCCTTTATTTCCAACAAACAAATGGTTTTTTATTTTCCCATGAGCCTCTATCAAGACTATTATTGGTATTGAGTAATCTTAGTTTTTTATACTCTGATTCAATATTTGATTATCATGTTGGATTTATATTGGTGAGTACTCTAATCCTTAAGCTTGTTTTTTCATTCTCCTTCATTTCATTTTCACTATTTTTTTGTGACATTGTATGCCCTATTTTTAGTGCATTTTACCATTTCTCTAATTTTATCCAAAAAAACATGAGTTGGGATTCGATATAGAATGAGTGTTCTACCATGTGTATATGGCAGGTGTTTTATAAATTTCCCTTAAATTTTTGTGTTTTATAATCCATATTGTTGTTGTGCTCCATACATTATTTCCCATGTTACCCCTTAAATTAATTCATGTTTTCAATAAATTTGTTAGGTCACGATGGGTTTCCCATGAATACCTTTTATATTTTTGGATGTTGTTATCCCAAACATAGGACACCCATGGGGTCTTCATTTATACCTTCCCATATGTTGTACCACCCCATTTGGTGATTTGATATCTCCAATTTTAGTGGGATCTGTAATGAGAATCAAATTAATTGTTTAATATTATTAGCACTTTATTTTACATATTAATTTGAGAATAAAAAAATGAATTGAAGTAAATTTATAGAATAAGGTTGTTTCCTCAATAGAATTTATATTTACATGATGTTAAATAATTAAATTCATTGTATGAAAATAGTGGAAATTGTAATGCACAAATAATTTACAAATAGATTTAATACAGAATTCATGAATCGCTGAGTCTATACAAAACACCAATTTTTTATAACTGAACAAGTAAACATAATTTTGGCACCTCTGTGATTTGAATTTAAAAAAACAAGTATACACGATTTCATTCAGTAAGATATCTATAGTCTGATAAGAAAAACGTAATTTTTTGTGAATAATAACATAACCCTATGAATAGTATCATACCCTTTTGAATAGTATTGAATAGAAATGAATAGTAATTCGGCCAAAAAAATAGAAACTTCACCCATGAATGTATAAATACAATATAGACAACTTAAAATCGAAAAAATGATCACAGTATAAGTAATGGTATTTTTTATGTCATAAATATTTTATTTAAAATTTTATAATTAATTTATAAATTTAAAATGAAAATTTATTTTCATAAAATTTAATCATAAATTGTTACTTTATTTCCTTATGGTTATCCGAAAATTTTAGGGGACCTTGATTAATTTTCAAGGTGTTACAAAAAGTGTTATAGTTTTAGAGTTTTTTTTGAATAAATAATGATTATTTTTAAAATTAAATTAAAAAAATATTTAAAAAATTAGTTTTATAAAATGGAGTTTATTTTTGAATTCAGAGCATCAATATTAGGTTAGTGTGAATTTATAATATTTTTATAAAATGTTTTGTTTTTCAGTGAATATTAAAAATATAGTTTTGACTTTCAGTGTGATTAATGACATCATTAATGATTTAAAAATGATGTAATAATTATGATTGAATTGTAAATATTAATATATGTTATGATGTGTCCCAAGAGGCAAATACCATGGGAGATAACCTAGGAAGGACCATGGTTTTTCAAATACCACTGACGAGGTGTCCCTTAGAAATTAATAAAATATCCCCTCACATTTTCTATAAATACCAACACATTCCATCATTGCATTCATTGAAAATTCACCATAAACTAATCTATGGTATTTTTACCACCCCTGGAGTCATCCCAAGGTGCCCTCAATCCCTCCCAGGTCCCCACCATCAGGCTTTCTAAGTTACTATTCAAGTAAGGGAACCTTTCACCCTCCTCTCTTAAGCCTTGACTTCTATTTTGTTATGTCTTCTAGTTTCCATCTTATTATATTGGGGTATGTTATTATATGTCCTTACTTCTTTCTATTTTATGTCCAATTTATTAGAGACTCTTTCTACTCAAATCAACTTAATTTTCTGAATTTTATGTGACACTGTTAGGGTGTTGAATTTTTCGTAAAAGAAATCACATCCTCTGTTTTCTTTCAAGTTTCCTTTTAATGTGAGGTGTCATTAAAATATTCATACCAAGATCTTATTTACATATTATTATATCGCTATACACTATTATGAGTTCTTTCTATGTGGTTTATACTTTTCCCCTCCCTTTTTAATGTTTTCTAAAAACATGTTATATAGTCGTTAGGCTGCTTAATTTTCATCTCAAAATCTCTCTCCTTTTCTCAAAAAATTCTCTTATTTTATTTATGTAAACACACAAATTTATTTTCATTTAAAGGTGTATTCCTAAATACATAAAATTAACATATTCCATTCCTGATTTGATATATATATAACCCTCACACCCTTTACTTGGGTTTTAAATTTCATAATGATCTTATTTTTAAGCAATTTTTAAATGTCATGATTTCGACATGAAACCAATTTCTTTTATTCTATTTGGGTTATTTATGAAATTTTTTATTATGATCTATGTGGATAACATGAAAAAAAGACATATTAAGGGTGCTCCCAAATATCTCTCTAATTCACTGGTTAATGAATTTAATCTCTATAGATGACATGTTTCACGATACCATGGTGAATAACCTTGGTAATTTTTATGACAGTTTGGGGATGATCCTTGGTGAAATGTTCATGAATGTATAAATTAAATGTTGTAGACACATATTCAAGTTATGATTCATTTTATTTTTATTATTATATGAATATACTTCCATTGCTCATGTCTTTATGTTTTTCATCATGTTCTTTATTGATATCACAAGTAAACTGATTCCCTTGCTTTCCTTACTAGGCCTTCTACTCACCCTTTCCTTTGATTTCTGTCTCCAGGTTATGAGATACAATAATTTTGCTCAATATAAACCTCTAAAAAATCCTTACAAGTGTTTTATATAAATTTTTAATGTTTTCATGCATATTTTTCATGATTTCCAAGACACTAGACTTTAAAGATCATATGTTTGTAAAATGTAATGAAAAGTAATGTAATAAAAGGAAGGATGTTAAAGAAATTATTTGGATGAACTCGTGAATGATAATGTTTATGAAATGAGAATAGTTTTGAGAATATGAACTTATAATGGTATTGAATTCCTTGGTTGATCTCCTTGGATACTGATTTCATTATATTCCATGGAAATTTCTACTCAATGGTTCTTGTTTACAGTAGTGGATGCCTTAGACCTGTTTACTCCTTGGATACTGATTTCGTAGGATACCATGGGCATTTATATCCCTTGAATATATCTTTCTTGGACTCGCATTGGACATTCTATATTGACAATATCATTGGTATCTACCCAAACATTACTGAGTATTTGTCAAAATGATCCTAGGACTCGACAATGATGCCTTGGCCATCTATACATTGGATCCAGACCGTTGTGTTCTACACTAGATTAAATGGTGTTTCCATTGTGGATATTGACACATGTCTTTAGAACATGGTCATAGTGGATATTTTTCTACACAAAAAATATTCCTAGTATATGTATGAGTTTTTAGTAAATAAAAGGGACAGTATTGCGTGTCTATTTATGCTCTACATCAACCCTCATTTTTGGGATCTTGACTGTTCTTTATAGGGAAAAATTTTTGTATGGATATGATAAAAGATTAATTTCATTACTATTATACATATGACATATTGAAAATTGTTTCTTTTTATGTAAAAATGACATGATTTTTTATACACACTATTGGTGGTGGACCACATTGTTCTGTCTCACACATTGTTCAAGCCATCATTGGGTTCTTAGAAAGGCTTCATGGATGCAAGTAGGGTCTGAGGATTAAACTCACTATATGATTCTTGATTTTCTTATTTCATAGTACCATAGGATAATATGACTAAGCTATGATCGTAATTCTATCACAGGATAGATCTTTTTTTTTCCTTTTTTTATTTTGAAAAATGTGTTATATTGTGATTTTTGTTTCCATGATTTGTCTGTATTTTTTTATAGAAATATGACATAGTCCTCATATTTTAAATGAAATTTCTTTTGGATTATTTATTACTACAGTCTTATGGATTCTATGTTCTCTATGATGTTTAGTTATTAGGTTTTATTCCACTATTAATTTTTATTACTATAAAATCATGCTATAGTCTTACCATGATACTATAGTATCCCAAAAAACACACCTTAGGACCTCACTACCAGTTTTCATAATATATCATATAGGGAGGCATACTTTACGCCATGTGACCCACTATCTATGGGCACTATTTTTTGGATCATAGGAGGGATCGTTACAATGTGGATTTTTTTGTTATTTCTATTTTTTTATGATATATACCAAGGGTTATTGTCTAATAAGAATATTTTTTACTCAACTTCTTATAATATTAATCCTTTGGAATAATGGGAGTTTTTCTAGAGGTCACCAAATATCCCATCTTGGTTAGTGGATGAAGCATGCAGATGGTAACGTTATAGTTGAAATACATTTGAATTATTCAAAAAACACATCATGGTACCTGTAATTTTTTTAAAACCGTGACATAATGTTTTGATAACCATATGAATTTTGTTAAAAACCCTATTATCCATGGAATGTTTTATAACTATGATCATGGTTCTTGAAAATTGGAAATACATGATTTTAAATTAAATATTCATCATATTTATTTTTCAATAAAACATACATTGATTCCACTAAATATATTAATGAAAAATAATTTTTTCAAATAATAGTGGATCAATATAAATAACTATAAGCAATATGGTAAGATAGTAAAATTTAAAACATGAAATAAAAAACACATAAAAAATATTTTTTTTATGCTTATGATCTTCACTGGAACTATGTTTCATAGAGTTCACAAAGTAAAAATTAAAATATTATTTCCACTTATAGTATCTAAAATCCACTAGAATCATAAAAAATTTTCCTAATACAAAATATATAAAAATGTGTGCGTACATAAAATGTTATGAATCTAAATTGAGAGAATTGAAACATAAAGAGATCATTCAAAAAAAGAGAATAATCATTATTTTCTCTATAGAGATCCTTCAATGACAATTTTAATATACAATAACTTTAATAAATGATACTCTGAGAGATTTATTAGTTCAAATATTATGACTCTAAAAAATAATTTACATATATCCTCATTAATTAATATGTTTTCCTATCTCTATTAATAGTCATTGTTTTTTATGCATCATCATATGATGTATCAATATAAAAAATAATTTTGATAAATTATGCCGGTTATATAACAAAATAATACCCAATAATATTTATCACACAAAACATTATATGGTACTAAGTAATAAGAGATGATATAAATCACGACATGGTGAGTTTCACAAGATGATGTTCTATGAATTATTGTACAATATAAAATAAAAAAATTAACCAAATTACGATGAATATGTGAATGAAAATGAAACGATAATTGAAGAATTCGAACATCTAAAGCTTGATGATTAATAAAAATAAGGATTGATTAAAAATATTTAATAAATTAATATAATTATTTATAATTGTACAGGAAAAATTTAAAAATGTTTTAAAATATAATAAAATATATGATTATTTACAATACAAGGGTCTAGACAATGATTCATAATTCTAGATGGTAATGTAAGGGAATTATTTTCAAAATGTCACTTTATTGAGATACATTACTTTCCTATAATATTTACTCTTATATATTGTTTAGATACTGTCATGAGAATTCATATAATTCTATTTTTCGATGAAATTTTAGGTTTTAGATTTTCTCCTCAAATTATTTCATTAATTTGGCATTGTTTCATGCTTTAAAAACAAATGACTATATGAATGGGTTTCCATTGATATCTATTATTTTATGATATTTTTTATGTCTAATCTCCATTTAAAATATCATTATGTAATTTATATTTATCTCCAAGTATTACATATCATTGGATCATCTTTTGGGGGTTTAAAATTACTCTCCCTGATTGTTTCTAAATTCATAAATTATGATATTTGTGAGGGACATTATTTTTGAGTTCCCTATTGATTAGATATTTACCTTCCTCATTGACATTATTTATTTTATATATATATTAAATACATTTATATATCTTTATCACATTTCATGGTAACTTAATTCCCTATTATTGTATTCCATTAATTATATGTCATTTGTATTTTATAATCTATGATAATTGTAATGTGGTTTCAAATAAATATTCATAATATTTTATCTCTCATTTCAAGATTAATTTTCAAAGACAACATATTTTCATCATATGTTTTAATAATTAATAGTTTTCTTTAAAATATTATCAATATAAATAAATATGTTTTTTATCATTCCTAAAAATAGTATTAATTTTTTTCATTGTGGATTAATATTATAAATTCATTTTAAAATGATGGAATATTCATCTCAAAACTATTTAATTTTATCCTCTAATATTGAACCATTTTATAACTATGTCAACACCATTTAAAATTTTATTCCCTGAAAATAACCAATGATACATTTAAAATATTCTTCTATGGATTTACATCTTGAGTTATCCACCCTCATTTTAATAATGATTTTTTCTTATCATGGTGTTATAATGTGATGTATTTTTATTTATTAATTCATTATAACTATGTTATTTTATAAATTGTTTTATTTTTATACACAATATATATGCATAAGTGTTATGATGACATGTGTGGTCCTAAAATAGCCCCTATTTTGAAAAAAAGTCTAATTAGACCATAATGATAGGGTTGTTGGTGAGTCATTTCCTTTAAGGTATGATATATTTCTACAAGTACATAATGGTATTCTTATGATGTTAAATATTATGTGTTTCCATAATTATGAAATACAATAGAAACATTATACAGTGAGTGGACTTATATTTTTATTTCCAACCTAATAGATGTGTGAAGATTTATATTTTAACATGCTACTTTAATATGAGTACTGGGTAATAAGCTCATTATATATTATTATAGAATATAGGTGGTTATAATAGTCTATTATGATATTATTGTATTGGTGGAGAACATTTTTGGCTACATATGATATATTATTAAATTTGTATCATATTTTATGTGTTATGATTAAATTTTATCATTAATTTTTTATTTCATTTAAATATTATTTCCTAATTCAAATTTCATCTACGAAAATTAGGTCATCATAAATATATGTTCATTTTATGATCACTCCCAAATGATATTTTTCAAGGTAAAAAATACCACTTTAATTAGTGTCTCATATGTTTTAAGAAATTTGTGTCTGTTCATATCACTATATTTTTTTATATACCAATGTATTTAAATACAATGATCTGATTGGAATGGATTTGTGTTTATATAAATTTATGGAATAATCTGAAAATATTTTTTTTTAAATAAGATAGATATTAGATAATCTACAAACATGCATACCTTTTTAGATCAAGGATAATTTTTTATAATGAATTATTGTGTACAATAATGTTAATTAATGTAAAATCTAGTAATGTTGATTTTTATTTTTCTCATTCAATATCATAGGTGGTATAGATAATTTTTAAGATTATGTCTAGTGGAATATGTGGATAAATATGATTTAGTCTTGGTCAAAAAAAAATTTATATGATAGGACTCCATTAGATAAATTAATCATATTCAAGTATTTTTCTTCTATGATTTTATTTCATATTATATTCACTCACACTAACAACATTGGTTTATGTATATGGTTGATAATATGTTGAATAGAGTGAGAAATAATTTTGATATAAAATTCATTGATAGTCCTAATAAACAATTAAATGGGATGATAACATGATTACAAAGCATTATATCAATGTTATCAGGACTAACATAACAAAAAAAAGTTATATCACATAAGAATGTAGAAAAATTATTAACTCATCATTGAATCCTATATATATGGATGGAAAGTGTGCTTATATTGGTCATCCATACAATTAATGGTCAAGAAATGGATCAACATAATAAAAAATATAATTTACTTCCTTAACCATGGAAAACTAATATTTTTTAATCTATCATTTGAAATTTGAATTAAATCAATAGTGTGAAATAATAAAAATACAAAAAAATTGATGAAATTGGTCCTATGTAATGGTTGGTATAAAATAATATTACTCAAAGTTTATTTATTCATAACATCAACCGAGATGGGGAAATATTTCCTTAATATACTAATAATGTATATTTAATATATCTAAAAATATAAGGAATACATTATAAGACATGAAATGTACTCCAATTGAAGATCACTTATATGTATGTCTATTATTACCTAACAAACAATTTTATATCGAATAAAGTGATGATATTGCTAAAAATATCATCATATTCTTATTGAGAGGGAATATTAAAATATACTGAGTTTTTTCCAATAATTATTGGTTTAGTTCAGAATAGAAATTATATATGTTTTTATTCATATTTTAATAATTCCTTCACCTATTTTTCATATGTTAAAGCTAATAAAAACATTAAGTGATAAAATTTTCAAGGAGAATAAATGTAATATCCTAGTATTTATTCTGCATTTTCATTCCAATAAAAATGATAGTCTTAAATGAAAGTATTTTAATTCATTCAGTAGAAATGAAACCCAGTCTAGAATGAATCATATTAAAATCCAATGAAATTAGGGAATTTTTTATTTAATTACTGTTTAATATTAGATTATATAATATAAGAGATAATATTCTAATATGGAAAATATATTTAAAAGAAAATAATAATAATAAGGGCTATTAATTACTCATAAATAAAAGTATTAATAACATATCATATTTTTCCTTATGGACTAAAAAAACATTCAAAAAAATACCATACATATAAACCAATTTAACATATATAATTTTCTATAAAAATTTTATGGTGAAATAAATTATCATAATAATTATCTTGCATTATTATTTATGAGTGTGTGGATAAATTTAATTTTTTTTCATTTAAATTTAATGAATTTAAAATTATTAGGTATATGTTGGTATAAACACACACACACACACAAACACACACACACACACACACACACACATATATATATATATATATTCACTGGTCATGGACATTAATAATATACCCATTCAGTGAAATACAATTATACATATATTAGTATTGTGTTATCAGCATGTGAACAATATGACTAACAATTAAATAGATGATAATATGATAAACTGAAAATTTATGAAAAAATGTTTGACATGTATAAGTATGTATTTTTCGTTCATGTAATAAGAAATTTATTATAAAAAAAATTAAACACTTATTCTCCGAAATACCCTTTATTCTTGAATTATTATTATTTTTTATTTAATATGTCATTATTTTTAAAATAATTTTTTTATATTTTGAGATTTTAAAGAATATAATGGATTCAATATTGTTATTAGGAAATATAAATTATCTAATAAGGTCAATATATTTTTTTGTTAAAAATTAATTAACACTAGTAAATAATGACAATTCAACATTAAGTACGATGAATATGGTATATAAAGTATAATTGATTTATATGTCAATAAGAATAAAATCATTAATATATACATTTTACAAGGAAAATAATCCCCAAATATTACTTTTAATACATTTATGACTCACCTTATATAACAAATTAATATCTTTTAAAACTAAGGATTAGTATTCAAAAAAATACCACTATATTATAACTATAAATTGACCCATACTCTAACCATTCCAGACAAAAATTATATATTTGTTTTCAAACATTAATATTCAAAAATACCTTCCCCAATATTCAAAAATATTTTATTGGAGTTCTTTTCTAGATAAATAATTCTCAATTAATTCAAAATAAAGAAAATTGGTAGGAGAATCTTTAATCTTATAAAAACAGTTAACACCTTCCTAATAATATTTTTCATTTACCTTCTAATCTTACTCTTCTTAATTATAATAATTGATATTAAAATATAAATTTTTATTAGTAAATTTTGATTTTATTTTTATAATGATGATATTTTGATTTCTTTATAATAATTATTTCACTTTGTCATTTTTTCAATTGGTATTATTTAAATACAATTTCTAATGCAAGTCAAATTATTAAATACAATCATGTAGATATATATACACATGAAAAATATATGTTTTGTTTAATATGATTTTTTTTGTATCTTAGATGTATTAAAAGAAAATAGAAAAATAAATTTGATTAATTTTTTTCTCATTATAGATGACACCATTTAATTTGGTTTTATACATTGTTATTTGTGGTTTATTATGAAAAACATTATTATTAAAAAAGTCAACTCAATTGAATGAATATTTGAACATCCAATATGAAACATACCAATACATATCATCACACCCATTGTTTTATTTTTATAATTTTTATTTCTTATTGATCAATGTCTTTTTTTATTTACTTATTTCATTCAGAACTCTAGTCAACCATGACTGGTTGGACATTTTTATGGTGACAATGGTGTCATTGTTGGCTAAAAATAAAGTTTTTATAGGTGGTCCTGATATATGGATGGGTTTATTTTTATTTAAATGAGTTTTAAATGTAATTCATTTTGGTTGAGATTAAATAAAATCATGTGAGTAATCCTCTCAATAGAATCTAGACAAATTTGGTTGTATTGGTGTGTGTAAACTGAGGCTGAAAAATATAAATAGTCCAATGTGTAACGGTTCCCATACCGATGTTTTACATTTTTGAATATCGACTAATACTATAATTATAAGTGTACCTTGATACATTTTTTATATGCACTCATCCCATTAGAAAAATTGTATAAGTCCCCAATCTTAATAGATATAGACATTAATAAACCATTGGAGTCCAATTGAAAGATAAGTGCTTTCTAGATGACACACAAATTGTACTCCAACCATATATAAGTGTTGATTTGGATGATTTTTAAATATGGTTGGATCACTTATAGAAAAATATTTATCGAATGGTACATAAGGATTGAATCTATAAAGGGTACAAGTCTCCAAATGATGAATATGTGTTTGAAATGTCGGGTCAAAAAAATAATGGATGGAATGATAGGGTTACAATGTTGAAGATTTGGATCATAATGGTTGAACAATAAATAAATGAGGGTTTCCATATGATTACATGTGATTTTAAAGGAATACTAACATTAAAAAATGGTTATTGATATATAAGGGTTTTCTTTGAGTGATGGGTAAGGATAACCTGATTAGTATATATATATTTTATTTTTCATAAAATATACTATGATGTGAATTTTTTTATTTTATATAAAATGTTTATTTAAAATTAGTAAATATTGTATAATAAGGTTATATACCTTATTTTTTTAATTTGAGTAGTCAATATATTCTAACACCTCTCTCTCATTCATTACACAACTCCCCTAGGACATATTCATAAATTTATTTTAAATTTGAGTATGATTAATTAATTTAATGTTATGTAGAAATTCTCTTATCTTCAACTTATTCCTTTTCTAATTTTTTTATTTCTATAATATGGTCATAGAGAAGTTTGTTTTAGTTTTTCTCTATTATGACAAGGGGGTTTTCCTAATTTATGTCACATGATTAGATTATATAGGGTTTCATGGCCATGTTGTGGTGGAATAACACTATATATTATAGATTCAATTATTTAAGGTAGATTAATATATTCATGAATATTTAAATATAAAACAATCAGGGTTTTCTTATATTTATTCCTCATATAATGTGTTTTGATGGAAATAGTTTATATTCTGAATGAATCATTTTCATAATCATTTCATTTTAATTAACTCATAAAGTATAAAAGAAATTTTCCATTTTTTAATTCTAAAAATAAAATATCATATAATTTATCAATTCCAAGTATTCATTTTATTTTATAAACATCAAAATTTTAATGAATTTTATATTTAAAGAGTTTTTTCACTCCTAAATTGGTTTATTAGAAGGAAACACATATTTTTATTGAATTTTAAATAGTAAAAGTTTATTATTGGATACATATAGATATTTTTTAGTATTTCTATATTACATAATTTGAATAAATTTCTTTTTTTTTGTTTCAAATTGGTGATTCTGGGACACATGACATTCAATTATATTATGCTTTAGTAAATAAAGAAACTATTTCATAATGAACATACATTTATTCAAAGAAATGATTAAAACTAGAATTCTAAAATTTAATAAATTTAATATTTTGAAATTAATTTCAATTAATAATTTTCCAACCCGAAATTTGATTTGGGTGAATTATTTTGATATTTCAGAAATAATTTATTTTTAGGTGAATAATAAAAAATACTTATTTTACAAAATCAACCACATTTGATAAATTATAACAATTTAATAATAGCATGAAATTTTTTGAAACCATTATGATATAACAAATATATATTATTCATATAATACAATTCACATAATAATATAATTTTGAACACCGAAATACATGATTAAGATTTTGGAATTCTATGAATTTTTTTAGTTCCCAAATAAATTGTTCTTTTTTCGTCTCTCATAATCAATTATTTAAAAGGTTCTTTTTATTTTTAGTTTTAGTTTTAAATAAAAAAATCAATTTTTATTTAAAAAATGTAATTATTATTATTGGAATCAATAATATACTTTATTCTTTGTATAAAGTTACATTATAATTTTTATCCAAAAATTAGATTTAAATATTTTATATGAATATATATTAAAATTAATATTTAAAAATTATAGAAATATAATTATTTAAAAAGGATTATATATTTTTAATTATAATAATTAATATTATTTAATATATTCATCTTAATTTTTTTATAATAAATTCAATCTAATGTTAATATTTATCAATTTAGATATGATTAAAATGGTTTACAAGGGTTCAAATAAAAGGATGAGCAATAAATATAATAAAAACGAATTATTAATGCTCAATAGTGAGTTTTATTTTCAACTTTACCATATAATATTTTGTGATTTTATCAATATTACTTTTGTAAGACATATATTATATAATAATGCTTCATGTATATTTTTTTTAACCCACCTCACTTATAAAAGGGAACCCATTCTTCTCTCTTCCATAGACTAAACGATCCACTTATATAATCAAATATTGACCAAAATACCATACCAATATACCTACCCTTTCTAAAGTGTTATTGTTCTCACCCAAACATCAATTCAAATATGCATAAGGCTTAAAACAAGAGAGGTTAGAAAAAAAGAGGTATAAGTCCATGAAAATAATTTTCTTGTCACATTCTTCATAAACCTACTATAAATCTATAATAATTATCTTAACATAAATAAATTGGTGTATTAATCATAATTAGAATTTTTTTTGGTAATTTTAAATTCAATTTCTATCTTTTTATCATCTTATGGAAAATTAAATCATCAGTTGTGCATACTTATGGACTACCATCTCCACATAGTAGTGTAATTTGTTTTTCAACACCAATTTTCATGGATGGTTATAACTAAGGAAGTCATATATATATATATATATATTTATATGATATTAATTAAATAATTAGTATTCTTTAAATATATGATATCATATACCTTTTAACACTTTCATCCATTGGAAAATGATAACATCATTTGTGTGTATGTGTGGACCACCACCATCACAAAGCTACATAATTTTTTATATTACCATAATTAATGGTTGTTTCTAAAATTATATATAATAAAAAATTATACTAATTAAATAATTATTATTCATAATGTGAGAGAACCATTTAATAAAAGCATTTATATAATTTAATATAGTAAATTAATTTTATAGATATTCGCCCAACAAACTTTTGTAGTGAACATCAACAAGATGAATTAAATTAATGAATTTTGAATGATTATAAAATTATGAATAGATGAAAAAGATTCTAAATAATATATTTAATACATTTAAATTCATTATTTATGAAGATATATTGAATTCAACCAAGAAAAAATCCATGGAAATTATTTCTAATCTAATATCATTTTAATTTTATATATTTTTTTATATGAATATAGGAGAATTTTAATTTATTACTACTTTATACACCCACAATTTTATTATCCCTTATTTACCTATTAATTTTAAACATTTTATTTTTCATCATCCACTATTTGGTTGAAAATAAGGCTGAGATAAGTTTTTTTTAAAGTAAGAACATATTTATTCATTGGTTAATGAAATTTTTTTTACACGCCAATGTTTCTTAAAATTATTTCATGATTTCTATTTTATATGATTAATTGGTTATTTGAAAAAAAAATTAATTAATTTTTAACTTCCATTTCAGTGTTTTAAATTTAATATCATCGTAAATTTCTAACTGAATTACTTTTCAATTTTTACAATAAGTTTAATTAAAATCATTGAATTAATATTTACTACACGATTAGATTTTCCCTCCATCATAACTATTCTTTTAAATCTATCTCCCATTACATGTTTCCATGTATATTTTCAAATAAATTAATTTTCAAATTATTTGATACTTTTTTATTTAATATTTTATCTAAAAAATTATATTTTCTCACATTTCCAAAGGAATGATCAAATTATCTTTCAATTTTATTCCCATTTAAATAAATATACTTGGGAAATCATATTATTTAAAGGGGATATAATATAATTAATAAATACTCCAAATTACTCTATATAGATTATTATTTTTTGTTCTAATTATTTATTCGGTAAAATATTTATATTTTGAATTCATGTTTTCAATATTAATTTTTTGGATGAATATTTATTTTGTTTCCATTCATTTCCATTTTATGAATGTGTTGAACATAGTAAGTGATAGTAATAGCCCCTAATATTCCATAAAGTCATTTTTATGTCTTATATGGTAGAATAGGTTCGTAATTCGGAACACACATTACCAATATATGTATATATAAGATATACTAGAAAAAAATCATTGATGGTAAGAATCTGGTGGCCGACATTATGAATTATATGATTATGATTTTTTATCCTTGAGTTTAGTTTTTTTGTTATGTCATCCACTAACTTATTTAAACATTGTGATATTTTTTGTGTCATATATTATTATTCTATATCTCTAAAATATATTTCTTTACTTATTAATTATCTATTAGCATCTATTGTATGATTTACCTTTCTATGCATCTAATATATCCCTTTTATTTTGTTTTCCTTTCCACAGAATGCCGAGAATGTTTTTATATGTAATTTCAATGATATAATAGAAGAAATAGTAATTTTTAGCTTGTATTTTTAAGTCAAATTTTAATATATAATTTGAGTATCATGTTTCTACATATTCTTCTAAGACTCCTAAATTACCTTATACTTCATGGTGTGATATATTGCCTCTTGTGCTAATGTAATATGTCAACCACAATCATGGGTTATCTTGGTTCGGGTGTCATAGTTTGTATCAAATTATATTTACTATTATCCTAGAGAGATATATCATGGAAAACATATATTAAATAATTTAACCATTATATTTACTCATTTTATATGTCTACGTATATAATAATTTATTGAAATGTTGGTAAGGTGGATAATGTGTGGTTTCAAAAAAAATAAAATCCTTGTCTAGATATTTTCATGTGGATGTGTTTCTGGTACAAATAAACATAATTGTAAAAACTATATAAAATTCTTGTTTGGTTTAAAATTAATCTTGTATTACTTCATGGTTACTAGTCTTAAGAATGTTCTCCTGGCTAGACACTCCAAATGGATTATCTTTAATTGATTCAAAAACATTTCTAAACCATTATAAATTATATAAAACTATTGTTATGATTTTAATATATTATCAAAGGTACTAATCCTATAATTCTGAGAGTAGTTATTAATTAATATCCAATTTCTAATATATTTAAATTTTTTAAAATTATAATATATGTTATAAATTTTATAATAAAATGATCCAATCAAGTGTATTCCATTGTTTGGAAATTTCTCAAAGAAGAAGTAATTGTAATGATATCATTTTACATGATAATTTTAGGTATTATTCTCCTAGTAAAGTAAATAAATCTAGATAAGTATTTTAAAAAATTATAAGATTTTGGGGAAGATTACATAGTTAATAACCAATAACCAAGCCAAAATGAAGCATCCTTATAATCCCCAACATGGAACAACAATGTTGGACCACAACATGTGACATCAACCTTCATAATTCAATATTAATACTAATTCATTTATATCTGAGCAACAGATCATGTCCTTAGAGAAGAAATTTATCTATATAGGATGTATTGAATGATGGAATAACTTCTCAAAGTGTAAGTTTTTACAATGAAAATTTTAAATGAAGTGGTTGATATAGGAATTTAGAAAGAAAATTAATAAAAAAATGAAGATTTAAATGGTGTAATTTATATATTGTACTAAATGTGGAATTAAACAACATGGAACATGTTTGATGGGAATGAGAGTTTTCTATAACTGTGCAAAAAAATTAAATCAGTAGTGTATTTTAAATGTCACAAATAAATCCAACAATTTCTAAAGCCTCAATTATATAAATATGTGGAACTATTTTATAAAATTTCATAAGGCTCAAGGTTATTTTAAATATAAAATTCTAAGTGAGAAATGATAATATTATGTGATCACTATAACTATGGTTGATGTTTCAAAATATGTGGTGGTATGTATGTTGATATTTACTTCAAATTTTTCTAATGATTTATTTGATAATGGCTCTTTTCACTATTTCAAATCATCTATGTTCTCCCTGAAAATTATATGTTTCCCTGGATCCATAACATGGGACTAATAATTCAATACTTCTAGTAGAAATATTATTACAAAAAGGATATATCAATCAGTCCCAATAATGAGACACTATCATTCTGTTTTTGAAAAACATGATTATTATACATATGGTTCACATTGATATAATCATTGATATTAGTTTCATTTTAAATTATAATTATTAAATTTATTTCTAATTAATAGAAATTATAATTAATGATATTTATGTTTAATTCCTTATTTTATAGGGGAAACTAGCTATTCTAAATCATGTCAGGATCCACCTTCTACATCTCTATATAGTGAAATTATTTGAGAATAAAACAAGATAAAAAATATAAATTGTAAGGGTATCCTTATAATAATATGTTTCAAGAACATGATCCAACCATTTGAGTTTACCTAGTGATCCCAATTCATTCGCAACATTTTTAAATGTTTAGTCATGAGTTAACCATTACACTATCGAGATTGATTCCAATATGGAATATTAAACTCACAAGTTAGGATAAATTTCTTAGTATATAGGATGCAATTATTATATAAGAATACATTGATGTGTTTACTAAAGAACTATATGGAAACCCATCTGATAATACAGTTTAGTTTTCCATTTATATCATCATTTAAGTCACACTTATGTTTTTT
This sequence comes from Viscum album, assembly GCA_963277665.1. Lineage (NCBI taxonomy): Eukaryota > Viridiplantae > Streptophyta > Magnoliopsida > Santalales > Viscaceae > Viscum > Viscum album. The sequence goes on from OY728142.1 coordinate 287,385,610, forward strand.
TTGAATTGGAAAAAATTGGGATTTTAATAATACAATAAATTTTATTAAATTATAATTATATAAGAATAACTGGAATGTTTATGAAACATTATTAAAAATATATTTGTGATATAATTTAATTTATATAATAATATATTCTTAACATTAAAATATATGATTATCAGCGTATAAATCTAGGAAAGGATTATGTTCGAATAAAAATTATATTTTGTTATTCAATATAAATAATTTATTTACAATTTTACATTCGGTTATAGTTTGGGTTTAAATACTGATATGTATTATAATATTTAATTTGTTCTAATTAATTGTATTGCACTTATTATTATAATTTATTTTTATATGAAATCATTTTTATTGCAATAAACAAACATTTTTCCCCAAAAGGATTTTCAAGAATGTCATAAACAAATATTAAAATATGATTTCACAGATTATAGAAATTTAATATTGTAAAAGGGATTAAATATTTTTAATTTGGATTATTAAAAATAGTTAATAAGTTTCCCATAATTTTTTTCATAATGAATAACTACCTTGGTAAATATTCATCAATAAGGATAATGTTAAAATAAGTTTGAAATGTCAAAATAATGCGACAAAGAATCCAATTAAAACTAAAAAATTATTCCACAGCCTCATTGTTTGGTTTTATTTCTAACATAACCATATCATATTTGAAACTAATTCAGTCTTATAAAACATTATATGATTAATACGTATATTATATAATAATGTTTCAAGTATTGAAATTACTCCACCAACCTCACTTATAAAAAGGAACACCATCCCCACTCTTATCAACAATATATGATCCAGATAGATCAACCACACACTACCCAAAAATCATACCAACTTCCCTCCCAAAGACGTAGAGTTCTTCTTGTCACCAAAAAACCACTTCAAGTAGAAATAATTAATAAGATAAAGGAGGTCACCAAAATTAGTTGTATATGTTATCTTTATGAATCTTCATTTTTTTTCTCATTACCCTCATCCAAATATTCATAAACCATTTTATAAAAATAACATTACTAAATACACCAAAAATATTTGATTTTATTTTAATGTAAAATCAATTTTAATTCTATTTTCAATCATATTTAAAACAAAGAAAATTTCTCATTTGTACATGGGGCCTACCATCTTTAAACAATGATGAAATTTATTTTCCATAAATAACTTACATTGATAGTTGTAAAGTGTTAACTAAGGAATGTATATTGTATTTATGAAATAATTATGAATTTAAAAATATAATATATCATTAATCATATTATTATTCTATCCATTTGAAAATGAAAATGTTTGTGTGTATGTGTAGAATACCACAACAATTAAGTGATGCTATTTTTTATGGTAACACCATGAATAAGAGATCAAAATGTTTTATATGATGAAAATTATTTCATTTATTAATTTATCAAAATTTTGAAGATGATAGTAACATTTTATAAAACCTTTATCCATGGTCAATATTTCTAATAAATTTTGGTTAAATTTGTCTGACAAACTTATACAGTCAAAGTCACAAAAAACTATTCAAATATTGGATGAAACATTTTTTTAAAGGTCCATAAGAAATTATATATAGATGATTTTAATTAGAAAAAAATTATTTAATAATTTAAAATTTAAATTCAGTGAAATATAATGTGTCTTACCATGTTAAAGTCTAAGGTATGTATTGATTATATAATTTCATTTTTATTCATAATTGTTTGTGTTCAAATATAAATTGAAGGGAATAATATGATCTTACTCTTTTAAACTACTTCAAGTTTCATCTAATATAGTTATATATGGAATTTAAATGTTTTCCATCAATTATCCTCTAATTGATACATAATAAGACCATGAAATAGTTTTCTATGAAAAAACTAATAGTATTTATTCTATTTTCTAAAATAGATTTACCTCCATTTACATATTTCATAAAATGATTTCACGAATATTTTTTTTCTATTATCAAATGAAAACATATAGTTATTTTAGACAATATTTTATTTATTTATAAATGTTTTAAATGGATTGTTAATATAGAATATGAATAAGTGAAATTTTACTTTTTACCAAAATATTGAATAGATTATCTTTTTTGAAATCCATTATGGGAATGGTTTTTCAAGCAATCCTTACAACAATTTTTAGTGAATATTCCATTACATATTTCCGTGGTTAGATATAATGAATGTTTTTTTCAATAATCTGTAAATTTTTTACATAACATTTTACCATTATAATTGGACATTTTATAAAATCATCAATGAATTGTTTGAATTGTCTTTTAAAATTATTTTCATTTAGGATAACTTATATTTATGATTCATATCATTTATTAGAGTAATGATAAAAATATGTTATCACCATATTAATCAATATATATAATGATCATGTAATTATGTTTGTTAATTGGGGGAAATATAAATATCTTTTATGATAGTGTTTCAATACAAATATTTTTGTAGATTATGTCATTTTTAAATTCATTTTTAATTAATGAATTAACTAGACATATTATGTGATGGGTATGAACGCTTATTTCTACATTATGCATTATTAGGTCTTAGGAGACAACATTGACTGGGTATTTTATTTATTACATACCTATTTATGTAGGAAGTCATGGAATAATACCATGAAGAAAAGATTATGATTACCAACATTAGGCATTCTATACTTATAAAATTAGTAATTTTTATCCACGTGATTATATATGATTTGATGTCATCAGTGGATGTATAACGCTATTATGATATTATTTATATATAATATTCGATTATCTCTTACATATTATACATTAATTATTTATTTTCTAAAAGATTATATTGTAATGTTTCCCTTATAAAGCACACATGATCACGGTTTTATTATGTTTTCCTTTCTAGAGAAAACCATTAAGACATCTATGAACTATTTTAGGGATATATTTCGGTAAATAATAATATTCTCACTATAATATTTTTTAATTCATATTTTCATGAATAATTTAGGAAAATTCAATGTATCTAGTCTCCCATGACTACTAAACTGCTTGATCCATTCAGATGTGATCTACTGTATCTTGTTCCAATGAAATTAGTTAACCACTAGCACTGGGTTACTAGTGTCAGAATTTTATAGTTTTATAGGATTGTTTCATTAAATACATACATAATTACTAGATGAAACATTATAATAAGTCTCTCTTGATGCTTGTACAAAATTTATGTTAGCACGTTAGTGATATTTTATAATTTTCTAAATGTGGAACCTTTGTTATGTGAATTTGTTAAAATTATACCAATTGGGGGATATGATTGTCATTATATTATTATTTATAAATTATTCTACTTCACTAATGAGGGATCAATGATGAGGGTGTGTTTTGATTGTTAACATTTTTATATGTGTATAATGATACATGATAATTTCTTAGATATGTTTATATTTAGGGGGAACCCATGCTTTGGTAGTCACGAATTATAAATATGAGAACTACATAAGGTTATGAATTTTCCCTTTAATGTAGACCCATGATACGATAATGATAATTTATGGGGATTTTTTTTCTAAAACATTAATGGAAGGTTAAAAACATATTATAGGTTTTTTAATTATAAAATGAAATAATTAAACGGATTCAATTTTTTAAATTTTCTATTTTTTTTCCTTTATGGAACCTTGGAATTACCATATGGTCTATAACATAACAATTTCATGATGGTATATTTGTTATTAAATCACGTTGAGTTATTATTATTATTGATAAATTATTTCACTAAAACCTATTAGTGTGGATGTAATCTACCTAGATATTATTTTATTCAATTTTTATTTTCTACAGAAACCTATGTGACCTCTTTCTTTTAGAAAAATTATTACTATTAAAATGGTATTATTTTAATTGAAAATACATTTTATATTATCTCTTTATATATTAAGCATGAATTTTATTTCCCTTTATAACAAAAATACCCAAACCATATATTATCCTTATAAACATTTAATGTTTTACTATAGTGTGGAATATCTCATTAACTTCCATAATGAATGAAATCCCAATATTATATTTCACAAGATCCTCCATAATTATAATTATTATATTTTAATGAATGGATTAAATGTATAAATATGGTAAAAGGTTAACACCTCATTCTACAAGAAGTAATTTTTTTTCACATTCTTTCACGGATCGAACGCCACTCTTTCACAAACAGAATCCGAGAAAGAATGAATCAAAGACAAAATTACAGAGTTGCAAAGTAGCACAGAGTACAGAATGAAGATCTGCGCGGGCACCAGGCTAGTGTTTCCCAGGTAGTCCAGCCCCCCCTCGCTGAAGATCTGCGCCCCCGCCTTGAGCCAGACCGCCTCCCCGAACGTGACGCCGTTCCGGGCCAGCAGCTCCGGGAAGACGCACCCTAGTGCCCCCAGCATCGCCCACCGGCAGTGGATCACCTCCAGCTCCCGGTTCTTCGCGAACGTCTCCGGGTCTGCCGATAGCCCCACCGTGTCCCACCCGTAGTCCCCCGGGAACTCCCCCGTCATGTACGAAGTCGCCTCCCCAGAGAAAGGCCTACAAGAAGAATGAATTTAAAAAAATGGAATCATGGTCCATTATAATAAAATTTATACACATATATTTGGAACTATAGATTAATAAAGAATTAATTAGATTTTATTATTAAGGTAATGAATTGTTAATAGAGAGGATACCTATTAAGAATTTTGTCTCCATACTTTGATAATATTGGTTCAAAATTGTTCTTAGTTGGATGTTTTAAATGAAACCTAGTTTTTTCTAATTTTCATAAATTGGATGTTTTACATGATGGAGTTCTCATTATCCATGGCGGTGGGTTTTGGTGATGGTTTTATCTCATAAAACATAATTTGGAATTTTTTTATGATAGATCACTACAAATAAATATCCTTATCTTAGTTTTTTATGATTTATGTGAGTCCTACTATCACGACTCGTCCCCCAGGGGTCCGTATCGTGACTACCTCAAGCCCGCCTTCTATAGGTCAGAGGCAATTGACTAGCACCAAAGGTGTAATTCCCCAAAACTGGGAAGACATTGCCTTTATAAAACATAAACACACACAACCAGAGTACAAGCGGAAGAAAAAACTAAGTAAAAGTAGTATAACAAGTGTACTGAAGTTAAAGGGGGCCAGAATACAAGCCCAAATGCAAAGAACAAGTACAACTGAAAAGGGGGACAAACAGCTGAAAAGTGAAAGCAGCTCCCGGATTGTCCTCCGGGGTTCCTACCTGAAGGGTAGGCACTGATGGCCTCCACAACACTCCACGTCCGTCAGACTCCACCGTGTACCGATACGTCATAAGGTTCTCCTCCGGGTACCGTCCTGTCCTGGCGCTTTCAGCCTCTGTCAGCGTTGTTCGTCGTCTGCAACCAACACAATGATGTGCGGACATAGCCCGTGCGGGGGTGAGTATAATGATACTCAGTAGGGACCCCAAGACCCTCAAGGTCTCACAAAATCCAACAAGAATAAACTACAAAGTATGATATATGCCCATACATATACCTAAGTTATCAAGTATCTCATCTCAATCATTAAGAAAACACAAAAGTGATTGATTAAGCTCAAACTAGAATTTTCATTATCAATACCACGACTGAAGAAGAACTTCTCCTCTGTCGAGTACAATGAGCATGTCGTGACACTGAGACACTTCTTACTAATCTTGAACTGCTGAGGTACTCATCCGATTGAGTACCGCGGGTCTGCTGCCAAATACCGGGCGCTCCGTTCACTGTGGGTCTGCCGCCAAATACCGGGCGCTCCCCCTAATAGCTCATAGAGGTACTCCTCCTGTCGAGTACCATGGGTCTGCCGCCAAATACTAGGCGCTCTTATGCAATGGGTTTGCCGCCAAATACCGGGCGTTCCCCACTGAGCTAGTTGAATCACTCCTAGTCGAATCAGTCAAGCAGTCTTCAGGTCTGTCATGTACTAGGTCTCTGCATTCTATATGCTCATCTCCGGGAGGATCCGCTCCATGAGCTATTGGTCGATACTCCAAGTGTCATGAAGTCTCACGTGGATGTATCTCAATGGACCGTCACGTCATAGGGGGCTCAACGCAACAGACGACACGTCAATCAGACGCCCGGTCTGTGAGTTATTAACATTTTAGTCCCGGGGCCAGGTTGGATTCGTGTATGAACCAACCTGACCGTGACTCAAATATACCTCGAACTGTAGTAAGGTATAGTTAAAGGGACGACTATGCTCCATGAATACCAGCGCTGCTAACTATTCGTCAAAAGGACATCCGGTGCCAATGATATGGCCCAAGAAAGTAACAGTTCAGTAATGGGCCCGGGTCCGGTCTGACCTGGTTGGACCGACTAGTCCCAACTAATTCTTGGGCGACCCGGTCTGGGTCGACCCGGTCAGACTCGCTGGGTCTGACCCCGCCCATTCGGGGGTCAGCCCGCTATGTTTTCACCCAGTCCGCTGGGCCCGACCGAACAGACCGCGATGGTGGTTCAGCCCGGTAGTTGCCACGTTGGCGGCTCGGTGACTCAGCCCAGGAGATCGGGCTGGTTCAGCCAGCGACACCGCGGGTCAGCTCGGGAGGCCGAGGGCCGAGAGGCCAGCAGGCAGGCCGCACGGGGTGCGGGCAGGCCAGCTGGGCACCGGGAAGGCCGCGGGTGCACCGAATAGGGCGCGACAGGGTGCGGGGGCGCATCAGTGCGCCGGGGTAGCGCGCTCAGGCGCGGGGGGGGGGGGGGGGGGGGGCAGGGGGAAGGGCGCCACAGGATGTTCCGGGCAGGGCAGTAGGGCGCCGGGCAGGGCGGAAGGGCACCACAGGGTGCACAGGGCAGTGCGGCAGCGCGCCGGGGGGCGCGGGCAGGGCACCGGCAGGGCGTGGGCGGCGCGCCGACGAGGCGTGGTGGGTCGTCGGCAGGGCCGCGGAGCAGTGCGTCGGACGCGGGTCGGGCACCGCTTGGTCGGCGGTGCGGTTCGCGGAGGCCGCGGGTAGCACGACCTTTGTCTGTCGTCTTCGTCATCATCGCTGCGTTCATCGCCTCCTTCGTCATCAACAAGAGCAAGCAATGGTGAGGGTGGGACCGTGTTTGTGCGGTCTGATCCCTCCTCGTCATGGCGATAGAGTTTGGCAACAAAGTTCTCAAAAACGACAAAGAATGGTGGTTTATTCTCATAAATAAAAATAACTCAAATTCCCCCTACCTCGTTTATCGTTCTGTGATTGTGGACGGATTCACGGTAGGGCGGACGTCGTTCCGTCAATATCGGAGGAGGAAGAGTCTAGAGAAGAAGAGTCGAAGATGACGTTGTCCATGTTCTTCATGGGCATCACTTCCCTTTCATGCCCCGGTTGAAGAAGGAAGAAGATGTCATTCTTCGCGTTCTTCGTGTTCCTCGTTGAGAGAAAATTTCCCTAGGGTTCTCCAAAGCTCCAACAAAAGGTTATGCCAACAAAATAATAAAGTGAGAATCCTATTAATTTTGTTGGCCCAAAATTTTAATTAATTTAATTAATAACCCTGCTCCACCAAATTGAATACACGTGCGTTGGCATATTAATTGGGGAGCTGGAAAAATTCAAAATATTTCAAAATTTGGTTAATTAAATGTGAAAACCCTACAAATTAATGTGGGTGGTGAGGATCAAATAATTAACGGGGGAAGGTGAGAGGCTCTCCCTCATTAATGAGGGAGAGTTGAGAGGTTAAGGTGTCCTCTAATTAATGAGGGGTCAGGTGGCCTCGTGAGGTCCTCCCCACATTTAACCTCACATGGGAGGTTGGGTTTGGGTAGACCCCACCACCATAACCTCTCATGGAAGGTTTGGCTGTGGCAGTCCCACCACCAACTCCCATATGGAGGTTCCAACTGTTCGCACTCACATGGCGACTGGATTAAAATAAATTGTGGCTACACTTTATTTTATTATTTTTTTATAAAAGTCCAAAAACTAACTTTTATTCCCGACCATCCACCATCGAGGTGAAAGTCTTCTTAATCAAACACCGGCTCTGCGAGTTCAACAGTACCCCCAGATTTCAATTTCGAGCACCAGTTCAAATGTTATAAAAACCCGCTTGTACATTTTCTGAACACACCCGAACAAAACTTTATAAATTGATTCCAGACACACCGGGACTTGGAATCAAGCACCGTCAGAAACTGTGGGCTCGTAAAATTCCCATTTATTTTAAAAAAAATCCACAGGAATTCCGGGTCTTTACATTCTCCCCACCTCAGGGCTTTACATACTTGTAATCTACAACATGAACTAAGGGAACAAATGAGGGTACTGAGCATGCATCAGAGCCTCCCGCTCCCATGTGCTCTTGTGGAGGTTCCCGTGTTGCCAGCGAACACACACCAGAGGTATCGACCATACACTAAGGACCCACTCCTGTCAATCCTAAATCTCCACTGAAACCTCTATGAATGTCACCCCGTCATCAATGTCTAGCTCCCCATGGTCGTTGATGTGGGATGGGTCGTGCACGTATCTTCTCAGCTGATATACATGGAAGACGTCGTGAAACCGGTGCAACTGAGGTGGAAGACACAAGCGGTAATCCAGCTCGCCTACTATGATGAGGACCTAGAAAGGTCCGATTAATCTCGTAGATAGCTTGCCACCCCGTCCAAAATTCTTGTAGACCTCGTCGAGGTGATACTCGTAAGAAGACGTGGTCACAGTCCTCGAACTCCAGAGGTCTCTGTCTTCTATCAGCATACGACTTCAGTCTGTTCTGTGCAGTCTTCATCCGCTCCTGGATGATCTGCACCTTCTCGAAGGTAGCCCATACTATCTCTGGTTCCACTATTGTTGACTCCCCTAGGTCTATCTAGCACAGTGGCGATCTTCAAGGTTGTCTGTTCAAGGCCCCAAAAGGTGCCATACCGATGGTGGAGTGATAGCTGTCGTTGTAGGAAAACTCCACAAAAGGTAGTTGGTCCCCCCAACTGCGACCGAAGTTGAGTACACAAGCACGGAGCATGTCCTCGAGGGTCTGGATGGATCTCTCGGTCTGACCATCCATCTGAGGATGGAAGGCGGTGCTCAAGCGAAGCTATGTCCCGAATGCCTCCTACAACCTCTTCCATAGCCGGGATGTAAACCGTGCATCACGGTTGGAGACAATAGAATAAGGTACTCCATGAAAACGCTCAAACTCTTGCACATAGAGGTGTCCCAAGCTCTCTACTGAGCCCTCCTCCTTGATTGGTAGGAAGTGGGCTGACTTGGTGAGTCGTTCGACAATCACCCAAATCGAGATGTGACTCCTGGATGTACATGGAAGACCCATCCCGAAGTCCATGGATATCCCTTCCCACTTCCACTATGGGACCTCTAAGGGATGAACCAAGCCTGCTGGTACCTAGTGCTCTGCCATTACTTGCTGACAAGTGAGTCACGTGAGATGAACTCTGCTACATCCTTCTTTATACCTGGCCACCAGTGCTGTCGTCGAAGGTCCTGGTAAATCATTGCCACTCTTGGATGTACCACTAGAGGGGAAGTGTGGAACTCCCTCAAAACTTCATCCTAAAGTGAAACTGGTACCATCGTATGTCCGCTGAAGAGGATGACATGCTCCCCACCTTCAGAAAATCCATTAGGTGCCTGCCCTGTGGATATCTGAGCACGTACCATCTCGCAGTCAGCGTCCTCATGTTGTGCCTCCCTAACTAGCTGAAGAAGTGGGGGAGTGACTATAAAAGACTGTAGATAGGCTACTCCATCTCTATCCACAAAGGATATCAATAAGGCAGCCAGATGCTCCGTCGCCTCTCCTAGCAGTTGTATACCAGTATTCCTACTGAGCGCATCCAAAACAACGTTCCCCTTCCTAGGAGAATAAACTATCTCTAAGTCATAGTCCTGGAGGAACTCAAGCCATCACCACTGTATTAGGTTTAGGTCCTTATTAGAGAATATATACATGAGATTCTTGTGATCAGATTACATGGTAAAACGTTTTCCCATCATATAGTGCCGCCACATCTTCAAGGAGAAAACCACTACTACTAACTCCAAGTCATGGGTAGCGTAGTTCTTCTCATGTTTTTCAGCTGCCGAGAACCATACATGATCACTGCTCACTCCTGCATCAGGACACACTCGAGTTTGGTCCCTGATGCATCGTAGTAGACTATGTACCCAACACCTTCCTCTAGAAGCCTCATGATGGGATCACTAGTCACCCTTTGCCTTAGCTCCTGAAAGCTCTGCTGGCATCTCTCCGACCACACGAAGGGTTTCCCCTTATTCATCAAGGCTGACAGTGGTGCTGAAACTCTGGAGAAGTCTTTCACAAATCTCTGATAGTATCTAGCCAAACCCTGGAAACTTCGTACCTCCGTCACACTCCTGGATGGCTCCCAAGAAAGCACTGACTCAATCTTCACTGAATCCACTGCAACTCCAACCTTCGAGATGATGTGTCCTGAGAAGTGAACCTCTCAAATCCAAAACTGGCAATTCGAGAGCTTACCATAAAGCTGGTGCTCTCAGAGTATGCCTAGTACTACCTGCAAATGGTAGGCATGCTCCTTCTCTATAGTTGAGTAGATCAGTATTTCGTCGATGAAGACTACGGCAAAGCGATCGAGGTATGGCTAGAAGATCCTGTTCATGAGACTAATGAACACTCTCAGAGCATTGGTTACGCCGAATGTCATAACCAAGAACTCATAGTGGCCGTAATGACACCTGAAATCCGTCTTATGCACATCCTCTTCTCGAACTCTGATCTGGTGATTGCCTGATCTGAGGTCTATCTTCGAGAACCATCATGCTCTCTTGAGCTGCTCAATGAGGTCATCAATCCTCGGGAGTGGGTACTTGTTCTTCATGGTCACCAGGTTTAGGTGATGGTAGTCGACACAGAGCCTCAAGCTCTCATCCACCTTCTTGGTGAATATAATCATGGCTGCCTAGGGAGAGACACTGGGTCGGATGAATCTCTTCTCCTGCATGTCCTCCAACTATACCCGTAGCTGAAGAAGCTCAGCGGGAGCCATCCGATATGCTGGAGTAGATATCAGTGTTGTCCCAGGGTACAAGTCAATGTAGAAGTCCACCTCTCTACGTGGAGGTAGTCCTGGAACATCGTCAGAGAAAATATCTGCGTACTGGTCCACCACTATAGGATAAGTCGGACTCTCCACATCAAATTCTCCGAGGGCGAGGCACACCAACTGGTGAATGATCGGCTGCACCCTCCTTCGAGTAAGTCCATCTTGTACTGAAAAGGTTACCTTCTCGCTGATGAATGTGAACTTGGTCCCATCCGTGCGGACACACTACACTTTTTGCCTAATACAATGAATCTGAGCATGGACTGTAGATAACCAGTCCATACACAAGATGACGTCGTAAGGCCTCGACGCTGCTACGAGGAGATCCCAGCTGAATCTATCACCTCCTAGAGTAAGGTCACACTGCTAGGATTAGTGCGTAATCATCAAGTCTGCTCCTGTACAAGTCTCTAGACGTAAGGATCGAACCAACGGCTCTGTCAGAATCTCCGAGCTCAGAAAGAGGGTAGTGGCTATGAAAGAGTGACTGACAACTATGTCTATAAGAACTGAAACTAAGGTGGAGTAGACACAGATCGTACCTCGAATCATCTTAGGAGTTCCATGGTCATAAGCCTCAGCAGCCTAAAGCTGAGCTCTCCCCTGTCCACCCGCTCCCTATGGTCGGGTTGGTCCTCCTGGTGGTGGTGGCGGTTGCACCTCGTAACGTGGATCTCCGCCATCTGCTCGACCATCTCCTCTGCCACGTCCGCCTGCGCCCTGCGGACCGCCTCGATCAAATCTTAGCCTCTTCCTGGGAGGTCCCTCAATTGTATTCTGATCATCAGAGCGGCGGGTCGGACAGTAACGAGCCATGTGACCAAGACCGCCGCAGGAGTAACACTATCCGCTCATGGCATGTCTGGATCTCTCTCCGCTTGGGTTGCCCCGCACAACTGATTCTGAGTCCTGCATTCGACCACCTGGGGGTATGGTCCTCTTGGACCTCTGTGTCATCTGTCAACTACCGACTGCAGAAGACTCCGCTGCAAGTCGACTAGTGGTGTGTTGTTCTGTTGGAGACAGCTCAGCAAGGAAACTCTCCACTAGGAGGGCTCTCTCCAACACATCCGTTTGTGTTGGGATGCTGTGGGAGATAACTGAATCTCTGATCTCTTTCCTGAGTGCCTGCATGAAGGTCCAGGCCCTGAAGAACGGGTCCCATACCATATCAGTGGAGTTGAGCGAGAGGTCTGTGAACCTCACTCAGTACTGAGCTACACTCAAGATGCCCTACTACAGATGAATTAGCTCCTATATCCACACCGCTCGAAGGGTGGCTGGTACAAACTCCACCTAGAATTGGATCTTGAAGTCTGCCCACAGATGTAACGCATCATCATGCATCTGGAGCATCAAGCTCCACCATCTTCCTTCTGAGGCCTAAAGGAGATTGGCAACAAGGATCACCATAAAGTCTTCCGGTGTCCCTACTAGCCTGAAGACTCTCATCATATCCTTCATCCAATCCTCAGACGCCTGTGGGTCCGCCTCTCCCCTGAACTTGGGTGGCATCTGAAGCTGGAACTCGTGAAACGCGCTCAAGCGGCATGCACTCTCTACTGTTGGGGCTGGTGGCATCGGTGGCCCAATGGGCAGTAGTAACTCTAGTGCCTTAACTGGATGAGGGACCTATACTGAGGCCTCGTCACTCGGTAGGTTGTCAGTACGCACAACTCTCGGGGCTCTAGCTGTTCGTCCACGGGGAGGCATCCTAAAAGAAACAAATGTGACACGGTCAAAGACTATACCTGGTGAGCTGACCTGGTTGAGCTGACTTAAAGAAAAAATATTGAAAACACACATGCAATCGGTGTTTTCATGCAATGATTCGGAAATCAGAAGTCAGGGTCCTGATGTATAGATACGTCGGCCGCCCGCACCAACACTGGACTCCCGGAACTGAAAACCACACATAGTAATCTTAACACTATTGCTTCACAGAAAGAAATATCAGAGTCCTATGTTTTACAGTAGAACCAATGTCCTTTGATACCAATTTGTCATGACCCATCCCGCCGGGGTCTATATCGTGACTACCCCAAGCCTGCCTTCCTTAGGCCAGGGGCTAGTGACAAGCATCGAAGGCGTAACTCTCTAAAACTGGGAAGGCATTGCCATTATAAAATGTAAACACACACAACCAGATTACAAGAGGAAGAAAAAATTAAGTAAAAACTGTATAACAAGTGTTCTGAAAGTAAAGGGGGCCAAAATACAAGCCCAACTGTAAAGAACAAGTACAACTGAAAAAGGGGACAAACAGCTGAAAAGTGAAAGCATCTCCGGCATCGTCCACCGGGGTTCCTACATGAAGGGTAGGTATAGATGGCCTCCACAACACTCCACATCCATCAGACTCCATAGTGTACCGATATGTTGTAAGGTCCTCCTCTAGGTACCGTCTAGTCCTGGCACTCTCAACCTATTTCAGCATTGTCCGTCGTTTGCAACCAACACAATGAGGTGTGGGCATAGCCCGTGCAGGGGTGAGTATAATGATACTCTGTAGGGACCCTGAGACCCACAAGTTCTCACAAAATCTAACCAGAATAAACCAAAAACTATGATTTCAATGGATAACCGTTACTTAGGTATATTCCCACACATATACCGAAGTTATAAAGTAACCCATCTCAATCATGAGGAAAACACAAAAGTCATTGACTCATCTCAAACCATGATTTTCATTATCGAAACCACAACTGCTGGGGAAATCCTCCTCTGTCGAGTACAGTGGGCATGTAGTGACATTGAGACACTTCTAACTAACCTTGGACTGTTGAGGTACTCCTCCTGTCGAGTACCGCGGGTCTACTTCCAAATACCGGGCGCTCCATCCGCTGTGGGTCTGCCGCCAAATATCGGGCGCTACCCCTAATAGCCTATAGAGTTACTCCTCCTGTTGAGTACCGCAAGACTACCACCCGATACCGGGCGCTCCTCCACCATGTGTCTGCCGTCAAATACTGGGCACTCCCCACTGGTCTAGTCGAATTACTCTGAGTCGAATCGGTCAAGCAGTCATCAGGTCTGTCCGCTACTAGGTCTCCGCAGTCTTTACACTCGTCTCTGGGAGGATCCACTCCACGAGCTACTGTTCGATACTCCAAGTTTCACGAAATCTCACGTGGAAGTATCTCAAAGGACTGCCATGTCATATGGGTATCAACGCAATAGACGACGCATCAATAGGATGCCCGATCTATGACTTATTAGGATTTTAGTCCCGGGCTCCAAGTTAGATTCATGTACGAACCAACCTGACCATGACTCAACTATACCCCAAACTCTAGTGGGGTGTACACAAAGGGACGACTATGATCCAAGAATACCAGCGACGCTGTCAGTTTGTCAAAACGGACGTCCGATGCCATTGATATGGCCCAAGATGTTAATGGGTCAGTAATGGGCCCAGGTCCAGTCCGACCCGGTTGGACCGACTCAGCCCAACCCATTCTGGGATGACCCGGTCTGAGTCGATCCAGTCAAACTCAATGGGTCTAACCTGGCCCATTGAGCAGGTCAGCCCAGTATGTTTTTCCCCAGTCCGCTGGGCCTGACCCAGCGGACCGTGAGGGTGGTTCGGCCCGGTAGTCGCCACGTTGGCGGCTCGGTGACTCGACCGGTAACATTGGGCCGGTTCAGCCAGCGACACTACGGGGGACGCCGTGGGTCATATCGGGAGGCCGGTGGCTGGGAGGCTTACAGGCAGGCTACGCGGGGCTCGGACAAGCCTGCTGTTAATCAGGCAGGGCGTGGGGAGCACCGGGAAGGTCGCGGCAGGGCCCAGGGGCACGGCAACGCGCCAGGGCGCCGTGTGGGAACCAGACAGGGAGACACGACGATGAGGGGTGTGCCAGGCAGTGCGGAAGGGCGCCGGGGGGCGCCAGGAAAGGCGATAAGGCACCAAGGGGGTGCCGGGCAGTGAGGCAGGGCGCCGGGGGGCGCGGGCGGTGTGGCGGGCCGTGATAGGGCCGCAGAGCAATGCGTCGGGCGCGGGTCGGGTGCTTCTTGGCTGACAATGCGGTTCTTAGAGGCCACGAGTATCACGGCCTTTGTCTGCAATCTTCGTCACCATCGCCGCGTGCACCACCTATGTCGTCATCAACAAGAACAAGCAAGGGGGAGGGTCAGACCATGTTCGTGCGGTCTGAGCCATCCTCATCATGGCGATATCATTTGGAAACAAAGTTCTCAACAAACGATGAAGAACGAAGGATTATTCTCCTAAATAAAAATAACTCAAATTCCCCTACCTCGTTTGTCATTCGGTGATCGTTGACAGATTTACGGTAGGGCTGATGTCGTTCTGTCAATATCAGAGGAGGAAGAGTCTGGAGAAGACGAGTGAAATATGACATCGTCCGTGTTCTTCATGGGTGTCGCTTCCCATTATTTCCCTGGTTGAAGAAGGAAGAGGATGGCATTCTTCGCATTCTCCGCGTTCTTCGTTGAGAGAGAATTTTCCTAGGGTTCTCCAAAGCTCCAACAAAAGGTTATGCCAAAAAAATAATAGAGTGAGAATCCTATTAATTTTGTTGGCACAAAATTTTAATTGGATTAATTAATAACCCGGCTCCACCAAATTTAATAAATGTGCCTTGGCATATTAATTGGAGAGTTGGTAAAATTCAAAAGATTTCAAAAGATGATTAATTAAATGAGACAACCCTACAAATTAATGAGGGTAGTGAGGCTCAAATAATTAATGGGGGAAAGGTGAAGAGGCTCTCCCTCATTAATGAGGGAGAGTTGAGAGGTAAAGGTCTCCTCCCATTAATAAGGGGTCAGGTGGCCTCATGTGGTCCCCACCACATTTAACCTCACATGGGAGGTTGGGTTTGTGTAGGCCCCACCACCAAAACCTCCCATGGGAGGTTAGGGTGTTGCGGTCCCACCACCAACTCCCAAGTGGAGGTTCTAACTACACGCACTCACATGGTGGCTGGAATAAAATAACATGTGGCTACACTTTATTTTATTATTTCTTTATAAAAAGCCAAAAACTAACTTTTATTCCCGAACATCTGCTGTCGAGGTGAAAGTCTTCTTAAGAGAAAAACGGCACTGGGAGTTCAATGGTGCCCTCAGATTTTATTTCCGTGCACCGGTCCAAAAGCTATGAAAACCCACTCATATGTTTACTAAACGTACCCTAAAAAAAGTTCAGAAAAAGATTCTGAACACACCGGGACTCGGAATCAAGCTCCGTCAGAAACTGCAGACTCGTAAAATTCCCATGTATTTAAAAACAATTCTACAGGAATTTCGGGTCTTTACACCTACTATAAAATTATATCTATTTTGAAAATGTAATGTATTGGTGATATTAATTTTTTATTCTTATTTTTGATGGGTTACATTTTCAATTCTATTTCATTTTCAATTTAAAATTTATTATAAAAGTGTTTTTTTAAAATTATGGCTTCCCGACTTAAGGTACACTCATGTAAGACCTTAATAAAGATATATTATATTAATATTTTATTTATGATAATAAAATTTTGAACTTGTGTTATAGATCATGGCCTCGAATATATATTGTATCAATAAGAAATCCGGAACACACCTTAATCCAGGTCACATGCAATTTGAGGTACCCAGATCAGGTTTAACCTTGGTAAGATTGTGATAAAATCATATAATAGGCTGGCTATTATTTTTTCTATTTTGGTAGTTAAGATATATGTTCCCTGTATATTAATGAAATTGTACAATTAATTGTATTTTTAATACATTTTATATTTACCATTGATTTACTAGAAGTTTTTGAGATGTGTGTGTTTTGATTTCAAGCGCTTTCCCCAATTCTACTTGAGATGTTTAGCCTTTAATTTTGTAATTATACATTATCTTAAAAATACATGAGTTAAATGGAAAAATAACATGAAAATGAGTTGAAAATTGGATGAATCCTAGAGTTCCATGGTACTGTTTATAATCATGAGAAAATATAATGACTATGTTTAGGAATCTATGTCCCTTCTAGTAAGATTCACTTGGATATGACACAGTTTTCCAGACCATGTGGTTGAGTGGGTCATTGTTCTTTTACATTCTATAAAATTTAAAATTTGGCCTTTTGGGTATAAAAAATTGTTTTTATTATATATATTTTTCATTTAATATAAACTAAACTTATATATTTTAATTCTCTATTGTTTCTTTTGATATTTTATGATAACATACATAATGGTTATTTTTTATATATTTTTATAACTTCTAGTTTATGAATTGATTAAACTATTTTTAATACAAAGGGGGAAATTAAATAATAATGACAATGAGAAAATTTCAATACATTGGGGTAAAATGTTTTAATGCTATCCTTTTGGGGTGGAAAAAAATTACATTGATTTTTTTAAATGATTATAAATTGTAAATTCTTCCACTTTTCATTCAAATGTTTTGAGGTCCCTATGTAATTTTTTTATAAGGAATATCTTGAAAACATTTTTGATAATTGTTAATATTTATTATTTGAAAAGAATTTATGGATTTTTTCATTATGTTTTAAAATTCATAATGTAAATGTTGGGAATTAGTAAATATTTTTTATTTCTCATGATATGTTGAGAATAATTATTTTTTTATAATTTATTTTAATGAATTGTGAGTATTCATAATTATTTTGGATATTTTATATGCCTTTTAAACTATTAATGTATGGATACAACATGTACTTATATTTTTCAATAGAGAACTATGGATAATTATCCATAAGTGAGTCCTATAGATTATCAAGGTTTATCAGGGTCAGTTATCCCACCTTCTTCAATAATGTATGTTGTATCCCTTACCCTATAAACCCAATCAAAATATTGTATCCAAGATTTATATAATTTTATTCCCTATCCATTCCAGGGTAAACAAGTTCTCCATAAAGAAAAAGTTTGGTTATTTTTTTGGAGAATCAGTAGCTTTCTTGAACATCCAATGTACCTAATATTGATATTTTCCAAGATTATGCTGGCATGTTCGAGTTAGAAGTGGTGGATTTCCATCACCGGAAAAGTATATAGAATGACTATTAATCTAAAGGATTAAAGGAATATTTAATTTTATAATACTATATTGAGACTATGAATGTGACTATAGAAATGGAGTACTATTACCTTGATCAAAATTACTAACTATTTTCAATACACTCTTAAATTTATTGAACAAGTACCCTATTTACTTAATTTTTCTTTTAGTGATTCATTATAATCACAACAAAATATAATATATCCTCATTATGATAATCATTTAAGAGATACATTATTTTTCCTAACCTCTTATATTTATTTTAGGATGTAGGTTTTCATGACTTATGAAATTATGGAAGATGATACTAGGATAGATAATATTTAATTTATAATTAGTGGCATTTGATGAAACTCTCTTACAGGTAGATTAATGTGAAGTAAGTCTGATTAATAGGTGTTGGAATAAAGAGAATTTATTTCTTTATATTCTCTACATCATACAGAAGTAGGCCCATGTTATTCTACCATGGAAGTATATTAGCTCATAAGTATAATTTTTATGAGAAATCTACCAATACATGTAAATTTTTTTGGATTTTTAGTTATTATAAAAAGTATTTATAAATAATTTTTATTTAAAATTTTTATATTCCTATTTATTTTTTCAAAAGCGCCTCAGTTCTGACAAACTAAACATGATTCAATTTGAGTTTTTTTAAGTTTTATATAATTCTATATAATTTTTTGAGTTGTATTTTATTTTAAGTCACCATTTATCCTTTTCATGGTATATTCATGTATCAATGCTTTAATGAAACATTAGGTTCCTATTTTTAGAAATTATCTTGTTACGTATATCAAAAATATTAATGGAAATTCTTGAGAGGTAATTTATGATCTACAAGAGATTCTGATGTTTTGTTAGTGGCTTCTCACATATGTTATAGAGGAAGCTAATAATTTGTACATCTATTGAGCCTCTTTAATTTATATAATGTTTATAGGGGTAATTATTGAATATGTGAATAATAATATTTAAGGAATAATTAATATAGTTGGGAGAAAACTTTATGTGATATTTTATTGTACTATTGGGGAATAATATTTTTTTAACATTTGAGGAGGAAGTGGTGTAACACCATCAGGTCAAGGTATTTACTTCCCTCCTTTACTATACTGAATAGTTATAATCTTATTAACTTTTATTCATTTTATATTTTTTAAATGGGTTATTTTATAGACTTCAATATGTGTGTGTGTGTTAAATGTGGATAACCCACTTAATGTCTGTATTGATTATAGTGTACTTAATATTTAATTACGACTCAAGTTTTATTAAAAATAATTGTAAGGATATAGGTTGTGTATTTATCTAGTAATTATCATATTTCCCCTTAGATTGTATAATTATTTTAGATGTCAGTATGTTCAGTCTCATAAATTCATTAATCATTTATTTTCTAAGTGTTTTGGAGGAAAGCGTTATTTGATGGTATGGATTTCCACTAAAACAATGTCATTTTTGACTATGTGAATTGTTATTAATTGATTTTTTATTTCTAGGTGGGGGGGGGGTAATGTGTCATCCGTGAGATTATGAAACAATTTAATGTGTTGGTGTATATTGAGAATTGACCATTTGGTGTTCATTATGAATTTTGGTTGAGTTTTTTTAGGACTATAGGGGTGTTAAAATAATTTAATGTTCCCATGATTAAATTTTAAGATGTTGTGAACCATGTAAATTGAATCTAAAAAAATATATGTGTTTCTATTATTTTATATCTCGGAATATAAATTTTTTAAAGTCCCATGTGTTGGGGTTCCCTTGCATGAGGGTTCCCATACATAAGGGTCCCCTTTTAGAATATTTTCTAGGCCACCAAAAAGTATATTCCCATGAAAAAAAATTATTAAGGGTACACAATTCATTTAAAAAATATATGTATGCATGTGTTAAATTACACATGTGTAAAGGTTACCATTTTTTAAATGAGGATAAAAAAAGTATAAAATGTTATTTATGTTTAAGATTATTTTAGTAACATTAGAAGTTGGTGAACTACAGGATGAACTGTTATAACTATGATAACTATGGTATACATGTAAGTATTTCTCATGTATATTATTATGTAGGGTTCTTTTAAGATAAAATACGGTCAAACGTGGGATAAATAAATTTGAACATATTGATTTACATTTCTTAACTATACATACTTTAATAATTACCTTGTGATGTGTACTAGTTACAAGATCATGGTCAAAAAATGGATAATGGTAAGGGAAAATCTATAATAAATTAGTGTGTAATGGTTGATCTAGTGATATATAAGGGTCTATAAACTATGTCTTGTGATTCACGAGTCATATATACATTAAGAAAAAGTTTTTTAATCCATAATGTGTATTTGAGTGATATATATTTATTAGCTGATATGTGTTTATTTTATAAAGTTTCTAAAAAATCATTATGCCATATATTTTTCTATATTTTCTAAAATTATTAATTATTAGGCTAAATTTAAAATTTTTTGTATGTCATTCCCCATTTAGACTAATCAACCAGTGTTTATGCCATATCAATTATTACTAATTTATTATTCCCATCCCCTAAGTCTCCTTCATCCCATTCTTATGACATTGAGTTATATTCATTATAGTGACGTGATCAATATATAATATACTAATTCTTATTCCATTTTACTCTCTTTTTACTTCTCTAAGATTGTAATGTTCACTTTTTTGTTTAGTGTTCAAAAATTTTGAATTGTGGGTATTTTTATTTTATAGGTCTCATTAAGGTATTATATAGTGTTTACTATTTATATTTTGATGGGATAACTCTATATATTATAAATATAATTAATTATGGTAAGGTTCTCATTATGTGTCTCTTTAAATTTATATCTATGGGTTCTTATATATCACTTATCTACACTTTTAAAATTATCATGCACATATTACATAAACATAATGATTTATTTTTAGTTGTACTAATTTTTCATAAAAAAGTTACACAGTAGGAAATGGGTCTCCCTGGTTTGAATGCATAAAATATTTTTTCATATAAACATTTCATAAATACTATTTTTTAAAAAGAAAATAATGTATCTTTTAAAATGTATTTTTAAAAAATTAAATGTGAATTTGTTCTTGTCGACCGATTTCAAGGTGAAGAAACTCTTGTTTTTAATGGATTAAATTCCAAAAAGTGTTTGTTGGATACTACTATAATTTTTTCCATACTTAATTAATTATAATTTTTCACTTCGACAATGCTTTCATTGTATGGATTCTAAAAAAATAAATTTTAAACTTTTTTTTTCTTTAAAAATACTCATAATTACCAATTAGGAATTTATTAATATGTTATATTAATGAATGTAAAACTTCTATGTGTAATCCATAATGTTATTGTATAATGTTTTAAAGTTATGTATTGTTTATGTAAAATAGATATAATGTTCTTGTTTGGGGAATTTATTTTTATGTGGTAATTTATGTTAAGAGATGCTTCTTCTATGATGTGTGATCCAAGGTGAGTGTGGGTTATAGATGATATAAATATTATATTTTCATTATAATATATTATTATTGCTCACCTATATTTATAGGTTAAGGTAAGCCTTGGGTATCTTGGGTAAAATCATGGATTTAGTACTTCTCTAGTTTATAATTCAGATTTTCTAGGTTCCATATGGTAGGATCAATCCTCGGTTAAGTTATTTTCACTCTTGGTTAGTGTACGTTGTGTAAATCCATATTCGAGGTCACTGAATCTCATTTGACATGAATTATATTATTTAAATTTATTTATTTCCATATATTATCTCTTATGATCCATGATGTTCCTATAAGGGTGTTACATAAATCATTTCAAGATATTTGATTTATGTAACATGAATTTTGATTTATGATTTTTATTTGTATTTTTTATTTAAAAAATTCTTATAAATGATGTCTCCTACCATGATATTATTCTTTAATGATTTTATTTTTCTTAAAACCATCTGGGATGTTCCTTTTTAAAAAAGAAGTTAAATATTCTCAAAATATTAGTTTTATTTTAATTAAGTTTAATATTTTCATATCTTATCTTATAAATATATTGTTATTAATTACATTGAAAATATAAAACAATGGTGTTTCTAATATTATATTTGAATGGTTTATGAAGGTGTCGATTAACCCTTTTATTTCATACAAAAGTGAAATTTGCATTTAATGTTTTTAAACACAATCCCTTCTTCCCAAATTATATTCTACCAAAGGATTAAATTTATGTGTATGGTAATGGATGTCTCGTTCTATCATTGGGATGTTTTAATTTTATATTATTGGATAATTCTACATGTTTTAATCATAATAAAAAAACTATTTCTAAAATTTTTGCATAATATATACTAAAATTTACATTCTTTGAAGGTTATTCATTATTAGTGGGCAGGATACCAATTAGTTGTTTTTTCCCAGTCCTATTATATTATAAGTTTTGTAAAAGGACAATTTTTTATTAGGGAATATTCATGGTTTTTATTATTTTGGTATATTAGAGATGGTATGTGAATATTATCACAAAAAACATGGAGGTAAATATTTTGGATATTTGTGGAATTTGTTTTTGGTTTTTTTCTTTGCTAATATTATGTATAATCCCACATCAATATCCCAAACCTATTTTTTTATATTTTTAAATAATATGTAAATAATGTTTTTCCATACTGATATTGTAATTTATTAGGTTTATTTATATATTATACTTATGGTTTATGAGTTAGGTTTTCATTTTTATGTCATGTTTTACTTTAAATTTCACACTAAATATCTTGACATGTCAAGCTCCCTGAAATGGGTTGTCATGATAGATATATAGGCGAAATGAATGCTTCTAGTATTTCATTATCAAATGAAAACTTTTTCATCAGTGTTAATTTTCATACACAAACAGTATTCTCAAACTCTGGCGTAACATCTCAACTTTTCTCCATAGTAAAAACCATTTTTTTGTTTAAATTATTTTGTTTTCACTATATATTTTTTAAGGAAGTGAAGGTGGTCTCTGGGATGTCTATGGATTTTTCGAATCATGGAGCCCCAAAATTTAATGAGCCATACTAGGCTACATGGTAAGAAGAAATTGTGCTTCCATGACCACACATTTTCCCTAAACTATGGGACTAAATACATTGGGGTGCTGGGGGCCTCACTATTTTTGTTGAACAATGTGACCCAAACCGCATGACTGTGTGTTCCATTTATAGTTTTTAGCGGAGGTTCTTCACATGTTAAATTAATAATTACATAAATGGTGAACCTACAGAATTAGGTGTTCCCCTTGAAGTACTAACATGGCATGGGATTACGGAACAATTTGGAAAACCTTGCGGCCAATCCGTTCACCCCTATATTTGAAGGTTAATTTACAGTTTTCCCACTTTAATTATTTTAAACCATTATTTTTCTTTCCACAATTTTATCTAATGGGATCTTCTTCCTCCCATGCAGGAATATTTCTTCCCTCTAAACTGAGGGATCTAGACTACTCCTTCATTCGTTGTCCATTTCTCTCGTTGTTGGATCCCTGGAATACACTCAGTAAGATATCCCATCCTCTATATTCTATTTTGTGTAGCTTACATCCAATGTTGTTCTATTTCGATGCCATCTCATTTTCCTTTTTTATCAAGGCATGTGAAAATTTATCCAATATCGTAAATTCTAGATCAAGTAAATGGACTGTGTTGGATGAGGAAAGATATAAAAGGCTTAGGTACATGGTCTAGGATTTTTACATTTGTTTCATCACATCCTTTAATATGAACTATTTTTCATGAGCCAGACCACTCTAGAGTCACCTCTAATTTGTTAAATTAAATTAAAATTGATGCCTTACCATTACAATTATAAACCTATCTTATGTTGAACAAAACCTTTGGGTTGATCACCTTGACTTGCAACCAAAATGGGTGTGTTTTACCATTAAGGCTTCATTTTCTATTTTCCTCATCTATTGATCGACCTTAAGTGGTCTTTCCTCATAATAAATAAATTAATTATAATTTAATTTTGTTATAGTGATGAGCCATGGGTTAATCCTTTACACCACATTACATAAATGAATTATTTAAATTATCAAAATTGGTCAAGTTCTCATACATTACCCTTATTCCATAAATGGATTGTTTAATTAGAAGCCTTGACCAATATTTCTAATTTTATCTAAATTATTGTTTACATGATTCCACCTTATTGTCAATGGTGATACAAGTGGTTCTGATTTATGGACCCCATGGAATTAAAATTTGTGCCTTCTTGTTATATTTTTTAATGCTTTATCTACATGACAAGGGGAGACACTAGCTATGCCTGAGATGGATTTTCCCCCTACATGTTTTGTTTTACTACCAGATGAGTGACACATGTTCCATAGGGGATACACATTGGATAGGCTAGATGGAAAAATATTTTTACAATTCCACGGGAGAGACTCGGACTCCTATATGTGATATCTGGTACCGAATTAGAGGTTAGCCCATTCTATCATCGTGCTATGCATGATGTGGCTCTTGGGAATTAATTCTTGGGTCACCTTGGATGGAGTTCTTATGAATTCATCTTATACCAATCCCCTAGATAAATACACATAATTTTTATAGAATTTCCATGGATAGTGTCAGAGTTACTATCTATATTTTTTAAAAAAATGATTAATTGAATTAAAAAGAAAGTTAGTGATTTTTAAAAAGAATTATATTTTTATTTTGGAATCATAGGAACATGTCCACCAAGCGTAATCACATGCTTTCAGACATTCTACCCTCTCTTACATTCTATCAGTCACTTTACCCTCATAGGATCCCATGGTTTAAACTCAGTAGATTAGGCTAAAGAAGTTATGTTAAACAAGTATCCAAGTGGAACATAGTCTAATGTATTTATTTATTTATTTATTTGTTACATTTATTAACTATTAGAAACTACTAATTTTATAATTAAATTACTGGAATGATGTATACAACATTGGTGGTGGCCTAATGAGATTCTATCTTACACCCTTATTGGGCATACTTTGGTACCCAAAATGACTTTATGGTTCTAGATTTTGATAAAGGGAAGTGGATAGATTCCAATGTTTGGTTTATATAATGTGGATGGAGTATTGGGTAGATGACTAAGATTATTCTCAAGATTCTAGTTGTTATTGTTTTTTCCTTTTTGGAATATTTTTTTAACATTTTTTATTCATGTATCCCTAGATCCCCATGCACTGTTTTGAATCACTATAGTACCATGCTCATTTTGTAATATATTTTTATTATTTAGCTTCAGAAATTTACTTATTTATCTTTAATGATTATGTATTTATTTTTATTTTATAATTTACCGTTTATTTTTTTATATACATATATTCTATTTCACTCCACTATGATCAATGAGGTAATAATATCCCCACAGACAAACCATTGGCACTTTCTGCTAGTAAGAAGCCTCTACAGTTCGGAGAGACACACTTTATTTCTTGTGGCCTCTATCTCGGGGCACCATTATGTGGAACCCGGGGCGGGACACTACAAAGTTGTATTAGAGCTTCTATTTCCTTTTGTCATACTGGTTGGGATTAGACATGAGAATAGGATATTGTAATTTTCCAATGAGTCTATTTTTGGTAGTAACTAACCCACATTCAAGGGAAACCCAAATTACTTGAGATTCGTAAAATCTACTATTTATTTCATTGTTATAGTTTCATGGATTTCACCATTGTGTGACTCACATTCATAGTGCTAATATTATGGTTGATAGATTTAATACTGGTTGTTTAGCTTAGACCCGATGATATGAGGGAATCTCAAATTAATCTATCATCCTTGGAACTCTAGGTCGAAATTATTATGCATCATGCCTTTTCCATATCTATATTGAGCATACATTTCCATTTTCTTATGTGATTTATAATTGTTCTTTTATTTTTATATATAGAAATATTTTGATATTTACTTGTAGAATGTAAATACATAATTGACACATAAAGTTTTTTCCTTAACATAACAATGCTTTCCTATATAGGGTAAGGCAACCACCTTTAGAAGATGATAATGGAATGCTGATATGCAGATCATCAGTCACATGGGATGGAACATGTTATAATTTGGATTAAACGGAATCCACACATGATTTTATAAGGATTATGGGCCCTTATAAATTGGAATCATGATCCACCTAATTCTTGTATTTAAATGAAATTTAAATATATAAATGAATTAAAATAAATAAAACCCTTGAAGTTAAATGGAAACCTTATAAATGTAACATGATCCCTTTAACCTGACCCAAAATATTAGTGGGAAGTAGGCCGTGTCTCGTATGATCCATCTATGAATCATTCATATCACCAGACCTCACTCTAGGAGTAGGTAGAGGGTCGTGTTTCTTTCATATGATTCCCTTGTTCTTGTATATTCTTTACTATTTCCCCTATTTTTCATAAATCTTATTAGAGGCATATACATATAAATTGTATATGTATATATTTTCAATGAGCTAATGTTACTTGTCCGGAGTGTAGTGATGAGCATAATATTAAGGTGGTTGGACTAAAGCCACCCATGATACCTCCTATAATTCCACATGAGGCACCTCTTTCATGATTTTTATAGGGATTTGATGCCCATTTCTGAGAAATAATCTTTCTATTTTTACAATCGGTTTAGGGTGCTCCCATACTAGCCCCTACTATGGAAGAGTTGAACAGGGTGTCCTAGAAGTAGCATCCCCCACATTCTTGGGGGATAGTGGACCTCTCGATTCTGATTCATTTCTCAATACCATGCTTCCAATATTCAAGAATATTGAGATGCCTATAGATAAGAGGTTAAACATCTAAATATATATGTTATGTTACTCTCCTAGTAATTGGTGGGACATTCTCACTCACGCTCACAAACATTAGGTTATGGCTGGGGAAAATATCCAGACATCCTTCTTTGACAAGTTCATTTCATAGACCTTGAGGAAATACCATTATTGGGAGTGTGTGTACCTTCAGAATGGTGGAATTTCAATAATGGAATACTCATCATTATTCACTGAATTGCAGTACTTTTCACAACACATTTATAACAAAGATATATCTACTATGTGGAGATTTGACGATGGTCTTGTATATTCCATCCACTCACAGGTGAACATAATTTAGCTTACCACCAATTTAGATATAGTGAAACATGCACTCATTAATGAGAAAAACATGAGGGAATTATGAGATGTGAAAAAAGGCTTCTTAGATTTTAGGTAGAGTAGTGGTTTGTTCAGTGATATGAAGAGATGGTTCGGGGTTACATGGGGGGTGGGGGTGGGAGGCATACCATATAGGTGGAATGAACTGATAGATATGTGTTGTGTCACTAGTTTGGTATATCATGCCCTAAAAATACATAGTGTTTATGGAATCCAATCATTTTTCAGGATTCTAGAAGAATGGTTCACCTATGTGTTTCTACTAATCCTTTCATCTAGTGAAAAGTGAGAGGGGTTCTATTCCATCACTGCCTTTAGATGAAAGATCAGGGACACCACATAATACAAGAATATTTCTTATATAGGGTTTCTGGGTTGAGCATGTGGTCTTGGACAAGGCATCCAATCCTCAATGATTCAATGTCAGTAGAGTGGATCTACACAGGATACACATGAAACATCTTAGGGCTATGATTCAGGACATATCTATAGTGTGAAGCCTATGAATGAGGGACAGAGTCCAGGGCCATCTACAATCAGAGGTACTATTCCAGTAGCATTCTCTTTAGTAACTTACTTGTATGATAATGGTTAATCAAACTCTTTATTATTTGATGAATCGATGGGATGTTTAGGCCTAGTTATAGAGTAATTTAATGGTGTTATGAAACATGATATTCTATTATAATTTGGAGATAAGGGTAAAAGCCAGTGCAAGGAGTTTCTCTATGAAATAGGTGGGTACAAATTTCTATAGATTTACTTCATCATTTAGATTACCGACTTCGAGTTAATTATCATTATGGACTAGCTTGTTCCTTATCGAGCCCAAGTAGATTACTTCTTCTGGAAAGTCTCATTCACATCACCTAAGGGAATTAGATATATATACAAGGGTTAGTGTGATATCTAGGAATGATAAGGTAGACCCCAGCGTACAGGGATTTGTGGGCTAAAATCCCTGATGGCTAGTCTATTCATTAGGGATCCAGGAATACAGCTTGGGTAATTCCCCCTAGTGGTGGATAATTCCAAAATGTCTTCCATAATGATTTTATTTTTTTACCTCATGTGTGAGATGACTTCCTTAACATCAATATTTTTCCTGGTGTTGCACTGATGTCCATTCCTCCTTATAGGATGAAACATATAGAGTTCTCATATCTAAAGAAGAAGTATAAAGATCTAGAGGATAAGGGTTTTATCTGAACTAGAACATCACCATGGGGGTTCAGTAGTCCTTTTTTCTATAAAGGGGATGTTACCATTATATTGTGTGTGGATTACCATAGATTGTAGTAGAAGACTAGTTATCCCCTTCCTCAAATAGAAGATCTCTTCGACCAACTATGAGAGGAATTGTTATCTCCAAGATCAAATTGAGGTTAGTATACCATTAGGTTCATGTGATACCATCATACATTGCACATTAAATTTTACATATAAGGCACAAATTATAAGATTATATGGTCATAATGTTTAGTCTTTACGAATTCATTAATAGTCTTTGTGGCTCTGAGTAATCAAGTTGTCAACATGTGTCCTTGTTCATATATATTATTATTAATACATGACATATTAGTGTATTCTAACACATGACATGATCATTTCATTCATCGTTATATTATGATGAATACACTAAGAGAAACCCAACTATATTTGAAACACATCAAATTCCACTTTTATATGCACAAGGATCACTTACTAGGTTATATAGTATATGAACTAAGAGTATCTATTGACCAAGAGAATGTATGTTCTATGGTTTCCTAGATGAATCCCATGAACATAATTGATATGTGTTGTATCTTATGAAAAGATGGCTATTACATGTGATTAATCTAGAACTTATCATGCCCATTATGACTAGTTGTTGGCTTGACAAAGAAAGGTGTGAAATTTGAATGGACAACAGCTTGTGAGACATACATTCCTGAGTTAAAGGGAAGACTAAATTAAACAGTAATCCTATTTATTCTAGATCTATGTAATGTTTATAAAGTCTATTTTGATTATTCATGAATTTGGATTGGTGCAACTATTATGAATGGTTTTCCGGTCGTATCATATGTTTCTCTCTACCTGAGCCCTCTCGAGTGGGATTAACCAACACCCAACCTCTAGCTAGATGTAGTAATTCATGATCTATTCCATTTTAGGAAAGGCTTATTAGGTGATTAGTTTTCATATATGCAGACCATAAAAGTCTAAAATATATATCCACATAATGAGACCTGAATTCACAGAGGTGATATAGTATGGGTGATCTTCAATAGGTTAACCTAGGCTTTAAACATCCTACCAATCTAGGAAACCTTATATATTGATGATATTCAAAGGATTAACATCCAAAATATAGTGTGAAATCACGTTGTTCCCCATTATAACTTATCAAAATGATACCCCTGCATTACTTCAAGGGTTTGGAAAGGGTTGTAAAAGGAATCGGGGTCACATGTGCTCTTGAGTACAACATATCACCATAAAACTGATGGGAAGTCTGACTGAATGATATGGGGGTTAGAGGATATTCTATGGGGTTTAATTATTTAATTTGAAGGTTTATCGGAAATCATATTACACTGGTTTAGTTTTTCAACAATAAAAGTTTTAGGGAAATGATTCAGATAACTCTGTACAAGGATATTTACAGTAGAACATTCTGTTCACCTCTATGCTAGCAATAGTTAGGTGAGGTAGATCTACTGAGTACACATCTCATTCAGGAGAATACATAGACAATCCATTTGATTTAGCTGCAAAATGGATATAACTAAGTCTAGGAATAATTCTAATCCTAATATTCATTATTGACCTCTAGAGTTCAAGGTGGGACATCTAGTTCTTCTATGGGTTTTCCCATGTTGGGTTATAGATGAATCGAGAGATAGAAAAATTTATCTCTATGATATGATGGGCCTTTTGTGATTTTAGAGAGAGTTGGGATGATAGCCTATCGGTTGCTATTACCATAGAGGTTTCATTCCATGCATGTTTTCTTCAATGTGTCACAACTTCATCAATATCAAGAAAAATTCTCTCATTCATTTGAAACTAATGATATAGATCTAGAGACAGATGGATCATTCAAGGGTCATCTGATTCATATCATCGATCAGAGCACAAATGATCTCTATAGTAGGCTAGTTTCTCTAGTCTGAGTGTTGTGGTAGTAGAAACATGTATAGAACGATACCCAAGAGTAGAAAGATGATATATGTGTATAGTTGAAGAAAACTTTCTCAGATGACGTCTTTCCCCCTTGGAATGGAGAATCCAGGATGAGTTATCTTTTGAGGGGAGTTTGTATCATCCTGAATTTTATCCAAGGTACATAAAATTTTTTGGTTTTAATTTATTTAATCCCTTATAATTCTTTACAATGGAGTCAAGGAGGTCTCATGGGGTATATAGTCTACATTAGGAGCTCAGATCCCTTGAATTTAAAGAGGTAGGCTCGGAATATCATTTATTACAAATTTTTTTCACTCATACCCCATTATTTCCCAAATCCATGGGGTTGTATATAGTTGGGGCCTTAGGGTTTGTCTGTAACCGTATGACCCAAGGAACACAACTATGAAAACCATCTCCAGTTTTTAGTATATTATTTTCACATGGATCATGCATGATTAACCAAACAATGTTCCAAGACTATGGGGGGTATCCCATGAAGGTATGTATTGGCACACAGCTGGTTCATGTTTGAGCCAACTGTGGGACCAAACTGTGTGCCACTATATTTAATGGTGAATTCCTAGTATTTTTCTCCTAAATTCATATAAACCATTATTCTTATTTCCTGACATATATCCTTAATGATATTACTCCTCCAAAACATGATGATATCCTCCCTCTAACCATAGGTATCAAGGATACTTTTCCAATGGACATCCAATTTTCTCTCTATTGGATACATCGTAAATCTCTCAGTTTTCTCTCCAATCCTCTAACTTAAATTTCGAGTTTCTTCCACTCTCTGGTGTACAATTTTAGTGCAAGATAAGTTTCTTTATTTTCAGGTCATTTGATGCTATTTCTGATTTCTTCCATTATAGCTCAAATCGAAGTCCAACGCTGGACCAAGGAAGCTCCACAATGCTATGGTTGGTGGTATAAGATCTTTCCACTTGTTTCATTTTATACAATAATATGCAATGTTGTGCCACAACCTAGACATTTCTAGGGGCACCTCGAATTTGTTAAATTAATTTACAATGGATGACTTACCATTCTAATTGTGTACTAAACTAGTGGTAAATCACCCATAGGTTGATTTCCTTGACTTATTCCACCAAAATGGGTTCATATCACCTTTAAAGACTAATTTACCTTAATTACATATATTTTTTATCACCCTTAAGTGATATTTTATCATAAAATAATTGTGAATATAAACACATTTTATTAGGGTGAAGAAGTTTGTGCTAATCCCTTACACCACATGCCATACATGATTTTGTTAAATTAGATGAATTGGTCAAGTTCTTATACATTAATCTTGTTCCAAAAATGGATCGATTAATTAAATTCATTGACCAAATTTCCTTATATGAACTAAATTCTTATTTATATTCCCCGACATTAGTGTTGAGGGTGATAAAAGGGGTTCCAATTTAATGACCTGTTGGGGGGACCGTTTATTCATTTTTATTACATTTATTAATTCTTTATATACATAGTGGGAAGCCCTAGCTATGCATTGGATAGTCAGTACATACATTTTCTATTTTACCACCAGAATAGTGAAACTGGTTTCCTTGGGGAGAATAATTAAATGGGATTGATGGAATGATGGAATTACCATGACATGAGAGAGGATTTAGCCACGGTGTGTGATACTAGGTATGAACATATAGGTTAGTTCATTCTATCATCATTCCATTCCTAAAGTGACAATTGGGACTTCATTAATCGGCCACCATTGATGAAATCCCTATGAATTTGTCTTATACCAATACCCTATATAAATATATGTAATTTTGTTAGAATATACATAGATGAGCTCAGGGTGACGATAAATATTTTTATAAAAAGGTAAAATTGTGTTAAAGATCAACTGAATAAATTTAAATAAGAATGATTTTTTTGGAAACATAGGGATTCTTCCTCCCATCCAAATAACAAGATCAGGGAAAATCCACCCTCTATTATACTATATCACTCAATTTAACTTTTTTAGGATTCATTAGTTTAGACTCACTGAATTAGGCTAATGTAGGAAAAGTGGATGGGTGTCATAGTGAAACTGACTTCATTGGACTTTTTTTTGTTTATTTCTATTTTTAATTTATTAAATACACCACAATAATCATTTTATAATGCACATAATGGAATAATATGTAAAACATTGTTATTGGACTAATGATATTGTATCACACACCTTTCTGTGGCCACCACTGGTACCCAATAAGGCATTATTTTTATTGGTATCAATACAGGTAAGTCGTCATCTTCTGATGTTTAATTTACAAAATTAGGATGGCGTATGGAGGCAGAGGACCGAACCTATGCTTGGAATTCTAGTTGTAACAGTTTTTACATTTTTGTATATTTTTTAGAAATTGGTATATGTTTGTATAACCAGACCCCCAGGAATACTTTTTAATTTTTTAAATACCATGATCACTATATTTTATCCTCTTATTATTTATCTCCCACTAGTAATTTATTTATCATGAATGATTATGTATATACTTATTATATTGTCTTATATTATTTCTATATATATATATATACATCTATGCTCAAATTTGATTAATGAGGTCATAGTCTCCTTGTGGTCACACCCTTATCCATCAATTCTAGTCGGCAGCCTCTGGTGTTTGTGGAGGCTCATTAAGCTCTTGTGGCTGGTATTGTATGGAACCACTAAGTAGAACCTGGGGTTGGATTCTACTTCTGGTGGTTGATAATTCAATTTATTCTATATCGTATCCAAACTATGATACTCAAACTATCTTTATTCTAGATTGGTATATAAAATATATCATGTCATTTACAATGAATATCATAACACATTATGATATTTTGAATATAGAATCACTTATATTCTAGAGGCAAAGAATTTTTTTAGGGAATGATTATATATACCAACATACTCTGATATTAAATGAATAATCTCAATTACTAACAATTGATGCTAAATATAAACTATGAATAAATAATTAGTGAAAATAAATATTTATAATTTTTATTAAAGGTATTAAATATAACAATACATATAATGTTAATAGAAAATAAATTTAGTTAAATATTAATATTCAATAATGAGATTTTATATGGTCAAATTAACTATATGAATATAATGTAATTTTATAGTAATAACAAAATAATTTTATTCTTACTAAATGATTTTACATATACTATACAGTTTTTTAATTATTTATTTTAAAATTTCATAATTTTATTTTCTAAAAAATAAAACAAAATATTATTTCATCATGTAAAAATTACCCTAGAATTATTTTTTAGAATATTTCTTATAATAGTTTTTTTTCATAATGAATACTTTATATATTATTTTTTGTTGAAAACTAACTTTTCATTTAAATATTTTAAAATGTTATTTTTTGAAATGTATTCAATGAATGTTTATTTCATTAATATTATATATAATATGATTATGATAATTGTAATCAATTTTATGCTCCATTTGGTATAAAAAAAATTTATACATAAAAGATAACTTTTCTACAAATTTCTTTCCATCCCCTATTACGGGTTTAATTTTATATTATATTACCCCAATTTTGTAAATTTAATTTTATAAAAATTATTTAATATTTTAAAGTAGAATAATTAATATTAATTTAAAATTTTAAATTAGTTTTATTTATAATGAAAATTTTAAAAAAGGGAAATATATTACTATGGTTATGTATGAAAGAAGTTCAGTAGAAGTGATATGGTTTAAAATGGCCTAAAAATAAATCTAAACTGTATTTTATAGACATATTTCTACCAAAAATCACATTGAATCCTGATATGGTCCATTTTGGATCAATGTTTCTTGTGTCATAAATAAATATTTTTTTTATATTTTTTAAATTTCCGTGTGAGTCCCCACCCCTACAAATAAAAGGACACCCACACTTGTCTCATACCCAGACTTCAAAAGCCTTTTTTTCAATAAAAAACCAAATAAATTCATAAAATCAATCTCCAGATACAAGAGTTCTTATTTTTTGAATAATATGATCCTTGAAGCGATTAAGGTGTAATCAAAAGGATATTGTCGGAAGAAAATGTATATATTTTAAGTAGATATTTTAGTATTATTTATTGTTAAAAATTCATTAAAAATATTTTATCCATTGAGGGACAATAACATATATAAATTCTCTATATATTGTTTTTAATAAGTTAATCTTGAAACCTATATCCATCCCACCCACATCAAATAGAAAATCAAATCACAGTTTTCGTGTATGGTGGACTACCACTTCACAAAGTGGTCAAATTCATTTTTCATCAAAAAATATAATGGATAGTTATAATGATGGATTATATATATATATATATATGATATTAGTGAAATAATTATATTATTCTAAATATAATGTATCAATTTTTTTCTTACCTTTTAATCAATTGAAAAATTATAACATCATTTATGCAAAAATGTGGATTACCACCTCTATGAAGTGATGTGAATATTTTTTACTCACCACATAAAATGGATAGTTTTTATATGTTTATTTAAAGAAAAAAAATTATTTTTATTATATAATTATTAATATATAATATTAAAATAATACATACATTATTTCTCTCAAATTTATTGAAAAATGGGAACATTACTCATGCATATATTCAAACTTCTATGTACATGATTCTAAAGTAATTCATTTATCATAACCACTATACAATGTTTGTTTTAATAGCTTAATTAACATAGAAAAATGATAATTTTATCATCAATAATATTCATGAGATTATTTAATAAAGTAATCTTTCACAATAGTCAATATTGACCATCCATTTTGATGTTTTGAAAGGAATATACTCTAAACACCTAATGTGGAGATAACTAATTAAATAATTAAATATTTAATTGAAATAAAAAAATAAACGATTAAATGAAAATTTAAATGAAATGAATAAATTTATTAACATTTTAAATATCGTATTAATCGTTAATAAATAGTGGAAAATGAACATGTGTGATAGGTTTGATTCATTCTATGAGATTTGTAGTCTTGATTCCCTTTAATTGAAGGTGAAGTTATTATAAAATTACATTTAAATATAAATTCATGATTTTATTTTAATTATAAGTAATCAAGTCATAAGTGAAAATTTACTTTAAAAACATCATTTTAAATATTATAATGATTTATTCCATAAATATTTTTCTTCCATGTCCATTCACTTATAAAAATTTTATGAATACATTTTTTTTCATAAAGGAATTTAACATAAAACATTTCTCTCCAATTTTATGTACATTTAATTGTTTTCAAAATGATTTTTGTATTTATTTGTATGGAAGGTTTTCACAATAATTACAAAAGGAATGAATAATTTTATATTTTAAAATATACAACGTAGACGAGCTATCCCTCTAACATAATATATAATAGATTTTTTTTCTTTATAGGTGTCAATATTTTAGTAAAATAAAAAACCCCAAATACCTTTTATCAGGGTATTTTAGTTAAAAAAGTAATGTATAAGGAAATAAAAATATGTGAAAATAGTTTAGAAATGGGTTCAAAAGTAAATTTTTATGTTTTTAATGATATGAATTAAATCATCTATGTGTTTTATACATATAATGGTCATTGGAAATTATTTATAATGATGGGTACACTCAATATAGATATCCAATCCATTTGGAAATGATTATTTTCTCCTGATAATTGTGCTGGAAGTTGATCATATTTGTTATACCACAAATAAGGATTATAGTATCAGTTATTATATGGGTTATATGATAATTATGTCCTAAGGAACTTAAATTAGCTTTCTATTATTTATAATGTTTTTTTATTGAAATAATTTGATTTCAAAATTTATGCTAAAGTTATTTTTTGGAAATATTCTTTTATTTTAGTTTAAAATGTTATATATTATGAAAAAAATCATAAATTCCCATATTTTCTAAGGAACCCTCATGATAATTACATTTAACATATGATTTATTAATATTTTAATGATGAAAAATATTTAAAAGTAATTATTTTTTAGGTGTATGTAAATTTTCATTCAATCTAAACGTTTAATATGTTAAAGGAAATCTCTATTTAAAGATCCCATGGTTTAGAAATAGACTATCGAGTTATTTTCACCCATTTTATATTTACCATACTATGATTTTTTTCTTATCATAAATTTTCAAATTTTTTACATAGGTTTTATGAATGAGTTGGATGAATGATGATATGAAGTTGAAAATCATGAATCTTGTTCATGAAAAAAAATCTTTCATTTTTAAAAATTTGTATTGTGGGAATAATGGATATTATGATAAACTTTGCAACATAAAATATATGAGTTTGGGATGTAAGAGTTAGAAACTAATTTTCCAAAACTCTAAAACACAAAATAACATAGGGAATTCCTAAAAAATTATCTTTATTAAAAAAGTAAAGTTTATGTTGAATAATGGACGAGTCTATATAGTTGGTATTAGATCATTGATAAGATAATTAATAAGGATATTCTATTATAGTATGTGCACTTAAGATAATATAATTTATGGTTATCATTATATATAATTTGAATATTATATTGTTTCATTATCAAAATTATATCTCCTAAGAATGTTTTTTAATAGAGGAAATAGAGAAAGCTGATATAGGATTTCATGAAGAGGAAAATACCCTTTCAATTCATTAACTTATAATGATTGGAATAAGAATAATGATTTTTTATATATGTTGGATTAGTTTCCATAAGAAAAAAAATACTAGAAGTATATATTTGAGGGAGAATCCATGTTCATTGTAGTGTAATGTCAAAATATTTGAGCATTCCATGAAACAAAAACCACCATCATTTAGTAGTTCATCTAACCTTGATATAACTGAAGGAAGGGTATGTTCTTTGGAGAAGATATTAATATTCCTGGGTAGTTAAAAACATGAAATGGTTCTACTTTATATTTATCATTTTGATGGAGAAAATGATAAGTGGTGGTAATGGTAAAGTATATCAGATAAGGAGGACCGATGGATTTTATATAATGAGAGAAATTTCATAATAATTTTATTAAATATATTTTCTTCATGTTGTCATAATTTATTTTGGAAAATAAACTTTCTAAACCGAGGTTTATGGAGGATGTTTCAATGGTTTTTTATGAATATATGATTACATGTTTGGTAAGGTACACCATAAATTATATATAGGATTTTAATAGTAAAATAAATTGGTTTTACTAGGGATTGATTCTTTAATATCGAATGACATTGGATTCTTATGAATTCAAAAGTAATGAGAATCATGTTTGATGAGAAGATAATGTAGAAATTTATTTTTTAGGTGACTATCAATCTTATGACAAGATGTATAAAAATGGGGAATGGTGGCCCAAAAATGGTATCATTCCTCTACTAAATCCAAATGTAAGAAAATAATTCTTTCATATTGTGATAAGTGTGGTAAAATTTAGCTTGGTGATTGTATTATGAAATATGGGAAAAAATTTAAATGTGATATGTATGGTCATTTGGATCATGAATATAATGAAAATACTAAAATAATGATTGAAATATCATTAATTTTTTATATTAGGATGTATTAATTATAATCAAACATTTCATTATGTAATTAATTATTTTCTTATATGAACAAAGTATATAAATAAATAATACTTCATAATGATACATCTGATGAAATCTTTTAGGACTAAATTAGAGGATAAGTGTCTATCAAGTGATTTGGTGTCATGAACATTACTTTTTTTATTCATATTATACCAAATTATTATCGGATTAAGAGTCTTTGCATTGATTCATTTATGATTAATTTTCTTTTGAGTTATTAAGTTAATTTCATTAAATTAATCTTTAACTTTTGGTAAAAACACATTTTGGGATTTATTTAGGAAAAATGAAATTAAAATAATATCCTTATTGATGGATGTGGAAAGGCATTACCAAATATACTTAATGAATTTTCCATTGTATGATTTGATTAAATTTTGGGTATGGATTGTCATTCTATTTATTATGCTATGAAATATTATAGAGCTAATGTAGTTCCATTTTATAATGAGTTTGAGTTTTAGTATAATAATGAATTGAAAACATTGATAACATATCAATTGGTAGTGAGCGTGATTAAATAGTGAAATGAAATTTTATTACAAATAATGTCGGGTTAATTGAGGTTTTCCCAATTATGGGTGTTGATATAGTAAAAGAATATATTAATGTATTTTATCGTAGTATACCTGATCAAATGATTGAATTTAATATTTCTGTAGTTCCAGCATCTAAGATAATATAAAAACATCATTATCAAATAGATCATGTAGATATTTTGGAATGAAAAAATAAGATACATGACCTACTTGATAAAAGATTAATTCTTATTAACTCATTAAAATATGGTTCTCCACTTTCATTTATTAAAAATAAATATAGTTCCTTGTGGAATGGAATTGATTATAAAGAATTGGATAACATCACTATTAAGAAAGAGAACCTGATGCCTCATATATAGTGCAATTTTGATCCCCTATAGGGAGATAATTATATTTCAATGGTTAGTCATAGTTCTAGTTTCTATAAGTTGAAGGATAAAGTGGATTATATTCAT
The DNA here is from genome assembly GCA_963277665.1 of Viscum album. Taxonomy (NCBI): domain Eukaryota; kingdom Viridiplantae; phylum Streptophyta; class Magnoliopsida; order Santalales; family Viscaceae; genus Viscum; species Viscum album. The sequence goes on from OY728142.1 coordinate 287,424,672, forward strand.
AACATAGAATTTTAGTCTAAATATGTGAATTATGGGAATGTGGTTATTTAATATTTATTAAAAAGTTATAAAAATATATTTATGGACTATATGAATATATTTTACATGATTTCATGGATAAAATTATGGTTATGTTTATAAATAATATCCTTATATAATTTAAATTTTATAATGATAATGTGACTCATTTGTTGGTTGTTCTATAGACTATGAATTAATTTTTGTTATATGTAATTTTTTTAAATTGAATTTTGCTTGTGATTGATTTAATTCATTGGAAATATTTAAAATAAGTATGAAATGATATTTGATAAAGGTAAAACTAATGTGGTTAAATAGTGGTAATTAAAAAATTTCACATTTATTAGTAGTTTTCTTGTTTTGGTGGGTAGAACTAATGATTTTTTGATTACGTTTTTCAATAATTTGTTCCACTAAAAATGTTAAATTGAAATGGAATTAAATTATTATAAATAAAATAATGTGATTTATGTTTATATGAATTGAAAAGAAGAATAAGGGTTTTTTTTTGTTTTTTCACTTCTATAATGAAAGGTGGTGGTTTCAATATACAACAATGTTTGTTTAGTGGGAATTTTTTTTTCAAATAAAAAATGATTAGATAATTTCTTATACGTCGCATCAGTTAAAACCTCATGAAAATAATTATAATTAACATTACCATAATCTGGAAGGAATTGTGATTTAAATAAAAATATAGAGTCTTCATTTATATAGAGGAAAGTGTGAAATATTTACTGATCATAAATGGTTGAATTATATATTCATGTAGAAATGGATAAACATTTAATAATGAAAATTTATTCAATTGATTAAATATTACTACTATAATTGTTTTTGTAATATGTTAAAAACAAACATTGTAGTTGATTATTTAAGTAGGAAATATATTCAATGGTTAATTAATGAATGTTTTGAATATGATACTATAGTAAATTATGTGATAAATTAAGGTATATAAATTGTACGTGCAAGATAATTCAATATTTTGACTTTGGTGTAAGTGTAGTCTCATTTTTTAACTGAATTACAAATGATTAGAGGGAGAATCATGTTTTTTAGGAAAATTTATATTAATTCAAGAAGAGTATAATCTCAATGTTTAATGTCTACAAGAAAAGATTTATTACATTTAGAATCATATTAAATGTTCCTTGTGATTCAAATTTGAAGAGAGAATTGTTCAGTAATGGTTATAGTTCTCTATTTTCTAATCATCCATGTGGAACTATGATGTTTAGAGTACAAATATAATTTTATATTTGGATGAAGTGAAAATAGATATTTCTGAAATTACTATGAAATGATTGATTTATGAAGTTTTTAAAGTAAATAAAATATACCAAAGGGTCGTATTAAGTATTTTTAAGTTATTGTGTAGAAATAAAAAATATATATAATAATTTCATGATTTGATTTAAAAAAAAATTCAAGGTGGTAATTCCATATGTTTTATTGTTGATCATCTATCTTATTATATTCATTTTCTTCCTTTTTTAGATAACCTTCATTTAGAATAACATTCTTCATTATATCTCAAGGAGGTGGCCATGTTATGTGTAGTTACTCTCTCCAATGTATCTGACCATGATCCAAGATCTACATCATTTTTTTTGAAGTACCTTTATATTATTATTGATAATAAATTATCTTTTAGTACTACTTTTCATACTTAATCTAATAGACACATATAAAAAATGACTTCTAATTTTGATGTCATCACTTGAAGTTTTTTATTGTATTATTATGGAATTTGGAATAAATAAAATTAATTAGATTATTTTTCATAAAATAAAGATTTATATCCCTATATAAAGATATAACCTATTGAGGAATTATATATAATGTGGGGAAAACACTCTCTTGATGGGATAACGTAGGTGAAAAAATATTATTGGGAATATATTAGGTAGATGTTATGATAGAGAAAGTTAACATTATTCAGCAACATATGATGATAGATTATAGAAGGATGAAATGTTATGTATATAAGTTGTATAAATATCATTCACTCATGGTAGTAAATCATTTTTTCATTATTTATCACTAGGGAAAAGTGTTATGCATTTTGGTAAAATGTAACACCCCGACTTTCCACGATACGCTTCTCATTCAATAATGCAATAGCTTGCATTGTACGCAACTTCGAGTTCTAAAACACCGCGACTAATCAAAGTAGCCATTATGAATAGTAATAACCACTTTTTAAAATTATAGAAATTTTATATTTCAAAATGGACTTCATTTTTGTATTCGTAATATCGAAATTATCCAAAGTTGAATTTTTTGTAATTTTCTGAGAACTTCCAATTTTTTATGAATAGTGAAAATTACTTAAAAACAAATTTTTAATCAAAATAATTTATAGTGATAAATTATAATATTTAGTGGTTTTAAAGTATAATTAGAATATATTTTTACCATTCTATCCAATGGTGGTCATTAGAATTAATTTAACATTGAAATTGGACATAAACAATTGCCAATCTTTTGATATAAATTGTTTCTTAAAAACACGCTATTGTTGTGACAGCGGGAATTAATTATAAAATTAATTAATGCAACTTATATGTTTGGAATTTTGTAAAATAGACATCATTTTTGAATTCGGAATATCAATTATAGTTTAGGGTGAAATTTTGGCATTGTTCTGAAAAACTTCAATTTTTGATGAATAGTGAAACCACTAAGTGGTAGTTAAATAACTGATTTTTTGTTTAAATGAAATATTACCACTTCTGTGATTTGATTTTCAAAAATCCGACATACATGGTTTTAATTAAGAAGTAAAATTTGGTTCAATGAGATTGAAATAATTTTTTGGTGAATAGTAACTTTTAAGTTCTTAATCGCGATTAGAGGTAATTAGTGTAGTTTAAGGTAAAAATAATGTTTTAATAATATGAGATGAGCTTGACACTTTTCCTACTCCTATTGGATGAGTCATGTCCGACCAATACAACCCATGGGTCAACCTGGGGACCCCATGGAGCCACTTTGGTTGGAAAATGACATTAATATATATTTATTTAATGTTAAAGTAAAAAAATGACACAAACATGAAATGTTTTACTAAAACAATTTTTACATGAGGTTATACAAGTCATATTTTTGACTATAAATAGTCATTGGAAAGATAAAAAGATTTCATACATCATAGTATTTTTTTTATAATTTTTAGATATTAAATAAATTAAATTATTTACGACATCATTATGATGCAGCGATGACCTCATTATTTAACGATTTTAATAAAATTAAAAGATAATGTACAATACAAGGCTTACACTTGTCCAAAGACTATTGGATGGGTGTATTTTGAACCCTTATCACCTTAGCCACGAATTATATTAGTGTGGGACCTTTAGAATCTGAAAAGCATTGAATAATAATGTAAAATTTCCTTACTTTCCAAGAGTGCCCCTCCTCTCCTCTTATAAAAGGCCCCCACCTCTACCACCTCATTCACACTTTCAAGCCATTTGGCTCGGCCAAAATCTGCCAAAATACTCTCCCAAATTCCCCCTCTTACTCCTAGAAGCCTCACTTTGGGCATAACGCTTCCCAAGGAAGCCTTTGGATCAAATCAAAAAGATTTACCCGATTTTGAGGTAATGTCTTCTCTAATGTTGTTTTGTTTTATTTTTCTTCTCCAACCCCATAAAATCTTTTTAATCATTTCTTTTGTAACAACACCAGTATCATAAATATACTAGGATGTTGTTATAAGAAGGATTCGAGCTACACTTACACACAACTACATCTAATGGTTAAAGAATATACGGTTTCTGTGGATGGCGAATTTCTGCCTCATGAAACGATGATTGTTCAACACTCATATAACACCTTCAAAGGTGGCCATTATGATTTCACTATATTTATATATGATATATAATATGTTTATGTTTTACTTATGATTCTGTATTTCTCATTTATGGCATACTTTATGATTTCCATTATGGGTAAAACGCGATAATTTCATTTTAGGAAGTGCGGACTACCGCCCCCTCAAAGTGATTTGAATCGTTAATGCCATATGTGGGATGTATAAAGGATGGAGTAAATGGTATTATACACCATATTATACTGGAATTATATTATACATTTATATCATTATGATTTCATTCCATTAAATATGAAATAGAAATGAATGTAGCGTTCATGCGTACGTACGGCTTACCGTCTCCATGAACAGTGCATTTCATTTCTTACCTCTAAATGTTATGTAATATTATAAATGAATGTACATACTGGATATATATGATATATATGACATCTAAATCATGAATATAATTCTGAAGATAATGGATATTCTACCACATAAACAACTTGTAATTATAATAAGTATATTGTTGACTCAAGTACCAAAGATCGACAAAACGACCGTTATTAACTTAAATAATTACATAATGTTCACAACATTGTAATAAGTGATATAAAAAGGATAATGAAATTAAAAATGGTTCTTAATAAGGTATATATTAACTCTAGTTTATTATTCAGGAGGTTAAAGAACGGTTGAGTCAAGTCAGACACGAGGTAAGGGAACTTCTTAACCCAATTTATATTCTTTGGGTTAATCTCCTACTTTCAAATTATGTCATGATATTATTATGTCCTATCTTTTATTTTTACATTATTTATGTGCAATTATAGTGAATACACATTATAGATGTAATTTATTTAAAAAAAATGATCTTTTTAAGGACTTCATCTCAATCCCCTTTCATTGAGGCATATTTGGTTTTATACACAAATTTCTTTTATACGGTGTATAAACCCCTTTGAATTTTACGTTTATTCAAAAGGAAACTTTTTTATATGAAGCGTTTTTCTAAACAACAAAAGGGAATTTTTTCTTTCCATACTTATGCGGCGACAACGACTTCACCACCGCCGTGACCATTATTTGAGTTTCAGCTTCCTCTACAAGCCATCATTTTTTTTAATGAAAAATAAATACAAAGTTTTAACTTTCTTTTATTTTGGAATTGAAAATGGTTTTGAAATCGTTTTTATTATATCAATGTGTTGTATTGATATCTTGTGATTGAAATGTGGAAATGTTATGTTTCATTTATGCATGTTTTATGTGATACGATTATTTTATGATTTATGATATGTTTAAACCTATTCATATGAGGAATGTATTGGACTTAATAAGTGATGGGTGGAGCCCGCTATAGCTCCTCGATGCATCGGTAGGTCTCATGAGACAACTAGACGTGGAATTGGCCGAGGCCCTTTCCCACTTTGATTTATTGTTTTGGCCGAGGCCTTAATCATTTTAGACGTCTTGGCCGAGGCCTTGACAAAATGTTTCAGAATGTCTGGCATTATACATTCCCTCATTATGAAAGTGGTTATTGATATTGCATGTGATTATTCGACTAGTAGAATATCCATGTGAGTAAGTAAATGGCATTATTTAATTTTATTTTTTCCATATTATGCTGAAGTTCAAGTTTAAAAAGGCTTTTGTTTTAGTTATACATTGCCTTAAATGTTAATGTTTATTTATGAAAGCTTCCGCAATATTGTTATTCTTACTGAGCATCTGAGCTCACCCCTTTCAATGTTTTAATATTTTCCAGGATGTGAAGAAGTATTTTATGAATGACCTGCAGGGATTGTCAGAAGAGGATATGAGTGTGTACTATGGAGACTTTGTTATTGTAGTTTTTCACTTTATGATGTAATATAACGTTTACGAATGTATCTAGTGTTTCCAAGGCTACTAAACTAATCGGTCTTTTGAGACTTGATCTTTTGTGATCATGCCAATGTTACGAAGTAATGCACCGACTCTGGGTAGCTGGGGTTGGGGCGTTACATAAAATGGAAAAGTTGAGTTTGTATATAATTTGACCATATGAAATTTTTTTGATTAATGATTCTATTTCTTATGGAGTGACCATATTTCTATGTTTATCACAATTATATGATTTGTATCATTTTTTAGTATTTTGAAAATATATGTTGCCTGCATCTCATGTTTTAAGCCATTATGTAGTATATTTCCAAGAGAACCATTATTATATGAAGTAGACTATTCATATTATTAACCAAAAGGAAAATGTGTTTTGGAATGAAGTGATTTATTATGTTGTCATTTTAGGAAAAAACCATATGATGGATGAAGAGACATGGGAATATGAAAATTATATGAAAGGTAAATATCAACACCTTTCTGAGTAATGATTAAAATATCGTGGTCATAATTTCCAAAAGATGGAATAATTTAACAACCATCGAAATGTTAATCATATATATATTTCATGAATTATAAATAATATTTAAATTGATTTTATAGAGAAACATTCACTATATGAAAAATAAAAAAAATAAATCAAAAATGAAATTGTTCTATTCAAGTTAATTTTTTTTAAATATATTATACAATTTTATCAAAAATATTTATTAAATAATTTTATAATTTTAATTTAAAAATATAGAATAATTTTTTTAATTATCAAATTTAATTTTATCAAAGAGTGAATTTTTTATAATTTTTAAATAGTTCAACATTTATAATAAATTTTAAAAATTCTATTTTTTCTTTTAAAAACCATTTATTTTAATAAATTTACGTCATCTATTTAAATATTTTTTTCCAAATTGTTTATAATTTAAATTAGATAATTTATGTTATAAATTATCAAACTAGGATAACTATAATTGATTTTATTCCTAATTTGTTTACAATTAATTTAAAAATAATAAGATATTTGTATTGCAAATCACTATGTTTTACATTTTACTAGTTTAATTTTAAATTAAAATATGAACCTCTATAAATTAAATATCATAAAATTTATTCCATAATATTATTAAAAAATAATATTATTTATTAATATTATCATTTTTTTCTTAATTAGTAGTAAAAATTATAAAAATCAGTTGCCATGGTAAAATTGAAAACTGGTAACCAATTGATAACGTATAGAAATAATGATTAAAAGTACCTAGAAAACATAAATAAATCTAACTAAATGGAATAATTTAAACCATTTATCATCACATATTCTAATATTTTCCATTTTCCTCTAGTAATGTTGATTAGTACATTAATAAAATTAATCTTCTTAAAAGTTCTTATTGTGTACTCTCCCCACTTATAAAAAGATACCAATTATATACTCCTCTTAATACATGAAGAGTATTTTGGTTTATTCGATAAATACCCATATCTCTTCCTGGGATCCCATCCCATAATCTAGCAGTACTATTTTTTGTATAATACAGACCATAGATCGCTTATGGTGTAAGGGAATGATGTTTGTCAGGAGACATGTTCTATATTTTATCCAAATGTTTTAGTATTGTTAGTTATTATACCTCCTTTGAAATTATTCTAAACATTTTCATATAATATCATTAAAATCCACTATATAATAAATTTTGTATTTAATAAAAAAGTTTCAATCACATCTCTTATCAAATGATAAATAAAACCATTGTTTGTGTTTATAGGCGGACTACCGCCCCAAGAAATATTTTAAATCATTTTCCATCACCACATCCCATAGTTAATTATAATTAAAAGAATAATGTGTATATATATTATATTCACAACATAATTTTTATTATAAATGGGTTTCATATATTTTATTTCCTTTGTATCTATTGAAAAAATATAATGTCATTTGTTTGTACATGTGGATTACCACCTCCATAAAGAGATATGATTCATTTTTTATCACAAAATTTTGTGGTTTGTTTATAAAAGTTTATCAAATATATAATATGATATTTAAGATATAATAATAATTCAATATATATAAAATAAAACATACATTATTTCAATCATGTTCACTAATAAATGGGTACATTACCAAAGTGTATATATGGCCAAAATATCCATGATTGTAATGTAAATAAATTTTTTGATGTAAAAATTTCTTGGATGTTTTGAAAAGTATAATTAATGAATTAAAATGATATTTACTTCATTATTATTTTTATTGATACTATTGGATAATGAACTCTTTTACATAGTAAACATACTGAATTCATTTTAACATTTGAAACAAATCAACCCCAAACAACATAAGTCAACTTAATTAGTTTTTTAATTAAATATATGATTAGTAAAATGAAATAAAAAGTTCAATTATGAGGTATTAATCATGGAAACAGTTTTTAATAAAGTAGTTAATTTATTAATGTTTATTATATGTGATAAAAATAATGCATATGAGATTCCAGAGTCAAGGAAAGGTATTTATAATCTAAATTTTCTTTCATTGAGACTTATGATATTTTCAACACATGTTTTCAAAAAAACTATTTATAATATTGGATTAAAAAATATATATTATAGTTATTAAAAATACAATCAATGTTTTATTATTTCAAAATTTTACAAGTCATTAGGGATATCTTACTAATAAAATCATATTTTTAATATTGTATAGATATATTTTTTCAAATAAATTTATTCTTTGGAAACCCCAAATGATTTCATTTTTGAATATGGTTATATAGATAAAAATTAATTTTTATGTAAATTTTATAACACTTATTTATTTATTTCATTAATATCCATTAGAAAATTTTTATATATTTTTTAAATATGCTATTTATATCGTTAAAAATGTAAAAAAATTATTATTTTAACATTGTAATATTTCCTATTTTTTTACAAATGAAAACCCTTCTTCCTTTTTTCTGGTTTTTTGAATATTTGTTTTAATAGAACGAGATATTACAATATAAAAAAATGTTTTTTCTAATGGATTTAAAAGTGTATTTTTATGTTATTAATGATGTAAATTAAATGTTATATTTGTTTTCTAAATGTTGTAGTATTTATATTTTGTATACGATGATGAGTGAGCCAAACATTACTCTCTAATTTATTGGAAAATGACTATGTTCTTTAGAGCCTTCTGTAAGAAGTTGACTGTATATCTTATTCCATACCTATGATTTCTTATATGGGTTCTATAAATATGATTTCCAAAAGAAAATATATCGATATGAAGTGATTTATAATATATTTTCATTGAAATATTTTTATAACACATTGCATGATTATTATATTTTGTTTTGATAGAATTATTATTCCCTTATTAGTTAAAAAAGATATGTTTTATGATTTTTTTTAGGTTTTCTCAAGTTTCAAATGAATGCCTCGTGATTCTTATTTTGACTATATTTTTTTCCATAAATTAATTATATGGAAATCATTTGGTAGTAAATAATATTTAATGTGTGTGTAATAGATTATTTGATATTAGTGATTTTATTATGAAATTAAGAAATTGTTTTATGACCTCATGATTTTGATGTGAAATTACATGTTTCTTTCTGCCTTTTTATATGTATGTTGCTAATATTTTTGTGTTCATACCACATTTTAAAATTATTTTCACATGTCTTAAGGATGAGTAGGATCAATGAAGAATTAATTCAAAATATTTAATGATTTTACACAAACATAAAATATGATTCATTAAAAAGAATTTTTATTGTTGAAAACATTTATACTAAAAGAATGTGTCACAATTTTAATGTATGGGTTAGTTATGTAATATTTATGGAATTTTTATAAAAAATACTAAAACTAAAAATATCTTTTTGAATTTTAGAAAATAATTAAATATTTAAAAATGAAATTATGGGTTGAATAAGGAGATTTTATTAGTATTTAATACTATTATAGTTTTCAAATAGTTAATTAATAAGTAATTTATATTATATGAGGAGATATAACTTTATCAAGAAAGATGTGAGTTACAACAAGGTGATTCTTATAACAATATCACCCATTCATGTTTTCTTAAAATATATTTCATTATATTAATCAATATGTTGTATATATATCCCATTGAATATTCCTTGTTCTTCATGAACATGAATTTTTAGGATTTCTATTCCTCCTCATATTTTATCTTTTATTTATCATTAGTTCGTACATTAATAGTTAAAAAAAATTCAAGATTATTTTTTAATCTCACTTTATATATGATATTTTATATTTTTCATCCTAAATTATATTATTTTTATATATTTTATAGATAAATCCAAATATTCATTCACTTCATGTAATTTTCTTGGATTTACAATTAGTTTCCCTTTTATTAATGATTTCTTTATAAGTTATGATTTTTGAGGGAATACCATATTAACCGTACTTTTTATTGAATACATACCTTCTATATACATTTTTTTTCAATATTTAAATCAGGTAAATTCAAATAAAGTAATTATATTTAATGATCTCTAATTTCATTACTTTTCATTTTTCATTTTCTTATTCCATTAAATGTATTTATGTATATATTTCAAAAAATATTCTCCCCTTCTTGTTGATATTATATTTCATATATTTTTTTATGTTTTAATCATTAGTAAATTATATAAAAAAAATCTTCAAATGAGAATATTACTATTATTAATAATTTCATAAAATATTTTATAGAATAGTCATTTATTTAAGGGTGAATATTTAAACTTTTTTTTGAAAAATCATAGATTTTATTCGTTAAAAAATTATAATTTAATATATTTCGTTGACTGATTTTTTAAAAATCATTCATTAAACTATATTATTGTTATTCTTTAACATCTCATATTATTAATTTTATCTATTAATAATATTTAAAATATTAATGTTACCCTCTATCATTATCCGAATGTTTTTATTTATCATTAAATTGATATGAAACATGTGTTTGTTTAACATGTTATTCATGTAATGTTCTAGGATTAAGTTTTTATCTAATAAACATTTGTATGAGAGTTATAGTGAGATAAATTGTCCTAGAATGTCATCTAAATTCACTTTTGGCTCTCACAAAAAAACTAACATTATGTTATTTGGGTGTCCTTAGATATTATATAATGTTCCTTAGAATTATGAGACGATGATTTTTTCATGTTTATTGTAATTATGAATTATAATCTATATATAATATGTTAGATGGTTTACATGTTTGTTTGGACCTAAATTATATATCCTTCCAACCCATTGATTAAATAATTATATTTTATATTTCATTTACTTTATTGAACATAATTAGTTATCCTAACCCATTATGTTATAAGACGTGGGTTATCAACCAAATCGCCTATTTTATAAATTCATTATTATTTATTTTATATATATCAAAAATATGTACATATATTAGGTTGATACTTCTAGGCCTACAATATGATCTAAATTCACATATAAATCCCATGAGGCATCTAATATTTGGTAATGGGTGTTTACATATATTTTATGAATGATTCATTTTCACAAGTCATCAATGTATGTTTATAATGATGTAAATTATGTATTACAATCATTATGTATAAAATTATATGTTTTAAAGTAATAGTAATGAAAAAAATCATATATCCATCCATTTTATTAGTTAAATTAATATATATAATGAGAAATGTCTTATGGAACATAGGTATTTATTCCTATCCACTTATTTTGGGACATTGGTTGTTATCATAGTAAATAATGTTATGATTTACATGGTTTTTACCTATGTACATTTCTTCTAATATCCCATAAATATGTTTGTATAACATTTTTTCTATTATGATTCATTTTTATATTTTTATTTTTCATAATAATTTTGATATGAATCCCTTATCCATAATTATTCTAGTATGATTATTTTATCATACTTATAGGTTTTTTTATTCACACCCCAATATGATAATTTTTTTAGATAATCATATTTACTCTAATTGGTGCCTAGAATAGTATACTATTTACTAGAATATTTTAATGAAGATTTTTATTTTTTATGTATCCCCTGATGGCTTTATTGAAATAAATATGATGAAAATGGATTAATGTATGTAGGATTATAGGAACTAAATGGATTTTGTGTTCTGAAAGGATATGTATATTTATATGACCTCAATATATAAAAACCATTTTAGGTTTGAATATATTTCTCAAATCATGATATTTTCTTTATTGTATTGGTAAATGATATAAAATGATTATATATGAATATTAATGTTCTCATTATATTAATATGATATATAAATTGAATCAACAAATGTATTAATGAAATATCATAGGACTTGTACGAAAAATAAGGTAATGGAGTGATATGTATTTTTGAATAAAAATGATATTGAATTGGAATGTATATTAGATAAATCTACTAACTAACTATTTAATGTTTCTATTTTTAAATAATAAAAATTATTAGAAACTATAAAATCTATAACTAGATCCACTTACAGAAATAATTATTATAACATGATATATAAAATTATATGATAAATAACCATAAGGATTATTATTGTTTTTATAAAGAAAACATATTTATATTGTTTAATTTATAACTATAAATATAACTTTGTGGTGTAAATATACCGATAAACTCATCATGTTCATTGTAAAGAAAACATCTCACTAATTCTTATTTAAAAATCAATTTTTTATTTATATTTATTTGAAAGAATATTATTATCATTATATCTAACAAATATATATTAATAAACATTCATTTATATCAATATCTCCAGGGAAGGTTAATGATAAAACTCCAAAATTGAAGGATTCAAAAAATGTTTCAATATATAAACATTATAAAAATTAATTATTGTAATGAATAAATCATTTAATTTTTGGAAAATTTGTTTCAACCAAACTAGTAAATATTTTATTTTCATTAAAATGGAGATAAATCCTGTGTATTTAAGGGGACTAGTGAGAGTAAAATATTTTTTTTTTGTTTTTTATATGGATGAAATACTACTTCTCAAAAATTATAACCTCATATTAAAGTATTTATAACTTTTTTAAGAAAATAATTCAAGATGAAATACATTGATAAACATCTATATATTATCCATTATGTGTTTTGGAGATAGATTCAAGGGGATATCTATTGTAATACAAAACACACACATGGTTAGGGTGATAAACATGTTTATAAAAAAGCTATATGCATTGATTTGTAGAAGTATTACACGGGTTAAGTCTTATAAATTCTCAACACCCTACTAAATGTATAAAAATAATACTCATTAATGAGATTTATTATACTTGTGAATTAAGATAAATTGAGATGAATAAAGCATTAAATACCTAAATATTACATAATATTTTGTATATTTAGTATTTCTTAAAACAATACAATCCATAAAACTATAAAGGTTTTATATCTTTGGATTTTAGATATATAGTTAACATATTCCATGAATTATACTAAATATAATCCAAAATTTTATTATGAAATAAAACCCTTCATATACATGCCCTTGATAAAACACTTCATTATAACATTATGAAATTACATTATAAGAAATGGCTGGCTTAGATGATTAGAAATGCTAAATGTTGAAGTTATCAACCAGTGATCATAAGTGAGAATACGATAAGAATAATGGACTAAGAACATGATCATGCCATATTAATGTCATACCATATTATTGAATTATCATTAATTATTATTCATTTAATGAAACTTTATCAGAACAATTTAAATATATCATAATTGTGTAAAATCATCATCAATCAACAGTGATCCAAGAGAACATATAAAAAGAATAAGACATAAATTTAGTTCATACCAATAAATATAGAAAAAAATTGCCTTTATTGATGGCACACATCCATGAATATCTTAGTGTAAAAATACATTTTTGATTTGGTTATATCCCCATTTCATGATTTCTGTAGTCAAGGTTACCTCTAATGACTATCATAATGGAATGTATCCCTTATTAAACATTATTCACACCCCATTCAAGTATATATTATATAAAGATACATAAGTATTTAAACAATTAATTTAGGGGATATATGACTCCCAGAAATTACACAAAATAATGGACAAAATTCGCTAGTGTGCCACAATATCATCAAAATATTCGTCAATAATTATATAATAACCCAAAAAAATGAAACTACTATATTTAATATTTCATAATAACATATTTTACCCATAGAATGAAACAAGATTCATAAAATAATTCTTTAAATATCATCATCATAAGTCATATAATGAAATGAACCTGATTTAAGAACAAAAGAATATCCCCAATGAAGCATTCTAATTTTTAAGTGATGTCGATTTTTTTTAAGAAATTCCATTCAAAGGAATTTTGATCATTTCATTGGAGATAAATAAAAATATAATTTTTATTTTCGTATATCTAAAAACTAAATATTCCAATAATATTGAGAGAATTATTTTCTTCGAAAAGAACCATTAAATATTTTAATTGAATCTTGAATGAAAATAACAGTAAATATGGAGTGAATAGTCACTCATGTCATAAATGATAAAATATATCATTCAGTTATCAATTATTTAAAATGTAAAAATTGAGTGCTATGTAAATAATTTGAAAAAATCCCATGTAAGGGATTTGAAATAAATTCAATCTCAGAAAAAAATAATTTGAAAAAAAGTATTTAAATATAAAAACTTCCACAAAACTTTGTGAAGAATGTGGACAAGGAAGAACATATTTATTGACCAAAGAATAAATAATTATAGCTTTTGGTGATACCAATTATAATCATTATTAAATGTAAAAAAATAGAGTAAAATTGTTTTAATATATGAAAATTATATTAAAAACCAATGGATGATAATATATATATTGTTTAAATGAAATTTATCAAATAGTTTATCGTAATTGAAACTTAACATATACAATCCTTAAAAATATAAGATTATAACATAAACACTTACCACTTTGGTAACCATTGAATCATACTCTCTATGAAAAAAATGTTTCAAATGAAATAAAAAAACATTAATTTAACTATACCCATGATATGATCTCACATAGGGTCATCATATACACAATATATGACAAAAATATAACCATGACACGAATCATGTCTCAATGAAACAATATTGAAATGAATAACCCATAACTCAAGTCATGTATTGACATGTACCCAATATAAAATAAAATATAAAAAATATTTTTTTATTACATGTCTATTCAATATTCATATTAATAAACACATTACTTTATATCATTCCATTATAATTTAATGAACACTTTCATTAAAAATGCTATAATAAATTATTTATCCTTGTGAATACAGGCTCGTTTTCGACGAAAGTTTTAGTTTGATGGTTCTAGTCCATGAACATCAGTCATTGTATTATGATTTGAAGAATTATATTTTTGTATGTATCATATTAACAATTTATAAAAACATTTATATGATTTTATATAATCGATAATAAAAAATGAATTACATCACTTAAAAGATATTGTAGTCCGTACATACGCAAACATGAATATTTTACTCTTTAATGTATGGAATGAAATAGAGGTGAATAATAATACAAATTTATAGAATAATAATCATATATATATATATGTTATATATTATTTAAATATATCCTTATTAACTGTCATTTATATTGGAAATTTAAAAAAATCAAATAACTTTGTGGAGGCGGTTGTCTAAGCGTAAACATGTGTAACTTTATAATTTCCAATGGTCAATATGGTAATAAAATGGATAATAGTTTAACACAAAAAATTTAAATATAGTAAATATATTTATAACATCATTATATGGGATTAATAAAAAAATTGGAGTTTTAAGAAAATATAAATATAAAATAATTGGTATGAACATATTACTCTTCTTCGGGTATCTACCTTTGAAACAATCCTCATGGATTAATGGGTGAAACATTTATTAATAAAATAACATCATTGTTATGGATAGGGAAATTATGAGAGTATTTTAGTATTTTATTTTTTTTTATAAATTTCTTTTGTTGAGTGGATATGTTTTAAGAGGATTCTACCTTTTATAAGTGAGTTTTGTAGAAAAGATTCACATACTAAGAACATTAAAATATAAAAATATCACTCTCATGTGTAAGTGCATCCAAATTTATATAAAATGGTGACATTAATGGTATTTAAGATATAAAATCCAAAAAATATAGCTATTTTGTTATATTCATAACCATATATAATAGAATAATCTCATATTTAACACTTTTAATTGTTACTTCTGTTATAAATTTCATACCATTATTAATTTTAATTAAGACCAATAATTAATATAAACATATAAATAAATTTTATTTATTTATATTTAAAATATTTAATAAACTCTACAAGAATAAATTACAATAACTTTTATAAATTAATTATAATATCTACATATAAGGTAAAGGATTTATAATCTATGTTTTATTTCTAGGAGACATGTATTCACCACCTATTTCATTTTTGTGGTGTATATCTATCCCCTTTAACATGTAATATCAAGAATTTTTTTATTTTATTTTCATTTTTGGTAACATTTATTTTTATTATTTATTGGGTCTTACAATCCAACAAATTACTAATTTTGGAAGAGATTTTTGTCTCAAATTGACTTCATTGAGACTTATGTTATGACCCCCTCACCCAAAGATAATACAATGATGGGATTGATACGATGTCTTCTTGAGTCCTCCCTCTAGAAGGACGATGGTTGGATACTAGAACTGATGGTATAAACAAATGTTAATATGTGAGACATTAGCCTCTCTGAGAAATTTTCATATGAGAGATATAATAATGATACACAAAAAAACCTGGATAGACATTTATATAGGAAACCCAAGTGTAAACTACAAATTTCAAACAATAATAAACAATTGAATGGAAAACTACATGTACCAAAAAAGGTGAAGACAAAATTGACAATGGATCTGAAACATCTCATATAAAACCATGATCTAGTAATATATATCCTAAACGCCAACCTTCTCTAATTGAACAAATGAATATTTTATATAACCATAGGGTATGAATAATAGTATACTCAGTAGGACCCCCTAGAGCCTCTTGTGAAAAATATATTGAATGAATTCTCAATATCAATGAATAAATCATTGAAACTAACTCGTCACCTAAATAGGTAAACGATGTCTCCAACCTCACTATGGATCACTCTCACTATGGATAAATATAAACATGGATAAATCTATCTATGTATTTCATATGAGAGTAAGTATAATATAATAATGAAACATCAATGGTACCCCACATCTACTTCTAACTTGGTTTTCCGATCTTCCCCAACACTGCCTGGCCTTATCAATCTCTCTTCAAAAGTATGCCAGCTAAAAGAAATCTAGGAAATGTACCGAAACATTCACCTCCCACATCACATCATCACTACATCCCATCCACATATACATATATAGTTACAATTTAGTTTCTGTACTCCACCAAATCCTGAATGACATGTATCATACATGAGGTGTTATACATTAATCTTGTATAGTCAATACATTGGGTTAGTACCTCAATAGATCACAATATATACACATTAAAACTATACTAATCATTTGTAAAATATATCTAAGAATAAATGTATGTGAAGTAACCAAAACACATCACATAACTTTAAATTTATATATGGGGAAACTCACCATCATGAATAACATCACAAGTAACATCTTATATAATAGAGTCAGGCCATAGGGGGTAGTCATCCATCCATCATTCGACTAGGTTGTTAGGGAAAACAAACTCCCAGAGGCCACTAGTTGTCATTTTACAAAACCATCATGGGTGGGGTAGAATATGAAATCACATAATATACATGATATAATATATATCACAACCACAATATGGGAATATCCTAGTCTTAAACACAACTATGGCTAATGTCACTCTAACTCTCGGCTACAAATTTAAGGACTAAATATCCTTCAAGGATATAAAATTTTTAAAAAACAATATTAAACTCATTATTTTGGATTATCATTTTACATACATAAATTAATTAATCAAATATTAATTAACCATTGAAATTTTTTCATGTTACATTACATTAATTTAATCAGATTGAAATCTATACCCACTTGGAATTATCCAATATGAGCACTTAGTTTATTAATATTAACATCTTTATGAAATTCCATTCCATCAACACAAACCCTATGGTTTAAGAATTAATTATTCATTATTTTTATCACTCCATATACTAGGTAATCTTAAAAACAGTAATAAGCTACCTCTGTGAGGAAACATGTTACCAATAACCTCGTGTTGCCTCATGTCGTGGGGAATGGAGTGAAGATAAAACAAGAACCTTAGACTTCATCCATTAAACTGATTCAAAAGTGATAATTTGAGCTCTCATTACCAAAATAATGATTAATCCAAGATTCAACCAGTTCCATACAATCTAGAGCTATCCCCGAAACCCACATGCATAAACCAATTCATCTCTCTATGTATGGTGTCAAATACTGCAACAATATCTTGGCATCCCTGACCCCATATCATATCATCCATCCTCATCTCAGTCATCTTAGGATTAAATCACTTCCAAGAATCCCTACCCCATATCACATCAAGAATCCAAGTGCTAGTTGTATTAAACTCCTTACATAAGGATCATGTCCATAACACATAATAAAAGTCTCAAGAACAAACATCCATAATGGATAGGGGAATTGGTCCCTAAAAATAAGGCATTCAGTCATAATGTGAAAATGAGATATATTGGATCCCTAAATAAGGCCCTCTAACTTCTCAAGAAAATTGGAAACTCAGATCCCATAAAAATATATTTATCACATAATTAGTTTTTATTCCTTCTTGAATTAACTAATACATTATTCATAGGGTTCAACTATGAAAACCTAAGGCATGAAGCTATCTAGAGTTATCAGTTACTAAACATTATCTTAGTAGTAATACAGTTTCAACAACTTCTAGAATAACCATTCAAACTTAACATTCATTTTTTTATTATCAATAAGAAAAATAATGCTTCTCATTATATATCAATTCCATTAAACACATGGAAGATCAAATTTATATCAATATGAATACTGGAACCAATTTGATCATAATCAAATTAAAAGATCACAAAATTAAAAACATTACACTTATTTTATGTCTTAATCCAATAAATTATCCTTTAATTATTTTGTTAAATTCATTACCAATTTCCATGAAGAAATAAATGCTAAAAAAATCATATCATAGATATCAAACTATCCTATAGAATAAGAGGTGGGCCTCTATCCCAGTACAAAGAAAAAAAATCGTCAATAAGCTGTCACAAAAAAACTCTTTGATCTCATTAAATAATTATTTGATAAATTTAATTACCTTATAAAGGTATAAAGCATAATAAATTTATGATTTCATATAAGAAAAATAGAAGCAATGAATCGCCGACCTCAAATGTGTCATCTTTCTTCGCATGAGAATAGAATATTGTTGTGGATCCTAATCACCTCTTCTATAAGAAGATGTAGTGATCCATGGATACCAAAGAAAAAATAACCAATTAAAAACCATGAAATCTCCATTAGAAACATGGTATATGATCCTCCATCACATGGAAGAAAGTAACTGTGGGAAACAATCCCAAACAATAAAGGAACTGCAAGAAATGGCGATAGAAATCATCATGAATCACCACTAATAAAATATGGAATACATTCATAGACAACAATATAAGGAATCCCTAGAAACACAAGATAATGTTCTTTGTATTTCAAGGAGTTGAGAAAAAAATTTGGTTTTGAAGAAAATCTTGAGTGATGCAACTTTTGTAATGGTTTTGTATAGGAAATTTACATGGTGTGTAACGATTACATGTCATGTAATCATTGGGTTGAAAATCTCACTAAAAATTACCTCTAATAATTTAATCTAGATTAATTAATTTTCATAAAAACCCCATGAACCATAATTTTCAAGAATTGAACTGCACATACATTATGTGAAAAACCCTAATGCATCATATATTCTCTTAAATTTCATCTTTTATAAGATTAAACCTTCTAGACTCACATTATGCCTCCTTTGATATCGAAAAGACATTATAAAAGAAAAGGGATGGAGTACATGAATCTGGTCCCATACAATAAATACCTCTCAAAAAATTCTCGTACTAATGATTCAAAAACAAAACCTAGAGAGAAATCAATATGTGGTTGTCTGAACTGCCACCCAACAAGATTCCTCACAACGATCTCACAATAAGAGGAGCACAACCACCTCATCGAAGAAAAAAAACGTACAAAAAACCAGATCCTAGACACTATCATGGGGGATATACCTCTAAAAATAGAGTCATGTTACAAAATGAAACAAGAGGAAACATTTTCATAAACCTGAATAATTAATATACATAAATGATTAGAGTTCTAAGAGAAGAGATAAAAAACAAATAGAGTAGGTTACAGAGTGTGTATATGTGACCCATGCTCTCAGGTACTCTCTTCCATGATACTGTGTCTCCATAAGAAACTAACCTGGGTAATATCAAGCTTGAACTACACCATCTATCGGTAGTTCTAGATGTTCACATGACACTCCTAAAAAGGTCACATCATTATCAACATTGATCACACCCTAATAGATGATAGAAGAGTGATTATAAAATAATGAAAAAATCCATGACATGTGAAAAAATTATTGTATCCAACTAATATTTTGGGGAATTTCAATATGATAAGCCACAACCCCAACACAAGTTGATACCTCAAAATCCCCAATATGATGGGGAGAAAGAATAATCCCACCTATAATCTTTATCGTCCCAAGATGAGGAGTCACCTTCAGGAACTCCTGATCTCAAATGTTAAAATACATAGGTCACCTCATATGACTGGCATAATATTATTGGTGATCAAGTAGTTCTTTTATCCTATCATAAATTACATGAACCACCTCTATCATATTATGTACATGTTTCGGCCTGAGAATTACAGCCACTATGATCCCAGTTTTTCACAATATAGATTAGAATGGTTAATCATAAAAATAATAAAATTGTTCCTTTCCAATAGTGCATCAAAAAAATTTACTGTAATTAAACTAATCCAATGGATGGTTCCATATCAATAATTCTCCAAAATCCAGGACACAAGAGAACATCATGTCTTCTAGAGTCTGGATATTCTACTCTATATGACCATCTGTCTATGGATAAAATTTAGTAAAATGGAATAAATGAGAACCAAATGAATTTTAGAGACCTATCCACACCCTATATGTAAAAATAGGATATTGAATAAAGTTTAATGTCTTTGGAAGTCTATTCAGACTCACCAACTTCTCTATATAATTCCATAATGAAACCTATACCGAGATCGAATCATTGATCACTATAAAGTGAGATGATTTCATCAAATGATATACTATCAATAATATAAAATAATATCCTCACGGAGATCAGGGTAAAATGGTAATGAATTCAATAATGATTTCCTCCCACATCCAAAAGTGAATATATAATGACTGGGGAAAACCACCAAGAACATGATGCTTGACCATCACCCTTTGAAAGACCAAACATTGAGGAAAAAACTATGAAACAACTTGCTTCAACAAAGGCTAGAAAAAATTACTTCTGAAGCCTTGTTGAATATTTTTAAATCTGATATATACCAAAAAAGGTGAACTATGGAACTCTAAATTAACCATCTCTTGGATTTCAAAAAAATGAAAATATTTCCCAGAAATAACTCTTGGGAATGTCCATCCTTAGATCAAACATCAGGTGAATCGCTAAACAACTCTGTATCTCTAAACCTCTACCTCATAATCCCCCAATTGGGAAACCTCCACCTACTTCACCAATGATGAACACACCATAATCTGTAAAAGAACACCTCTAAATACATCCCCTATCATATCAATATACATCATTGTGAGTTCATACACCACCCCCAAGGATTTTCTATATTCATGCATGGAATCACTTTGTGACTTCTTCTTCATCGTATTTACTATAAAATTTACCATTCCCTTAATATATGAAAACTCAATGTCCTAATATTTCAATAATTCCATCAACCATCACTGACTCATGTTCACGTCACATTGTAGGAAGACAATTCCTTATAACTTATAATTTGTAAAATACCCAAAACACATGTCAATGAGGAAATGTTTCCCCATATTCAAATTAAATAAAACCGCTACCAACTCAATATCATGGGAGGAATATTTATGCTCATGGGGAAGTAACTTCTGATACCCATAATTAATAACTGATCTTTGGTACATTAGAATGAAAACCAATCTAACAAACAAAATGTCACAAAAAACATCAATATGAAATACATTTACTAGAAACAAATGAAATGGAGTTCTGACCAATATCTCTTTTAGGTACTCAACTATTTCATAAAACTTGTAATCCCACAAGAATATCTGATCCTTTCATTTAAAGGTTTTTTGACAAGATGTAACCCAATAGAAATAGGCAATAAACCTCATGTAATTTCTTGTAATTGAAAAGAAAAATTCATACCACTATCACTTTATTTGGGACTGATCAAGACACAACAAGCTCTATCCTTGATGGATACATAACTAATCTATACTAGTTTACCACATTCCACATAAAACAGTCCTCAAGAGCCCATAAATCTCATTTTGAAAACTTCTAAAAAAATTCATATGATGATGAACTCCCAAAATAGAACATATATTGTCCACATGATTCTCCTCAGACGTTGAGTACACAAGAATCCCATCAATGAAACCCACTAATAACATATACAAGAACTATTTGAAAACGATCTTTATCAACCTCATGAACAATGATGGATCATTTTTTACATTAAAGGTTAGCACAATGAAATCATAATGCCCTTGAAGACAATAGAATGCAGTCTTATGAAAATCTGCATCCTTCATCCCTATCTAATGATATCCTGCCCACAAATCAATATTTGAGAACATACATGATCCCTTAAGATGATCAAATAGATTATAAACATGAGGAAGTGGACAGTGGTTCTTCATTGTATGTTGGATCAAGTGATGATAATTTATAAAAGGCCACAACATCTATACGCATTCATTATAAATAAAAATGGTGCATCGCACAGTGCCACACATGGCTGAAAAAAACTGTTCTACAATAGATCATCAAACTATACTCAAAACTCTCACAACTCATAATGGTTTATCTGATATATATACATTGAGATATGAGGCACACCTGGCTATAGGTCGATCCCATACTCAATCTCTCATCGAGGTTGTAATTCTACAACATCTTATATATAGACATAAGGGTAGACTTACACAACCATTGAAAAAATTGACCGCTGAACCTCTAAAAAAATGATAAATTAATTAGACATTAATGATTATAGTAAATAATATGCCTCTAATCCATTAGATGGTCTCTCATTCCAACAAACCCTATTGTATCTCTATCAGCATCAGGTAACATAACCTTTTTCCAAATGAAATACCCATCAACCTACATTGAATACAACCCATCCATGTCAAGGATAATGTAATATGGATATATATACAAACATGAGATGTATCCACAAGGGTGGTGATTCCTCAATAGTAGCTCACAGTGTCTACATACTTCATAGAAGTTTACTCAATCTCCAACTAGCAATGACAACTCCCTAGGAATTGGAAGCCGGTCTGCCTCATGTCCCAAAATATCGATGTGGGTAAGTTATATAAAGGATATAATTTCTTCTAATCCAAAGAATAACATTCACCCAAGTATAAAATTAAAATAGGGTACCTCTAATGACATATGGATCACCTGGTGAAACCAATGCTAAAGCATGAATCTCATCATGAAAAACTGCATGGACTCTATGACACAAAAGATGAATACCTCAATGAGCGCACAATTCTCATTGAGTATGAGGAGTGTTTCGGGGATATACAAATCCTACCATATCTCATATATGTTGATCACAAACTAGATCACTCATGCAGTTACTGCATTGGTTGAAACTCATTCAACAGAGGAAGATGAGGTAGAAAACCTAGAAATCGCTGACCTCTTTGAAATCTAGGTCACTATTTCGATAAATGACCTCATCACCCATAACAAAATAACACATATGATCCCTAGGTATAGTTATAATAGCCACCACCCTAATATAAACTGGATGTTTTGGGATGAGACCAACCCCCTACTAAATGAAAACACTTCTTTCATAAAAAACAGGAACCCCATAACATATCTCTTCTTTATAAGGAATCATGATGAATCCACTCTCATGAAGATACTATTATGTCTAGTTTCCTATTGATAACCTCTACCATATAATTAAATTATAAATATTTCTTCATCATAAATGAGTTGAACTAGAACTAGATATATTGATGTAAACCATCTTATAAATTCCATTCACTAACCTCCTCATCTAGAAAATTGTCTAAATCATATCACTGAAGGGTCCTGATATGGATCCCAAAATATCAAGCACTAGAACTCCCTTATAAAAGGGTATAAAGCTCATTTAAATAGGATGTATTCGTTTTCTAAGAATGAAACACTTCTTATAACTGGTCCCATAACATCACTAATGGCACTATTGACTCATTGTGATTCCTGAGGAAAAATGAATTCCACTACCTTTCTTCCCCACACAACATCATTACAACCAATGGAACCCAGTGCTCCGTGTGAGCATGGATCATACTAAAAAGTGATATCAACATCCTAAAACTATTATTATGTGACTAAATCTGAAATAGATCCCTCATACTTATGTAAACTCTAGAAAATCTCTTCAAGTGTCCTCCCCCCAATGTCATTATCCTTACCCTCCACTATCTGATGATCTGCGGGAACATCAAATAGAACATCCTCAGTGCGAACATGATGAGGATTTTTACTTCGTTCCATGACTGAAAACAGAACAAAATTTTTGACTCATAAACCTAGACTATGTAATTATTAATAATAATTAATTAATTACTATTTTTATCTTGTTAGGGTTTTAACATATAATATGGTCTATCCTTTTAAAACAAAGAAGTAAAGAAGAATGATAGATTGTCATTTATTAGGTCTCTAAAATGAAACTAGTACCACATAATTTTTGTAGGCTCCATAAATAAAATGGTCTGTGAATTATATAATAAGGTGTCCTAAATACCCATTTATCAACAATCCACCCGTGTTTACATAACCTACAAAACATAGTTATTACCATTACCCTACCAACCAATGTATTCAAACAAGTTCTCATCACCATAATCCATTATATACATTAATAAGAACATTTGATACTAATAATTCATGATCCCCTCCCCAAAAAGATACTAAAATGAGGTAAGAGTGATGGTGACTACCCATGCCCCACCTTTAATAGTCCCCGGGTTGGCGATTGGCACCGAGGGTATTATAAATTTTAATATGGGATGCATTACCCTATATGAGAAATGTTTGGAAGATAGACATAATAAGGATACAAAAAACATAGTAAAACACACACACACAAAGATATATATATATATATATATATATATATATATATAAAGAAAAAACAAGTGAAAACATGAAATGTCATAGAGTAATAAAATAATGAATGTAAAACTTAACATACCCAAAAAGGTAAAGATGACAGCAACAACAAAGCCTGGAAAACTCTTGAAAAACCCGGACCAAGAAATATCAAGCATAATATCCAAAAACTTTTATATGACCTGAATAATAGTTTATATATACATTGGGTGAGGATAATCTTATACTCAGTAGGATCCTTCCCAGAGCCTCTCCTGTAAATGATAAATAAATAATGCTAAATAATAATGAACAAAATTGAAAAAAACTTTTCACCTAGGTATACTATGTTCCAAGCCTCGCCATATATAACTCTCACTATGTATATCATAAAATAGAGAATAATATTAATAATTAAAAATCCAGGGTATCCTACAGCCACTTCTAACTAGTTTCCCACTCTTCCCTACCGTCACACTTCCCGAGCCATCTCTCTCTAGAATTAAGTCAGTCCAAATACAACTATTCTAGGTGTCACAACATAAACCTCATGGATCAGATAATCAAATAATACCATCCTCATATCTATATATATTATAAAAGTAGTATCCAAAATACAAAATATTCTACATTTAATGTATCATACATCGTGCATTGTACCTAAACCCATTACATCCAGTACACTGAGTGAGTACCTTAAGACATCACAAGAAATACATGTCAAAACTATAAGAATATTTTTGATACTATATCTTGGAATACATGTGTGTTACATAACTATAATCCATAAAAATCCTTTATCAAAATATATGGGAAAAATAACTACCTTCTATACCAACTAAAGTAATAAACAAGGGAAGTGAGCTTGGACTAAGGGGGTAGTCGACCATCTATCCTCCCACCATAATGTTAGGGAAAACACCCTCATAGATTCCACTGGGTGTCAGTTTCCCTAAAATAAATGAGTGGAGTAGCATTTGAAATCACAAAATATACCTAATATAATATATCTCACAACCACACTATGGGAATAAAATAGTCCATCAACTACAAATAACATCTCATGGGATCTTAGATGCCATAAATAAGACAATATATCAAATATGTTTGGATGAATTTTAAATAATTACATTAAATTAATTTTATTCATTTTATAATTTTCCATGTTTTAATTAATTCATTATCCATTAATTAAATATTATCATATTTTCATATTACATTACATTAATATAACTAGGGTATATTCAATTCGCTCAAGTCATAATCTGACCCAAGGATTCGATTATTCTAGAGTTACATATTTTAAAAATTTTTAATACATCAAAACCAACCCCATGGTCAAGAAATATTTATTCATTATTAGAATCATTCTATAAACCATGTAATCTAGGAAAAAAATCATAAGTTACCACCATGAGGAATCATAAATCCATGCCCCTCTAGTCACCTCAAGAAGTAAGGAAATGAATGTCAGTACTACTAGAAATCTTCCATCATCAATTAATCAAATTCACATGTAAGAATACCATCTCTTAGAATTACATCAATGAGTAAGCCTAGATTCAACCCATTCCATCATCTCTAGTTCAATACCTAAAAACCACATGCATAAACTGATGCAACTAGCCATCATACGCATCTAATTTTTATACATCCTGCAGTCCTCCCCACCCATATATCACATTATCCATCCCATGAAAATCCATATCAAGAAAAATGTCACATCCATGCCTCCCTGTCCGATATCACATTTTCCATCCTAGCCCCGTCCAAATTTTTATCATAACAAAACTCTACTATCTAGAAAAAATTAAAAAAATAAGAAGGAATAATCAAGCATAAAACACTCAAAATTGGGCCCTCAAAACAAGTCACTAAGCCTTTACGTGAAAATGACCTCTCTCATCTCCCTAAATAAGGCACCCAACCTTCTCATTAATTGATAAACATAGGCCCTAGAAAATTATCTTTATCATAAAAAAGTTATTATTCCCTAATAGAATTAACCGATTCATTATTCATAGGTTCCATCTATGGAAAAACTAAGGCATCAAGCGATCACAAGATATCAAAATCTAAACATTTCCTTAGAATTAAACAAATATAAAAAACTATGAGAAGAACCAATCATAATTAAAGTTCTTTCATTATTTATTATCACTAAGAAAAATCATTTAGAAAATCATTTATAAATTACATTAATAACATGGAATATCACATTTAATAAACATTTATACTCGCATCAATTTGATCATTATAAAATTATAACAATCACTAGATCAAAAAAATTTCTCCTAATTTATGTCTTAAGTCAATTTATTATCCACAAATACTGGATTTATATTATTTACCAATTTACATAAATAAAATCATTCTTAAAAAATCATATCATATATATCAATCTATCTAGATAAGTAAGAGTCAAGACAGTACCACAATACACAGAAATAACATCATCAACATGTGATCAAAACCAATATATTTAATACAGTGAAATAATAATTAGATTAATTGAATTGAAATCCAAAGGGATAAAGTATGATAAATTTTTAATTTCAAATATCTGAATAGATAAAATTACTCCCCTACCTGAATAGCGCTAATGTTCTTCACATAAAAAAGGACCAACATTGTTGATCCTGATCACCTATCCCATAAGAATCCCCTCCCATCCAAGGACTCTATGACACAATACTGCCAACAAAAATCTATGTAAACCCCATTATAAACATGGGAGATGATTCACAATAATATGGAATGACAAAACAAGAGAAACTAAGACTGAATGATTAAGGAACCACAAGTAACAGAGAAATAATTCACATTGGATCACCACTAATCCAGGACGGAAACAAAGGGTTGATGACCATTAAATGAATACCCAAAAATAGAAACAAGGGTCTCCATATTTCCATAAATCACCTAGGATGTTGGTTATTAAATAAAATCTTTATCATGATACCTTTTATAAACATGTTTTATAGGGGAATTACATTATTTGTAATTATTTAATGCCATGTAATTGTTAGGTTTTAGATATTTCCAAAAAATGTTTCAACTGAATGAAATTAATCCCAATTATTTTCATCATTACTCAACTCATAAACCATCATTAACAAGACATGAACTATACATACTGGATGTGAAAAAAAACTTATATATCATTTATTCTCACATCTTCCAATGTCAAGAAACCAAACCCCTCTAGATTAAGTCTATTCTTTATTAAAGGTCCAGAGTCCTTGGAAATATGCAATGTGTTGGACTACATGGATTCGGTCCCTAAATCAAATTACATGATAAAAAATTACCTTATTTTATGAGGTGATTATGAAACCTCTTTAACTTGAAATATCATGAATTTTTGTATTGTCACGATATTTTAGGTATTATTTAATGATATTTATTCACAGGGCTTATGATTCAATGTTATTAAATTAGAAATAGTTTCATGGTATAATCAAATCATCTATAATGGTGTTTAATGTTTGTACTTATGATGATGAGATTATGTAAACAATATCATAAGAAACTCATTAATTTTAATCTCATCTGGTGAAATCATGGGAATTTCTATTTTTAATTAAATATACTCTATTTATGTACTCAAGATTCAACCAGATTTTTTTTAATGAAAACTAACATTATTTTGATATTCGATAGAAAATCATTTTCATCCATATCCATTTTTTCAAAAAATATTTTCAAAAAAATTGTAACATTATCCAAAATATTTATTAAATAATTTTTTATCTTCTTTGACTTTTTAAAAGTTGTTTTAAAATTAATATTCATGTCATTTCAAAAAAAATTATATTTATATATTACCCAAAATTTTAATGGATTATTTGTTTTAATGTGTATATCATGTATGTTATTTTTCATTATCATGAAGAAGTCATTGTTTTAGTGTATCCTTTATAAGTTTCAATGAATATTTTCAATGAAATTTATTTAAAAAATATTTTATGAGTTTTCTTGTTTTAAAATTGGTAATTTAAAAATGTAAAGGATATATTATTCCAAAAATGTTTTAAATTATTTTTAAAGATTCATTTATAATATCTAAGGATAATTTTAGAGAACATAATTTTCAAAATGTTTTTTGTTTTAATTGTTTTTTCAATGTGAACAATATATTTTTCAAAAGAAATGGATTAAGTGACCTTTCAAAATCATTTTAAATTTATGATGACATCATTTGATGTTGATTATGCTTTACTAGGGGTTAAATCTAGGGATACCATTATTATTCATTATATGGGTGTTACATGTTTGTGATGAAAAGATGTTTTTGAAACCCATTTCTCTTCCCTTAGTTATACCATGATAAAATTATTATGAAACACACTTATTTTTCCATGGGTCATGTTTTGATGAAATTATGAAATGATTATGATGGATTTTTTTGCACATGTTATGTTATGATGAAATGTTTATGATTACTAATTTTTCAAATGTTTTAATATGATTAATTTTTTATGATATTGTGGAAAACATATGTATGTTTTTTATAATGTGATGGTGGTTATATTATAACCAAGGAAATTAGTTTTTAAATAACCAGTGATAGTGGATATGTAATAAAAAATATGGGTGGGACCTATATATCCATCCAATTCATTGGGTAATGATTAATATCTCATGAGATAAATAGTATTATATTAGAAAATGAACCTTGTATAATTTTTTATTTTTTACACTATGATTGTCTTGTGAGTGAACCATGAATACTCCGATAGTTTGGGAAGTAAACACATTCCACTATATTAGTATGAGGAATGAGTTGTGAATACTATGTAAATTATTTTATATTCTTATATGAATGAAAAAAATATATTCCTTATTCCAAGGTTATGTTATCATTGTTTATGTTCATTTATTATATTCTTATTCATGTCTTATGAACATCTTATATTTATGAAAAGACTACAGATTTTTATATCGGATAAAAAGTGCATTGTTATTGAATGTTACTATCATGTTATTATACCCTAAGGATAATAATATATTGATATATCCATTGTTTACACTAGTTAAAAATAGGAGATCAACCATTCCAATGTTTACTTCCCCTAGGTTATGATGATGGGTATTATGTATGATATGTCTAAGAAGAATTATAGTTCTGAAAAAAATAGAGTGAGATGATATAGAAAACATATAAACGAGTTTATTATGTGTTCCTTTTTTCAAAGGAACATAACATAAATGATTATCGAATGGGTCTTTATATTATTTAAACAATGTTCTTATTTTATAATGTAATATTTATGTATGAGAAGTTTGGGTCATTATATTTGGAATACATGAAAAGTTTATTTAACAATTGGAAACTCCGATGAGGAAAATTGTAACACCCCAGGTAAATAAAGAATATGAAATTTTCATATTTATCCATATTTTTGAATAAAATGTTAATATGAATTTAAAGGGGACGCTATGCTCGATGGCGTACCCAACACGCACCAACAAGTTTCTTGGAAATCTTACGTTGCACTCTAATAATAAAATAATATTATTTTAAATAGTAGTTAACATGTAGCCATTGTATTGGCGAGAATGGATAGAAATAACTAAAATATGATTATATATGTTTTTTTAATGTTTTTACATTTATCCAATAAAAGATAAAGGCATAAAATATGGAAATAATTCGATTTTAGGCGTATATGCCCTAGTTTTCACTAAAGGTTCACTTATTGCCTTTTGATGGAGAACCGTTATTAAATATAGTTTTGTTCACTCATATAAATCCTTTTGGACCAAATAAAACTCTTCTTAAGAATTTGGACATCAAAATTTACTTTGTGTAAATTTTTGGTATCTTTCCGTTAAAGTTCATTTTTTTAAATGAATAGTGTAAAATGTTGTATTTTAATTCAAAACCTCTTTTTAATATAATTTATTTATATGATTAGATTATATTTTGAATTGGTTTTAAGGTGAAATTAGAATATATTTTTACCATTAAATCCAATAGTGGTCGTTGGAATTAATTTCACTTTGAAATCAAACTTAAACTAGTGTCAATCTTTTGATACTTATTGTTTCATAAAAACACGCTATTTGATCTGACAGCGGGAATTAATTATTAAATTAATTATTAAATTAATTAATGTGACTTATATGTTTTTAATTTTTTAAAATAGAATTCATTTTTGAATTCGGAATATCAAATATATCTTAGGGTGAATTTTTGGGATTTTTCTGAAAAACTTCAATTTTTGATAAATAGTGAAACCACTAAGTGGTACTTATAAAAACTGATTTTTCCGTTTAAATGAAATTTTTACATCTTTGTGTTTTTAATTTCAAAAATCTGACATACATAGTTGTCATTAAGAAGTAAAATTTGGTTCAATGGGATACAAATAATTTTTTTGGTGAATAGTAACTTATTAAGTTTTTAATCGTGATTAGAGGTAATTAGTGTAGTTTAAGGTAAAAATAATGTTTTAATAATATGAAATGAACTTGAAACATGTCCTAACCTCATTGGATGTGTCATGTACGACCAAGACAACCCATGGGTCAACTTGGGGACCCCATGAAGCCACTTTGGTTGGAAAATGACATTAATATCTTTTTATTTAAAGTTAAAGTAAAAATGAGACAAACATGAAATGTTTTACTAAAACAATTTTTACATGGGGTTATACAAATCAGATTTTTGAATATAAATATTCATTGGAAAGATAAAATGATTTCCTACATCATAGTATTTTTTTTATAATTTTTAGACATTAAATAAATTAAATTATTTATGACATCATGATAATGCAGCGATGACCTCATTATTTAACGATTTAAATAAAATGGAAAGATAATGTAATATCTAAGACCTACACATGTCCAAAACCTATTGGATGAGTGGATTTCAAACCCTTATTACCGTATCCTCGAAATAAATCAATGTGGGACCTTTAAAATTCGAAACTCTTTTGACAATAAAGTAACATTTTGTAACTTTACAAGAGTGCCCCTCCTCTCCTCTTATAAAAAGCCCCCACCCCCACCTCCTTACCCACACTCCCAAAGCCTTTGGATCGGCCAACCTCTGCCCATTTTGTCTCTCCACTTCCCTATATTACTCCTTGAAGCCTCCATTTGGGCATAAGTCTTCCCAAGAAAGCCTTTGAGCTCAAACCAAAGAGAGTTACCCGATTTTAAGGTAATGTCTTCACTTGAGTACTTTTGTTTTATTTTGCTTCTCCAACCCCCTAAACTCTTTTTATTCATTTCTTTTGTAAAAAAATCCTGTATCATAAATATACTAGGATGTTTTTATAATAAGTATTATATCTACACTTTTACACACCTACATCTAATGGTTAAAGAACATACTGTTTCCGTGGATGGCGAATTTCGGCCTCCCGAAATGATGATTGTTCAACATTCTTTTAACACCTTAAAAGGTGGCCATTAATATGACAATATATTTATATATGATATATAATATGTTTATGTTTTACTTAAACTTCTGTATTTTTCACTTTGGACATACCTTTATGGTTTCCATTATGGGTAAACGCGATATCTTCATTTAAGGAAGTGCGGACTACCGCCCCCTCAAAGTGATTTGATTCGTTAATACCATATGTGGTATGTATAAAGGATATATTTAATGATATTATATATTATACCATAATGGAATTAAAACAATATTATGTATCATTATGTTTTAATTCCATTAAATATGAAATAGAAATGGAAGTAGCGTTCATGCGTACGTACGGCTTACCGTCTCCATGAACGGTACATTTCATTTCTTATCTCAAAATATTATGTAATATTATAAGTACATATATATAATGGATATATATGTAATATATTACATAAAAATTATGGATATCATTCTGGAATTATAATATATATATATCTATCATTTTTTTTAATTCCATTAATATGACAAAAAAATGAAAGTAGCGTTCATGCGTACGTACGGCCTACCGTCTCCATGAACGGTGCTTTTCATTTTTTATCTCCAAATGATATGGAATAGTATGAAATGAATATTTACTGGATATATATGATATTTTAATCATTAATACTATTCTGGAAATTATTTACTTATAACTACCTGAGCAATCTTTTTTTTAGACAAGTTCATTTTTGACTCATGTACCAAACATCGGAAAAAACGTCTGATATGAACTAAAATTATTAAACAATTATTATAACATTATAATATGTGATATGAACTGAATAATAATCTCTAAAGGAGGTACTTAGGCAATTATTAATTGACCAAAGTTTATTATTCAGGAATATAAAGAAACGAACAAGGCAAGTTGGATTTGAGGTAAGGGATCTTACTCCCCTCTTTCTTTTTAAGTACACTCTTTTATGTCATTCCCTCTAAAGATAATAATTCTTGTTATTGGGATGTTATTTTATATTACAATTACTGTAATTTTTATTTTCGTGTGATGAGAGACCCTATTCTCTCTCATCAATCCATTTTGGAAGTTTTGAGCGGCGCCGTTAGGCTGCCGAATTTTCGTAAGAGATCTAATCTCTCTTTTTTTTAAGTACTCTCCTTTATGTCACTTCTTTTAAGCTCATATTTTTTATTTTGGGGGATTTTATTTTATATTCCTCTTTCTATAAACTTTAAGTTAATATGATGAGATACCCTATTTGATCTCATCAATCCATTTTTGTAAGTTTTATGTGGCGCCGTTAGGCTGCCGAGTTTTCGTAAGGGATTTTTCATCTCACTTTTATTCCCGTGATATTTATGCTACATTTGCCACAATTTCCCTTGAGTGGTGTATGTACTTCCCATTATTCTACTCTTTGTGTAATATAATTTCGTTTATGAGTATTTACATCAATGATTTATTGTCCTTCTTTCATGGGGTGTATGTTTTGAAAGATACCCAAGTCGGTAAGGGAACCTTTCACCCTCCTCTTTTTTAAAAGACTTCTTTTGTTGGGTCTTTTAATTGACATATTGTTATGTAGGGATATATTCTCATATATCCTTATTGATGTAAATTTTATGTCCAAGTGATGTGATACACTTTTTTTCTCTCATCAACTCATTTTGATGTGACACCGTTAGGCTGTCAAGGGAACTTCTTAACCCAATTTCGATTTCTTTGGGTTCAACATGTAGTTATTGAATATGTCATCCTTTGAATATGTGTGAATGACGTTTTATTATTTTACACTTAATATCCACTTATATTTGGTGTATTCGTTTGTCACACATAATTATTTAATTGATTTATCCTTAAACCAAGGATACCGTCTTTGTATGGGACTTCGTCTCAATATCCTTTCATTGAGGCATATTTTATTTTATACACAACTTTCTTTTATACGGTGTATAAACCTATTTGACTTTTACGTTTATTCAAAAGGAATATTTTTTATATGAAGTGTTTACTAAATGGAAAAAGGGAATGTTTTTGTCGTACGTATGCGGCGACAATGACTTTTCCGCCGCCGTGACCATTATTTGAGTTTCGGCTTCCTCTACAAGCCATACTTTTTTTTAAAAGAAAAATAAATACCATGTTTTACTTTTCTTTTATTTTGGTATTGAAAATGGTTTTCATAATGTTTTTATATCAATGTGTTGTATTTATATCTTGTGATTGAAAGGTGGAAATGTTATGTTTCCTTTATGCATGTTTTATGTGATATGATTATGTTGAGGTTCTTGGGAATTATTATGAAAACGGGTGGTTTCGTGATAAACTAAGGGAGGGTGAGCCCGATATAGCTCTCCAATGCATTGGGTAACGCGAAGGAGTGAAACATTAAAGTTTCTCCGAAGAGATTTAGGGAATATACTGTGATGGGTATTCCAAACGTAACCAAGAGGGTTACTCCCTACGTAAGAAAGTTATGAATGCCTCAAGTAACCTTTTCTGTCTTATGATTTTTACGATTTATTCATGATTTGATGAGGTATGTTAAAGTGGATATGTTTTATGGGTAAAGTATGATTTCATTCTTATGTATATATGAACTCATGTTTCCTTTCCATATTTTTATAACCCTTACTGAGATTTTTATGATCATCCCAAGTTTTTGAAATGTTTTTCATAGGTCAAGGGAAAGGTACATGACGTGATGATAGTGTCAAGGTTGTGTCAAGAAAGAATCCGTGTTTTATTTTAAATATGTTTCCGTTGATGGAAAGAATGAATACTGTCTTTTATGTAACCACTTTGTTTAAATGTGGAATGAATGCAAGTTTCATGATCTAATTCTCTAAAACTCTAAACCTGAAAAGATCCTCAATGTGTAATCTTGTAACAACTCAATATTAAGTAAAGTTTAAGGTTGGGGCCTTATAGTTGGTATCAAAGGTCGGTTTAGATAACATTAGAGGTTAGGGTATTCTTTAAGCATAAGTGACATTACCATAATGGTTAGGATTTCAGAAAGAGTCCTAGTTTTAGATAAAGTGAATGAGTAAGTGTATCTTAGTGTTTACCTTCCTCATTAGTACATGATGGTTTTGTTGATATACTCACACTGACATTTCTATTTTTAGTGAATGGATGGATCTAGCAGGCACCAAAGAGACAACAATTTTGAAGGAAACTGTGGTGGCTCTATGATTAAGATACTAGATAAAATGGGGGATTCAATGAGGAAACTCGTGGTTGTTCTAAACCAACTATCAAGGAGTCATGATCAACCACTTGAACCTTGGTATTATCTTTAATGCATCATGTACGAGATGACCAATCCATGTGGAAGTTCAGGTAATAATTATAAAGGTAACCATTATAGTTTATATGATCTTTACTTTTGAGGTAATTATGGGTTATTATATGATATGCTGGAAAATGAAAGGCATGAGATAAACTTGAGGTTAAAATATGTTATGATCATTTTTGATGATTTTATCTCTTTTTGGGGAATGATTTAAGAATTATATAGTTTTGGGAAAAGGACAACACGTAGACCGTGTGACAACCCGTCGCGTCGGACAAAGCTGCGGGAATCAAACCCAAAACCAAAGTACGACTGGTATTTATCGCCTACCACTGGACTACGCGAAGTCCATGGTTAGTTTGACCGATTCTTTTTAGTCAGATGATTTTATGAATTAAGAGTATGTTGATTTTGGGTTATTTATGAAAATGATTAACCTATCATGGAGGATATGTGATTAGGTTAATTACTTTTCAATACGAGACTTTAGGAGCAACTGATATTGTTTGGAGATAAATGTTACGATTTAACTTGGAAGACTATGTGACTAAATCCTTCAAATATTTTGGTTTCAATCTTATATTGGTTTACTTTGAAGAATTTTATGGACAAATTTTTTATCGTATGGTCCTCGTTGAACTTTGGATTTTGTTGGACAAATTTTGAGATTAAGAATAGATTTTCTTTTTATAAAGGGGTATCCTTTTTAGGATTATCTGACCTTGTACTAACCTTTCTAGTTTTGGTTTTGGTTAAAGCCTAAAGACATGGGATGTATATAGTTCTCTTTTGTGGATTACGCGATTCTCTATAAGTTGATTATAGTACTCTTAATGCGAACAAGTCTCCCTAAATACTCGTCTTTTGGAAAAAATATGAGTTTGATTAAGGAATCTTGTAAAAGTTGAAAGTCAAAATGATAAGTGATTATGTTTCCTTATGAATAAATTCCTCAATAAAAATTAACTTAAAACAAAAATGTTTTCTATTAAATTCTCCTACTGGGGAACCCAACACCGTTTAACCCATCACAAGTTTGTGATTTTCTTATTGTTAACTTTCTCCTAAACATGTTTTATATCACTCTCCATCAGAACATGACCCTATGTTTTCTCCTCCATGTCCATGTTTTCCTACATGGAGTCCTAGTATGGGTTAACTCGGGTGACCTCTGTACTTATCTTTCTTTATTTTAAAGTGATTGTTTTACCGACTCTTGCTCCGATGTGGGACTTTCAAGGATGTTTCCAAGCACAATTTTAAAATTGCGAGGACACAATTCCCAAAAGGGGGGAAGGATGTAACACCCCAGGTAAATAAAGAAAATGACATTTTTATATTTATCCATATTTGTGAATAAAATTTTAATATGACTTTAAAGGGGACGCTATGCTCGATGGCATACCCAACACACAACAATGAGTTTCTTGGGAATCTTACGTTGCACTCTAATAAAAAAATAATATTATTTTAAATGGTAGTTAACATGTAGCCGTTTTATTGGCGGTAATGGATAGAGATAACTAAAATATGATTATATATGTTTTTTAATGTTTTTACATTTATCCAATAAAAGATAAAGGCATAAAATACGGAAATAATTCGATTTTAGGCGTATATGCCCTAGTTTTCACTAAAGGTTCACTTATCGCCTTTTGATGGAGAACCGTCATTAAATATAGTTTTTTTCACTCTTATACATCATTTTGGACCAAATAAAACTCTTCTTAAGAATTGGGACATCAAAATTTACTTTGTGTAAATTTTTGGTATCTTTCTGATAAAGTTCATTTTTTTAAATGAATAGTGTAAAATGTTGTATTTTAATTCAAAACCTCTTTTTAATATAATTTATTTATATGATTAGATTATCTTTTTAATTGGTTTTAAAGTGAAATTAGAATATATTTTTACCATTAAATCCAATAGTGGTTGTTGGAATTAATTTCACTTTGAAATCAGACTTAAACCAGTGTCAATCTTTTGATACTTATTGTTTCATAAAAACACGCTATTTGATCTGACAGCGGGAATTAATTATTAAATTAATTAATGTGACTTATAAGTTTTGAATTTTTTAAAATATACTTCATTTTTTAATTCGTAATATCAAATATAGCTTAGGGTGAATTTTTGGGATTTTTCTGAAAAACTTCAATTTTTGATGAATAGTGAAACCACTAAGTGGTACTTATAAAAACTAATTTTTCCGTTTTAATGAAATTTTTCCATCTTTGTGTTTTTAATTTCAAAAATCCGACATATATGGTTGTAATTAAGAATTAAAATGTGGTTCAATGGGATAAAAATAATTTTTTTGGTGAATAGTAACTTATTAAGTTTTTAATCGCGATTAGAGGTAATTAGTGTAGTTTAAGGTAAAAATAATGTTTTAATAATATGAAATGAACTTGAAACATGTCCTAACTTAATTGGATGTGTCATGTCCGACCAAGAAAACCCATGGGTCAACTTGGGGACCCCATGAAGCCACTTTGGTTGGAAAATGACATTAATATCTTTTTATTTTAAGTTAAAGTAAAAATGAGACAAACATGAAATGTTTTACAAAAACAATTTTTACATGGGGTTATACAAATCAGATTTTTGACTATAAATATTCATTGTAAAGATAAAATGATTTCCTAAATCATAGTATTTTTTTTTATAATTTTTAGACATTAAATAAATTAAATTATTTATGACATCATGATGATGCAGCGATGACCTCATTATTTAACGATTTAAATAAAATGGAAAGATAATGTAATATCTAAGACCTAAACATGTCCAAAACCTATTGGATGAGTGGATTTAGAACCCTTATCACCTTATCTTCGAAATAAATCAATGTGGGACCTTTAAAATCGGAAACTTTTTTGAAAATAAAGTAACATTTTGCATCTTTACAAGAGTGCCCCTCCTCTCCTATTATAAAAAGCCCCCACCCCTACCTCCTTACCCACACTCCCAAAGCCTTTGGATCGTCCAAACTATGCCCATTTTGTCTCTACACTTCCCTCTCTTACTCCTTGAAGCCTCACTTTGGGCATAAGTCTTCCCAAGGAAGCCTTTGAGCTCAAACCAAAGAGAGTTACCTGATTTTAAGGTAATGTCTTCACTTGAGTACTTTTGTATTATTTTGCTTCTCCAACCCACTAAACTCTTTTTATTCATTTCTTTTGTAACAAATAAAGTATCATAAATATACTAGGATGTTGTTATAATAATTATTCGAGCTACACTTTCACACACCTACATCTAATGGTTAAAGAACATACTGTTTCCGTGGATGGAGAATTTCGGCCTCCCGAAACGATGATTGTTCAACATTCTTTTAACACATTCAAAGGTGGACATTAAGATGACACTATATTTATATATGATATATAATATTTTTATGTTTTACTTAATCTTCTGCATTTTTCATTTTGGTCATACCTTTATGGTTTCCATTATGGGTAAACGTGATATCTTCATTTAAGGAAGTGCGGACTACCGCCCCCTCAAAGTGATTTGATTCGTTAATACCATATGTGGTACGTATAAAGGATATATTTAATGATATTATATATGATACCATAATGGAATTAAAAGAATATTATGTATCATTATTTTTTAATTCCATTAAATATGAAATAGAAATGGAAGTAGCGTTCATGCGTACGTACGACTTACCGTCTCCATGAACGGTACATTTCATTTCTTATCTCAAAATGTTATGTAATACTATAAGTACATATATATAATGGATATATATGTAATATATTACATAAAAATTATGGATATCATTCTGTAATTATAATATATATATATCTCTCATTTTTTTTAATTCCATTGATATGACAAAAAAATGAAAGTAGCGTTCATGCGTACGTACGGCCTACCGTCTCCATGAACGGTGCTTTTCGTTTTTTATCTCCAAATGATATGGAATAGTATGAAATGAATATTTACTGTATATATATGATATTTTAATCATTAATACTATTCTTGAAATTATTTACTTATAACTACATGAGCAATCTTTTTTTTAAACAAGTTCATTTTTGACTCATGTACCAAACATCGGCAAAAACGTCTGATATGAACTAACATTATTAAACAATTATTATAAAATTATAATATGTGATATGAACTGAATAATAATCTCTAAAGGAGGTACTTAGGCAATTATTAATTGACCAAAGTTTATTATTCAGGAATATAAAGAAACGAACAAGACAAGTTGGATTTGAGGTAAGGGATCTTACTCCTCTCTTTCTTTTAAGTACACTCTTTTATGTCATTCCCTCTAAAGATCATCTTTCTTGTTATTGGGATGTTATTTTATATTACACTTACTGTAATTTTTATGTTCATGTGATGAGAGACCCTATTCTCTCTCATCAATCCATTTTGGAAGTTTTGAGTGGCGCCGTTAGGCTGCCGAATTTTCGTAAGAGATCTAACCTCTCTCTTTCTTTTTAAGTAATCTCCTTTATGTCACTTATTTTAAGCTCCTATTTGTTATGTTGGGGGATGTTATTTTATATTAATCTTTCTATAAAATTTAATTTAATATGATGAGATACCCTATTTCATCTCATCAATCCATTTTTGTAAGTTTTATGTGGCGCCGTTAGGCTGCCGAGTTTTCGTAAGGGATTTTTCATCTCACTTTTATTCCCGTGAGATTTATGATACATTTGCCAAAATTTCCTTTGAGTGGTGTATGTACTGCCCATTATTCTACTATTTGTGTAATATACTTTCGTTTATGAGTATTTATATCAATGATTTATTGTCCTTCTTTCATGGGGTGTATGTTTTGAAAGATACCCAAGTCGGTAAGGGAACCTTTCACCCTCCTCTTTTTTAAAAGACTTATTTTGTTGGGTCTTTTAATTGACATATTGTTATGTTGGGATATGTTCTAATATATCCTTATTGATTTAAATTTTATGTCCAAGTGATGTGATACACTTTTTATCTCTCATCAACTCATTTTGATGTGACTCCGTTAGGCTGTCAAGGGAACTTCTTAACCCAATTTCGATTTCTTTGGGTTCAACATGTAGTTATTGAATATGTCATCCTTTGAATATGTGTGAATGAACTTTTATTATTTTACACTTAATATCCACTTATATTTTGTGTATTCGTTTGTCACACATAATTATGTAATTGATTTATCCTTAAACCAAGGATACCGTCTTTGTATGGGACTTCGTCTCAATCTCCTTTCATTGAGGCATATTTTATTTTATACACAACTTTCTTTTATATGGTGTATAAACCCCTTTGACTTTTACGTTTATTCAAAAGGAATATTTTTTATACGAAGTGTTTACTAAACGTCAAAAGGGAATGTTTTTGTCGTACGTATGCGGCGACAACGACTTTTCCACCGCCGTGACCATTATTTGAGTTTCGGCTTCCTCTATAAGCCATAATTTTTTTTAAAAGAAAAATAAATACCATGTTTTACTTTTCTTTTATTTTGGTATTGAAAATGGTTTTCATAATGTTTTTATATCAATGTTTTGTATTGATATCTTGTGATTGAAAGGTGGAAATGTTATGTTTCTTTTATGCATGTTTTATTTGATATGATTATGTTGAGGTTCTTGGGAATTATTATGAAAACGGGTGGTTCCGTGATAAACTAAGGGAGAGTGAGCCAGATATAGCTCTCCAATGCATTGGGTAACACGAAGGAGTGAAATGTTAAGGTTTCTCTGAAGAGATTTAGGGAATATACTATGATGGGTATTCCAAACGTAACCAAGAGGGTTACTCCCTACGTAAGAAAGTTATGAATGCCTCAAGTAACCTTTTATGTCTTATGATTTCTACGGTTTATTCATGATTTTATGAGGTATGTTAAAGTGGCTATGTTTTATGGGTAAAGTATGATTTAATTCTTATTTATATATGAACTCATGTTTCCTTTCCATATTTTTATAACCCTTACTGAGCTTTTTATGCTCATACCAAGTTTTTGAAATGTTTTTCACAGGTCAAGGGAAAGGTACATGACATGATGATAATGTCAAGGATGTGTCAAGAAAGAATCCGTGTTTTATTTTAAATATGTTTCCATTTATGGGATGAATGAATACTGTATTTTATGTAACCACTTTGTTTAAATGTGTAATGAAATGCAAGTTTCATGATCTAATTCTCTAAAACTCTAAACCTGAAAAGATCCTCAATGTGTAATCTTGTAACAACTCAAGATTAAGTAAGGTTTAAGGCTGGGGCCTTATAAAAATTTTGTGAGATATTTATGGATATTTCTAAGGATATGTCTTGGGACATTTATAAGAATGAATCAATGTATAGGAAAATGTAGTATAATTTGTTTAAAGGATAAAGATAGTGTCTTAAAATAAATTATATCTCGATATAGATACTACAAGTGGTCATGGATCTGACATAGACGTATTTGGGGATAATAAATCTAAAAATTGTTCATTGATTTGGTCTCTATAATCTCCTAGTGAATAAAAAGGGGTTTTTCTACACATATTATTTGACACTCCAATGAGATATTCTTTGGGAATTGAAAAACTAATTACTAACCATTATGAAGGATTTGAATAAATATATAGGATATTTATATGGTGTTATAGATTGAAAATAAGGCTCCATGATTTAAACATTATATAAGTTATTTTCAATGAATATGTGGTTTATCACTATGATTATTGTTTATTAGACTATTAACATTTGTTTTATACAATAGAGGGAACCAAAAGGAATTGGATTAATATTGACTTTTATTGACAATATATTGATGAAAAAACATATTGGTAGATTAATAGAGTGAATTATATTATGATTATTCATAACTACTTAGCATGATATATGATGAACAAAATACACTATAACCAACTATGACACTCATAAGAGAATATTAGGGTAGATTTCAATGAGATCTTAGGTGTTGGTGAACATAAAGAAAATAAGTCTCAATTTTCAATATGATAACAATGTTGGAATAATCCACCCAAAAAATTTCTAAATAAAATAACAATATATTTTATATTGGAAGAATATGGGCACGTAACAAGAAATTGGTGAGTAAAAATTAAAAGTTTAGTTAAAATATGGGATGAGAATATTGTTTTCTTTATGTCATAATAAATGGTTTAATATTACAAATATCGAAAGTATGGGAACTATAAAATTTTATGTTATAGGTAGAAATCTCATGATGTGATTCTACAAGGTCGCATAATTAGTGGTTATAATAGAGATGATGAAGAGATAAAAAATTAAATATGAATGGTTTGTGTTATATCTCTAT
This sequence comes from Viscum album, assembly GCA_963277665.1. Taxonomy (NCBI): domain Eukaryota; kingdom Viridiplantae; phylum Streptophyta; class Magnoliopsida; order Santalales; family Viscaceae; genus Viscum; species Viscum album. The sequence goes on from OY728142.1 coordinate 287,467,871, forward strand.
TGTTTATGTTAAAACTAAGAAATATGAATAAATTTATATTTATAAATGTTAATAAATGATTCATATTTCATATTATAAGAAATGGGTATTATAAAATTGGTGGATGAATCCTAGTTAATGATTAATGAATGAAGTGTAATGATTAAATATTTTATTTATTAGAAATAAATAATTATAAATTATATATTGTGTTTTTATTCGGAATTTTAAAGAATATTTTGAATTGTACTAATGACCTAGAATAGTGATTTAACGGAAAGGTGATATTTTAGTGACAAAACATGATTAAGGAAATATATCCCATAATATAATCCTCATGATCAGAAAACTGTTTTTAGTTTTTGATAATGAGATTATTGATATGGATAATATAATATTGATTTTATTGACGAACCCAAAAATGATTAGTGATTTTTTATAAAGTGGTATATGTTATCAGTGATGTAGTTTTCAAAATATTTGGATTTATTGAATATAATAAATAATATGTAGTATTATTTAAGTAATGAGGGAAAATTTTGTTAATTCATTGATGATTTATGGTAGATATGAGTTTTACTATGTTTTAGAATAATACATAATCAACGTATTTAGATATTTGTTATTTTTCCAAAAAGAGATAGTAATTGAAATTAGGGTGATTAATGCTAGGTATATTTTGGGAAATTTATAGACATTATTTTTAATTTTTTTAATTTAAATGTTGGCAAGACATAGAGCGGCCTTAAGTTTATATTATTCTTGAAATGGATTAATATTAACACTTTATGTTATTAGAAAACATGTTCTAATAATTTTTTTCACTAATAACAAGAGAAATAAGGAATGAATTATCATTTTTTGTATATTATGAACCACTAGTTCATTAGGAATAAATAATTCCTCTTAATTTAATAATGTAAAAATGCAATGTGGAAATTTATGAATATACAACCAAATGAAGAGATTTTTCTTATTAAATGGAATGAAATCAAGTAAGAATATATTTTTGTATAAATTACTCAACTTTATGAAAATGACCAGTAAATTAAATGTTTTCACATTTCCCTAATTAATATTGATATCATTGACTATTTTCACACCCCTTTGTTTTATAGTTTTATGATTTCTAATTTTTACATATCGTTCACTTTCTTGTGATCAATGACCTATAAAATTTTGCATCATTAATTGGACATTATGTTTTTTTACATGTCCACATATTCCCTTATCACATATGTTCACCTATTTGAAACCTATATATGATTACTCATGATGAGAACTGAACATTTATTTATCTATTTAAATGATTATTTTTATTAAATTTTTTTATGATGTCAGAATCCCAAAAACGTAGATTCAAATATTAATAAATTTTTTACTAAGAAAAAGTTTAAACTCTGGGGATGAAATTTCTATAATGTGGTAGAATGTAACACCCTGTGATTTTGTGAAATATATTTTTTCAAATAAATGTAATATTTTTCATATTTTTTCATTACATTTAACACAATGTTTATATTTTATTATATGAAATACTATGTATATCTTGTGGTACATGTAACACTGAGTGTATCTTTTATTACATGAAACATTGAGTCTAAGTAGATGGTGACATAACATTGAAGTATTATAATTTAGTGTGATGATTATAACCATACCATTTCAATGGTGAGTATAAATAAGATTAACTAAAATTTTAAAATATATGGTTTACAACTATACATATAAGGAATTATTTAGTGACCAATTATTTAGAAATGAAATTAAAAACCATTTGAATTTTTTTTTAAAAGATATTTTTATGTGTTAAAAATGTTTAGCAGAAATAAATTTAAAAAATATGTTTTTTGAATTATATTAATGAAAATTATATATTATATATGAAGTACATTTTTTAAAATTCCTCTTATTTGTTTTCTAGACATGTGACAACAATAAATCCAATTTTACAGTTAAAAAATATATTTTTCTAAAAATTAGTTTTTCCCTTTTGTAGAGTTATGTTAAAAATTAAAATTTTCACTTTAGAGAATTTATTTGAAATATTATATTTTAATTTTATAAATAATCATACCAAAATAATTTGGAGCTATTTTTTTATAAATTTAATAAAAGATTATATTTTCATTGAATATTGCAAAATACATGTTTTTATTAATAAACATTATTTTTTTTCAAATTATATAGAAGATAAATATTATATTAATATTTTTTTAAAAGTAAAATTAGTTCAACTATATATCTATTAAACCATTTTATGTCATTATATTCATCTTCATATTGAATTTTGGCTTAAAAATGTTCTAAATTTCATAATCATTTATCATTAGAAAATTACTTTTTCATTGCGTCTATAGGATTAATTTTAAATTTTATTATACCAATTATGTGAATCAAATTTGTAAAAATAAAAAAAATTGTTAATAATAATTTAAAATATTTAATAATATAGGATTGGTTGTTGGTCATAATAAATATTATAGATATTAAAAATGAAATACTGTGGCTATGGTTAAAATGGGTTTATTGGGGGTTAAAAAAAACACAAGCGGTAAATTAACTCTAGAACCCTTTTCAGCACTTATTAGATGGTCATAATTCAACAATATTACTTCAAACATAATATGGTGCCCTGTTTTTGTGCCTTTTTTGTGTAGAAAATATGGGCAGTCCTTTTTATATTGAAAAATTATAAGTGTTCAAGTAACAAATGTGGGCACACATTTTTATTTTGACAAATTACAGGGGTTCCACTAATATAAATTATAAAAGGAAACCCCTATCCTATCCTCTTAACACCTAAAAATAAAATTTTATAGGCCTATAACTACTACAATAATTTCATTCATTTAATCCCCAAACTATTGCATACTTTTTTTCTTATGAATCCCTCTTATAAATAATTAAGGTGTAAACCTTAGGAGGCTCAGTAAAGAAAAGGTAAACTTTTTATAATTATATTTTCATTTTATTTATTTTTCAATAATAATTAATATTATTAAAATATTATAAAATTATAACACCATTATATCCCATATACAAATATATTATTTTGTTAATGGAATAAATTAAATCTATTTCCACTTCTATCATAAGGGAAAGAAAATACTCATGCTTGTGTATGACGGACTACCGTATCAGGAACTGATGTTATGCTTTTTCTATCAACGCCTCAATAGGATAGATATAATGATGTATTTAATGTTTATATATAATATTAATGATGTTATTATACATCTATAATTATAATAACACATATAAATTATTACCTCCAAACCCATTATAAAATAATGGTGTCGCTCATGTGTATGGGGAACTACCGCCTCATTAATCGATGTGATGTCTTTTTAATTCATGTTTTAGTAGGATGGTTAAATGGATAGATTAAATGAATATATATATTTAAATATATTATTTTAAACCTAAATATACATATATAATAATTATATCACATATATATTATTGTCTTTTATTCTGTGGGGGATATAACAACTACATTCATTTGTATAGTGGACTACTACCATGCAAAGGAACAAGATTTTTTTATCACTAAATATTTGAATGGAAGTTAATTAGGGTAATTTTATTTTATATATGTGATATATATGACATAAAAATGATTTTATAAAAAATTATATTATTTAACTTTATTTCATTTCATCCATTTAGTAACTCTAATTATCATTCATTCGTACGTATGACCTACCATCTCCATGAACAATGTATCTCATTTTCTCTCTAAGAAATTTATGGATTATTCTAAACAAATATATATCAAATATATATGGTATTTATATCATGGTTATTTTTTTTTGATATTATGGAACTGTGATCCATGTAAGAGCACAAAAAATAATAAATCAAAAAAATACATGAAAAACAAAGAGGTTATTATCTGAAACATGATTTAAACATATAATTGATATTAAATGGATAATAAATTATAATAAGTAAATAATATATGGTATGATATATATAAACATGTTTCATTGATATATTTATAATAAAATTATATTTATTATACAGGATGTTTTAATGTGTCTGAATGAAGTAGATGCTTAAGGTAATGGATTTCTAGTATCTCTTTTATTTCTTGGAGACAAATGAAAATTCAAAACTCAATTCTTTTTGATGGAGTACATACATCCCCTTTTACATGTAAAATTTTGAATATAATTTTTTTCATGATATTTTATTTTTTCCTTTTATGTTTTTCTTCATTGGGTCTTATAATAAAAAATATTAATAAAGGAATAAGGGATTTTTATCTCAAATTTCCTTCCTTGAGACATTTTAGTGTTTATAAACTTATCATTATTTATAAGGTGTACATCAATACCCTATGAAATTTAATATAATCAATTTTTTTATTCTTAATAAATTTTGTATCATTTATTATTTCATGGAGATTATGATTTAGTGTTACCAAAGTTGTAATGTTTTATTATTACAATCTCATTGATTATAATTTCTCTTTAAGTTTATGATTTACATATTGAAATAATTGGATCCATATTGAAATAATATCCGGAACATTATTATCATTTGGTTATGTGATGAGGATACATGTTTTACTTTTATTTTTCATTCTCTATGTACACATGTTTCAATAATAACATTTGTAATGAAAACATATATTATATCTCCCTTTAGTTAAAACCCCCTTTTTCATTCATATACATGTTTTTTAAATATCATTTTATTTGAATTATTATATATTTCTAGTAAATAAATTTTTACTCATGTTTGGAATTTTAAAAATGGTTTTAAAATAAATATTCATGTCATTTTAGAAACCAATGTCCATTTGAATTTTACTGAAGACTTGAATATGATATTTTTTTAATCCTTACATCATGAGAATTATTTTACTCCATCGGGAAAAAAAGTTATTTGAGTATTTATTTATCAATATAAATGAATATTTTTTATGAAAAGGATTGCAATTATTTTAGATGTTTTAGTTATATGAATTTAATTTTCCAAGTGAATATGATATTTTCTATACTAAATGTATTAAATTGTTTTAAATATTCCATTATATGTTTCCAAATATATTTTGAAATATAAAATAATTTTGAAAAAAATTTCAGTTTTAATTTTTTTTCCATAATGGAAAAGATATTTCTCCCATAAAATGTTCCATATGATCTATAAAAATAATTTTCCACTTAAGATGCCAAACATTAATGATATTTATTCTTTAATAGAGATATTATTCAAGGCTAAATTTATTATTATCTATCTAGATGGTATATTTTTATGATGACCAGATACATATGATACTCATTTATCATCCATATGTTATACCATGATAAAATTATTATGAACCCAACTTCTTTTTCAATGGGTTATTTTTTTATTATGGAATATAAAAAATGATTGTGATACATGTTTCTTTATATAGGTTATGTTTTGATAAAATTTTTATAAACTCCTTTTTTTAATGTGTTATGATACAATGGATTTTATAGGATCTTATGGAACATATATATCTTAATTTCATTATGTGATGGAGGTTAAATTATAACTATGCATGGTGGTAACATTATAACCAATGGAAATGGTCACGTTATAATGAAGAGGGTTGGGCCCTATATCTCCTTCTAATTAATAGGGTAAATAATGATATCTCATTATATAAATAAGACTAGAATAGGTAGTTAACCAAGTTCAGTATGGAACCCCATACACTATAAGAGTATTGGGAGTGATCAATAAAAACTATAATGGTTTGCAGAGTGAACCCATTCAACTATTATTATCTTAGAAATGATAATTAAACTATTAATAAACATATTTTTATGCTTCTATGTTTTCAAAAAATCTATTATATATATAATTTTTATGATCTCATGGATTAAGATCTTTGATTCCATTATGATTATTTTTTTTGAAATTCTATGATTTATTTTGTGAGTCATGATTATTTTATATAATATACAGGGAATGGTTTTTATATTTTTATTATGAAGTTATCATACTATTGTAATCTCGATATGTTGATATATCCCTTATTTAACTTTACTGAGAATATTAACCCACACATTTATATGTTTCCTTTCCATAGGTTATGAGGAAAGGTATTGTGTATGATATATATAACAAGGTTGGTAGTTATGAATTACCTAGTGAGATTTGACGTATCAAACGTATGGATGAGTTGTTCATGTGTCCAGGATTCCTAAATAACTAGACCTAGATAATTATAGCAATGATAAATAGGGTTTTTAATGAATATATATCTAATAAGATGTAATATTTATGTAAAACGAGTTAGGGTCTTTACACGCTCCCTTCCATTTATCGGGTAATACATGCCTTATAATCATCTCTCAAATTCCTTCATTATAAAATATCATATAGTTATGATATGAGACAAGATTACACAACCAATTTCCTTTCATGGGTTATTATAATGTTTATACCTTATTATTGATTTCATTATGTGTATAAGATATTCATGTACATGATTTTAAAGTGATGGGTGGGTATTTAATTATATATCCCTCTCATGTGTTGGGTAATGTTTTAGTCTCATATGACATCTTCTATGGGATTAGGGGTGAACCTTGTAACACCCCATGATTTTTATGAGAGATATATATATATATATATTAATTTCTCTGATGTATAGTGTTATACACTACACCAATATAATATTTCACTACATGAAAAAACATCTTATTTTTCTTTATATGCAACACTATTCCTGGATATTGATACACACAAGTTTGAGTTCTTTTAATAGATTTCAATTTTCACAAGACCGAGTTTAAGAAAACAACTAAATATTATTATGATACCTTACAACCTAGACATTATAATAGAGAGTATGAATAATATTAACAGAATTGTGAAAATATTTTTTAAACATTTATATGTAATAAATTATTTGATTATAAATTATTTAAAAATTAAAATAAAAACCTTTTAAATAAAAGGGACTGATTTTCTAAATAACTATTTCAATGAAAATAGGTGAGTTTGTAAAATAATAAAATCAATATTGATTGATTTTAGTAATGAAATATATATTTAATATATTCTATATAATATTTAAAATTCATCTTATATTTTTATAGGCATCTAATATTAACCAATTGATTTTTTCGGATGAAAAAAGTATTTTTCTAAATATGCACTTTTGTAGCCTTTTGATGGAGCCCCCATTTTAAATTTATTTTTAACACTTTTGTATATGATAATTTAAACACATAAAATTCTTATTTGGAATAGGGATATAAAAATTTACTTTTTATGCCTTTTTGTTATATTTCTGATAATTTTCTTATTTTGATGAATAGTAAAAATATACTGAATTTAAATTGAAAAAAATTTATTCATCGAAATAATTTAAATTGTTATGTAATACTATTTATTTGTTTTAGAATATAAATTGATTGTATATTTATCATTTAATATAATTTAGGTCATTAAAATTTCATTAAAATTGAATTTTGATGTAAAACATTTCAATCTTTTGAAATGTTTTTACTTTTATTACGTGTTTTCTCCTTTAGACAATGAAATTAATAAAAATTAACTAACATAACATATATTATTTGAATATTGAAAAATATATTTCATATATTTAAATAGTAGTTCCAAATTATAAAAATTTATTTCTTTTTTTGTCATTATGAATAGTAACTTTTAGAAATATTATTAATATGGTAAAAAGACCAATCCGGTAATTAACGGTGAAAATAAAATTATAAAATTTCTCCGATACGATGACTAATATCATTTTATGAGTTTAATTAAACATAAATAATCTTTGGGTGGAATGTGTATCATTTAGAAGCCACTTGGATGTTTTTAGGACATTTAATGTATTTTATTTAATAAAAACTTAAAGATGTCTTACTCAAATTTTACTAATTATATTATTTTTAATATAAATATATATAGATTTTAAATTAATATATAAAGACACATATTAATGTTAAAATATTTTTCTTTTTCATGGCAATATATTTGTAATTTTTATGAAATAAATAAATACCTTAAAGGCTTATATAAGGACGATGAAAATATTTTTGAACTGATGGAAAATAAATAAAATAATTTTAATTAAAATGATAATAACCATTAAAAGACCAAATAACATAGAAAAATCCTATTATATAAACATATCATTACCATAATCATCCATGTGTCTAATTATTGACCATTTGGGGTGACATGGAAATTATTCTGTCAATTAAAATATTTTATCTAAAGTAATGTTGAAGTTGTCACATTCATGTTTTGATAAATATAAAAATCTTAATATTGGATTTTATAGAATATATATTAGACTATAATTAATATTATAAAGTATAGATAATATATATTAATCATCATATTGTTTTTAAATTTTATTCCAAAAAATATTATTAAACAATCCCACAAAATTGAGGTAGTAATTATTTTATTAATGGAAATATCAAATAAATAATATTAAAAATATACAAAAATATATAAGTTGGGACAATTAATATATGACACAAATTTTTTGTATGACCTTGAAGTATTAGAAATATAATGGAAATTTTTCATTTAAGTTAACCTATTATTTTAATGTTTTCAAAAATCAATTAATTGAATAGTTTCATAATTGATACTATTGATTGTTTATCCAAATAATTGTTTATTAAATTATTAAAAAAAATCCTAAATCATATTTAATAATACCAAATATTTATTATAAGATCTAAAATATTCTAATTTTTTCAATTAGGATTTAATTTAAATTAAATAATTAAAAATTCAACTCTTTTAATATCAAAAAATTTGTTACCTTGTTTAAAATTAATATAGAATAACCATGGATTAATTAAGTTGATATGGTTAAAAGTGATAGAAAACTAGTATAAAAGTTATTTTTTACTATATTATAACCTTATATCATATCATATTATAAATTATGACATTTTGGTGGATTTTTATTATGGTTTGATTTTATTATTATTTAATATATTTGGAGATTCCAAAAGTTCCCCACACCACAATTATAAAAAGGAACCATATCCCCTATTTCATAACATCACTATGATCCTCTATGATAATCCATACCTACAATAATCACCTTCTCAAAATTCCTCTCCACATTTTAGAGGTTATAGTATTCTCAAAAGACCAACCCTAGTGTCTCTAAGAGGATATCTAGTTAGAGTTTTCCAAAGAAGAGGAAGACTCCTTTACCGACTGTATCAAGATCATTTATTCTTCTACATCCAATTAATATATAGTATATATTACAATTTAATAACTATAGTAACAATTATATACTAATATATTAAATAAAATTATAGTACAACCATATTACCTTTTATCCATCCTAGGAAAAATGAAACCACCACGTGTGCATACGTATGGATTATTGTCTCCATGCCATGGTGAAATTTGTTTTTCACAACATTATTTTGATTTTTATCAGGATTCAAATAATATACATATATAGTGACTCAAAAATGATATTGATTCTATAATAGAAAATATATCATCTACTTCCAAACTCGTTAATATTAAGGAAAAGATACTATTTCTCGTGCGTACGTACGACCTACAGTCTGCACGACGCGATGCGATTCATTTCCATGTGAACCATTCATTCATGATTTTATAAAGTTATATAATGAGTAAAGATGATATATATAACCTTAAAATAATTCTATAACTGATGAAACTATATCGTATATAAAATAATTAAGGCTCATATGACCAACAATGCATGTGAAAATGAAGTATTTAACACATTAAAGAAATGAAAAAATAAAATATTATTAAATGGGTGATAATATGATCATATATGATATCATAAATATAAATTTTTTTCAAGAATAAGTTAATAAAATTATTTAAACAAATATATAGGAGGTTTAGATACATACCAATGGAATCGAAACATAAGTAAGTGGTTATTTTTGGCTCACCTTTATTTTTGCGCGACACATTATGTATACAATACTTGTTTCTTCTAAGTGGTGTATATACTACCCATGAATGTATTTTATGAGTATTTTCCCGAATATTATTTTATTGTAACTTTTTTATTTATTTCATATCGAATATGATTCTATTAATTATTAAGTGATGTGTATTTATTTAAAATCAATTTAATATTTAGAATAGTTTCATTTTAAGTCTCCATTGGGTAGTATTTATTATCAATATCCAAGTTTTATACAATATTTTTACTAAAATATATTATTATTATCCTATTGATATATAAAGCCATTTTTACCCATTTTTACTTGTTATTACACAGTTTGAAAGGAATATTTCTTTCATTTTCCAAATGAGGTGATTTTGGAATTTTCTAGAAATAGTTAAGAATAAGTTTTTATTTTATCTAATGCTGAATAAAGTGAATTTTACAGTTTCACACAAATTTATTTCATTGATGTTTCCCATAAAACATTAAATTATTATATTTATATAAATTATTTTCTTTCAAATTGTACATCCTTTTAAAGAAAAAAACTTTTTATATGATGAAAGGATATTTTCTTCAAGAATTTTTTTCAAGTGTTATATAAAACATATTTCCTATCTAATATTAAATTAATTGATGTTATATATGATTTAATGGTTAAATTATTTTTGAATGATATTATCCCTATTATTATTTTGATTTTATTATGTTTATGATTAAATGAAATTTATGAAATCCCTTTTTTATAGATCATGTTATGATGGAATGGTTTTATTGAAACCCAATTGTCTTTGATATGATGAATGATTTATTTTCTTATGGCACACATATGTAAGGCTTTCATTATGGGATGGGTGGGACCAAAATAACCATTCAATGCATTGAGTAATTATTTATATTTCATGAGATAGATATGGAAGAGAAAAAAATAATCTCAATTTTGTAATACATGCCTGGAACAAGAAGAAATCTATGTTAATTAATATAGTTATAGAATTGGAAGTAAACCTAATTTAGTTATATAGTGCTAGAATGTGTAGTGGCATCAGTTTAGTTATGGAAATTTTCCACTATGGTGGTCTTGTAAATGATCCATGGAAAATATTGATATGATTTTATTTTATTATGTGTTTTTTAAAATTCCATGTTTTATGCCAAGGCTATTTTCTCATGGCTGATATTCATTTATGATTTAGTCATTATGATATTTCAAAATTTATTCCATGAATTAAGATTTTGATATATGTTATACATCGAATTATTTTCAAATGTTATGCTTGTGTTTTTACATTATTATGTTCCTATAATCTTTAACACTTTCCTTGTTAATCCTTATTGAGAATCTGAACTCACCCTTTTCATATGATTTCTTTTACACATGATATAAATAATGTTTTTAGATAGTAAAACTGAAGGGGAAGTTATTTATGGGATATTTTTAAGACCCATAACTAAATAAGAACAATGTCTTCCATGTTTATAAGGGCAATACATTAATGTGGTATTTGGGTGTGTGTTTTCACAATGCATGAATGATTTCTCAAAAATAATGTAATGTCTATGTACATAAATCTTGGATCATTTGAGTTGGTATGAGATTGAAGGTTTAGTCAACCTTTGAAAACTAGGATGCAAAAACCGTAGTGATATCCCTAGGCCTATTTGTGGGGATATGTCTAGGGATGTATTATAGATAAGTATAATAATAGGTTATAATCCTATAATTTTGGTAACAACCATGACTTACCCAAGATTAAACCCACAGTTATAAAGAATCAAATATTATATGTAATTTTAATTGGTTATGTGATTTCAATATATTATAATTATTTTTTACAACATTTTTTTTGTCTTCAACAATTCAATGAACTAGATAGAACATGTTTTAAATTGAATTATTCAAATGTGGAAAGTATGAGAGTTATGAAAATTGATTTCCTAGGTAGAAATATCCTCGATCGAATCATGAGGTTAGTATGAGTATTGGTTATACTATTGATGATAACAAAATTGTATATGATATGTGAAAGGTATGTGATGTTCTGGCATTATTGATTAAATTAAACCTAAGAATATTGGTTTGATTAAGGTTAAGGAACCTTATAAAATGATATATATTTTACTAAATAATATTATTATGGATCATGAGTAATGTTTGAAGAATAAATTTTGAATATTGAGTTGTATATGTTTCAAAATTCAAGGATTTAGGTATACGAATCATGAGATATATAATTATTTTTTATATACGTTTTCATTAATAATTTGAATGGATATGTTGATTAGTTATAAATAACAAGAAATTTTATTTAAGGGTAAGGTGATATATTTATAGAAACAGAAGATTATAGGAGTGATATCTCTTAATATGTCTCTTATTTTAACATAATTTTATTTGGATAAAGCTTAATAGAATATGAATAATAAATTGGATGATACTAGTCTCTTCAGAACTGATTATGGATTGGTTTTCAAGAGGGTTATGTTTTTAGGGAGGAATTATAAAAATATTTTAGGACTTAAAGAATATATCGAATAAGATTTGTAAAAATAAAAAATGGATGTTTTTAATAAGGTGTATGATAATTCGGGTTATTAATATTACTCAAGAAAATACATGACAAAGGCATTCATATGGTTGGTATGTGTCTATCAAGATATAATTCATGATACATGTCGGTGAAATGTTATGTTAATTTAGTTCACCCCATTATAATGTTTTTGATACTCATATACTAGAAGGATTTTATGGTTATCCATTTAAAGAATTTATAAGTTAAAATTTAGATTTAGTTTTTGAGATTAAATTACTATCTCACCATATGTGTTATTTTTCATATTTGATAACTTTTGGTAAATATTTTGTTTTAAAGACTAATGGAATGACTTATCAATATATGTATCTTTCTCATGATCTCTTAATATTTCAAGAATTCATACTTCAAATTATTTTCATGGAATAAGTGAAGAAATATAAATTGATCATTGTATGTAAAATTGTGATATTTCACTGAAATCAAGTTAGTATGTATTCTCACTAATATTTGTAAACATTAGAAAAAAGATCATGATGTAATTTTTTTTACTATTATCATCATTTTGATGATATCAATGACAAATTTCACACTTATTTTGTATAAGGATTTGTTATTTTTAACTTTAATTAGAGAACAAACTTTATTATTAATAGTGATCATTATCAATCCATTTAATTATTTATGCATTTCATCTATGACCAAATATTCACCTATGAAGTCTTACATAGAATTATAGTTATGAATTACATTTGGTAACCATTATTTTTCTATCATTCATTTTTAAAAGGTGTTTTTATTTTGGGATTTTATGATATGGGTTTCTACAAAAGAAACTTATAGGTATTAATCATTTTATAACCCATATGAATGTTGAGGGTGAAATTCATTTTAAGGGGGTTAGAATATAACACCCTAAGATTTTTGTGAGATATATATTTTTTTAAATTTACTTTATTTATTGGGTTGTATTCAACACCAATATAGTATTGTGCTACATGCTAAACCAACTTAGTTTTCAGTAATCACAACACTATGCTTGGCTTGTGTTACATACAAATTCATATTTTTGAGATATTTCTTTCTCACAAGACCGATTTTAAGAAGACAACTAATTATTATTTTTATACCTTATAACGTACCCATAGTAATAGTGGGTATAAACAGTATAAAATTAATTTTGAAAATTTAATTTCCACAGGTATATATAATTAATTATTCGGCGAGAAAATAATTATTAATAATAATAAAACCAAATTTAAATAAACGGATTTTTTTGGAAAACTATTTAAATGAAAATAAGTGAGTTTATAAAATTATAAAATTAATATGGATGGATTTTAATAATGAAATATCTATATATAATATATTAAATTTAATTTCTAAAATTCATATTATATGTTTTCTAAACATGATATTAGAACAAACAAATATTTTCAGATAAAAGAATTATTTTCCAAAAAATGCAGTTTTTCCATTTTTTTATGGAACATCTATTTAAATATGATTTTAACAAAATTTTATATCATATTTTATAAAAATTTTCTTCTTCTTTGGATTTTGGAATTAAAAATTTACTTTGGATGATTTTTTGATATTTTCCTGAAAAATATCATGCTTTGAAGTATAGTAAAAATATATTAATTTTAATTTAAAACAAATATTTTCATCACAATAAATTATTTGTTTAAGTAATATTATTTAATGGTTTTAAAATATTAATAGAATATATTTTTATCATTAAATATAATGAAGGTTATTTCCATTAATTTTACATTTAATTTTGATGTAACAAATTGTCAATAATTTTCAATATTTTAATATTTAAAACTCGTTTTCTCGTTCAGACAACAAGATTATTTTTAAATTAGTAATTTCATCTTGTATTTTTTGAATTCTAAAAAATTTATCCTATATTGGGAATTAGTGGTTCCCAATTATGTAAATATATTTCTTTTATATTTGGGTACTATGAATTGTAAGATTATTAATTTTTTATTAATTTGGTAAAAATGTAAATCCTATTATTGAAGGTGAGGAAAATATTATAAAATTACCCTAACACTTTTAGTAATATCATTAGATCAAATTTTTTTGACTTAAATCATCTTTGTGTTGAAATTTTATCTTTGGAAGACACATGGATTAGATTATAAAAATTAATATATTTGATTTAAAGAAACTTGAAATAAGTCTTCCCGAATTTATAATAACTATATTATTTTTAATATGAGGTTATATAAATGAAAAATTAGATGATTAATACTCTTTTGAAATATAAAATGTTTATATTTATCATCATTCTTTTAATTTTTAGGAAATAAAAAATTAACTTAATGTCTTACACAATGATGGTGTAGAAATTATTTAATTGATGGAAAATAAACAAAATAATATTAATTATAATTATAATAACCCTAAAGAGACCCAAAAACATGGTAAAATATTTTTTGGTTTAGTATATTTTTACCATAATCATCCAATGGTTCAATTTTTTAAAATTTAGAGCCACATGAAAATTATTATCACACCTATACTATTTTATCTAAATTAATGTTAAAGTTCTCATAATCATGTTTTAATAAATATAACTTTTTAAGGTTGGATTTTCAAGAAGATATAATCGAGTATAGGTATTATTATAAAATATAGATAACTTATATTCATTGTAGTATTTTATTTTTTATTTTTAATCAAGAATTTAGTATATTATATAAGTACAAAAAACTGATGTAGTAATTATTTTCTTAATTGAAATATCAAATAAATGTTGCTAAAAATTTTAAAATAAATATATTTGCGAAAAATTAATATATCCAAGGAATTTTTTGGATGGATTTGACCTTTTGGTAATATAATAAAATATTTATTCTATGTTAACCTATTTTATTAATAGTTTTTAAAATGAATTAATTGTGTAGTGTAATAATTTAAATTATTGACTGTTTATCAAAATAAGGTGTATTTGATTATTTTAAAATAAAAAAAGATTTATAAAAATAGAAATTAATTATTATAAATTCTATTTTTTTTTAAAATTTTCATTTAATGTTTATGTGAAATCAAATAAATAGATATTAAATTATTTTAATATAGACATATTTGTTACCACAATTAAAATTTAAATAGAATAATCGATGGTTAATTAAAATGATAAGGTTTAAATTTTCAGAAAAACTGCTCTGATATTTATTGGATGATTAGATTACAAAAATGTGTCATATCATATTCTAAGATATATATTTTTTAGGTTTTGGAATGTGGTTTTATTTTATTATAAATTAATATTTTTGGAGATTCCAAAATTTCCCATCAACGATGTTATAAAAATATTGTTCCTCCCTCATTTATTCACTTAAAATTGAGCTTTAATTATCATCCACACCTGACAAAATTCCATTATAAATTTTTATATCCTTGTTCTTGAGTTTTGGTATTCTCAAACGGCCAACCCTAGTGTCTGAGAGGAGATCTTGAGGGAGCTCGCCAAAGAATAGCTGATCTCTTTTTTCAGATATATTAAGATCATTTATTATTCTATTTACTATTATTATATTATTTCTACTATAATGTAATAATTATATAATAGATTTTATTATGGAATTTTATTATAATTATAGAAAAACTATGTTAAACCTTTCACCAATCCTTTTAAAAATGAAATCAACATATGTGCGTACAAACAAACTATTATCCCCCTAATGTGGTGTAAAATGTTTTTAGCTACAATATTTTGATGGGTATAATGGTAGAAATAATTTAATATATAGTTATTATACATGATATTTAATCTTTACATGATAAATTTCATCCACTTACATACTCTTTACTATTAAGGAAATGATACCATCGCTCATGCATACGTACGACCAACCATCCCCACGACGCATTACGATTCATTTCAATGTCCACCATCATGCACGAATATATAAAAGTTTATAGTGAATAATTATGATATATAATACATTAATATTATTCAATAAATGATCTAACTATAATATATTTACATGAATTTTGAATTATATTACAAAACATGCATGAGAAAATAAAGACGTTAATAGCCGAAAGAAGTGTAAAAATAAAATATTATTAAATGAGCGATAATATGATCATATATGAAATCATAAATTTAAATATTGTTATGGAATAATTTAATAACATTATTTAATGCATTATATAGTATGTTAAATAAGTTCCAAGGGAATCACAAATAAGATATGTGATTATTTTTGTTTTACCTTTATTTCAGTGAGAGACCTGTGGTATGCACAACATGTTTCTTCTAAGTGGTGTATATATTTACCATGAATGTATTTTATGAGTCTTATCCATAAATTTATTTCATTTAAAAAATTTTATTTCTTTCATATGTCATAATATTCTATTGATTATAATGGGAAGAGTGTTTATTTAACAATCTATTCAATATTATGAATTGTTTCATTTTAAGTCTCTATTAGGGAATATTAATCATCCATGTCCATGTTGTATTAAATTATTTTCATAAATTGTTTTTCTATTATACTATGGATATTTAAAGCCATTTTTTACTTTTTTTACATTTTTATACATGGTTTAAAGTGAATTATTCATTCATTTTTCAAACAAGTTACTTTTTGACTTTTCTAGAAAAAGTACGAGAAAAATGTTTTCTTTAAAATTATATAGAATAATTTGAATTTTATGACTTCATACTTATTTATTTTATTTAATTTTCCCTTATAATATTATAATGATAATTTAAATAAATTATTTTCTTTTAAAATTTTGAGGCCTTTAAAGAAAAGAAAACATTTTTGAAGAAGAAGTGATATTTTCCACAATAATTATTTTAAATAGTTATGTCTAATTTATTTTCCATATAATATTAATTTATTTTATTATATATAATCTATAATGGTGATTTTTTTCATGGATATTATCTATATTATTCCTAGGATTTGATTATTTTTATGATGATATGATCTTTATAAAATCAATTTCATTTTCAGGGACTATGTTATGAGGGAATGATGTTTATGAAACCCATTTTTCTATGATATGATGAAGGATTTATGATTTTGTGGCCCACATATGTATAGATTTCATTATGAGATGGGTGAGACCTGTATATCCCTCCAATGAATTGGGTAATAATTTACATTTCATCAGATATACATGGATTGAATGAGAAATGATCTCAGTCTAGTAATAAATGGATAGATTGAGATGTAAACCATGTTCAATAATATTGGGATAGAATGAGATGTAACCCCAATTTAGTAATAAAAGGATATAAAAATTAGTGAAATAGGTTATGTAAAGGCTATTTTCTAAAATAATGGTCTTGTAAATGATCCATCCCAAACATGGAAATTATTTCCTATTCATATTTGCTTTCCACAATTTCATGTCTTATGTCAATTCTATTTTCAAATTGCTTATTTCCCATTATTATTTAAACCTTATGAAATTCCAATTTTTTTCCATGACTTAAGACATTGATAGATGTTATACATGGTATTATTTTTAAAAGTTATGTTCATGTGTTAAAATACAAATGTTCATGTTTCTTATAATACTTTCCTTGTTTACCCTTACTTAACATTTATACTCACCATTTTCATATGATTTATTTTCCAGAATATATTAATATTGTATTTATGTAGGAAAACTAAATTGGATGATATTTATTAGGGATGTTTGTTGTGATCGGAACCAAGACATCCAAAATCAAGTGTCTTCTACTAATTACATTTTCATGAATACAAGGAATCAAGCCGCAAAGGATAGATGAGTTTAGTATTCTTGGTAAACAAGAGACATAAATGAGTCCTGTATAACATAAGAATAAACTAATAACAACATATTTTTTTTTCCAAATTTATAAATAAATTACATAGAGGATATCTTTATTCGAAATAGTAAATCCATGAATATATTTAATAGCATACTTCAAGGGTTTCTTATCAATGAAACATAATATGTGTGAACTCAAATACTCAGTATAGTTAAATTATAGTGGAAGTAATTATGAATCAATGAGAAGAATCTATATGGAAAGGTAAAAAATTTAAAAAACGTGACATATAATCAATATGATAAATGGAATTGGGTAAAAAATATTGAAATATAACAACCAGAACACATTACATTCAAATGAATAGGTAAAGAAAAAATAAATATGGAAATGTGTCATGACCATCCCCCAGGGCTCACGCCATGACCACCCCCAACCCACTTTCCATAGGCCAGGGGCTGGAGACTAGCATCAAAGGTGTATTCCCTAAAACTAGGAAGGCATTGACTTTATAACCTGTAAACACACACAACCAAGCACACAACAAGATACAAACACAAGTATACTGTATAGTTAAAAGAGCATGTACAGTTAGAAGAAAGGGGCCACAATACAAGCCCAACTAGAAAGTACAAGAAATCTAAAGAGTAAAGGAAAACCGAATAGCTCCTATTAACTCTTGCCAAGGATCCTACCTGAAGTGTAGATACAGATCTTGAATTGTTGTCTCTATGGTACGCCTCTCCTAATGTCCACCTTCGAGCTACCTTCAGTCCTTATACCCTGGCCCTCTGTCAGAGATGTCCGTCGTCTGCACCAAACACAAAAAGGTGGGGGTAGAGCCCATACAGGGGAGAGTATAACGATACTAAGTAGGGACCCTAAAAACCTCAAAGGTCTCACAAAATCCACAAAGGATAAACCACCAAGCATGGAAATTACAGTCAACCCTACTTAGGTATATGCCCATACACATACCTAAGTTATCAAGTATACCCAACTCATTCATAAAGAAACAGAAGGACAAACTCAGAATCCCAAACAACTGTTCCACAAAGGACAAAATACCACGAAGGTAACTCCACAACGATAAGTACCAAAAAGGTAATTCCACACAAAATAATACCACAAAGGTATCACCAAGAAGTTAAGTACTACAGAGGTACGCCACATAGAAGAATACCACAATGATATCACCACAAAGGTAAGTACCACAAAGTTACACCACACTGAAGAATACCACAATGGTATCACCATGAAGATATGGATTTATCTCACACAAGGTATAACTTATGTATAGTAGCAATGATGATTAAATGTTCCTACTGAATCATCAAACTTTGTTAAGAGGAAAACCCTCGTAGGATCCTAAATCATCCAACCCACGTAGGATCCTAGTATAGCAGACCCACGTAGGATCATAGAGTAGTTCCACATGGATTCCTAGAGAGGAACCAAGTGGGAATCTCAAAAACAGATTCACGTATAATCCCAAATCATAGACCCACATAGGATCTCAAATCATAGACCCACAAGGGATCCCTTTCTCATGATACAACCAGCTACAGGGTTCCCACACTAAGCTTGCTTGATTCTAGGAGGGTTCTCTCCTCAAGACACAGATCGATACTCCAAAATCCACTAAGTCTCACGATTAAGTATCCCAAAGTAACTCCAAGTAATAGGGGTATCAATGCAATAGACGGTGAATCAGTTGAATGCTTGGTCTATATGTTATTGGCCTTTTAGTCCTGAGGGATCTGTTGGATTCGTGTTCGATCCATCTCAGACATACCCCAACTTTATCCAAACTCAATTAGGTTACCCCAAAAGGATAGTCTCGATCCAAGGTTCCCGGATCCGAAGACGGTTCGTCAAACAGATGCACGTAGCTCAAGATATGGCAGAAAAAGTAGAAAGAGTCAAAATTGGTCTGGGTCCGGTCCAACCCGATCCAACCTGAACTAGGATGAGCCGACTCAGCCCGCTGTGTCCGGCCTGGCCCGCCAGCGCGGCCCGCGGGGTATCCCTCTCAACTAACCGGTAGCCAAAAGTCCAGCCTCATCTGTGCGGCATAGTCAAGGATTGCGCCATCACCGGTGGCCGGCAACGAGCCATCCACCCTTCATTCATCGTTGCGACCTTGTGTCATTTCTTCCGCAAGCTTGGAAGTGAAGACGCATGCCTCCGACTCCGATTCACACGGCCGGTCATGCGCTGGCCACCGCCTCTATTTTGCCGCAGCCAATAGGTCGTATCCCTTCTCTGGCAGCATGGTCATTCCATCGTCGTCATCACGGCCGACCGGAGTTCCGACCATAGTTCCCGAGCCCCACCATTGTCGGTCATCGACACAATAGCTCACAATGTTCTTCGGGTCACTGGGCATGCCCCGGTGGCTCATTCATCATTCCTTGGACATCCGCACTCATCTCGGGATGTTTCCATTGATTTAAAACCACCACAATCCATAAAGGTTGTGGAGAGGTCATGTCGGGTTCCGTTGGCCTGAACCCTCCCCGTTAGAATGGTATCAAGCGGCTTATTTGTTCATGAATCATTAAGAATGTCAAGGACGGGGAAGAGGTATTCAAAACAATAACAAACCCTACCTTGATAGTTCTTTAGTGTCGGTGAAGAGAGAGGAAAGACATACATTGGTTTGTGATCTTTGAAGATGTTCCACGTTGGTGATCCTTCAACAGAGTTCTTCGTTGGAGAAGGTGTTCTTTATTGGAGAAAGCTTTCTTCATCAGAGAAATTGTTCTTCATAGGAGAAGGGTGTTTCTCCAAATTTCTTCCCTTTCACAACACCCCCTCCAATTGCACCAAAATGAAATATCCAACTTATTAAATTATGTTTTATTAATTTATTTAGAGATTTCCATTAATTAAGTTGTTGTAAGAATAATAAATTAATGGAAGGTGGTGCAATTAATTCGGAGAGAACCAAGATTCCCCTCCCTCATTAAAGAGGGAGTTCAAGGGTTGGGTGGTCCCCACCATTAATTTCAAATTTGGGGGGTTTTCCATCTCGGGTGGTCCCCACCACCAAACATTCAAATGAGAAGATAAAAAATAAAAAAAAGTTATTCTTTATTTTATTTTTATTTCCACTAAAAACAGGAAAACTAACTCTCACCCTCGACCTACTGCGGTCAATGTGAAGGTATCCTTAAGTGAATATCGATGATGTGAGTTAAACAGTTCCCTCCGATTTTAATTCTGAGCACCAGTTCAAAAGTTACAAAAACCTTCTTGCACATTTACTGAACGCACTTAATAAAAATGATGAAATTCGATCTGGGCACACCAGGCCTCAGAATCACGCACCATTAATTTTCGTGGACTCCTAAAACTCCAATATAATTAAAATAAATTACATGGAAATTTTTGAGTCTTTACATTCTCCCCACCTCAGGAATTTTCGTCCTTGAAAGCCACATCATAGAAACTAGGAAAACAGGTGGGGGTACTGATCATGAATCTGAGCTTCCCACTCCCATGTGCTCTCCTAGAGGTTCCCGTGCTACCAACTTACACACACCAAATGTATTGATCTCCTATGAAGGACTCTCTATTTTTGATAATCAATATCTACTGGAACCTCCTTAAATGTAACCCCATCATTGATGTCTAGATAGCCCCATTCAATGATGTGTGAAGGGTCATGCACGTATCCCCTCAGTTAGGATACGTGGAAGACATTGTGCACCCGGTGCAACTAAGGGGGAAGGGATAAGTGGTAAGCCACCTCTCCAACTCTACTGAGGACCTCAAAGGGTCCAATGAACCTCAGACATAACTTTCCACCCCCACCAAATCTCCAGAAACCTTATTGAGTTGAGACCCGTTTAAAGACATGGTATCCATCCAAAAACACTAGAGGACTCCGTCTCTTGTTGGCATAAGACATCTGACTTCTCTATATAGTCTTCATCTAATCCTTGATGATCTGTACTTTCTCTATGGTAGAAAATACCATATCTAGTCCCATGAGTGCTGACTCCCTAGGGTCAGTCCAGCACAAAGGCAATCTGCAAGGTCGGTCATACAGATCCTCAAATGGTGCCATCACAATGGTGGTGTGATAGCTGATGTTGTATAAAAACTCCACCAAGGGCAAGTGAACCTCCCAATTGTGATCGAAGTCGAGGACTCTAGCACGCAACATTTCTTAGAGGTTCTGATTGGTTCTCTCATTCTATCCATCCTTCTGAGGATGGAAGGTGGTGCTCAAATGAAGTTTCATCCCGAAAGCCTATTGCAACCCCTTCCATAGAAGGGAAGTAAAACATGCATCATGATCAGAGACAATCATTGAGGGTACTTCATGAAGTTGTACAATCTCCTACACATAGAGGTGTCCCAAGATCTCTATTGAACCCTACTCTCTGATTGGTAAAAAGTGGTCCAACTTGGTGTGTCAGTCGACGATCACCCAGATAGACTCAAGATCTCTAGATGTATATTGATTTCCTTTCACTAAGTCCATGGATATTCCATCTTATTTCCACTATGGGGCCTCTAAAGGCTGAACTAAGCCTGCTAGCACATAGTGCTCCGACTTCACTTGATGATAAGTGAGGAATCGAGAGACAAACTCTGCTACTTATTTATTCAATCCCGTCCACCAGTGTTGTTGTCATAGATCTTGGTACATCTTCTCCACTCCTGGATGTACCAATAGAGTGGATTTGTGGAACTCTTTCAACACATCCTCCTAAAGTAACACTGGTACCATGGTACGTCCTCTGAAAAGGATAATGTGCTCCCCAACTTCAGAAAATCATTCAGGTTCTTATCCTGTGGATATCTGAGCACATCGAGCCTCACAGTCAGTGTCTCCATGTTGCGCCTCCCTGACTCACTGAAGGAGTGGGAGAGTGACAGTATGAGACTGAAGAAAAAATGCTCTGTCTCGATCCATAAAGGATATCTGCAAAGAGGCCAGCTGATCTATCGCTTCACCTAATATTTGTATTCCAAAAATCATGAAGAGTGCATCAACTACAACGTTCTCCTTTACAATAGTATATAATATCTCTAAGTCATAGTTCTAGAGGAACTCAAGACAACATCGCTGCCTTAGGTTCAGGATATTTTGAGAGAAGATATACCTGAGACTCTTGTGATCAGAGTAAACCATAAAACACTCACCCATCAGTTAATGTTGTTACATCTTCAAGGTGAATACCACTAATGCAAACTCCGAGTCATGGGTAGCGTAGTTATGATCATGATGTATCAGATGACAAGATCTATATGCGATAACTGCTCGCTCCTACATCAGGACACATCTGAGCCCAGTCCTTGATGTGTCGCAGTAGATGCGTACCCAATTCCATCCTCTAGTTGCCTCAAGATGGGGGCACTATTCAGCTTCTGCCTCAGTTCCTAAAAACTTTGATGGCATCTCTCCGACCACACGAAGGGTTTCCCCTTCTTCATAAATGCTGATAAAGGTTCCACAACTCTAGAGAAATGTAGCACAAACCTCCATTAGTATCCGGCCAAACCCATGAAACTTCACACTTTCATCACACACCTAGGTGGCACCCAAGAAAGTACCGCCTCAATCTCCGCTGGATCCACCGCAACTCCAGCCACCGAAATGACATGTCCCAGAATGTGAACATCTCAGAACTAGAACTAGAACTTCTAGAGTTTACCATAAAGATGGTGCTCTCAGTGTATGCCCAGGACTATCTACAAATGATAGGTATGCTTCTCCTCAGTAGCTGAGTAGATCAGAATGTCTTCGATGAAGACTACTACAAAATGATCAAGGTGTGGCTGAAAGATCCTGTTCATGCATCCCATGAACACATCTAGAGCATTGGTCACACCAAATGGCATAACCAAGAACTCATAGTCACCGTAAAGACATCTGAAAGCCGTCTTCTGCACATCCTCGTCTTGTACTCCGAGTTGGTGATAGCCCGATCCGAGTTCTATCTTCGAGAACCACCATGCTCCCTTCAGCTGATCAAAGAGGTTTTCAATACTCGAGAGTGGGTACTTGTTCTTCATGGTGACCTGGTTCAGGCACTGATAGTCGACACAATGTCTCAAGATCCCATCTTCCTTCTTGGAAAACAAAATTGGGGCTGCCCAAGGAGAAACACAGGGTTGGATGAATACCTTCTCCTTCAAGTCCTCTAGTAGTACCCGTAGCTCATGAAGCTCTGTGGGATCCATATGATACGACGGTGTAGATATCTGTGTCCTCTCGATGTACAATTCAATGTAAAAGTCCACCTCTCTACATGGATGTAGACCCGGAACATCATCATGGAAGAAAAACTCACACTGGTCCACCACTAAAGGATAACTCAGACACACCACATCAACCGCTCTGAGGGTAAGGCTAGCCAACTGATGAGTGATCGGCTACACTCTCCTCCGCGTAAGTATATCCGCTACTGCAAAGGCTCCCTTATCACCAGTGATGGAAAACCTAGTTCCATCATCGTGGATACACTACACTTTGTGCCTAATATAGTCAATCTGAGCATGGACTGTAGATAACCAATCCATACCAAAGATGACGTCGTATGGCCTCGACGCCTCTACTAGGAGATCCCAGCCAATGCTCTCGCCTCCTAGAGTAATCTCACACTTCCAACACTAGTGTGTAATCATCGAATCCCCTCTGGTGGGTGTCTCTAGCCATAAGGATCAAGCCAACGGCTCCACCAGAATCTTCGAGCTCCAAATAAGGGTTGTGGTAGTAAAAGAATGACTGGAACCTGTGTCTATAAGTACTGCATCTAAGGTTGAGTAGACACAGATCGTACCTCATATGATCTCCAAAGTTTCATGTTCATAGGCCTCAGTTACCTGGAGCTGAGCATACCCATATCCACCTGATCCCTATAGTTGGGGTGGACCACATGGTAGTGGTGGTGGTAACACCTTGAATATTTTCCCATCGCCAACTGCACGACCATCTCCTCTACCACATTCGCCTGCTCCCTACAGAACTCTTCAATCAAACCTCTGTCTCTGCCTGGGCAGTCTTTCGACTATCTCTTGATCATCTGTATGGCGGTTCGGGCATTCATGATCCATGTGACCCTAGCCACCACTTGGGTAATAGTGTATGCTCCTCGCATGACTGCCTCTGTCTCCGGTGCCCCGCACAACCAACCCTGAATCCTGTGGTTTTTGTCTTGTAGGTATGGTCCTCTTGGGCCTCTATGACATCTATCTGCTACCAGCTGTATAAGACTCCGCAACGTGACAACTAGTGGTGGGTCTCGTTGTTGGTGACTGCTCACCAAGAAAACACTCCACTAAGAGGGCTCACTCTAACACCCCCACCTGCGTCGGGATGCTGAGAGAAATCGTCGAAGCCTTGATCTTCCACCTGAGTCCCTGCTCGAAGGTCCGGGCCCTGAGGAATGGGTCCCACACCATATAATTGGATTATAGTTAGAGGTCGGTGAACCTCACTGAGTAATATTCCACAATCATGCTTACCTGCTGTAGATGATGAAGCTCCTTTATGCGCACTACGAGAAGGGTCGCTGGAGAAAAATCTGCCAAAAACAGGCTCTCAAAGTCTTCCCAGAGAAGTGTCACATTGTCGTGAACCTAGAGTATCAAGCTACACCATCTTCCTGCTGCTACTTGTAGATGACTGGCGACACGGATCCCCATGAGATCAGCAGGTGTCCCTACCAGTCGGAAGACTCTCACCATGGCCTCCAGCCAGTCCTCAGCAGCCTATGGGTCTATCTCACCCCTGAACCTGGGTGGCCTCTGGAGATGGAACTCATGAAATGTGATCAAGTGGCATGCACTTTATATTGTTGGGGATGGTTGAAACATTGACCTAGTGGGTGATGGGGCCTCTGCTGGTGCCTCTACTGAAAAATGGCCATGCACCGAGGCCTCATCGCTCGGTGGGATTTCATCGTGTACTAAACTCAGAACCCTATCTGGAAGCCTACGTGGAGGAATCCTGGAAAGGAACTGGTTCACCACAGTCAATAAGATATACATGGTGATCTAACTCAAAAAGTTCACAAGAAAACTTTTCAAAACACAAACGCATTCAGTGTTTTCATACACTGTGTCAGAAATCATAAGTCAGGGTATTGGTGTATAGATATGTCGGCTGCCGCACCAACACTGAATTACCTAAACTGATAACCACACTCACTACACTTAACAATATTATTGTTAAAAAATTAGAGTCCAATATTATATGGTAGAACCATCTCCTCTGATACCAATTTGTCACGACCCGTCCCCCGGGGCCCATGTCATGACTACCCAAAGCCCACCTTCCGTAGGCCAGGGGCTGGCGACTAACACCAAAGGCGTATTCCCTAAAACCAAGAAGGAATTTCCTTTATAACCTGTAAACACAAATAACCAATCACACAAAAAGATAAGAACACAAGTAAACTGTATAGTAAAAGGAGTTTTTATAGAAAGAAAACAGGTCCAGAATACAATCCCAATTGGAAAGTACAAGAAAAATGAAGAGTACAAGTAAACTGAAACTCTCCTGTAAAATCCCGCCAAGGATTTTACCTAAAGGGTTGGTGTAGCTCTCGAACGGTCATCTCTGGGGTACGCCATACCTAATTTCCTCCGACATTCTACCTCCAGTCTTGGTACCCTCACCCTCACTCATCACTGTCTGTCGTCTGCACCAAACACCACAAGGTGCATGACTAACCCGTGCAGGGGTGAGTATAACGATACTCAATAGGGACCTAGAGACCCTCAATCGTCTCAAAAAACCCACAAAGGATAAACCACAAATCATGGACATGACAGTCAACCCTACTTAGGTATATGCCCATACATATACCTATGTTATCGGGTATACCAAACTCATTCATGAGGAAACACAAGGCCAAACTCAAAATCCCAAACAACTGTTCCACAAATAAAGGAATACCAGGAAGGTAATTCCAAGAAGATAAGTACCACAAAGGTAAGGCCATGCAGAATAATACAACAAAGGTATCACCACGAAGGTAAGTACCACAAAGGTACGCCACACAAAATAATACCACAAATGTATCACCATGAAGGTAAGTAACACAAAGGTACGCCACACAGAAGAATACCACAAAGGTATCACCACAATGGTAAGGATTCAGCTCACACTAGGTATAACTTAGGTAAGGTAGAAAGGATTATTAGATGTAACTACTGAATCATATTACTCTGTTAAGAGGCATACCCACGTAGGATCCTAAATCATCAAACCCATGTAGGATCCTATTATAGAAGATCCATGCAGGATCCTAGAGTAGTTCCATGTGAATTACTACAGTGTATCCAAGTGGGACTCTCAAACACAGAACCCTGTAGGATCCCAAATCATAGAACCACATATGATCCTAAAGAATAGAATCACATAGGATCCCTATCTCATGATGCATCTGGCTACAGGGTTCCCGGACTAAGCTCGATTGATTCCTGGAGGGTCTGCTTCTCAAGACACAAGTCGATACTCCAACTACCATAAAGTCCCACGAAGAAGTATCCCAAAGGACCACCACATAAAAGGGGTCTCAATGCAATAGACAGCGCATCATTCGGACGATCGGTCAGTAAGTTATTGGCCTTTTAATCTAGAGGGACTAGTTGGATTTGTGTTCGATCCAACCCGACCATACCCCAACTTTATCAAAAATTCAAGTGGAGTATAACAAAAGCACCATGTTGATACAAGGTTTCTGGATCCATAGACGATTTTTCAAATGGATGCTCGTAGCTTAGGATATGTCCAAAAGTGTGTAAATGGTCGAAACTAGTCTGGGTCTAGTCCGACCCGGTCAGAGCCTGACCTGTCCAGGTTTGAACCGACCTGGGTCCACCCCGGGGTCCGACCCAGGTCCGACCCTCGGTCTGACCCGGGGTCCAACTGGGTCCGAACCCTGGTCTAACTCAGCCCGCAGGGTCCATCCAGGCCTGCCCGGGTGGCCCACTTAGCTCCACGGCTGACCGGACAACCAACCTCCTCCACGTGGTGCGGTCACATGACGTGCCATCTATGGCGGCCGGCAGCGAGCCGACCACCCTGCCTTCACAGTTGTGGCCTTGTGCCGCGGCTTTCACATGCTCGGCGGTGCGGACACACGGCGCTGCCTCCCTTTGGCATAGACGGTCCTGAACCGGCCGCCTCCTCTACTCCGCCTCTGCTCCGCCGCAGCCCTTCTCTGATGGCGCGGTCACGCTGCCGCCACAGTCGCGGCCAGCTGGAGTGCCAGCCGCATTTCTCAAGTCCCACCAGTGTAGGTTGCTGGAACGGTCTCCAACAATGTTTTTGGGTCATCGAGCACGCCCTGGTGACTCGTTATTTATTCTGTGGACATCCGCACTCGTCTCGGGATGTCTCCATTGATTTAAAACCACCACAATCCACAAAGGATGCTGGGAGTTTGGGCCATATTCGTTTGTCTAGAAACCTCCACATTAAAATGGTATCAAGCAGCTTATTTGTTCTTGAATCATGGAGAACTTCAAGGATGAGTATGGGGTATTCAAAACAACAATAGACCCTACGTCGAAGGTTTATTGATGTCGACGAAGAGGGAGTAATGGCGGATGTCAGTTCATTATCGTTGATGATTTTCCCCATTTGTGATCCTTCGACAGAGTTCTACATTGGAGAAGGAATTCCTCGTTGGAGAAATTGTTCTTTGTTGGAGAAAGCGTTCTTCATTGGAGAATGGTGTTTCTAAAAAGTTCTCCCCTTTGCCAACACTCCCCCCCAATTCCACCAAAATGAAATAGACAACTTATTAAATTAAGTTTTATTAATTTAATTAGAGTTTTCCATTAATTAATTAGATGTTGGCATAATAGATTAATGGAAGGTAGCACAATTAATTAAGAGATAACCAAGAGTCATCCCCCTCATTAAATAGGGATTTCAAGGGTTGTGTGGTTCCCACCGTTAATTTAAAATGGGGTGGGGGGTGGGGTTCTAGCTGGGATTTTCCCCACCACCGAGCATTCAAATGGGAGGTTAAAAAAAATAAATATAAGTTATTCTTTATTTTTTTTTATTTCCATGAAAAACACCAAAACTAACATTCACCCTCGACCAACTACGGTCGAGGTGAAGGTCTCCTTAATTAAATATCATCTTTGTGAGTTAAACGGTGCCCTCAGATTTCAATTCTGAGAACCAGTTCAAATTTACAAAAACCCGCTCGCACGTTTATTGAACGTACCTAAAAAAATTCAGAAAATCATTCCAGGCACACCAGGCCTCAGAATCACATGATGTCAATTTTTGTGGACTCATAAAATTCCTATATAATTAAAAAATAATAATTACATGGAAATTCTTGGTTCTTTAAAAAAGGTAAAATTTTGAACACATACCTTCTAAATAATTGAAAATGAAATGTATACATATATTAGTCGATAATAAATGTCATGGATGAATAATAATTGAAAATAAATGGGGTTAATTTTTTATTTTTGGACATCATGTTTTAGGAACATCAAATCTTTTCTCTGTCAAGACCTCTCACAATATGGTTTAAACTATTTTGATTTGCACAACTAAATTGTCTCATGAGAACTTGTCGATGCATCCAGGAGAAATATAATGTCTAGGATCCACCCTTCATTTCTAGTCCAAATAATTCCTCATAATGAATAATAAAAAATAATAGTATTCATGAAAAAATATCTATAGTGAATAAAGAATACATAATTCTCAATATTTCCCCAAAATAACCTTATAACCGTCAAGTTAGACAACGTATGTAAAATGGTATATGGTTTAGGAAATGTTGATATCTATTTTATTTTAATATGGATATTAATATTAATTTTCAATATAAAAATTTTATAATATAGTTATTATTTTTGGAGAATGTGAACAATAAAAAATTTAATAAATATTTTAAATGTAATCGTTAAGAAAAATCTTGAGGAGAATATTCTTAAAACATTAAAAAGTGTCCCCTACCACTTTGAAACATTTAAATCATAATCTATAGAAAGGTAGGACACTAAATGAAACTTATACTATCATGATAATAATGGAATTCAAAATAAAATAATAAAAATTTAGTATATATACCTAGGTAAAGTGAATTGGTGTATAATAACAAATAATTCTCAATGAAATATAAATTGAGATGAAATTCCCTTACATGTATGGTAACTTATGAATTGAAAAACCCAAAAGTAGTAATAATAAAAAGAAACTTTTAAATACATGGAATATAATATAAAAAATGATATTACCGATAAATGTGGTAGTTTTTACACTATATATATATATATATATTAAATTCTGGTGTACAATAATAATTTATTCCTCATAGAAAGAAAAGTGAGACAAGAATCACTTACCTTGTGTTTCTTTTCAAGGGAATGTCCTTTAACATCATATATAATGGGTTTATAAATGTAAATAACATAAAAAAGAACCATATTATTAATTTTTTTTGTCATCATATTCGATCATTTTATAATATATCAGCATTAGTTTGTTAATAACTTTTCATTATTTTAACTATTTTCTTTGTTAATTTCCTTGTTTGTTGAACACGTTTTAACTTGTTATTCATTTTCATTATTAAATATAACATGTTTTATCCATCTCTAGAATGTAATCCTTGATCTTAATATCATATATATCTAGTATATATATATTTATATTAGAATATAATATTTGTAAATTATAAATTAAGTGCACCGTTCATGGATACGTAGGACATATATTTGAACGAATGCTACTTTAATTTAATTGGCATATTAATAGAATGAAAGATAAATGATACGTATTTATATTATAATTCCAGTATCATATCAGTGATGATTTGTTACTAAGTTTTATTAAAACCATATATTATGCGTTCAATGTATGGAATCAATGAGTCTTGTCGCTTTGAGAGGGTAGTAGTCCAAAATTCCTCAATCAAAATTACCGTATTTTAATAAGATACAAAGAAATAATTTATGTTATAAATAAAAATTACAAAATCCAAAATAAATTATAAATATAACATATAACATATATTAATATAGTTTTCTTTATAATGGACACCATGATAGGTGGTAAATGAGAAGTTGAACAATCATCGTTTCGTGAGGTAGTTGTTAGCCGTGCGTAGAAACCATTTGTTTTTTACCCATTAGATGGAGGTGTGAGTAAATGTTGGTAGAAACCATATCATAATAAAATTTTATTATATTTATTATAGTTTTATTTTTATACAACAATATAAAAATAAGATATGGGTGTTGGATAATGGAAAAAAAATTAAATTTTTTGAGACAAGTCATTACCTCTTAATCGGGTAACTACTTTTGGTTAATACCAAAAGGATTGCATTGAAAGATTTCTACTCAAAGAGAGGGTTTATGATTTAGGGAAGTGGTTATGAAAAGTTATATGGGTATATCTTGGCCGATCCTTAGTGGTTTTAGAGGTGTGAGTAAGGGGGAATGGTGGTGGCCATTTATAGTGAAGGAAAAAGAATCACTTGGAATTTTTGGAAACATGTTAGGTGTACACATGTTCTTACATAACCAAAAGTAGTAACAAATATATAAACACATAATAAAAGTTAAATTTACTATTTATGTAACTCCAATGGGTGATGGTAAACTGGATATGTCATTTGTTCCCCTAAATTGATTGTTTAGTCCTTCATTAAGCTTAATTTTACTTTAAAAATTGTTATTAATTTTAATTACTATCAATAATATTTTTCCTAATTTTTTGTATTATTTTATTTTATAAATTATTCATATTCCAAATTATTTATCCATTTTTCAAAATCCCAATCACAGAATTGGAAGAATATTATTTCAATTGATCCCGTTGGTAGGAAAACATTGCGATTTTTTTAAGTAAAAACCTATGAAAGAATGATATCTTTTTATTATAAATTTCAATGTGAAATTGACTCCAATGTCATAAATTTTATAAATTAGTAAAAATATTATCTAATTATATATTTAAAAAATTAAAATTATAAATTAACTCAATAAAAAAATAAATTAAAAAGAAAATTCTGAATTGATATTAAGTATTTTTAGATATTCATTAAAAGACATTTATGATTCAGAAAAATATTAAAAATTCACCATAACATAATTATTATGTTTAAATTTAAAATAATAATTTTATATTAACATATTAAATCAATTCAATTTTCAAAATTATGATTTAAAATGGGTTCTCCATTAAAAGGTGGAAAAATTCCCTTTGAAAAAATATAGGGTTTTATGTGTAAAATCGAGTTTGTTCTTATATTATCCTTCTCAAATCCAATGGATGAATATCAAAAATATTTTATAGAATATATAAAATATATATTTCATGAAAATAATTAACTAATTATGATTAATTTGGTTTATTAAAACATAAATCATTTGGAAGTATAAAAAATATTATATTTCTTTTCGTATTAATTATTTTCTTATATTCATTTCTCATTAATTGGTAACAAAATAATTAATATTATATTTTTATAAATTAAATATTTTCGTAGTTTAGTTAATATTACTCATAAATACAAACTTAACATCTATGATATATCATATTATATTAAATAATAATATTTTCATGATACATTTTTATTTGGTGAAACATGGTCCTGTGTGTAACACAAGTAATCACGAAAGGTCGTAGTTCTGTGTAACACAAGATTTTGAGGAAGTTAGTTCGTGAATTTTGTCACGACCCGTCCTCGGGGCCCGTGCCGTGACTACCCCAAGCCCGCCTTCCATAGGCCAGGGGATGGCGACTAGCACCAAAGGGGTAAAATCCCGTTAACTGGGAAGGCATTGCCTTTATAAAAGAAAACAAGCACCACAGAGTACAAGCGGAAGTGAAACACTAAGTACAAAAAGAAGAGCTGAAAAGTAAAAGGGGCCGGAAATACAAGCCCAACTGTAAAGTACAACTCGAAAGGGAAAACAACGACTGAAAAGTAAAGCTGCTACGCTGAGATGTCCACTGGAAATCCCACCTGAAGGGTGGGTACAGATAGCTCTTCTGCTCCTCGGGTCCCGCCGTCTGCTCCAAGTATGTCCCGCCCAGTGGTCTGCCTCTGGGTACCGCCTCGTCGTATAGTCCACCTCCAGGTACCGTCCAGTCCTCGAACACTCGGCCTCTGCCAGTACTGGCCGTCGTCTGCAACCAACACAACGAGGTGCGGGCATAGCCCGTGCAGGGGTGAGTATAACGATACTCAGTAGGGACCCCGAGACCCTCAAGGTCTCACTAAAACCAACAAGGATAAACACAAGAAGATCTCAACAGATAAACCCTACTTAGGTATATGCCCATACATATACCTAAGTTATCAAGTAACCCATCTCAATCATGAGGAAACACAAGGATTGTGAAATCGACGGATAACCACTACCCGGGTATATGCCCGTACATATACCAAAGTTAGCAAGTGACCCATCTCAATCATGAAGTAAACACAAGGTCAAAAGTCTCAGCTCAAACCAGGATTTTCATTAACGAAACCGTAACTGCTGAAGAGCTCCGTCTCTAGAGTGTACAGTGGTCCTGTCACGACTCCGAGGCTGCCGCTCACTAACCTAGGACTGCTGAGGTACTCCTCCTGTCGAGTACTGCGGGTTTGCGGCCAACTACGTGGCGCTCCGTCCGCTGAGGGTCTGTCGCCAAATACCGGGCGCTACCCAGATAGCCTGCTGAGGTACTCTCCGGACGAGTACCGCGGGTCTGCACTGTCACACACGTACTCCGTCCGCCATGGGTCTGCACCTCAGAAAGTAGTGCTCCATCCACTGGGCTAGTCGACTCACTCCAAGTCGAGTCGGTCAAGCAGTCGTCAGGTCTCAGCTAGTTACACGGTCTCCGTACTCTGCACGCTCGTCTTCGGGAGGGTCCGCTCCACGAGCTACTGGTCGATACTCCAAGTATCACAAGGTCCCACGAAGAAGTGTCTCAAAAGTCTGTCTCGTCACAGGGGTCTCAACGCAACAGACGGCGCGTCGATCGGACGCCCGGTCTGTGAGTTATTAGCCTTTTCGTCCCAGGGGCCCGGTTGGTTTCGTGAGCGAACCAAACCCGGCCGTATCTCAACTGTACCCCGAACTCTCATAGGGTAAACTCATAGGGACCGTTTCTCATCGTGATCATCAACGCCGCTGACGGTTCGTCAGACGGACGTCCTGTCTGAAAGATAACAGCTTTTCCCGTTCCAGGGGCCCGGTTGGATTTCGGTGCGATCCAACCTGGCCACTATCCAACTGCATCCAAAACTCGGGCGGAGGGTGCCAAAAGTTTCGTATCGTCAAGAGGAAGTCAACGAAACAGACGGCGCGTCAATCGGACGCCCGGTCTGTGAGTTATTGGCATTTTCGTCTCCGGGGCCCGGTTGGTTTTTAAGGAAAAACCAACCCGACCGTACTCCACCTACGTCCGAACCTCGGGCGGAGTATGCCAAAAGATCCGATTCACTAAGAGGAACACAACGCGACTGACAGCGCGTCAATCGGACATTCGTGGCTCAAGATATGAGCGTTTCCGCTCCGAAGGCCCGGTTGGTTTCGTGAACGAACCAACCCGGCCGAACTCAAAGTAATCCGAAACCTTGAGTGCGATATATCGAAACGACCTTCTCGATCCAAGGATCGCGTTGCCGCAGACGGTTCGTCATTCGGAGGTCCGAGGCTCAAGTTATGAGCCAAAAACCAAATCAGGTTCGAAACGGGGGGGTCCGGGTCCGGGCCGACCCGGCCCGACCCCCCCCTGGGCGGCGCGGTGGCCGGCGGCGGCGGCCGGCGGCGGCGGACGGCGGCAGCGGGCCGCGCTGGCGGCAGGGTGCGCCGCACGGGCTGGCAGCACGCGGGGCTCAGCCCCGCGGTTCCTTCACAAAAAACGGCGCGGCCTTTGTGCCGCGCCTGGGTATTAAATCGGCCCCACGTGGGGGCCGGTTTTGGAGGATCAAACCGGGGGGCTGCTGCCCCCCCCCCCCCTTTCATGGACCGCCCCCCTCTTAAAGAGGGGGGGTTTTAAGAGGTGGCCGGGGAATTAAATTCCCCGGTTTTAAGACATCCGGCCGGCCAGCTGGCCGGCCGGTTTTCTCAAACGGGACCGGAATTTCCGGTCCCCTTCTTCGGCTTCCGACGCCGGCGGCCCGGCCGCCGGTCTTCCTTTCCACCGCGGCCCGGAACCGGCCGCGGTCTCTTCGTCCCGCCGCGGCCCGGAACCGGCCGCGGCGTTCGTCGTCCGGCGCGGTGCGACGGCACCGCGCCCCTCTGCCGTGCTTTGATAATCATCCAACGCGGCGCGACGGCGTCGCGTTTCTGTTGTTTCTACCATGGAGCGTGCGACGGCATCGCGAAGATATTTGCACGTTCATCCGCGTGGTGCGACGGCACCACGCCACTTGCTTCCTCCCGCAAGATAAATCAACATAAACGTTGGAGGGGGGGGGGTTCGGCCGTGTTCGTGCGGTCCGGCCCCCTCACGTTAAATTAATAACGCAACTTAAACAATCAAGCATCAAGTTAGACATGCGAGATCCACGTTCAAGGAAAAGAATAAAGAAATAAAGAACCAACAACCCCTACCTCAGGTTTAGGATTCAAAGGTTCTGCTACGCTCCGCGGAAGACGGCGTCGCGGAGGTCGGGTGTCGCGGTCGTCGTTCGTCAAATCCGTTGACGAAGTGCTATGCCCGAAGAGACACGACGTTGGCGGATCTTCGTTTGCCGACGAAGGTTGTCCGAAGAAGAGATGGCGTCCCCTTCGTTGTCACGGTGAACGAAGAAAGGAGTTGCGGCGTTCTTCGTCGGAAAAGAGAGCGTTCCTCGTCAAGTCTTGAGGAAAGTCAAGATATAAAGAAAGCAACGATCTCAAGAACCCTTACCTCGATAGTCGCACGTTGACAGAGTCGTGGAAAATCGGTGTCGATTCCTTTGACGTCGGAGGAAGATTCGTTGTCGATGGCGTTCGTCGCGGAAAAGATGATACGGAAGAAGAACGTCACGTCGCGGATAAGGCGTCGCGGAAAGTCCGTGTTCTTCGGCGAAGAAATTCTTCGTTGAAGAACGACGTTCTTCGCGTTCTTCGTTCTTCGAAGGTTCTTCGTCAAAGCTTGGAGATGAAGGGAAAGCTCTCCAAAGACAAACAAAGAACTCTCAATAAAATAAGAATACCACTTATTTTATTAACACACAACTCAAAAGGATTTCAAAAGTTTGAAATTCAAAAGAGTTAACTCCCAAAATTAATTAAGAGTAACCTAAGCCAATTAATTAGGGGTTAGGTACGTTGAGAGAATTTGAAAAGAAAAGGGGTTCGTGTGGGCCCCACCACACTTAATCCTCCCAAGGGAGGTTAAGTGGGTGTGGGTCCCACTTCCAACCACTTTTGATAGGTTTTTAAATAAGTTAAAATAAAATTTGTATTACACAAATTTTATTTAACTTAACTGAAAAACCCCAAAACGTAACTCTCAACCCGCAACAAACGCAACTCCCGAAAAGGTCTCATTAAGCGAATATCGGCGTTGCGAGTTCATCGGTGCCCTCGGATTTCAATTCCGAGCACCGGATCAAAAGTTAGGAATTCCCGCTCGTTCGTTCACTGAACGTATCCGAGCCAAACTTCGGAAATTAATTCCGGGCACTCCGGGCCTCAGAATCAGGTGCCGTATGAAACCGCGCTCTTGTAAAATTCTAAAGAAAATTAAGAAAAAATTTTCCTTGAATTTTACGGGTCTTTACATTACTCCCACCTCAGGGCTTTACGTCCCCGTAAAGCTTCAACTCACACTTAAGGGAAACAAAGAGAGGATACTGAGCACGCATCTGAGCCTCCCGCTCCCATGTGCTCTCCTGGAGATTCCCGTGCCGCCATCAGTTGCGCACAAGAGGAATCGATCGTCCATGTAGGACCTGCTCCTGGATGACATGGACCTCTTTTGACGTGGCCCGGACCATCTCTGGTCCCACAAGAGCTGCGAGATTTCTTCTTTGCCGAAAAGAGAAACCTGGTCTCATCCCCTGGATGAACCACATTCTTTGCCTAAAACAGTCAATCCTAACATGAATGATTCTAATCCATACCAAGGATGACGTCGTAAGGCCTCGACGCTACTACTAAGAGATCCAACCGTTACTCTCGCCTCCAAGGGTTGAGTCACACTGTCGGCATCAGTGTGTGGTAACTGGTCTCCTCCAGTAGATGTCTCACAAGTGAGGGTCAAGTCAACAGTCAACTGGAACCTCTTAGTAACATCACAAAAGAAGACAGGAATGAAAACATCGCAAAGGATGCGTCTTTTATTATTGCAGCTCATATTACAAGATGCTACACAAAAGCAACATCAACATGGAACTAGAAGTACAAGAGACGTATCCACTAGTTCCGCTCCTGTCCACCTGCTCCCAGAGCTCCAGCATTTGTCGCTGCCTCAACCTCGGTGGCTCCCTCCAAGTCTGCGGATCGAGGAGTCGGACAGTCACGTGCTAGGTGACCCTTTCCGCCACAGGAGTAACATTGTCCGTTTCTGGCACGCCTGGCTCTGATCCCACCTCGGGTGCCCCGCACCACCGGTCCTAAAACCCGAGATCGCCCAACTGCTGGTCTGGTCCTCCTGGACCTCTGCATCATCTGTCTACTGCCCACAGATGACTCGGCTTCTGATCGAAAAACACGCGTCAAAGGCAGAATCTCCTGTACACGCTCGGGGTGTAGAGATACTGGCACAAACTCCACCCTGAAGAAGGTCTCGAAGTCTTCCCATGCGAAGTTCAACTCATCGCAAAACTGAAACAAGTGGCTCCACCACCTACCTGCTGCTGCCTGAAGGAGGCTGGTAGCAAAGATCACCATGAAGTCTGCCGGCGTCCCCACTAGCCTGAAGACTCTCACCACAGCCTCCAGCCAAACCTCAGCCGCCTGCGGGTCCGTCTCTCCCCGGAACCTGGGTGGCCTCTGGCGCTGGAACTCGTGCAGCGCGCTCAAGCGTCGTGCATCGCCTACTGCTGGGGCTGGTGGCATCGGTGGCCCAACTGCAAGAGGGCCCTGTACCGAAGCCTCGTCGCTCGACAGACTGTCAGCACGCTCATCCCTCCGGGCTCTAGCTGGTCGTCTGAGAAAAGACATCCTGAAAGAAACAACGTAACACGATCAAACGATTATACCTGGTGAGCTGACCTGGTTTGAGCTGTTTTAAGGGGAAAAACTTTTGAAAACATACACGCAATCAGTGTTTTTGTGCACAAAGTCAGAAATCAGTTGTCAGGGTCCTGGTGTATGGATACGTCGGCCGCCCGCACCAACACTGGACTCCCTGAACTGAAAACCACACTCGGTACTCTCAACACTATTGCTTCACAGAAAGAAACATCAGAGTTATAAGTTCTGCGGTAGAACCGAACTCCTTTGATACCAATTTGTCACGACCCGTCCTCGGGGCCCGTGCCGTGACTACCCCAAGCCCGCCTTCCATAGGCCAGGGGTTGGCGACTAGCACCAAAGGCGTAAAATCCCGTTAACTGGGAAGGCATTGCCTTTATAAAAGAAAACAAGCACCACAGAGTACAAGCGGAAGTGAAACACTAAGTACAAAAAGAAGAGCTGAAAAGTAAAAGGGGCCGGAAATACAAGCCCAACTGTAAAGTACAACTCGAAAGGGAAAACAACGACTGAAAAGTAAAGCTGCTACGCTGAGATGTCCACTGGAAATCCCACCTGAAGGGTGGGTACAGATAGCTCTTCTGCTCCTCGGGTCCCGCCGTCTGCTCCAAGTATGTCCCGCCCAGTGGTCTGCCTCTGGGTACCGCCTCGTCGTATAGTCCACCTCCAGGTACCGTCCAGTCCTCGAACACTCGGCCTCTGCCAGTACTGGCCGTCGTCTGCAACCAACACAACGAGGTGCGGGCATAGCCCGTGCAGGGGTGAGTATAACGATACTCAGTAGGGACCCCGAGACCCTCAAGGTCTCACTAAAACCAACAAGGATAAACACAAGAAGATCTCAACAGATAAACCCTACTTAGGTATATGCCCATACATATACCTAAGTTATCAAGTAACCCATCTCAATCATGAGGAAACACAAGGATTGTGAAATCGACGGATAACCACTACCCGGGTATATGCCCATACATATACCAAAGTTAGCAAGTGACCCATCTCAATCATGAAGTAAACACAAGGTCAAAAGTCTCAGCTCAAACCAGGATTTTCATTAACGAAACCGTAACTGCTGAAGTGCTCCGTCTCTAGAGTGTACAGTGGTCCTGTCACGACTCCGAGGCTGCCGCTCACTAACCTAGGACTGCTGAGGTACTCCTCCTGTCGAGTACTGCGGGTTTGCGGCCAACTACCTGGCGCTCCGTCCGCTGAGGGTCTGTCGCCAAATACCGGGCGCTACCCAGATAGCCTGCTGAGGTACTCTCCGGACGAGTACCGCGGGTCTGCACTGTCACACACGTACTCCGTCCGCCATGGGTCTGCACCTCAGAAAGTAGTGCTCCGTCCACTGGGCTAGTCGACTCACTCCAAGTCGAGTCGGTCAAGCAGTCGTCAGGTCTCAGCTAGTTACACGGTCTCCGTACTCTGCACGCTCGTCTTCGGGAGGGTCCGCTCCACGAGCTACTAGTCGATACTCCAAGTATCACAAGGTCCCACGAAGAAGTGTCTCAAAAGTCTGTCTCGTCACAGGGGTCTCAACGCAACAGACGGCGCGTCGATCGGACGCCCGGTCTGTGAGTTATTAGCCTTTTCGTCCCAGGGGCCCGGTTGGTTTCGTGAGCGAACCAAACCCGGCCGTATCTCAACTGTACCCCGAACTCTCATAGGGTAAACTCATAGGGACCGTTTCTCATCGTGATCATCAACGCCGCTGACGGTTCGTCAGACGGACGTCCTGTCTGAAAGATAACAGCTTTTCCCGTTCCAGGGGCCCGGTTGGATTTCGGTGCGATCCAACCCGGCCACTATCCAACTGCATCCAAAACTCGGGCGGAGGGTGCCAAAAGTTTCGTATCGTCAAGAGGAAGTCAACGAAACAGACGGCGCGTCAATCGGACGCCCGGTCTGTGAGTTATTGGCATTTTCGTCTCCGGGGCCCGGTTGGTTTTTAAGGAAAAACCAACCCGACCGTACTCCACCTGCGTCCGAACCTCGGGCGGAGTATGCCAAAAGATCCGATTCACTAAGAGGAACACAACGCGACTGACGGCGCGTCAATCGGACGTTCGTGGCTCAAGATATGAGCGTTTCCGCTCCGAAGGCCCGGTTGGTTTCGTGAACGAACCAACCCGGCCGAACTCAAAGTAATCCGAAACCTTGAGTGCGATATATCGAAACGACCGTCTCGATCCAAGGATCGCGTTGCCGCAGACGGTTCGTCATTCGGAGGTCCGAGGCTCAAGTTATGTGCCAAAAACCAAATCAGGTTCGAAACGGGGGGGTCCGGGTCCGGGCCGACCCGGCCCGACCCCCCCCCCTGGGCGGCGCGGTGGCCGGCGGCGGCGCGGGGGCCGGCGGCGGCGCGCGGCGGCGGCAAGCGGCGGCGCGGCGGGCCGCGGCGGCGGCGGCGGCGGGCCGCGCCGGCGGCGGCAGCGGGCCGCGCTGGCGGCGGGGTGCGCCGCACGGGCTGGCAGCACGCGGGGCTCAGCCCCGCGGTTCCTTCACAAAAAACGGCGCGGCCTTTGTGCCGCGCCTGGGTATTAAATCGGCCCCACGTGGGGGCCGGTTTTGGAGGATCAAACCGGGGGGCTGCTGCCCCCCCCCCCCCCCTTTCATGGACCGCCCCCCTCTTAAAGAGGGGGGGTTTTAAGAGGTGGCCGGGGAATTAAATTCCCCGGTTTTAAGACATCCGGCCGGCCAGCTGGCCGGCCGGTTTTCTCAAACGGGACCGGAATTTCCGGTCCCCTTCTTCGGCTTCCGACGCCGGCGGCCCGGC
Source organism: Viscum album (assembly GCA_963277665.1). Taxonomy (NCBI): domain Eukaryota; kingdom Viridiplantae; phylum Streptophyta; class Magnoliopsida; order Santalales; family Viscaceae; genus Viscum; species Viscum album. The sequence continues at coordinate 287,509,000 of OY728142.1, forward strand.
CGCCGGTCTTCCTTTCCGCCGCGGCCCGGAACCGGCCGCGGTCTCTTCGTCCCGCCGCGGCCCGGAACCGGCCGCGGCGTTCGTCGTCCGGCGCGGTGCGATGGCACCGCGCCCCTCTGCCGTGCTTTGATAATCATCCAACGCGGCGCGACGGCGTCGCGTTTCTGTTGTTTCTACCATGGAGCGTGCGACGGCATCGCGAAGATATTTGCACGTTCATCCGCGTGGTGCGACGGCACCACGCCACTTGCTTCCTCCCGCAAGATAAATCAACATAAACGTTGGAGGGGGGGGGGGGTTCGGCCGTGTTCGTGCGGTCCGGCCCCCTCACGTTAAATTAATAACGCAACTTAAACAATCAAGCATCAAGTTAGACATGCGAGATCCACGTTCAAGGAAAAGAATAAAGAAATAAAGAACCAACAACCCCTACCTCGGGTTTAGGATTCAAAGGTTCTGCTACGCTCCGCGGAAGACGGCGTCGCGGAGGTCGGGTGTCGCGGTCGTCGTTCGTCAAATCCGTTGACGAAGTGCTATGCCCGAAGAGACACGACGTTGGCGGATCTTCGTTTGCCGACGAAGGTTGTCCGAAGAAGAGATGGCGTCCCCTTCGTTGTCACGGTGAACGAAGAAAGGAGTTGCGGCGTTCTTCGTCGGAAAAGAGAGCGTTCCTCGTCAAGTCTTGAGGAAAGTCAAGATATAAAGAAAGCAACGATCTCAAGAACCCTTACCTCGATAGTCGCACGTTGACGGAGTCGTGGAAAATCGGTGTCGATTCCTTTGACGTCGGAGGAAGATTCGTTGTCGATGGCGTTCGTCGCGGAAAAGATGATACGGAAGAAGAACGTCACGTCGCGGATAAGGCGTCGCGGAAAGTCCGTGTTCTTCGGCGAAGAAATTCTTCGTTGAAGAACGACGTTCTTCGCGTTCTTCGTTCTTCGAAGGTTCTTCGTCAAAGCTTGGAGATGAAGGGAAAGCTCTCCAAAGACAAACAAAGAACTCTCAATAAAATAAGAATACCACTTATTTTATTAACACACAACTCAAAAGGATTTCAAAAGTTTGAAATTCAAAAGAGTTAACTCCCAAAATTAATTAAGAGTAACCTAAGCCAATTAATTAGGGGTTAGGTACGTTGAGAGAATTTGAAAAGAAAAGGGGTTCGTGTGGGCCCCACCACACTTAATCCTCCCAAGGGAGGTTAAGTGGGTGTGGGTCCCACTTCCAACCACTTTTGATAGGTTTTTAAATAAGTTAAAATAAAATTTGTATTACACAAATTTTATTTAACTTAACTGAAAAACCCCAAAACGTAACTCTCAACCCGCAACAAACGCAACTCCCGAAAAGGTCTCATTAAGCGAATATCGGCGTTGCGAGTTCATCGGTGCCCTCGGATTTCAATTCCGAGCACCGGATCAAAAGTTAGGAATTCCCGCTCGTTCGTTCACTGAACGTATCCGAGCCAAACTTCGGAAATTAATTCCGGGCACTCCGGGCCTCAGAATCAGGTGCCGTCTGAAACCGCGCTCTTGTAAAATTCTAAAGAAAATTAAGAAAAAATTTTCCTTGAATTTTACGGGTCTTTACAAATTTAATAAAATATAACTCAATTTTGTGTGAATTAAATTATATAGATTACATTTTAAATAGTACATATATTATCTAGTATCTAGATATTGTACTACATTATGTTCTTTATTTCACATTTCATACATGAAATAGAATACAAGGATCTTACATTATATTTTTTTGGAGTGACATTCTCCCCATGATATTTAAATTGAATTCTCAAACTTTTTTCTCAATAATGGTGATATACTTTTTGACACTTCCTAGTATTGTAATCCCACATTGTGAGAAGTGTTCATATGTCATCCTCTATAAAGTAGGGAATGGTATGTAAAAAGTTAACTTGGACTTCCATGTAACTAGGTCTATTTGTTTGAGAACATCAGTGGAACGTAGAGTAACATAATGGAGGTAAAAACATAAATTTTCCTAGTGAGTGAATGAGTTACTCAATTAAAAATAACTGAATGTTTAATTGAAATTTGATAACCTCAAAGCAATAAATCCATGATGATTTAATAGGCCATCTGTTCAAGAGAAAATAAATTATTAGGATAACATTTTATTTAGAGGTAATTTTCCTAATGTTGGGTAAATATTTTATGACCTATGTATACTTGATATATTTATATAAATAGATTGTTAACATTTTTTTATTATTTGATCAATTTTCCAATTCATTGAACAAATAATATTGATTCATGACATACAAAATACATTTCTAATGGATCTTAAGTCACATAAATGATTGAAAAGTCCGAATATTTTTCATTAACTATCTTCCCAATGAAATATTATTTATATATAAATCTCTAATACTAAAAAGTTATACTGATGGTTCATTATTAACATTTATTCATCAAATTTTTTAAGCAAAAACAATGTAAAATTAACTAGGAAATTGTGTAGGTCAGTGTTTGGAATGAAACCCTTATCATCCATTGGTCTTGGGTTCATGATCCACAACCATTCCAGATTTTATTTGTTTTCCCTTGGATTACATGTTGTCCTTTTCGAAAACCATATTATTATAATTTCAATAAGATGATAGAAATATTTGAAATAAGGTTAATCATTGAGTATCCTTTTAATTAATATTTTCAACACCGACCTTATACATAAATACATCATACATTTATTTATACATTGGCCATTCCTTAGTCCAGGGTTTATCCATAATATCATTGGTAGGATTTCTAAACCATGTTAATATTTTCTCAATCTATAAAACCTTATGTTTCACAAAGGATATTCATAGTAAAAATATTCTAACATAGTTTTTAAATAAAATTTGAATTATTCTAAGAATACCCCCTAGTAGTGTCAAACCCGGTAAAAAATAAGGTCTGTTGTCATGTACGAGGTTACATCGAGTCAGGTTCGGAACATAATGTCAGAGTTAGTACTCCTAGGTAAAAATATTCTATAATCACGTCTTGTAGTAGTATCCATACATGGATTTATTTATAGTAAGAACAATATAATTTATACCTTAAAAAATTTCTATAATTTTATTCAATAGTTATCCTAAAATTATACCTTATGGTTATGTTTTCTAACACATGTTTTCCTGAATCTAGATCCCAAAGTTGGTACTATTTTTCCTATTATACTAATTATAGTGACCCAATCCTAGATAGCATGAATCTGGTTTTTGGTACTTATTACATTGGAATGATTATAAGGAATCCATCCCTGAAGGGCCAATCTGTTTAGTAGTCTTCGTAAACTAGATACTAAAATGAGTCCTGTATTACAAAAGAATACACTCATTAAAAGATGATTTAATTTCATATTTATAAATAAATAACATTGAGGATGAATTTATTTCAATTTGTAAATCCCTATATATCATTCATAGTATGCATCTTTGGTTTATAGGAAATGAAAAATAGTAAGGGTGAGCTCTAATTCTTAGTAAGAGTAATGTATAACAGATGTAATAATTAGTCATTGAGATTAGTCAATATGGAAAGGTAAATAACTGAACACACATTACATGTAATCAATAAACTAAATGGAGGTGTGTAAAAAAATGGAAAGGTAATAACTGGAATCACATGATATTCAAATAACTTGGTAATGAAAAATCAATATGGAAAGGTAAGAAATTTAAACACATGCCATCCAATTAAGTTAAAATGAAATGTGTCCAAAGTTATGATGAATAAAAATATCATAGATGATTAATAACTAAAAAAATGAAGGTATTTAATAATTATTTTATGTCATGTATGAGGCACATGGAAACCAATTACCATCAATACCTTTCACACGATGACTTAAACTATTCTGATTTGGAATACTAATTTGTCTAATAAGAACCTATCAATGCATCAAGGATCTATATAATGTCTAGGATCCCCCAATCCTTTCCAGCCCAAAAAAATAATCATATTGAATAATCCAAATGAATAATATGTATTATAAGATATCCACAATGAATAAATAATATGAATTTTATGTATTTTCCTAAATAATTGAATAACTGTCAATCTGGAAACTGAATGTACAATGAAATATGGTTTAAGAAATAATAATATACATTGTCTGAAAATATGAATATTAATGTAAATTCTGAATGTTATAATTTTAAAATATATTTATTGTTTTAATAGAATATTAACAATTACAATAGGAAGTGATATTTCAAATATAACCATTAAAAACAATCTTAAGGATAATACTCTTTAAACATTCCAAAGTGTCCCATTGTACATTGAATCGTATAAATCATAATATCCACAATGGTATGACACTAAATGAAAACTATATTATCATAAGATTAAAGGTATTCATGATATAACAGTAAAAAGTAAGTATCTACACCATGTAAAAGTAAATTGGTGCATAATAAAAAATAAGCCTTAGTGAAATGTAAATTGAGACAAAATTCCATTACAACAGTGGTAACATATGAATTAGAAAACAAAAAAATAGTAATAATCAAATGAAACATTTAATTTCCATGAATATAATATTATTCATTATATTAAATTTCATTTTTGTAGTATTTACACCATATATAAGAAATTAGTTGCACAATAATAAAGTATTCATCACAAAAAGAAAAGCGAGACAAGAATCCCTTACCTTGTGTTTCCATTTAAATGATTGTCCGTTAAAATCATGTATAATTTGACTAAAAATTTTAATTACTTATAAAATAATCGTATTAATATTTATGATATCATATATTATCCTTATATAAAATATGATTACATGTTTGATATTAACCAATCGTTATTTTATCCATTTTTGTTGTTAATTGCAATGTTTGTCGAGTATATTTTAACTTCTATTTGTTGTTATAATTAAATATTTCAGGGATTCACCTTATAAAGAATTTAATTCACGATTTTAATATAATTTATATAAATTATAAATGTTTTTATGTATCCTATAATATTTGGATATTATATACGAAGTGGACAGTTCATGGTGAAGGTAGCCCTTATGTATGCACAAATGCAACTTTCATTTCATTTTCATGTTGAAAGAATGAAATATAAATAATAAATATGTATATTATAATTATATTATCATATTTATTTAATATATGTTACAATGTTTTATTAATACCATCATTTAAATATTCCATGAGTGGCATAAATGAGATATATCACTTTAAGGAGGCCGTAGTCCATAATTCCTCAAATGAAATTATCGTATTTTCAGAAGATGGAAATCATAAAAAATGTTCTAAATAAATATTTAAGAAGCATAAATATATAATAAATATAATATATAACTTATATAAAAATAGTTTCTATCATATTGGCCACTATGATATGTGGTATTGGAAAATTGGACAACCATCATTTTGTGAGGTAGTAGTTACCCATACAGAGAATTAGTATGTTCGTTACCCATTAGATGGAGATATGTGTATTTGTAGGTACAAAAATATCATCAAAACAACCTAGTATATTTAGTATAATTTTTTTATTATAAAATAATATAATAATAATATATGAGGGGTTGGCGAATTGAAATAAAATTAAAAAACTTAAGAGAAGATGTTACCTCTTAAACCGGTAACTACTTTTGGTGTATCCCAAATGAATTTCATGGAAATATTTCTTCCAAAATGGTGGAATAAATGTCAATGGAATGTTTTTTGTAAATCTATTTGCTCAGATCTTGGAAGAACCTAAGTCGTTTGAAAGGTGTGAGGAATAGGGAGAGGTGGTGGCCTTTTACAGGGTAGCAAAAGGACTCTCTTGGAATGTTTGGAAACATGTTAGTTTTACACATGTTATTATGTATATAAATTCCTAAAAAACCAAAAAAAAAAAAATCAATAATTTATGTTTCATGGCCGATGTATGGTCAAGAAAATGGTTTTTGTATATGTGCATAGGTCATTTGGGCCCCAAAGTCAAAGGTTTTGTCCTTCATTATGCTTAATTTTACCTTAATAATTATCATTAATACTGATTACTTTCCCAAATTGTTTTTTGTAAAATTTTTTTTTGGTATTATTATAAATTATAAATTAGAAATATTTAAAATATAGAATCCATTATTTCAAATTCAATTCAAAAAATAGCCGAAAATAATTAAAAATTCATCATGTAGGCGGGATGACAATGTAGGTTTTCAAACTAAAAACATATGAATGATTGATATATTTTTATAATAAATTTCTGAGTGAAATTGACTCTATTTTCATAAATTTTATTAATTGATAATTATATTAACTAATTAAATTAAAAAAATAATTAAAATTATTGTTTAATTTTTTAAATAAATTACATGAAATCATTTTTGTACTAAAATTCAGTATTTTTTAACAATTCCTTAAAAATGATATGTTTCCAAAAAAATATAATAAATTAACCCTAAAATAATTATTATGTTTATATTTAAAATATAATGTTTATTGGGACATATTAAATTAATTTATGCGTCAAAATTCTGATTTAAAACAGGTTCTCCATTAAAAGGCGGTAAAATAACCATTATAAAAAATATAGGTTTTTACATTCAAAATTTTGTTTTTTTCTAGTACTATGCCTATAAAATGCCATGAAAGGATAAAAAATTATTTAATTGAATATATAAAACATATATTTCATTAAAATAAATATATAATTTTAATTATTTTTGATTTTTTATCACAAAACTCTTTTAGAAGCATAAAAATAATAATATTAATTATTATATCTAATTGATTCTTATTTTTTTTTCTCATTAATTTGTAACCAATGAATTCATTTTATATTTATATAAACCATAAATTTTCATAATACAGTAAATAATATTCATAACCTCTAACATAATATCTAGTTTATTTCATATTGTATTAAATATTTATATGATTTTCTTAAATTTTTAATTGTGAAACTCAGTCTTGTGTGTAACACAAACTATCAAGGAAGGTCACACTTTCGTGTAATGAAAGTTATAAAGGAATTATGTTTATATATTTAACACATGATTACTCGGTGTTGTGTACATTAAATTATATAGAATATATTATAAATAGTACATATATTATCATGTATCCAGATATTATATTACCTTATGAGATGGTGTGGCATGTCATATATGCAATCAAACACAAGGTTCTTACTTATGATATTCAGGTTTTCACAATGTTTAAGACCATTCACCAAATTTAATTTTTTTTCCCATGTTTATAAATGAACTAAACTAATATGGTCATTAGTCATTTGTTTGTTTAATGTTTGAAAGATTCCAGAAAAACAATGTAATGACCATGTATGTCATTCTTTAGTGGTTAGAAACCTGATCCATTATGGGACATTTTCCACTATGCGATGTTTTCTTGGTAGTTATCCTTGACTTGTGTTAATTTAAGGATTTATATTTCTTCTACATTTCCTTATATTCCATGATCCTATGATACCATGTTATTTATGTTATTCTACCTTGTGATTACTCCCAAGCCTTCTATTTTATAAGATGATGTAATAATATTGACACACACATTATGTTTCCTTTTAATTCTTATTCCCCTTCTACTATTTTTATCACCACTTTTGTCTATGTATTCCCCTAGTTATTCCATTTAATTTAAGTAGATCAAAATAATTTGGGTTATTATTATAGAGAAAAAATATATATGTTAGTCTTAATTAGATGTACTTGGAATATAGTCTTATAAATAAATTAGGCCTCATGATATTTCAGTTACAACTAATTGATTTTTGTGTTAAAAATTAATTTTTTATATGTGTAAGTGGTTTGGATCAAAATAGTTTATATTATGGAAACGTTTTAGATATCCATTAGAAACTAGTTTGAAAAACTGTTAGTGATTTCCATAAGTATAAGTCTGAGGATAAGCATTAGGAAAATACTATGTATTGAAATATACAGGAATTGTGGTGAAGAATAGAGACAATGGGTTCTAATTAATTAAATCCCTTTTTGGATACTATATGTGGATGTGGCTATAGAAATTTTTTACCCAGTGGTAGTAACTTTAACGAGGTTACATTAAATTAGAATCATTCATTACATGGTGCATGAAAACGATCCTTGTTGCACACATGGCTTGACTCCCATGGGATTGGTTTTAGAAATTCCTAGTATCTGCAAAAACATGATGGATGAAATGAAAAGATTATAATAATTGATGAACATGGTTAAACCTCATGTTTCTTGGGTTGAAAATTCTAATTATCATCATAAATTTAATGTCTAGGGTACTCTTTTTATGTTTTAAGTTATAAAATTTCATGATAATACGATTATTTTTAGGGACATTAATGGTAATATATAACTTAGGATTAGTAAAAGATTTAGTTAAAATTTTTTATTTGATGAATAATGTTTTTATTTTTTTTGTAAATGGTATAAATTGTACTGTTAACTATAAGGGTTTATCCTATATCTGATTTGTTTAGAAGACCATAGTGGTAACAAATAGATTAGATTATTAATGTTATATTGAAGATGATCATTATATTTTTTGAAATATTATTGGAATTATATTAATATAGTTTTTTAAAAAGGATAAATCACATGACAAGTGACGACTCATCATATTTAGCAAATCTACGGGACATGAACCCATAACCAAAGGGAAACAAGCGGAAGTTACAAACACTTGATTATGTGGTGTACTGGTTAATATGACATAGTTTTTACATAAAAATCTTGGTGTATAAATATTAATTTTATTTTTGAAAACATATTAGAGGATAAAATCATTCTGACATTTTAGGTTTTTGAGATGATTAATGATATTTTAGGAAATTTTATATTTGGATGAGCTATATGTTACCCGTAGTTCTAGCACGTGATTTAACATGACTGATTATTTTTTGAAAAATAAATATTCTTTAATTTTTAGGATAATCAGAATATAGAGATAATTATTTATGGAACTATTTATATTTTAATATGGATTTAGAGATTAATATAGAATTGTACTCATTTGGAAAATAATCCAAAATTTGAATAAACATTTTTTGTTTTGGATAATGCCTACAGAGAGTAGGAATATCTTAATATCATTTTGTGGAAAAATGTGATCCATTAGAATTTAATTGAAGTGATTTGGGCATAAAAACCAATCTAGAATAAACATTATTTTGATAAATATATGATAATTTGGTGAAGTGATTAAATTTTTAATTTTATCTTTTAAATTATTTAGAATTACTTTTTTCTGTTGTCTATATTGTATAAGGATCCGCTAAATTTTTAAAAATGATCATAATTTTTTTTATTAATTTTCAATAAACTGATTTTGTAGTATCTTTTTAAAGAACTGTATAAAGATATATCCTAAATGTATCTTCATAGTAATTATTAATTTTCACTTCCTAACAATGTCCCCTATGTGTAAACATAGTTGTGTGATGACCTTTCTGTTTTCTTTTCTATCTTTTTAAGAGGATATTCTATTGTAAACATTTACTATGTGGGGTTTCCCCAAAGGAATTCACAATTTTCAATCCCTTGATTTCATATAAGAAGTTCAAATTTGATGGGAAGAAATTATTTATGGAGGTACAATGTAAAACACTGTGATTTTACAGAAAAAATATGATCAATTTTGTATTTAACATGAAAAACTATGTATAAATGAAGCACAATATTATATGAAAATATTTTATATGAGGTATATAAATTGAATATAAATATTATATAATGAATCCATCCCATATAATTTTATTTTCTATTGAATTCAGTTACATCATTTTTGGGGGATATGATTCAATAGGTAACACGAGGGTAAGGGTTTATGATTCAATAACATTATTATGGGCATTATTAATTATTAATTTTGAAGTGAAGGAAATTATTTGATAATTTTAATATAAAATGCTTTAATTTTGTTCTCATCAATTTATTCATGGACTTCTCATATAATAATATCATTTTCACATCATTGGTACATAAAATTATTGGGTATATATTTTTAAGGAAAAATGACTTTATTTCTATCATCGATCATAAATAATTTATCTAAATTGACTATGTGTTCATTAAAATATTTTTAAATTTATTATAAATATATAATAATATTTTTTAAAGTTATTTTTACCTATGTTTAATTTATAAAAATGGTTTTAAATGATTCATTTTACTATTTGTCGAATAAGGTACATTTTTTGTAAAGTCTAAAATGATGATTTTTTAACATATATGGAACAGACTAAATTACCCATGATCATAAAAAATATTTTATATGAATCTAACATTATAATATTATAATATTCTATTCCAACAAAAGAATCTATAGATTTTTTTTTAAATTTATTCGTTTTCAAATTTATTTTAAAATTGTAATGATTATTTTCTTCAAGAATGTTTTTGATTGTTTTAAATGTAGTTCTATTTATAAATTAAAACAACCATTAATTATATGAAATTATTGAAAATTATAGATATATATCTATTACATATAAACCAACATGAAAATTCCTTCCTTTTATGAGGTAATACAAGCCATGTCATCATATCTAAATATCCCATCATTAACAATTATCCATTGGTTATGATATGAGACATCATTACACAACTCATTTAATTATATGGGTAAGTTTTATTTGTACCCATTGTCATTTATTTCTTTATTTGGGACCCATATGAATTTTAGTGATATGAATGTGAGACATGGGCCTAGAATAATATATCCCTCTAATACATTTGCAGATTTTTTAGTCCCATAATACATCATGTATTGGATTAGGATGTAAACCTTATTTATTATGATACATTTTCCACTATGTGATTTTATCTCAGTGGTTAGAAAATTCATATTTTTATTTAATGTATTATGTTGCTTCTAAAATTCATATATTTAATGATCTTATGATACCATGTTCATTATGTTATTCTTCTATGTGATTACTTTTCATCCATGTGTTTAATGATATTATGTTATACCTTTGACTCACATGTAATGTTTTTTTATGATATTTATTCCCTAAGTAAGATTTTTATCTAACCCATTTTGTCAATTTATTCCCAAGAAAATTCCATTTTTAGGAGATAATATGTTTTTAGGATCTCATTATGTCGGTAAACAGAATGGTTTATTTTTAATCTTTATTGCTGAACTATGAACCTAGTCTTCCGATGATAATGGGACTTATTATATTTCAGCTATAACTAGGGGATGTTTATTATAATAATCATTGATAGTAACCTTTCATACTAATGAAACAACATAACTTGGTTATTTTAATTACTGTATGAAACCTTTATATTTACAATGTCTTCAAATGGTGATGAAATATTCAATCCAGAGATAAAATATGGCCATGAAATTAAATTTTTGATGCCATAATACATTGTTACTAAATTTTTCATATAATTCTTTTGTTTTAAGAGTCTCAATAATGATCTAAAATTGGTAATCATGGTCTTCATTGAATTTATAATACTCCAATAGATCACTAATAAATATTATTAAAAAATAATAAATATATCCATTAAATAATTTATTCATTAGATCAGTATAAATAGTGGGTACATTAGTCAATCCATGGGTAATCACAGTAATATTGTAATGTTCATACCACATTCAAAATGATATATTTTGAATATATTCCTTATTTTATGACAATTAATTATACCTTTAATAAAGAAAATTATTTAAAAAATATAAATATCTATGGAGTTGATCAAATAATTCATCAATTCAATTTAGAGTGTAATTGTTTATTCTCATAATAGAATTGGTTTCCCAATAATAAAATAACATCCTCATATATCTATCTATATTTTTAATTAAAATGGTGGGGGTTCCACAAGGTAAATCACTAGGTTTAATAAGTCCCTTGTCAGAAAACTCCTTAAGCCATTAATTTAATTCTACCAATTTCATAATGTATTCTCTATAGGGAGTCTTTGATATTTCTCTAGCATCAAGCATTCAATATCTAGAAAACTCAAATTCATTCTCTGGTGGAAATACATGGAATTTATCAAGACATACATTTATAAAGACCCAAAAATTTAATATATTGATTTTACACAATAGTAGATGGATATTCCTTACATAAAAAAATGATTCACACCAGAATCATTTAGTTTTAATTCCTTCAGAAACATGGATACAAAGGGAACATCTTCATAAGTGAACTATATCACCTCCCACATAGTTCTTAATAATAACCAACATTTATAGACATATCATACGTAAGAATTTTCTTTATAACCTTGGTAAATGATACATAAAAAATGGTGATATCAGATTTTCAGTGAGGTTAAATTGATGATATTATAATAATCACATAATAATAACATAAGAATAAGGTTATTAGAACATGAACATTCAATTTTAAATCTATAACCTATATACCGAAGATCACATCCTTGAGTAAAAGAATAATGATTAGAAGTTCACAAGACACAACTTGTAAAAGGATTAATGAACACGATCTATGATAGAATATCATAGGAATAACATATAGATTTTTTGGTATAAAAATCAACATATAATGTAATTTAATTTTTATTATATTCACATTTACTTTTTTATCATACCTGAATGAGTTAACTCCAAAAACCATAAAAATAGTAATGGATCACTCATAATACTACCATAGTGGAAAAAGTCCTTTACTGAACATGGTTCACTCCCCATTATATTCACATTTATATAATGAGTTAAAAATATTTACCCAATGAATTAGATAGACATATGTGTCCCAATAATATCATAATTCAAATCATATGTATGTGTTCCATAAAATCATTAAACAATCATCATATCATAACCCAGGTAGTAAAATTGGTTTCATAAAAAATTTATCATGGAATTACGCATATAAAATTAGTAGGATTCATAACAATTTAAACATTTTACAATTTCATAACCCATGGAAAATAAATATTTTATATAATCATATATCTTTTCATAAAAGTATAACTCATGGGAAATGAACATGTTTCATAAAACTATTTTCATTATGAATAGAAGATATCAAGAGAAATAATAAATATGGAATCATTGCATCATATCCTTGAAATAACATAATTAATATCGAAGGATTTAATCTTATATGAAAATTGATTATAAAATATCCCCTGAAACATTTATAGAGGAAAATGTGATTTCATGTTTAAAAACACTTAACTAAAATATAATAATTTATCTAATAATAATTAAGAAATTTTCTTTTAGAATAACATTATAAATGTGTAGTGAAAATTTTAAAACATTGAGTAGACTTTATAGTGGAAAATACCATTAATTTAATTTGGATTTATGAAAATATTTTTTCATATATTGTGTAAAAAGTAAAAAGCCACACCAAAAGAAAATGATAATAAGATTACTTCTAAACAATATATTATAAAAAATTATGGTAAAAATATTATCTAAAAATAAATTATAGAATAATTATAATATATTTGAAACCATTTCAAAAAAAGATTTATATCTAAGGAAAATGTATTTCGACCAATTATATAAATAAAGTGGAGTTTTCTTAAAATATTATTTTTCAGTATCTTCAGTACATAAAGAGATGAAAATAAACAAAAAAATTTATTCTATATAAATTATTATAAAAGAAGAAAATTCATGAAGTTCTTAGGGAATAAGTTTAATGTTTTCATCATTATGAACATAATCATAACAAATCGCAATAAATATTGATATTTTAATATTAAACGTTTACCACATTGATAAATTTGGAATAATAGGACCCATGAAATAAATGAACTTATATGGTTCTATATATCCACATATTTTTTGAGAATAATAATTAAATATTTTCTTCTATACAATATACACCACAAAAATAGAAAAAATTTGTGTATAAGGCGCGTGTCTTATAAAAATATAAGATGGCTGAAAATCCCTTAACTCACATCTTAAAATTATTGAAACAAATTCAAACCACCCATATAAAAATATTGGTTAATTATAAATTATTCCAGAAAAATAATAACTTATATCATACCATATACTATTTACATATACCCTTTTATCACATGTTATTTAACAATTATTTGTTAAAGTTAATGTTTTAGGTAATAACATCTTTGTTTTTCTTGTACGTCTTGGTTTGATAGTTTTGTTCCTTGTAAATTGGTTATGGGACCATAATCTCAATAATTTTAATCATTATATAAATATAATATAAACTCATTATAAATTTTTTTTATATTCATAAATAATGTTAGAGATATGAAAATGAATTACACTATTCATGGGGATAGTTGGTCATACATACCCATTAATGTTGTCTCTATTATCTATATGGATAGAAAACACAACATATATATATATATATATATTAATTTCACATTAATTAAAAATTTTACGTTATATATAAAATATATTTTTATTAAATATACTCTTATTACCATTAATGGCCAAAAAAATGAATAACTTATCACATCTCACCTTGTAAGAGGTAGTTAACACATATGTATGAACGTTGTTATTATTTTTCAATGGATTTTAAGGTAAGAAGGTGTATGAGGTATGGTAAATAAAAAATTATAATTATTTAACAACTAACACATATATATATACATTAAATTAATCATGATATTCATTCTTTAGTGATCGTGATGCAAATAAAAAATTCTAATAGTTTGCAATGTGGCAGTCTGTCTTACACACAATCGATGATTTTGTTTCCCATTTTATAGAACTTCAGAGAAATTTGGGAAATGACACTAACATAAAATATATAATTAGATGTGAAATAATGATTTTATTTTATCATTATATTTAATGAATATTTTAAGGAGGATGAAGAAGAAATAAAATAAAAAAATTCTCGATTAACACAGATACATCATCATTAGAAAACCTCCATTTTTTAACCACATAATTATTTTTTATAATAGTTTATATAAGATATGAGACCTTTAAGATGTGATTATATATTTATTAATTATATATGGGATGGTATTTGTAGAAAAATGTCTTATAAAGTATAAAGTGTAGCGGATATGGGGTGCCATTTTATATGTCATAGAGAGGACACACTTGGAATTTTTGAAAAGACAGAAAACATTAAAAAGGATCAAAATGGTTCAGTATAGAACCTTATATTATATATTTTTGAAATATTTCCTTGCAATAGTAATTTGTAATTTTTTCCATTAAACACTTATATTATTATTTTGACACCATAGCAATCGCGTTTTAACCTTAAATGTTTTAATTAATTTTTAATATTTTTACTTTTCATTATGAAAAGAATTAAATTTACCATAATATATAATCTTAATTATGATGATTTAAAAAAATAAATCCATTTTTCAAAAATCAATTCATTGAATTGATAAATCATTATTTAAAATTAAACTCTCAGACGAGATAAAAAAGAAGCTTTCCAAAGAGAAACATTTCACATTTTAAAAAATAGTTTACTCTAAATATTAAATATTAAATTTAAAATAATGATATAAATTATATTTTTAAAATAAATTTTAACTAATTTCATCATTAAACCATTTAAAAATATGTGAATTTGAAATAATTTAAAATAAATGGTATTTTTCAATTAAAAATCAATATTTTTAAGTATACATTGACAAAAAAATCATTTAAAAAATTCACAAAAAAAAACTATGATAATATTTATATGTAGATTAAAAAATTATTTTTTGAATATAAAATACATTTTATAAATGTTTAAAATATTATTTTATATTATTTTTTCAAAATATGAAATAAAAATCATTTTTGAGTGATAATTTTATTTTCAAAGACTATACAGACCTTGCCAAAAAAATATTTACCGATATATATATATATATTTTCATTATATAAATCCATTATTTTTAAACTATATAATGAGGTAATTAATATTCATATTGAAAATGTTTATTTCTATTTTATAACTTTCATGATTCAATAATAATATTCACAATATATGGTGGTTCATTAAAACCTAGTGTTGCGTGTAACAGAAGCTAAAAAGGATATTTAACATATTTGAAAAAAATATATTCCATAAAATATATGGGTGACACAATATACACCCTTAAACATATTTAAATTTGGAACAAGAATGTAATGCCCCAACCCTATAAGCCCAGAGTCGGTGCATTATTTTAATACATTGGCATGATTAGAAGGAATCAAGTCCTGAAAGACTAATCAGTTTAGCAGTCTTGGAAAATAGATTACATACATGAAAATTACATTATACATTAGAAAATAAAACAAAACATAAATGAATCTTTGAAAAAGCCATTAATATCCTAGATTAACCCTGCTTATCAATCATAATACACTTCTTGGAATTCTGGGAAAATTAAAACATAGAAAGGGGTGAGCTCAGATGCTCCGTAAGGATAACAATTTAGGAGAAAATTTAATAATAAGCATAAACATTTAAGTCAATGTATAAGACTAAAACAAAATCCTTTGAAACGTAAAATTCTTCATAATATGGAAATTATACAATAAAATATTATCATTTTCTTATTCACATGGATATTCTACTAGTCGAATAATCACATGAAATATCAATAGCCACTTTCATAATGATAGAATGCATAATGCCAAACTTTATAACCACATAGTCAAGATCTTGTGTCAAGACTACAAATAATATTCTTTCAAGGCCTTGTTCCAAGATAGTAGTTTGTCTCATAAGACCTACCGATGCATCGAGAAGATATTGCGGGCTCCACAAGCAACTTACTATGTCCAATTCATTCCACATAAGAAAAGTTTTAAACATAACATAAATATTCATATTAAAACTAGAATACAAAATGTCAATACTTTTTCCATAAAACATGAATGGTCTAAAAATAACACATCCACAGTCAAACATATCACAAAACCTTCAATACATATTAATGATTTTGATAATAATAAATCAACTTCAATCAATTTGAAAATCCATTAAGGGATGTAGATATAGATGAAAATTATTTGTAAAAATCTTTGAGATGAATATCCCTCTTTCATAAAAACATTTAAAAGTCACACAATTTAGAAAGGAAGACATTTAAAGAAATTTTTGAATCAAAGTGACCTATACTACTTTGAAACATTTGAAAGTAATTAATATTTTAAAAACATTCATGTTCATATAAATAAATCCTTAAATCCATTTTTAGTACATGGACATTAATGATAATGATTTAGAAGAATAAATATTTAAAACATTTAAAATGATGTTTTAGTAAAAAAAGGCCATTAAAAATAATCCCTTTGAAAAATATTTTATGAAAAATTTACATGGATAATAAATATGTCCCATTAGATACTTAAACATAAACAATCTCGGATAATAATGATATTGAGGAATTAACCCTTACCCTGCACTTTCCTTTAGTCGATGGTATTTTTATCATCCTCTTCTTCGGGTTCTTCATTTTGATTTGATCAAAAGGACTCCATAGGATGACATTATGACAAAAGGAAGGCCTCTATGATGAATGGAGGATAGTTTAGTGAGTATTTGGTTAGGGTTTTGCAGATCCAAAAGGCTTTGGAGGTGTGAAATTAGGAAAAGGGGGAGTGCCCTTTTATGAGAGACGTGAGGATCACTTTAGGAAAACCTTGAAATATTATTCTATAATAAAATAATTTTATGTTTCAAATGGATCTGAAATAATTTATTTAGAGGATAAGGTGGGTATGGGTCTAAAAACTCACAACCAATAGGTTTTTGATAGGTTTATGTCACTATATTAACCCTACCTTTTAAATTTAACTCTTAGTTAAATAGTTTGACATTACCATGTCCCTTTGTATTTTTATATTATATGGTTAGTAAACATACTATAAAATTCCAATAGAACCCCAATTGGTTCATTAATTTCATGTATATTATTATATAAGTCTTTTCATCGAACATTAGATTTTTAAGACTATTATATCAATTAATAACATAATATTTGTTTTAAAAACTATTTTATGTCAATTTTGACACTATTTTGGTTTTGTTTTTTTTTAAAATTATAATAGCATTATTACATAGAAAAAAATTGATCTAACCAACCCTAACATGTCATATTAACCTATAAAATTAGTGTAATTTATAAAAAGTCTCAAATTTCATTTATTTGGATATATATAATGTCAATTATTTTAATCATTCATTAATATGGTAATTAGTACATCATCATTGTGTGATAAATAAATTTAATTATTTAATTTCTAAAAATTATAAATAAAATACCATTATGTAGGTAATATTTTTATTTTTCTAATTATTATTTATATTCGAATTTATCTTATGTATAACCCTATATTAAAAATGTTTTAGTTATTAAATAATGATTTTAACTCTTCTACCACTTCTTTAAATAAAATAACAATAAATGTCCTAATCTAATACAAGTGGAAAAAATAGGTTCATATTTTATTCATAAGGGTTTCTTGGTCGAATTATACTTATCCAATATAATTAGGACATATTTTAGGGTAATAATAATATCATTTTTACCATTAATTACCCAATTTACTTTTAACCATGGGAAATAAAAGTCAAAAGTTACTATTCATCAAAAAATATTTTTATCTTACTAAAAAAATTTTACATACTGATATCAACCATGTCTCTATGATTTTTGAATTTCAATTTACAGAAGCGGTAAAATTATGTTTTATGAGAATTTGCAAATGCTCCTAGGAGGTGTGTACAAGAAGGTAAAAAGTTCAATAAAATATTTATATATCTAAATTATTATAAAATGACTCTAATGAATTAACTTTAAATTATATAGGTATTATGAATCTATTTTGACCTAAAATAAATTTAAATAAACTAAATAATTATTTAAATAAAAAGATGGTTTTAAAAAATAACTCAGTGTTTTTCACTATTCATCAAAATTGGAAGTTTTCAGAAAAATACCAAAAATTAACCCAAATATAATTTTGATGTTACCAATTCAAAAATGAAGGCTATTTTACCAAATTAAAAACATATAAGAATAATTTATTAATTTAAAATTAATTCTTGTTTTCAAAACCAAAAGGCGTATTTTTAAGAAATAATAACTATCAAAAAATTGACAGTTTTTATGTCCAATTTCAAATTGAAATTACATAAAATGACCACCAATTAATTAAATGGTAAAAATATAATGTATTTAAACTTCCAAACAATTAAAATTTATAATTTAACACTACAAATTATTTTGAATAAAAAAATTTGTTTTCGGTTAAAATATAGTATTTTTCACTATTAACCCAAAAATGAAAGTTATCAGAAAAACAAAAAACAATTTATTAAAACTAAATTCATATGTCCTAATACTAAAGAGGAAGTTTATTTTTTCAAATTTAATATATATAAGTTTCAAATATTGTATTTTAAAAGGGTTCACCATTAAATAGTGGTAAAAGTGCAATTTTTTTAAAAAATACTTCTTTTATTTGAAAAAAATTAATTAGTTCTTACATTATGTCTAAATACTCATAATACAGATTCCAAGATTATAAGGATTATATAAAGTTCAAAATTCAGTTAATACTATTCATAACCACTTTTGAATGGGTATTTCGTTAAGTCATGGTGCACTTGAACTCGGTGTTGCGTGTAGTGAAAATTATTTAATTAAATTAAAGAAATAACATATTATGAAATATTGGGGTGTTAAATTATTCCCTCATTCAATAAATTGCGTCCTTGAAATTTTAAATTGTTCTTTAATAAGAAAAGGTTGAAAATAGAAAATACATTTGCGGGAAAACCCAATTAGAAATTGGGTTAATAAAATTTAGTCTTAATAAGAAGAAAAAGGAAATGAAAGAGTCGCCACCAAATTATGATCTCGATTATGAGAACATTAGTGGAAATTAGAGATAAATAATTGGAGGAAAAACATAAATATTTATTGGGGGTGATTGAGGTCATCAGTCACAAACAATTGTAGAATTGAGGGCCTCAAAGCCATCAATCTATGTTGATTTAAAATATCATCAGTTCAACAAAACATAAGCTATTAGAATAACACATTTTTTGTTTTAAGACCCCTTACCTAATGTTTAAGAATTAATTTCTTCATATAATAAATGAAGAGAAAAAATATATACTTGACAAGTAGAGTTCCACCCATTAACTAATTTCTACCACAAACTCATCATTCACTCAAAACGATAATAGAACATTAAAAAAATATTCTATTTATACTCTTTGTGTAGGGTTACACAAAAAATGAATTCGTAATTCATATACTAGACCTTTTAAAGAGACTACATTATTCAATCTAGGACATCACGTGGGCCAGTGGTAGGTGATAAACCCTTGTCACCGTTCAGTTGTGGGTTCATGTCTCGCGGCATAGCCAGACGTGACAGGTTGCCGCTCGACCTCCATGTTGTCCTTTTTATGTCAATCCAAAAATAATCTCAAACTAGAATTATCCAAAATACTTATGTCCAAGCTCACAGTCCAAAATTTATAATGAAGGTAAACACAATAAAGATCCTTTTTCAATATAATAACATGTGAACACCTTTATCATGTATTATTTTAAAACACCACAACATCCTGAATTACCATACAACTTTATTGATTACATTCATGCACCCTTATTCCTTATAGAATGCTGGATATAATCCTTTATCCAAAAATGTTGTAAAATCCAACAATTATGGAATATAATAATCATTAATCAGTTTCAAGGTAGTCAATAATATCCAATATAATTTATCCAAATCAATCATGTATTATTCCTAAATCACTACCTCAGTATCAAAACTAAATTATGGTTTATCATTCTCTCAAACCATTTATTTTCCAAAAATTTAACCTACTATTGAGTCACTTTTCATGAATCCACACAATCTCAAGTCCTGAATGAAATAGTGATGTAGTACAATCCTTATATACTCTATAACTCTTATAACATGTACATCATTAATACAATACTCAAATGACATAAGAAATTAATAACAATGTAAGAAATCTAATCATTCCTCTTCATATTCGGTAGTATCATAACATTATTATTATCAAATAGTAGCATTTGGGGTATACTCTGATGATTTAGACATTGATTCTCGTAGTGTCCCAACTCCTTGAAGATGAAGCATTATACATTTGAAACTTTTTTCATACCCTTGCAATCACGTGCTTGGTGTCCTTTTTCTCCACACTTATAAAAAACTCCCATTCCCTTCAAGAATTTACCAAGGTGATTCATTCCAAAGTTATCACATATGGTAAAATCCTTCTTTTCCCACTTCCCTTTATCCATGTTTCTCTCTTCCATTCTTTTCTTCTCTTGCTTCCCTTCAAAGCAATTGGACTCAGAAAATTCATTACTTATCTTATTAACACATGATATTATTTCCTCATATGTTGAGAATACATGAGAGACTATTTACCTTCTAAATGTTGGATTAATACCATGAAATATAAGATCCTTCTTACTTTTTGTACCATACTTATTGCTGGAGTTCACATTCCTTCTACTGGGAACCATTTCTATACAATGGAATACACTAGGTCAGTTTTTGAATTGCAATGAATAATTACAAACTTGTAAAATATGCAATGTAAATTGATCAGTTTTTGGATATAATCTATAATCATATATATATATTATTTGAGGAGCTATATACTCGTAAATCCTTCATAATGATTTGTAAATAAAATAAGAATTATCCTAAGCATATCCCCCAGGAGTGTCGTTACCAAGAGTGCAGTAAGGCCCATTTTCATGCAGCAGCTCTTGTTCGTGTCTAGATCATTGCAGTATTTTCGGGTTTTACCCCTAGGTACATCTTTGGCAGAGCCGCCTCTACCTGATCATATCCAGATATAGAATTATTTTCATGTTAAACTAACAAGATATATATATTACCAAAATTCTAAGAAGTTATTATATACTAATCCTCAAAGTCTATCTTAAGGTAATGTGCTCTAATCAGAGTTAATCTAAATCTAGTTTCCAAGGTTATTACTGAACTTCCTCTGATACCAAATGTAATGCCCGGACCCCAGATTCCCAGAGTTTGTGCATTATTTTAATACATTGGAATGATTATAAGGAATCAAGTCCTGAAAGTCTGACTAGTTTAGCAGTCTTGGAAGATAGATTACGTACATGAATGTTACATTACACATTAGAAAATAAAACACATCATAAATTATCCTTCTAGAATTCCATTAATCCATTAGATTAACCCTTCTTATCAATCATAATACACTTCTTGGAATCCTGGGAAAATTAAAACATAGAAATGGGTGAGCTCAAATGCACAGTAAGGATAACAAAATAGTGAAAACTTTCATAAATAAGAATAAACATTTAAGGCAATGTATAAGAATAAAACAAAAGCCTTTGAAACTTAAACTTCAGGATAATATGGAAAAGATACAATAAAATAATTTCATTTACTTATTCTCATGGATATTATACTAGTCGAATAATCAGAAGCAATATCAATAGCCAATTTCATAATGATGGAATGTATAATGCCAGACATCATAACCACATAGTCAAGGACTTGTGCCAAGACTACAAATAAGATTTTGTCAAGGCCTTGTGCCAAGACACTAGTTGGTCTCATGAGACCTATAGATGCATCAAGGAGCTATAGCGGGCTCCACCCGTCAATTACTAAGTCCAAAAAATTCCTCATATGAAAAGGTTTAAACATTACATAAGAATTCGTATTAAAAATAGCATACAAAATGTCAATACTTTATCCATAAACCATGAATGGTATAAATATAACACATACATGGTCAAACATATCACAAAACCATCAATACAATATTGAAGATTTGTATCATAACAAATCAACTTCAAAAAAGTTTAAAATCTTTCAAGGGATGTTGATAGAGATTAAAATGATTTGTAAAAATCTTTTAGAGAAATATGCCTTTTTCATAAAAACATTTAAAAGTCACAAAATTTATAAAGGAAGTAATTTACATACATTTTTGAATCAAAGTGTCCCAGAACTCTTTGAAACTTATTAAATGAATTAACATTATTAAAACATTCTTGTCCATATAAATAAATCCTTAAAAACCATTTTGAAAACATGGACATTAATGATAATAATTTAGAAGAATAAATATTTAAAACATTTAAAATGAAGTTTTAGCAAAAAAAGTCCATTAAAAAATCCGTTTGAAAACTATTTTATGAAACATGGACATGTATAATAAATATTTCCCATTAGATATTTACAGAAAACCAATATTGGTTAATAATAAGATTGAGGAATTAACATTTACCTTGGACTTTCCTTTAGTCGAGGGTATGATCAACCTCCTCTTCTTTGGGTTCTTCCTTTTGATTTGATGAAAAGGGATCCTTAGGATGGATTTATAGAAAAAGGAAGGCCTCTAGGATGAAGGGATGACAATTGAGAGGGTATCTAGGCTAGGGTTGGCCGAGTCAAAAGGCTTTGGAGGTGTGAAATTAAGATATGGAGAATAACCCTTTTATGAGAGAGGTGAGGGTCACTTTAGGAAATTCTTGAAATATTATTTTATAATAATATCATTTTCGGTTTCTAATTGCTCCAATGTGATTTATTTAGAGGATAATGTGGGTATGGGTCAAAAACCTCTCAACCAATATGCTTTATACATGTTTAGGTCACCATAATAACCCTACCTTTTAGATTTAACTCTTAATTAAATAGTTTGACATGTACCATGTCTCTTTGTATTTTTATATTATATGGTTAATAAACATACTATAAAATTCCAATAGAGCCCCAATTGGTTCATTAATGTCATATATATTATTATATATGTCTTTTGGTTGAACCTTATAATTTTAGTACTATTATATCAATTAATAAATTAATATTTGTTTTAAACACTATTTTATGTCAATTTTGAAACTGTTTTTTATTTGTTTTTTGTTAAAATAATAACAACATTATTAGATAGAAAAAAATTTATCTAACTAACAATAAAATGCCATATTAACCTATAAAATTAGAGGAATATATCAAAAGTATCAAATTGACTTTCTTTGGATATTTATAATGTCAATTATTTTACTCTTTCGTTAATACGGTAATTACTACATCATCATTGTGTCATAAATAAATTAACTTATATAATCTCTAAAAATAATAAATAAAATTACATTATGTAGGAAATCGTTTTATATTTCTAATTAATATAAATAGTCGAATTTATCTTATATATAACCATATATTAAAAATGTTTTAATTATTAAACATTGATTTTAACTCTTTTAACACTTCTTTAAATAAAATAATAATAAATGTCCTAATCTAATCAATGTGGACCAAAGAGGTTAATATTTTATTCCTAAGGTTACTTTTTGTTGATTTATACTTATAAAATTGAATTAGAACATGTGTTAGGGTAATAAAAATAATATTTTTACCCTTAATTACCCTATTTACTTTTAACCGTGGAAAATAAAAGTCAAAAGTTACAATTCGCAACAAATTATTTTTATCTTATTGAACCACATTTTACTTAATGATATAAACCGTGTCTCTCAGATTTTAGATATTCAATTCACAGAAGTTTTAAAATTATGTTTTATACAAATTTTCAAATGCTCCTAAGAGTTGGTAAAAGACAGTAAAAAGTTCAATAAAATTTTTATATATCTAAACTTATTATAAAATGAATCCAATGAATTACATTGAACTTATATAGGTATTATGTATATAATTTTACAAAAAATAAATTTAAATAAAACAAATAATTATTTAAATAAAAATTCGGTTTTAAACAATAACTCAGTGTTTTTCATTATTAATCAAAAAATTGAATGTTTTCAGAAAAATTCCAAAATTTCACCCTAAGCTAATTTTGATATTCCAAATTCAAAAATTAAGTCTATTTTACAAAATTAAAGACATAGAATTTTCATTTATTATTTTAAAATTAATTCCCGCCGTTAAAACCAAAAGGCGTATTTTTTTTAAATAATAACTTTCAAAAAATTGAGACCTGTTTATGTCTAATTTCAAAGTAAAATTACTTAAAATGACCAGAATTAGATTAAATGGTAAAAAATAATCTATTTATACTTCCAAACCATTAAAATTTATAATAGAACACTGTAAAATATTTTTATTAAAAAACATATTTTCAGTTAAAATATAGTATTTTTTAATATTCAAACAAATATGAAAGTTATCAGAAAAACAAAAAAAAATATTGAAACTAAATTCTTATGTCCCGATTTTAAAGAAGAAGTTTATTTTATTCAAATTTAATATATAAAAGTTTCAAATATTGGATTTAAAAAGGCTTTACCATTAAAAGGCAGTAAAAGTGCATTTTTTTTAAAAATCTTCTTTTATCTGAGAAAAATGAATTAGTTCTTACATAATGTCTAAGAAACTCATAATATGGATTCTAAAATATATGGATTATTTAAAGTTGAAAATTCAGTTAATACTATTCATAACTACTTTTGAACGACTAGTTTGGTAAGACATGGAGCACTTGAACTCGGTGTTGCGTGTAGTGAAAGTTATTGAATTACTTGGAAGAAATAACGTACTATGAAATCATGGGGTGTTACAAAGAATATAATGAATCTTCTAACTCATCATATCATCATGTTCCCCCAAATCGTCTTCAATTTGGTGGTTTGGAAATAAATCATTGACTAGGTGAATAGTATTTCCCTATCTAAAATTCTCTAACGATCATTTATGTACCATATATTGAGTGATATGAAAAAGAAATCATGGACTTGAAAGAGATTTAGAAGAAGAACTAAACAATAAGCCACTATCCCAATTCGACCAATATTATTGAAGGGTAAAATATTTCCAGGGCACAAATATTTGGGTGTTTTTCAGTATCATAACATTCTTCCATGTATAAATTCAAACAGAAACCATCTCTCTAATATTAAACTCAAGATGACGTCGATGATTTTCATCACAACTTTTCTGTCGACCCTAAAATGTCTTGATGTGATGTTAACATTATCTACAATTTAATCATCAATACCAGGTATTAATAGATTTATTTAGCCGATATCATCTTGTAATATTAGATTTATATACTTCATTCTATAGCGGTTTTCGTATGTAGTGATATGAGTCCTTGAATGAAATCTATTCTCATATAAAAACTTAATAAGGGGAATGTTTTGATACCAACCACCTTTAAAATATATATAACTAGATCTAAACATATATTATAGTGTTTTAATGGTTCTATTATACTATCCATATTATTAGGGTGATACATAGTGATGAAGCTCAATTTCATATCAAGAGATAACTGAAGACTTCACTAGAACATCTAAATAAGCCTCTAATATAGATCATATAAAATAAAATGTGGTAATTTTTGAAACCATACCTCTTCATTTATGATTATCCTATAAAGTTGATATTTATTGAAATGTTATATGATTTATATGAAGTGTTTGGATTTTTTGTAGTAACAGACCGTAAACCATATAAAATTATTCCCTTCATATGTTTTTGGGAATCTAATGAAAAAATCAATAGTGATGTTTTCAAATTATAATTGTGAAATGGGATATAGTTGAAAAACAGCTTCATAATTTTTTTATCGTCCTTAACATGATGAAATTAGAATCATAGAGATAAGAAATATGAACTCTGTCTTTTTATGAAACCCCAACATAAATAATAATTCAGAATTATCGACATCTTTGTACATCCAAAATGAATAGAGAATGAATAAATATAACTTGTTCTAAGAGACAATTATTTAGAATTTTGTATAGATAAAACACATACATGGTTGTTGAAACTTATCATACTATCATAATCAATGTAAAATGAATGAACATGTCTCACTTTCTTCTACAACTCTATATCTTTCTTTTCTCCTCTTAATCATTTTCATGGATAGATGGTTTGAAAATTATTTGATAAATATGAGATTCTTCCCCCACATTGTGATTACCATATCCATCCTTTGGATATCCAAAAATATTGAATTATTTATCCGTATCATAGATAATCTATCATGATCTTTCATTTCAAATCATTTACCACCATGTTCACTTTCTCGGGGTGTTAATGTATTTAGATTCTATAAACATTATTCATCACCAACTATATTCTATAAACTGTGTTCAAATATTTCTATGGAAAAATGTACATTAAAATTCTATTATAAGTATACATATCAGACTTTTATCTATAAAGATAATTCCTCTATATAGTTAATGAAAAAATTACCACAAATAATTTAAAATCACGATTTGGATACTTTTATACAGGAACCATCAGTTGTCATGGGGCATAAGGTATCACCATATAATTATATACGATAAATCATCCCAAATATTTATTTGATGGTCAATATAGATTACAAACCATTCTCCACTATAGGATGACATAATCACATGTAAAATTAATAACATTCTCTTTAGTCCCCCTATATTTTCCCCACATTCATATATCTAAAGGAACTTGAATCTATTATGAGTTAACTTTGTGAGAGGATGGGAACCCCTGATATTTTCTCTAAAAATTGTCAAAAATATCTTAGCTATTGAAGAAAACATTGAATACCAATAAAAAAGGTTAGTATAAGACAATGCTCAATAGCCTCCATCTTTGATGGTCCTATAGATATACCATCTATTGAGACAATATGTACCGAAATTGAACCATTATTCAACTGAATTTCTATGTTTTTAAATAATTTTTATGTTGCTTTCATCCTTAGGGTCTTCATCATAATTTACAAATAAACATAATTCTCTTACTTTCTGATTTAATAGATATGAATATCATAAATAATGACTACCAGAAACTGATCAATGTAATACCTATATAGTCTAATAATTAGATACTTGATGATATAATTTTAATTAGAAATACCAAACAAATTCATTTTTATACCCATTGAGTACCTACATTATATATAATTATATCATGGGTGTATCCTTCTTCTTAATAATGAATTGACGATATCTGTATGGAATAAATTCTATGAAATGTTTTTATCATCACATAGTTGGTCGGACAAATAATCAAAATCGGGTAGAGGAAACTTATTAATGATTTTGGTGTTGTTTAGTTCTAGATAATCAAAATAGAGTCACATAGATCCATTTTTTTAACACAAAGGGTTGGTACAGCCATGTATACACACTTGGATAAATGAATCCCTATTTAGTATTCATCAATATTTTATTCATTAAGTCTTATAACTCAATTTGATCCATTTTATATAGAGTCTTCGAATGTTTCATAGTATGAAGTATGATTTCTACGGAGAAAAAACATCATAATTTAGTGGAATACTAGATAAGTCTTACATAAAGCCATTAAAAAAACTCCCACATAATATTAATATAATATATTTTATGTTTCTCTCAATCCATCTAAGGAAAAAATATATTTTGAATAGGAATTATGACCCATACCATATATGTGATCTCCAGTGGATGTTCATATTTGTTGTCACACTAATAGAAAATAAAGGGTTTGTTTGGAATATTAGACATTACATAGCATGCCCATAAAAGGATGTTGGATTTATATAAAAAAATCAAAAATATGACTAAAATAACATCAAATTAAACTAGAGGGAGAAAAAAAAAATTTTCAAAAAGAATATTCCCACAAAAATCAACTTAATAACAATATTATATGTGGGATGTTAGCATCCTTCCATCAGTGTTTTTCACTATTAATTCAACATCTAATCATTGGGGTGGAATTTTGATAACCATTTAAAATTATTATGATATAAAAGAATGTGTAGATCCATATTCAAATAAGACAGTATAAATTTTATACAGTCGATAATAAGTATACATTTTCATATGCAGTTATTATACTCTTAATTTGAAATATTAATCACATGATTTGACCATTTATATCTTAGCTTAAGTGATATATAACATCAATAATCTTCATTAACCTTTAGATTTGAGAACTATTAGAATTATTTCTATACTACTTTCATTTAAAATTATAGAGTTTTGGAGGTTCATTATATGCATAATTCTATTCATTCACATAATTATATATCTTCTTCATACTACGTCGACATTCAATTACATGATGAACTTCTTCTCCACAAATAAAACATTTACCAATCCCCATAAGATAATATCTTCCATGTTTCCATCCACACATTGAGCATATGATAAGGGTAAAATTATTCTATAAATGGATTTTATAATTTCCTTTGAATTCCATATATATTTTATTATTAAAAACATGAGATTTATAGTAAACTCAAATAACTATTTCAACCTTTAGATAAAATAGAATGATTTATACAATACTACTGATGTCCATTTTTGGTAAACCACTTTGATAACTCAATTTTAAGCTACCGAATAATATATCATGCTTATATTCAGTTTTGGACAATAATGATAGAATATTACCATGTAAGTCTTTTGAAATTTTCATCATATGTACTAATAGATTCATCAATCTTATCCTTACTCTAAAGGAATTAATTTTCTATTCTTTTATTAAGAATACGAGGAATGAACATAGTGAAAAAAAATTATTTTAAATTTATCTCCATCTATGTGGTAAATTTCTTTGTGTTTACTTCTATTTGTTACATGGTTCCACTATTTATTTTCTTTATCCTTCTGTTGATGGATGGAAAAAATGTATTTTTCATGTTCTAACCACTAGATAATTGAAAATATATTTTCGTTGGTACAAATCCATTTATCATGAAATAGAGGATCCGAAGACCCATTTAAATAAGTTGGTAATTTCTTAATGAAGGACTCAATAGAATGGTGTTCCCCATTTTCTCATTTGGATGGTGAGTCTGATTCATAGCATAAGAATATTGTCTGATCATTTCAATGAGATATTTATTTCATGCATCCACAACATTTGGTTTTTCAGGAATAAAATAATTTTATTATCTATCAAACTTAACATTAACTTGATTCCCTCATTTTCCATCCACTGAATAAAA
This sequence comes from Viscum album, assembly GCA_963277665.1. Lineage (NCBI taxonomy): Eukaryota > Viridiplantae > Streptophyta > Magnoliopsida > Santalales > Viscaceae > Viscum > Viscum album. Next base: position 287,538,864 of record OY728142.1, read on the forward strand.
CATAAAAACACAGTTTGAGAAGAATTGATCACAGTTTAAAACAACATAAACATTAAAAATAAATTTTAGGATGTTGAAATCATGAATGTCACAACCCGTCCTCAGGCCCGTGTCGTGACGACCCCAAGCACGCCTTCCATAGGCCAGGGGCTGGTGAATAGCACCAAAGATGAATCCCTGATAAAAAGTGAATTCCATACCTTTAAACCGGTAACACACATAGTCTGAACACAAGCAGTAGAAGCAATAGGTACTAAAATTGAAAAGTAATGTGTGATGAAAGTATGTGGGCCAGAATACAAACCCAATTGAACTACAAGTGCAATTACAAGTAAAGAGGGAAAACAGCTCCTGAATCATCCATCGGGGAATCCTACCTAAAGGGTAGGTATAGATCTTGAACAACTCATCCCTGAGGTACGTCCCGTCTAGTCCAGCTCTGACCAGCCTCCTGTCCGTCTCCCTCAGCCTCGATCACTATTGTCCATCGTCTGTACAGAACACAACAAGGTGTGGACGAAGCCCATGCAGGGTTGAGTATAATGATACTTAGTAGAGACCCCAATACCCCTAAAGGTCTCCCGAAATCCACCAAGTATAAACCAAAATAGAACGATACAAACACAGATTATCAACAATCCCTACCTAGGTATATTCCCAAACATATACCTAAGTTACCAATCACAACTGGCTCCATCTCTTGAGCCCAATAAAATCCTGTTCCACATAGGAAGAAATTCAATCATCTTAATGATAACATCACATAGTCATGACACATCTCGAATAGGTATAAAAATCATGTAGAGGGGTATAGATGATTAGATGTACCCACTGAATCATCTCCTCTGTCGAACCCACATAGGATCCTGGAACAGTAATCAACGCTGTCGAACCCACGTAGGATCTCGGTACAGAAGCCATCACTGTCGATACCATGGAGGATCCTGGTCCAATATCATCACTATCAAACCCACGGAGGATCCTAGTCCAGTATCGTCACTGTCGAACCCACGGAGGATCCCATTATAGTAGTAGGTCCACGAAGGATCTTATCACCTCCGTCGCAGCCAGCCTTAGGGTTCCTGCACATAGCACACTCGATTCGGGTAGGGTCCGCTCCACGAGCTACGTGTCGATACATAAACTACCAAGATGTCTCGAGTTGATGTATCCCATAGTTTTGTCTCATCATAATGAACCCAACGTGACATACGACACGTCAATCAGGCGTCCGATATGTGAGTTATTGGTGTTTCCGCTCCGAGGGCCCAGTTGGATTTAGGTTCAATCCAACCCGGCTGTACCCAAACTATGTACAATCCTCGTGTGGGGTATTCGAAAAGAACCGTCTCATTCTAATATTCCCATCGGCGTAGACGGTTCATCAATCAGACACTCGTAGCCCAAGATATGGGTAAAAATGTGAGATGGGTCAAACTAGGTCCGGGTCCGATTCGGCCCAGTCGGGCCAACCGACCCCGACCCGGACTGGACAGACCTTACCTGGTTTGGGTCGACCTGCCCCGGGTCCGGATCCAGGCCGGGGTAAGACTTGGATCGCGGGTTCGGCTCGGCCTCACCCGCGACGGGCGGCCCGACCCGCAGGTGGTGGCCCATCCTGCGATATGCGGCATGACCCACGCGGCGGCCCAGCCCGCAGGTGGAACGACCCTCGTGGTTGGTAGGCGGTCTGCCAGCAAAAGCCAGAGGTGGTCGCGCCACGCGGGGCCCACCCTAACCGAACGAGGGGGGGGGGGGGGTCAGCACCCCCTGTCTCCCGATAACGGCTGGCGTGTGTCCCCAGCCCAGTGACCACGAGACCCAAAGGATCCCGCCTTTGGAGTGACCGCTGGAAGCCCGCTCACCCTACCACCCTCCTCCGTCCACCTAGGCCATTGGCCACAGTTCTTCTCCGGCGCGGCGAGACGGCTCCGCGCCCAGCCCGTCCCACCGCCGCGGCCTAAGTGGCCACGACTCCTTTCTCCGGCGTGGTGCGACGGCCCCGTGACCCTCCGACACCGCTACGTCCAACCAGGCCGCAGCCCGGTTCTCCACACAGCATGACGACATCACGCTCCTCTGGCAACCCGGCGGCCCTTTCGCTGCCGGTTCCTCTCTCGGCCGGCCCGTCGCTGGCCACCTTTGCTCCACTGTAGAGCACTCTTCTGGCAGCGTCGTTGCACCACCGCCTTCATCAACATGTGAGGAGAAAACGATGGGTGAGGGTCGGGCCGTGTTCGTACGGTCTAAGCCCTCCTCGTAACAATAAGCTATTCACATCCAAAAATATTGAACAAGAAGAACAGAAATGAATTCAACTCAAATTCCCTACCTCGTATGACGATAATCGTTGATGATGTCACCGAAAGGCGGCGTCGATTCATCAATGTCGGAAAAGAAAGAGGATATCTGTCATTGGCAGATGAGCGTTAGGAGGTGACGAAGTCGAGGACGACGTTCTTCACAGTTGACTCCTTATCTTTTAGCATGGTTGAGGATCGATGTTGGTGATCATCATTCTTTGGCGGAGATCTCTTCTCTTCCTCAATTCTCCTTTCCATGCTCTCCAAAAAAGGCCAACGCCCAACAAATCAATAGATTAAGACATCCTATTAATTTTTTGGAATGAAATTCAAAAAGGGGTTTAATTAATTAGATGAATAAATTCAATTAATTAATTAAAAGGGTTGGCGTAATTAATTGGTGGGGGATGGTCATGGGTTTTTCCACTTAATTGGGAGTACCAAGGGGTTACAACCCCTTAGGTGGTCCCCACAAAGATATCCTACAACGGGAGGTTTTAACCACCTTAAAAAAATAAGCTAAAATTATTTTTATTTAACATATTAAAAACCCCAAAATCTAACTTCCGTTCTCATTAGAACGCAACTACGGTTAAGGTTTCATTAAGAAATCACTGATGGTACGAGTTCAATGTTGCCCTCAGATTTCAATTTCGACCACTGGTTCAAATGTTATAAAATCGCGCTCATACATTTACTGAACGTACCCAAACAAAACTTGAGAAAATGATTCCGGGCAAACCGGGCCTCAGAATCATGCTTCTTGAGAAATTGCGGACAGAGAACAATTCAATATAATTTAAAAAAAACATGTGATTTTACAGGTCTTTAAATTATCCACACCTCAGGGCTTTGCATCCTTTAAAGACAAAACTCAAAACTAGGGAAACAAATGGGGGTACTGAGCACAGATCTATGCCTACCAATCCCATGTGATCTCCTAGAGGTTTCTGTGCTGCCACTGCACACACACTAGAGGTATCGACCGCCCACGAAGGACTCTCTCCTGTCGATCCTCGATCGCCACTGGACCCTTAGAAAAATTCACCCCGTCGTTGATGTCTTGATCCCCCCAGTCTATGATGTTGGATGGGTCATGCACCTATATCCTCAGCTGAGATACGTGGAAGATGTCGTGCACCCAGTGCAACTGAGGTGGAAGAACCAGGCGGTAAGCCACCTCGCCAACTCTGTTGAGGACCTGAAAGGGTCCGATGAACCTCGGAGATAACTTTCCGCCTCAGAGAAATCTCCATAAACCTCGTCGAGGTGAGACCCATAGGAAGACATGGTCACCATACTCGAACTCCAGAGGTCTCTGTATCCCATCTTCATAGGATTTCTTCCTGCTCTGTGCAGTATTCATCCACTCCTGGATAATCTGCACCTTCTTTGTCATAGCCTGCACCATCTATGGTCCCATGAGTGCAGACTCCCCTGGGCCAGTCCAGCATAGAGGCAATTTTCAAGGTCGTTCGTACAATGCCTCGAAATGTGCCATCCCGATGGTAGAGTGGTAGCTCTTGTTGTATGAAAACTCTAACAAGGGTAAGTTATTCTCCCAGCAAGGACCGAAGTTGAGGACGCATGCACAGAGCATGCCCTAGAGAGTCTGAATGGTCCTCTTAGTCTGGCTATCCATCTGAGGGTGGAAGGCGGTGCTTAAGCGAAGCTATATCCCGAAATCCTCCTACAACCCCTTCCATAACCAGGAAGTGAAACGAGCATCTTGATTGGATGTGATTGCCGATGGAACACCATGTAGCCACACGATCTCCTATATGTAGAGGCGTCTCAAGATCACTTCTGAACTCTGCTCTCTGATCAGTATCAAGTGGGCCGACTTGGTGAGTCAGTTAACAATCACCCAGATAGATTCGTGACCTCTGGATGTATGTTGAATTCCTATCACGAAATCCATGGATATACCATCCCACTTCCACTCTGAGACCTCTAAGGGATGAATTAACCTGCTGGAACCTTATTCTCTACCTTCACTTACTGACAAGTGAGGCATCGTCCGACAAACTCTGCTACTTCCTTCTTCATACCTGGCCAACAGTGCTATCATCGGAGGTCCTGATACATCTTTTCCACACCTAGATGTACCGCTAGAGGAGATGTGTGGAAGTCCCTCAACACTTCCTGCAGATGTGCTACTGGTACCATAGTACTTCCTCTAAAGAGAATGAAGTTATCCCCGCCTTCAGAAAATCCATAAGGTTCCTGCCCTATGGATATCTAACCACGTCGTGTCTCACAGTCAGCATCTCCACGTTGTGCCTATGTAACATTCTGAAGAAGTGGTGGAGTGACTATAAGAGACTGCAGAATGGGTACTCCATCTTGATCCATAAAGGATATCTGCAACGCGTCCAACAGCTCTGTTGCCTCTCCTAGTAGATGAATGCCTGATATCCAACTGAGAGCATCTGCTACAATAGTCCCCTTCCTAGGAGTATATACTATCACAAAGTCATAGTACTGGAGGAACTCAAGCCAACACCGATGTCTTAGGTTCAGGTACTTCTGTGAGAATATGTAACTGAGAATCTGGTGGTCAGATTAGACTATAAAACGTTCGCCCATCAGATAGTGCCGCCACATCTTCAAGGCGAATTCCACTGCTGCAAACTCCAAGTCATGAGCGGCGTAGTTCTGCTCATGATGTCTCAACTAACGAGAACCATAGGCTATCAATTCTCGATCCTGCATCAGAACGCATCTGATCCTGGTCCCTGATGAGTCACAATAGACTACATACCCAACGCCCTCCTCCAGTAGCCTCAAGATGGGCGCACTAGTTAGACTCTGCCTCAGCATTTAGAAACTCCTCTGGAATCTCTTTGACCATACGAAGGGTTTCCCCTTCTTTTTCAATGCTGAAAGTGGTGCTGCAACTTTGGAGAAATCTAGCACAAATCTCCGATAGTACCCAGCCAGACCCAGAAAACTCCGTACCTCTGTCACACTTCTGGGTGGATCCCAAGCAAGTACAATCTCAATCTTCACTGGATCCACTACAACTCCAGCCTCTGAGATGAAATGTCCTAGAATGTGTACCTCTCAGATCTAGAACTGGCACATCGAGAGCTGACAATAATGCTAGTGCTCTCAGAGTGTGTCCAGTACTACCCGCAAATGGTAGCTGTGCTCCTCCTCTATAGATGAGTAGATCAGAATGTCATCAATGAAGACTACCACAATGCGATCAAGGTATGCCTGAAATATCCTATTCATGAGTCCCATGAACATAGTTGGTGCATTGGTTATGATGAATAGCATACCCAAGAAATATTATTGTCCATACCTACATCTGAAGGCTATCTTCTACACATCCTCCTCTCGTACTCTGAGCTAGTGATAGCCAGATCGAAGATATATCTCCGAGAGCGAACGCACACCCTTCACCAGATCAAAGAGGTCATCAATCCTATGAAGTGGGTACTTGTTCTTCACAGTCACCTGGTTCAGGCGCTGATAATCAACACAAAGTCGCAAGCTCCCATCCGCCTTCTTGGATAACAAAATCGGGGATGCCCAGGGTGAAACACTGGGTCGGATAAATCCCTTCCCCTGCAAGTCCTCCTGCTGTACCCAAAACTCACGATGCTCCATGGGAGCCATCCGATATGATGGAGTGGATATTGGTGTCATCCCGGGGTACAAGTTAATGTAAAATTATACCTCTCTATGAGGAGGTAGTCCTAGAACGTCATCAGGGAAGATAACTACATTTTGATCCACTACAACAGGAAAACATGGACTCCCCACATCAACCGCTCCAAGAATGAGGCTAGCCAACTTATGTGTGATCAGCTACCCCCTCCTCTGGGTTAGTCCATCTTGCGCTGCAAAGGCTCCCTTCTCACCGGTGAAGGTAAACCTCATCCCATCCTCACAGACACACCACAATTTTTTCCTAATGCAGTCAATCTGAGCATGAACTATAGATAATCATTCCATACCCAAGATGACGTCGTCAGGCCTCGACACCACTAAAAAGAGATCCCAGCCGAAGATCTCGCCTCCTAGATTACGCTCACACTGCCGGAACCAGTGCATAATTGTCGAGTCTGCTCTTGTAGGAGTCTGTAGCCGTAAAAATCTATCCAACAGCTACATCAGAATCTCGGAGCTCCGAATGAGGGAAGCGACAATAAAATAATGACGCTCACATGTGTTTATAAGTACTGCAGCAAGGGTGGATTATACACAGATAGTACCTTGAATCATCTCAGGTGCACCTTGTTCATAGGCCTCGACTGCCTGGAGCTGAGCCCACCCATGTCTCCTAGCTCCCTGTGGTCGGGGTGGACCTCCGGGTGGTGGTGGTGGTAGAACCTCAAAATGTCATCCACCACCTGCTACTCGACCAGCTCCTCAACCATTTATGCCTGCTCCTGAAAGACCTCCATGGTCTAACCTCTGCCTCTGCCTGAGGGGTCCCTATACTGTCTGATGATTATCTGCATGGTGGGTTGGGAAGTCATGAGCCATGTGACCCAACCCACCACATGCATAGAATTTTCTGCTCCTCGTATAGCTGGCTCTGACTCGTATTCCCCGCACAATCGAAACTGTATCCTGGGGTTTCTCACCTGATGGTCTGGTCTTCTTCCACCTCTATGACACCTTTCTACTGCCGTCTGCAGAAGACTCTGATACGTGTCCTCCAGTGGTGGGCCTCGCTGCTAGTGACTACTCAGCAAGAAAACTCTCCACATGAAGGGCTTTCTCCTTTACCCCTGCCAGCACCAGAATGTTGAGGGAGATCATTGAATCCCTGATCTCATGCTTGAGTCCCTGCTCAAAGGTTCAGGCCCTGAAGAATGTGTCCCACTCCATATCTGTGGAGTAGCATGAGAGGTCGGTGAACCACGCTGAGTACTATGCCACCGTCATGCTACCCTGCTGTAGATGAAGAAACTCTTGAATCCGCACCGTACGAAGGGTGGATGGAACAAACTCTGACAGGAAGAGGATCTCAAAGTCTTCCCAGAGATGTTATGCCTTGTCATGCACCTAGAGAATTAGGCTCCACCATCTTCCTGCTGCTGCCTATAGGAGACTCGCTACAAGGATCACCATGAGGTCGGCTGGTGTCCCTACCAATCTGAAAACTCTCTCAACAGCCTCCAGCCAATCCTCAACTTCCTGTGTGTCCATCTCTCCCCCGAACCTAGGCGGCCAATGGAACTGGAACTCGTGCAACACACTCAGACTACGTGCACTCTCTACTGCTGGATCTGGTGGTAACGGTGGCCCAGTGGGTTGTGATACCACTGGTACCTCTGCTGTGATGGGGCCCTGCACCGAGGCCTCGTCGCTCGGTGGGCTACCATCCCATACAAAACTCGTAATCCTGGCTGGATGCATATGTGGGGCCATCCTGAAAAGAAAAAGGTGAAAAAAGGTAAAAACAATATACCTGGTGAGCTGTCAGAAAGTGATCACGAAAAAACATTTCAAAGGAAACACACACACAATCAGTGTTTTTGTGCAATGAGTTGGAAATCAGAAGTTAGAGTCCTAGTGTATGGATATGTCGGCCGCCGCACCAACAACAGTATCCCTAAACTGATAACCATACCAAAAACACATAAAACTATTTCCATTAAATGAATCAGTGTCCAAGTTCTACAGTAGAACCGAATCCTATGATACCAATTTGTCATGAACCGTCCTCGGGCACATGTCGTGACTACCCTATGCCCACCCTCCATAGGCTAGGGGCTGACGACTAGCACCAAAGGAGAATCCCTGATAAAAAAGTGAATACATTTCCATTAAACCTGTAACACACATAGTATGAACACAAGCAGTAGAATCAACAAGTACTAAAATAGAAAAGTAACATGTGCTGAAAGAAAGTGGGCCAGAATACAAACCCAACTGAACAACAAGTACGTGTACAAGTAGAGAGGGAAAAAATGTAACACCCCGAGATTTTATGAAAAATATTCCTTTTAATTTCATTAATGTCTTGTGTTATACGCTACACCAAAAGGAGATTTCACAACACAAATCTCTGACATGGCTTGAATTACACGCAATCACGACCTTCCACGATAGCGTGTGTTGTACGCAACACCAAGTTTCGCTAAACAACGATATGCTATTAAAATATTATTAAAACTAGCTGTTATGAATAGTAATAACCACTTTTTGAAATTTTGTAAATTTTATTTTTTTCAAAATGGACTTTATTTTTGGATTTGTAATATCAAAATTAGCTTAGGGTGAAATTTTGGTACTTTTTGAATAAATTTCATTTTCTGATGAATAGTGAAAATTACTAAATTTTAATTAAAAAAAACTTTTTCAATCGAAATAATTAATAGTGATAAATTATTAATTTGAGTGGTTTTAAATTATATTTAGAATATATTTTTACAATTCAATACAATGTTGGTCATTGGATGTTATTTCACATTTACACCAGACATAAACAAGTGTTAATCTTTTGATAGTTATTATCTCTTAAAAACACGCTATTTATTGTGACAGCGGAAATTAATTATAAAATTAATTAATGCAACTTATATGTTGTGAATTTTGTAAAATAGAAATCATTTTTGACTTCGGAATATCAATTATAGCTTAGGTTGAAATTTTGGCATTTTTCTGAAAATTTCAATTTTTGATGAATAGTGAAACCACTAAGTGGTAGGTTAAAAACTGAATTTTGCATAAAACATAATTTTACCGCTTCTATGAATGGAATTTCGAAAATCCGACAGACACGGTTGATATCAGTAAGTAAAATGTGGTTCAATGAGATAAAAATAATTTTTTGGTGAATAGTAACTTTTTACTTTTTTTACCGCGGTTAATAGTAAATAGGGTAACTAAGGGTAAATATGATATTACTATTACCCCAACACATGTCCTAATTATATTGGATAAGTGTAATTCGACCAAAAACAACCTTATGAATATAATATGACCATTTAGGTCCACTTGGATTAGATTATGACATTTAATATTATTTTATTTAATGAATAGTTAAAATAGTTAAAATCAAAGTTTAATAAGTAAATCAATTTTAATATGGGGTTATACATAAGATCAATTCGACTATAAATATTCATTAGAAATATAAAACGATTTTTTACATAATGGTATTTTATTTGTAATTTTTAGACATTAAATAATTTAATTTATTTATGACACAATGATGATGCATTAATTATCTTATTAATGAAATATTGACATAATTGATGTTATAAACACCAAAATAAATGTAATTTGAGACTTTTTATGAATTCCACTAATTTTATAGGTTACTATGTTATATTAGTGTTTATTTAATCAACTTGGTTCGAATATATAATTCCGTTATGACTTTCAAAAAAATCATATATCAAATAGTGTCAAAATTGACACAAAATAGTTTTTAAATAAAATATTATATTATTAATTGTTATTTTATTCCTAAAAATCTAAGGTTCGGCAAAATGACTTAGATAAGGATATATATATTAATAATAAACAATTTGGGGTTCGTTTGGCATGTTATAGTAAGTGTATTAACCATATAGTGTAAGAAAATAAAAAGACACGGTAAAAGTTAAATTATTTAACTTAGAGTTAAATCTAATTGATAAGGTAAAAATAATAACCTAAACTTGTCTAAATCCTATTGGTTGATAGGATTTCGACCCATACCCACTTTATCTTCGAAATAAGACCCTTTGGAACCATTATAAACCGATTTTGACTTTAATATAAAATACTATTTTGAGATATTCCTAAGGTGCCCCTCTCCTCCCTTATAAAAGAACACCTCCTCCCCCTCCTCCTCACACCAATTTGAGCACTCAAGCTCGGCCAAACCCTGACAAAATACCTTCTCCACTTCCCTAGAATAATCCTAGAGGTCCTGGTCTTCTTCAAAGACCAATCTTAATTCCCTATGTGGAGGATTCAAAGAGGCGTTTCAAAGAAGAGGTAATATCCATTACCGATCTTTTCAATTTCTTTCTTCTTAAACTTCTTCTTCTTTAGTTGTTTCATGACAAAGTAATAACATAAGTATTAATTACATACTGATATGTTATTTTAAATATTAAACAACCCTAATTCACCTTCTATCCATCCTATGGAAAAATGAAATCACCGCGTGTGCGTACGTACGGAATACCGTCTACACGCCGTGGTGTAATCTATTTTCCACCACCACCTTAATAGGATGGGTATAATGGTGTAATGAGTAAATATATATGATTATTATAAAGTGATATTGATACTAAAATATTCTACATACACTTCAACACAATTCCATGATCATGGGAACGATATCATCGCTCGTGCGTACGTACGGACTACTGTCTCCACGACGCAATGAGATTCATTCTAAATGATTAACCATTCATGAATGATTATAAAGTATATATAATAAGTACTAATGAAATATATGACATAATAATGATACTGGACTTATGTAAATCTATATGTATGTCATCTACTTAATTCCATTCACTTCAATAAGGAAACGAAAACAGCGTTAATGCGTACTCACGGACTACCGTCTCCATGAACGGTGTATTTCATTACATTTATCGATATATTATATATATATATATATATTCTGAATATATATTATATATAAATCATGTTTTACATTATGGATATAAGTAATCATGATCCAAGTAATCATATTAATAATTACAAGTTAAAAACACGAACGACAAATGTGACGATTTTACCCAAAACGCTACTTTAACATGAATTTACAAAGGAACGGGTAATATAAAGTCATAAGTGGACCATATATGATATAATAACAATTAATATGATTCTGGAATAAGTCAATAACATTATTTAAATCATTATACAGGAGGTTCGGACACTTACAAAGCAAGTCAGACCTAAGGTAAGGGAAATATCACAATCTCATTTTTTTTCCGAGATTGCTTATACATTGGTATTTACTGGGGTGTATTTTATCATCCACATCCATGTTTTCTCAATATGTAATATATTTTCCATCCACCTACAATTGTTTAAATCCTATTATACCCTTCGGTGATTTTTTAGTAAAAGGATATGAAAGGAATCTTTTGTCGTTTTTCGTACGAGGTACTTTTTTGACTTTTCCGACACAAGTACGAGAAGAATGTTTTTTTTAACTTATACGACACGAATTTATTTTTAAAACATTATTTCCAAGAATCTTCCTTTACAAGTTTTCAAGTTTATTTTTAATCAACTTCTTTTAGTTTAAAATTGTATGACATGTTAAGAAAGGAAAAGTGTTTTTGAAGTAGAAAGGATATTTTCCTCAAGAATGGAGTTCAAGTGTTTTATCAAAATTATTTTTCATCTAAGATAATAAAGGGTTCTGTTTTTATCCCTATTATTACATTGATTTGATTATGTTGTGATGGAATTATTTTTATGAATTCCTTTATCTTATATGAATTGTTTTATGATGTCATGATGTTTAAGATTCCCATTTTTATTACATGGGTTATGCAATGATGTATGGTTTATGATTTTGTGGAACACATAAGAATGGTATCATTATGAGATGGGTGGGACCTATATCTCCCTCCAATGCGTTGGGTAAAGATTTTATATCTCATGAGATAGACATGGCTGGAACGGTAGGTTATACCGGTTCAGTGAAACAGGACTGAAACGAGGGTGACTCGGTTCAGAAAGGGACTTTGTCCACTAAGATAGTCATGGCAATGAGTCTTGACTAACAAGAAATGATTCTATATTATTATGTGTGTATGCCACAAAGTTTCATGTTTTAAGTTATGATTATTGTGATTACATTTCACTACCATGATTTATCCCATGTTATGAAATTATGATCTCTTTTGCAGGTTAAGATTCCCAAAAGTGATGTGCTTGTGTATACGATGAGATTTATATTTCTTTTGTTTACCCTTACTGAGCATTTGAGCTCACCCTATTATGTTTTCTTTTCCCTAGGATATAAAAAAAGGTTTTAGGTAGAAAAAGGGAAGATCTTTATGGGAGATATTGGAGATCTTTCACCACAATTAGAAGATTACGTTCCGAGTTTCCAAAGACACTAAACTATTACGATCCTTGTGTGTGTATTTTTTGTTATGTACTAAGTATTCCGCAAAAGTAATGTAATGTTCATGTACGTCAAGCTTTGGGTCTTTACAGTTGGTATCGGATGAAAGGTTTAGTCAACCTTTGGAAACTAGGATGCGAAAACGTTAGTGAGATCCCTAGAGACATTTCTAAGGCATGTCTAGGGATGTCCCTAAGGATAAGTATACATATAGGATATAGTCCTATAACTATGGTAATGATATTAGATTAAACCAAAGATGTTAGATATTGAAGTTACACCCCCTTTATTATGATTTTTGCCTCTCAAACTATTCTTTTTGGGTTTTAGAAAATGGCTGGAAACAAGATGATTCATGATAATGGAGGATATGATGGACAATGGAATGATATTCTTCATGAGCAACCAAATGAAATGGGATTTGGAAGTCCAAACATCATTATTATGCCGAATCAGCAATCTCATAATATGATCAATAAAGTAAAATTTGGTAAGTTTCCTGACTCGACTAATAATAGAAAGATGGAGTTTCATGATGATCATAGAGGAAAGAAAGTTCAATTTCCCCTATGTAAATCATGTGGGAAGAGGCATCAAGGAGAATGTTTCAAAGGAACTGGAAGATGCTTTGGGTGTGGAAAAGAAGGACACAAAGCAAGTAAGTGCAAAGGAAAAGGATCAGTTAACACCATGGATGAGGATAATGGTATTGCTACGACATCAACAATGGTTAAATGTTTTAAATGTGGAATGTACGGGCATTATGCAAACCAATGCCCTAAGGGAAAGTCTCATGAAGAGAATCAGTATGGTCGTATGGGAAGTATTTATGTTGATGATGATGAAGAGACTACAAATGATATGTGAGATGAAAGAATTGTTGAAGCTCAATCAATGGTTTAAGAAGGTAGTGGAATGATTACATGTTTATCAAGTGTAATGTTGTATAAGTAATCTCATGGTACTATGGAATAAAGAGACATCTAAGGATTGTTACACTATTGTCTTTCCTATGTTTTTAAAGTGTATGATTAATGGTACTAGTAACCATGAAATGTTATTCAGATATTTTTTGGAAAGTAGATGATATGCGCATAATGAAGGAATAATAAGATAATGAGGTATTTGATTGTATTCATGAGCTCAAGACTGATATAAGGAGAAGGTTATATCATGGTTTGAGTATATATAATTTTTGGATTTTGGTATGTGGAAAGAGTTAACTTTTAAATGCATTCATGTTTTCACTAAGGTTCAATGGGTATTCAAGAGAATACGTGATTAAGGCCTTTGAATGTTTGGAATGTGACCAACAAGACATATCTTATGATATATGGAGATCAACGACAGTATTAAATCTCTGGTAATCGTTTTCACTATATTATGAGAGTGGACTGCAGTATTATGGATAAGCCTAAAGATTAGAATGGATTATGTTGGACATAATTTATTATTGTTTATGTATAGAATATTTTCGATATTATTGATGGGATGTTATAGTAATGTAGTTTTAGAAAAAGGACAACCTGCAGGACGGGCGATAGCCCATCGCGTCGGACAAGGATGTAGGAATCGAACCCACAACCAAAGTGCGACTAGCCTTTATCGCATACCACTGGCCTACAGGAAGTCCCTGTTTAGTAGAAACTAGTTTTATTATATTAAGCAGTATGATATATGAAGTATAAAGTCCATTGTAGAAACCATATATGATTAATCTCACTATAGATCAACTTATGTATATAACTTTTGCTAACCTTTTGTTTGAGACAGATGGAATGAACCATCATTCTATCACATGATCTGCTAACACTTCACGAATAAAAAATTAAACTTCATTTATTTAAGATATGAAGTGGAAATTGTTCAAGGAACGAAAAACAATGAGATTGTACCAAAATAAAGTAAGTATTTATTCTAATTCAAATTCTTCAACTTTAGGGAAATGATCTTAAAAACCAAAAATGTTGTCCTAGTGCTCTTATATCTGATTAATCAGATGGTACCTTAGATCGTCACAAATTTATGGCTTTGTGATTTCTATCTTTTCCATAGCCATGTTCTCTACCACTCTCCATCAGAACATGATGGTTAGATTTCTCTTCCATATCCATATTTTCACCTATGTGGAAACCCAGTGATTAGTTTATTTGGGTAACTATTACGTTTCATACTATTGTTTTTAAAAATTGGTTTTGGTATTCCTTTTTACGATGTGGGTTTCGATTAAAGAAACTTTCGAATAGTAAACAATTTATAACCCCGACGAATTTCGAGGGCGAAATTCATTTTAAGGGGGGTATAATGTAACACCCCGAGATTTTATGAAAAATATTCTTTTTAATTTCATTAATGTCTTGTGTTATATGCTACACCAAAAGGAGCTTTCACAACAAACATCTCTGACCTGGCTTTAATTACACGCAATCGCGACCTTCCACGATAGCGTGTGTTGTACGCAACACCAAGTTTCGCTAAACAACGATATGCTATTAAAATATTATTAAAACTAGCTGTTATGAATAGTAATAACCACTTTTTGAAATTTTGTAGATTTTCTTTTTTTTCAAAATGGACATTATTTTTGGATTCGTAATATCGAAATTAGCTTAGGGTGAAATTTTGGTACTTTTCGTATAACTTTCATTTTCTGATGAATAGTGAAAATTACTAAATTTTAATTAAAAACAACTTTTTTAATCGAAATAATTAATTGTGATAAATTATTAATTTGAGTTGTTTTAAAGTATATTTAGAATATATTTTTACAATTCAATACAATGTTGGTCATTGGATGTAATTTCACATTTACACCAGACATAAACAAGTGTTAATCTTTTGATAGTTATTATCTCTTAAAAACACGCTATTTGTTGTGACAGTGGAAATTAATTATAAAATTAATTAATGCAACTTATATGTTGGGAATTTTGTAAAATAGAAATCATTTTTGACTTTGGAATATCAATTATACCTTAGGGTGAAATTTTGGCATTTTTCTGAAAAACGTCAATTTTTGATGAATAGTGAAACCACTAAGTGGTAGGTTAAAAACTGAATTTTGCATAAAACTTAATTTTACCACTTCTGTGAATGGAATTTCGAAAATCTGACAGACACGGTTGATATCAGTAAGTAAAATGTGGTTCAATGAGATAAAAATATTTTTTTGGTGAATAGTAACTTTTTACTTTTTTTACCGCGGTTAATAGTAAATAGGGTAATTAAGGGTAAATATGATATTACTATTACCCTAACACATGTCCTAATTCTATTGGATAAGTGCAATTCGACCAAAAACAACCTTATGAATATAATATGACCATTTAGGTCCACTTGGATTAGATTATGACATTTAATATTATTTTATTTAATGAATAGTTAAAATAGTTAAAATCAAAGTTTAATAAGTAAATCATTTTTAATATGGGGTTATACATAAGATAAATTCGACTATAAATATTCATTAGAAAGCTAAAACTATTTACTACATATTGGTATTTTATTTGTAATTTTTAAACATTAAATAATTTAATTTATTTATGACACAATGATGATGCAATAATTATCTTATTAATGAAATATTGACATAATTGATGTTATAAACACAAAATAAATGTAATTTGAGACTTTTTATGAATTCCACTAATTTTCTAGGTTACTATGATATATTAGTGTTGATTTAATCAACTTGGTTCGAACATATAATTCTGTTATGACTTTCACAAAAATCATATATCAAATAGTGTCAAAATTGACACAAAATAGTTTTTAAATAAAATAAAATATTATTAATTGTTATTTTATTCCTAAAAATCTATGGTTCGGCCAAATGACTTAGATAAGGATATATATATATTAATAATAAACAATTTGGGGTTCGTTTGGCATGTTATAGTAAGTGTATTAACCATACAGTGTAAGAAAACAAAAAGACACGGTAAAAGTTAAATTATTTAACTTAGAGTTAAATCTAATTGATAAGGTTAAAATAATAACCTAAACATGTCTAAATCCTATGGGTTGATAGTATTTCGACCCATCCCCACTTTATCTTCGAAATAAGACCCTTTTGAACCATTATAAACCGATTTTGACTTTAATATAAAATAATATTTTGAGATATTCCTAAGGTGCCCCTCTCCTCCCTTGTAAAAGGACACCTCCTCCCCCTCCTCCTCACACCAATTTGAGCACTCAAGCTCGGCCAACCCCTGCCAAAATCCCGTCTCCACTTCCCTAGAATAATCCTAGAGGTCCTGGTCGTCTTCAAAGACCAATCTTAGTTCCCTAAGTGGAGGATTCAAAGAGGCGTTTCAAAGAAGAGGTAATATCCATTACCGATCTTTTTCAATTTCTTTCTTCTTCAACTTCTTCTTCTTTAGTTGTTTCATGAAAAATTAATAACATCAGTATTAATTACATACTGATATGTTATTATAAATATTAAACAACCCTAATTCACCTTCTATCCATCCTATGGAAAAATGAAATCACCGCGCGTGCGTACGTACGGAATACCGTCTCCACGCCGTGGTGTAATCTATTTTCCACCACCACCTTAATAGGATGGGTATAATGGTGTAATGAGTAACTATATATTATTATTATAAAGTGATATTGATACTGAGATAGTCTACATACACTTCAACATAATTCCACGACCATGGGAATGATATCATCGCTCGTGCGTACGTACGGACTACCGTCTCCACGACGCGATGAGATTCATTATCAATGATTAACCATTCATGAATGATTATAAAGTATATATAATAAGTACTAATGAAATATATGACATAATAATGATACTGGACTTATTTAAATTTATATGTATGTCATCTACTTAATTCCATTCACTTCAATAAGGAAACGAAAACAGCGTTCATGCGTACGTACGGACTACCGTCTCCATGAACGGTGTATTTCATTCCATTTATCGATATTATATATATATATATATATATTCTGAATATATATTATATATAAATCATGTTTTACATTCTGGATATAAGTAATCATGATCCAAGTAATCATATTAATAATTACAAGTTAAAAACACGAACAACAAATGAGATGATTTTACCCAAAACGCTACTTTAACATGAATTTACAAAAGAATGGGTAATATAAAGTCATAAGTGGAACATATATGATATAATAACAATGAATATGATTCTGGAATAAGTCAATAACATGATTTAAATCATTATATATGAGGTTCGGACACTTACAAAGCAAGTCGGACCTAAGGTAAGGGAAATATCACAATCTCATTTTTTTTCCGAGATTGCTTATACTTTGGTATTTACTAGGGTGTATTTTATCATCCACATCCATGTTTTCTCAATATGTAATATATTTTCCATCCAACTACAATTGTTTAAATCCTATTATACCCTTCGGTGAGTTTTTAGTAAAAGGATATGAAAGGAATCTTTTGTCGTTTTTCGTACGAGGTACTTTTTTGACTTTTCCGACACAAGTACGAGAAGAATGTTTTTTTAACTTATACGACACTAATGGATTTTTAAAAAATTATTTCCAAGAAGTTTCCTTTACAAGTTTTCAAGTTTATTTTTAATCAACTTCTTTTAGTTTAAAATTGTATGACATGTTAAGAAAGGAAAAGTGTTTTTGAAGTAGAAAGGATATTTTCCTCAAGAATGGAGTTCAAGTGTTTTATCAAAATTATTTTTCATCTAAGATAATAAAGGGTTCTATTTTTATCCCTATTATTACATTGATTTGATTATGTTGTGATGGAATTATTTTTATGAATTCCTTTATCTTATATGAATTGTTTTATGATGTCATGATGTTTAAGATTCCCATTTTTATTACATGGGTTATGCAATGATGTATGGTTTATGATTTTGTGGCACACATAAGAATGGTATCATTATGAGATGGGTGGGACCTATATCTCCCTCCAATGCGTTGGGTAAAGATTTTATATCTCATGAGATAGACATGGCTGGAACGGTAGGTTATACCGGTTCAGTGAAACAGGACTGAAACGAGGGTGACTCGGTTCAGAAAGGGACTTTGTCCACTAAGATAGTCTTGGCAATGAGTCTTGACTAACAAGAAATGATTCTCTATGATTATGTGTGTATGCCACAAAGTTTCATGTTTTAAGTTATGATTATTGTGATTACATTTCACTGACATGATTTATCCCATGTTTTGAAATTATGATCTCTTTTGCAGGTTAAGATTCCCAAAAGTTATGTGCTTGTGTATACGATGAGATTTATATTTCTTTTGTTTACCCTTACTGAGCATTTGAGCTCACCCTTTTATGTTTTCTTTTCCCCAGGATATAAAGAAAGGTTTTGGGTAAAAAAAGGGAAGATCTTTATGGGAGATATTGGAGATCTTTCACCACGATTAGAAGATTACGTTATGAGTTTCCAAAGACACTAAACTATTACGATCCTTGTGTGTGTATTTTTTGTTATGTACTAAGTATTCCGAAAAAGTAATGTAATGTTCATGTACGTCAAGCTTCAGGGTCTTTACAAAAAAACTCCTGGATCATCCACCAGGGAATCCTACCTGAAGTGTAGGTACAGATCTCAAACAACTCGTCCCTAAGGTACATCCTGTCTGGTCCAGCTTCGAGCAGCCTCCCATCGGTCTCCCTCAGCCTCGATCACTGCTGACTGTCGTCTGCATAGAACACAACAAGGTGCAGACAAAGCCCGTGCCATGTTGAGTATAAAGATACTCAGTAGAGATCCTGATACCCCCAAAGGTCTCCTGAAATCCACCATGGATAAAACGCCAATAGATAGATACAAACACAGAGTATCAACAATCCCTACCTAGGTATATGCCCATACATATACCTAAGTTACCAATCACAACCAACAGTTTCTCTTGATCCCAGGCACATACCGTTCCACATAGGAAGAAAGTCAATATACTTAATGATAACATCACATTATCAAGACGTAGCTGACACACATATACAACTCATGTAGAGGGGTAGAAATTATAAGATGTAGCCATTGAATCATCTCCTCTGTTGAACCCACGTAGGATCCTAGAATAGTAATCAATGCTATTGAACCCACGTAGGATCCCGATACAGAAGTTATCGCTGTCGAACCCACAGAGGATCCCTCTACAGTATCATCATTGTCGAAGCCACGAAAGATCCTGGTCCAGTATCATCACTGTCGAACCCATGGAGGATCCTGGTACAGTAGTAGGTCCATGAGGGATTTTATCATCTCAGCCACAACCAATTATAGGATTCCCGCACACAGCACGCTAGATTCTAGGAGGGTCCGCTCAATGATCCAAGTTTAGATACATCAACTACCAAGATGTCTCTAGTTGATACATACCATAGTTCCGTCTCATCATAAGGAACCCAACGCGATAGACGTCGCGTTAATCAGTTGCCTAGTCTGTGAGTTATTGGTGTTTCCGCTCCGAGGGCCCAGTTGGATTTAGGTTCAATACAACCTGGCTATACCCCAACTGTATCCAAACCTCATGTGGGATATGACAAAATAACCATCTTGTTACAAGATTCCCATCGGCAGAGACATTTATTCAATCAGAAACCGGTAGCCCAAGATATGGGAAAAAAGGTGAAATGGGTCAAACTAGGTCTGGGTCCGGTCCGGCCCAGTCAGACCGCCCGACCCGACCCAAACTAGGTCGACCCATCCAGGTTCAGGTCGACCCGTCCAGGTTCGGATCGAACCGAACTGGGTCCAGATCCAGGACGGGGTCCGACCCGGCCCTTGGGTCCGGCCCGGCATGCCGGAACTGGCCCACCCCGCTAGAAACAGGCCTAGCCCGCACGACGGCCCAACCCCCGGGTGGCACGGCCCGCGTGGCTGGGAGGCGGTTCGCCAGCTGAATCCAGCGGTGGTCGCACCTCGCGGGGCCCGCCCTGACCGAGCGAGTGGGGGGTGTTAACGCCCCCCCCCCCATTTTAATGTAACATGCGGCGGGTGGTGTCAGCCTGGTGACAGCGAGACCTGATGGGTCCCGCCTGTGGTGAAACTGCCGGCGACCAGCTTAGACGACCGCCCTCCTCCATCCGCCGCAGCCTTTGGTCACAGATCTTCTCCAGTGCTACGCGACGACGCCGCGCCCAGCCCATCCGACCACAGCGTCCTAAGTGGTCACAACTCTTTCCTCTAGCACGGTGCGACGAAACCACGCCCCTCCGACACCGCTACGGCCCACCTGGCCGTGGCCCAATTCTCCGCTCAGCGCGACGGTGCCACGCTCCTCCAACGACCCGGAGGCCCTTGCGCCATAGGTTCTTCTTTCGGCCGGCCTGATGCCGACCTCCGTTTCTCCACGGCGGTGCACTCTTCTGGCACTGCCGTTGCGCCGTCGCCGTTGTTATCAAGTGAGGAGAAAACGATGGGGGAGGGTCATGCTGTGTTCATGTGGTATGATCCATCTTCGTTATGGCGATAAAAATCGTCTATTCACATCAAAAAATATTGAACGATGAAGAACAGAAACAAATTCAACTCAAATTCCCTACCTCGTATGACGATGATCATTGATGAAGTCGCGGAAAGGCGGCGTTGATTCGTCAATTTCGGAAAATAAAGAGGATATTCGTCTTTAGCGGATGAGCGTTCGGAGGTGAAGAATACGAGTACGGCGTTCTTTGCGGTTGAATCCTTCTCTTTTGACACGGTTGGATATCCATGTAGGTGATCAACGTCCATCAGTGGAGATCTCTTCTCTTCCTCAATTCTAATTTCCACGCTCTCCCAAAAATACCAACACCCAAAAAATTAATATATTAAGACATACTATAAATTTGTTGGCATGGAATTCAAAAAGGGGTTCAATTAATTGAGTGAATAAATTCTATTAATTAATTGAAAGGGTTGGCGTAATTATTTGGTGGGGGAAGTTCAAGGGTTTCTCCACATAATTGGGGGTTCCAATGGTTTACATCCCCCGGGTGGTCCCCACCAAGATATCCTCCCAAGGGAGGTTTTAACCACCTTAAAAATAAAAATAAGTTACTCTTATTTTTATTTAACTTATTAAAAACCCCAAAATATAACTTCCATTCTCATTAGAACGCAACTCTGGTGAAGGTCTCACTAAGAAATCACCGACACTACGAGTTCAACGGTGCCCTTCTATTTCAATTCAGATCACTCGTTCATAAGTTATAAAATCCCGCTCATAAGTTTACTGAACGTACCCAAAAAAAAATTCATAAATTGATTCCAGGCACACCGGGCCTCGGAATCACGCGCCATCTGAAATTGAAGACTCATAACAATTCCATATATTTTTTTTTAAAAAAACTGAATGGGGGTTTTTTTGGACTTTACATTGACAATTTCATTTAAATATACAAATCCTTATATATTATCTATTCCATTCATGATCATTGTCAATTATAATATTTCATGATATTTTATAAATAGTTTTTTAATTTCGCAAATATATAAACCGGAAATTTCAAAGAAGGTGTGAAATAATTCTAATTTTTGTGCACTTGGTGATGTTCAATCCAAAGGACAATACACCATTTTCAGAGTTATTGAACCTAGGAAAAATAATCATAGAGCCTCACCCACCTAAATAATTCATATGGGGATGTAATATAGTGTAATCTAAACTTTTCGTCCTTCACCAAAATTATATGATATTTTCCCAAACAGACTTATAATTTGGGATGTCACTAAAAGTTTCTCATCCTTATTTCCAAATGTTAAATAAACCATTCTCTGATACAAAATGTAAAGTCCCAAAAATTTCACAGATAAATGTCACATATTTTTTAGATGAATATAAATTGTATAAAATAATGATCCATGCTAGAATCATTAACTTATATAACTTTATAAGAATTAATACATATAAAATTATTTCATAAGTGAACTACACAATCTCCCACAATTTTCTACGTAACTAGACCAACTCATTGAAATATCATACATACAACTATTCTTCATATCCAGGGGAAAGGGAACACATAAATTAGTGAGATATGATACTCAATAATGAAAAAAATATATATCAATGATCACATTATCATAACATGATAATAACACTTAAACATAATACCATGCATATCAAAGTTCATAACTATGAATCATAAAATAAATCATTGAGTTTATTAAGACATAAATCTATAATAATACAAGAAAATGATCCCATAGTGAATAACATAGATATAAGAAATGGTTTTTTAGTAGATATATAAGCATGGAAAATAATTTCCTTTATAGTCAAGGGTCACCTCCAAGGATATCATTGTAGAATGTATTCAATCCAAAAACCATAATAGTGGAAAAGGTTTACTCCCAAGACTATCGTAGTGGATAATGTACCTCCCTAAATTAATTTAATCTCCACTTAAGTTCTATATCAATCATGATATATCAATCATTAACTAATGAATTTAATGGATATATACATCCCGCCCATCACTTAATGATAATTATACATATGTGAGCCACATGATAGAAAATCATTTATTATATTAGAACTCATGAAGAAAAATTGGATTTATAAATATTTCATCATGGAATAAACCATGGAAAAAATTAGCTTTCAATACTTTTTATATTTTCATCCTAGAATAAAAAATTTAATAGAAACAATGTTCATAAACATTTCATCTTTTCATCATAGCATAACCCATGGAAATGTAATTGGTTTCATAATCCTCATGTCACCATAAACATAAAAAGTACATATAATTGTATCATTAGAGGAAATACTCAATTATTCCTTTGTAAAATCAAAATATTTATTATTATATGGAAACTGATTTTGGTATATCTCATGGAACATTTCATTATTAATACATCCAATCGACATTGAAAACACGTACATAGAATCCAAAAATGTCATAAATAATAATTATAAAATTTTATTTAAATTTTATTTTACAACCATGTAAAGGAATCATCCAATCTTTCAATGTTCATGATGATGGAAAACACCATTTAAGGTAAACACATAAAAACAATGATTCCATTCAATTTATCTATAAAAATTCAAAAGTGCCAAGTATGATAACTAATAAAAATATTCAATTGAAACCATTTTTTAAAATTAAAAAATGGGTATAAATTTCATTCTTAAATGATTATATATTAGAAAAATCAATCAAAAAAACAATTCTATAAATCATCAATCTGTACGATAAATGTATTTCAGCCTAAGAGAGAAATAGTGTATATTTTCCCTTAAAAAATATTTTTAGTCTTTTGAGTACTGAAAGAGAGAAAATTGAATTTAAAATAATTATTCACAATAAATAACCTTGATAGAATAAAAATCATATATTTCTTGGGTGATAGATTATAATATTTTATAATTGGGAACTTAATTATAAAAAACATTGATAAATAATGAGATTAAAACCTAAAACCTATACCAATTTGGAAACTATTGAATCATAATACTCAAAAAATAAAGAACAATATATTGATATTTATATTTCATTATATAATGTATAATAATAATTAAATATTTTCATGTGATGTATATACACCACACAGAAAGAAACAAGTGGTTTCATCTCATATAAACCAAACCGAGAAAAAAATAACTTACCCCAAGTCTAGGCCTTGTTCATTCAAGATCGAATATTATGTATAATTAGATTTGGATTATTATATAATTATTAAAAAATTATAGTTATATATATCATACCATATATTATTTACTTATACCCATGTATTATATATTGATTTAATATTATTTGTTAAAATCATTAATTTGGGTAATGACTGATTTGTTTTTCATGTATGTTTCAATAAATTATTTTTCATATTTATATATTGATTATGTTTCAATAATTTATATTATTTTAATAATGATATAAATATAATATATATTTCTAATATTCATATTTATACACATCCATAAAATATGAAAATATGAATATGAATTATACCACAAATGGAGAATGTAGGTCATACATACGCAAGAACAATGTTTCCATTTTCATTATGGACAGAACGAAAGAAAGAAATATATTAATTAACCATTATGTAATAATTATTATATCATATATGTCATATATATTGATTATGTGAAACTTTATCATCATCCATTTCAAATTAAAAATAATTACATATCACATCGCTTACTTAGGAAGGTTTTCCACTTGTACGCAAGATTGATGTTATCATTTTCCAATGGATTGGAAGGTATGATGGTAGATGTGATATTACAATTCAATAATTTTAATTATTTCATTATTTTCACACACACACACACATAGATATATATATATATATAATTTAAATACCCCATTATATCGATATATGATATGTGGTTATGAATAACGAATTAAATTGGTTCACAAGGAGGTAGTCATTCTCACACAGGATCGATAGTTTCATTTTCCATTTGTTGGAAGAAGAGATAGATATGGAAAATTACACAAAAATAAAGAAATCACAATATCTGTGAGATATTTAGGATATCATATAATAATTTCTGAATGATAATTAATGTATTTAGAGGAATAAATATATAAAAAAAATGCTCGGTTAGAAAAAATACATTTTTTTGGACAACCTACTTTGGTTAGAAGAAAAATCCATTACATTAGGGTTTCATAAAATATTATTAAATATATGGAGATGGGATGGAATTAAGGAAGTTATTTTTTAGTTCAAATAGCATAAAAAGGGATTTTGAAGTATAAAATGAAAAATGATTGTGGGCACCTTTCTATAATTGGAGAAGAGGAAACAATTTAAATTTTTTAAAATAAAAAGTTATACATGTGTTTTTAATATATAAAAATGGTCCAGAAAGGTCTATTATCAAAATTTGATGAGATAAGTTATAAATATGGCTATAAGATAGTGATTGAAACATATTTTAGGTTCTCTCAACCCTTATCATTATAGTTAACCTTTGGAAAACATATTTTAACCTTATTTGTGGAAGTTTAATAATAATAATAATAATATTAATTATCAAAAATTTAAGTGGAACATATTATTTTATATTTATTTATTAAAAAAATTTAATAAATATTTCAAAATTATGATTACAAAATTGTCATAATTAAATTTATAGTTGAACCCATGAATGTGATGAAAAACCAGCTTTACAAAGTGAAAATTTTCACATGTAAAAAATAATTTCATTATCAAAAATAGATATTAAATTGATTATAGTGAAAAAATACTATTATTTATAATATATTTTAACTAATTTATATTTAAAACTTTTAATAAAAATTAATTTTTAAAATTATTTAATCAAAAAGGATTTTAAAAAAGAAATTTTTATTTTTTACTATCCATTGAAAACTTTTTCATTTCAAACAAATATAAAAACATTACCAATTGAAAATTATCACATATTGATTAAAAAAATTATTATATTTTTAAATTAAAATTTCTAATAGTTTATCATATTTAAATTTTAATTTTTTTGAAAAATAATTGAATCTTAATTTTTTGAAAAAATGTATTCTCAAAATATACAAAGAGTTCAGCAAAAATTAAGAACAGATTTATCAAAATATATTATTATATTAAACCAATTTATTTAATTTTAATAACTTTTTTATTCCCATTCATACTACCGGGATTAATTTCTATGTAACAATAGAAAATTTTAGATATTAATAATAATTTTATATAGTGATTCACTAAATCAAGGTGTTGTATGTAACAAAAACTATCAATGATATTATATCTAATTTAAAATATATATATTTCATTAAATAAAGGTAATTTAAAACATAAATAAATTCCTATAAAATAGATGCATGTTCTATTTGATTATTACCTTTTCTATTTTGGATTTTGTCATCTCATATTTCTTATAAATCTCTTTAAAAGGAGATGCTTATAGTGGATCAAGAAATGACTCATATAATTAAGTCTCAAATCTAAACATAAGGAATTATACAGATTTATCATGAATTATAATTTCATTGTCTTTAAAATAAATTTTCCCACATTTTAAAATCTATTCTATACCATATATTATATAAAGATAAATCATATTGACAATAATGGTGTCTGAAAGTAGGGAGTTATTATGTTTACTTAATGGAACTGACTAACACATCCTTATTGTAGTGATAGTTCCACAAGGATTAATGACTAGTAAATTCATTATTATGGTGAAAATTAAATATCTATTTTTTCTAGAAACCATGGATGATATAATATAACTCAATTTTTAAATTTGATGATATTATTAAAGTACATACTACCTAATATTTAGAAACTCAACCTCACCTATTGTGATCAAATAATGTTGGCCCTTATACCATTTACTTTTTTGGGGAAAATTCCTTTGAAACATGGTATTATAATTTGAATGTTACCCAATATCTTTAAATTTGATTCATTTTACATTACAAGAGACATTTTTACCTTGTTATCAAGATTATGTTAATTGTGACCTCACAACTTTTAACATACTCCCATCCATAGAAATCATGTTCTATGGTGTTTCCTTCAACAATTATTAAATGTTGGAAATTATTCCATTCCCATATTCACCAATGATTCATTTTATTTTCTAGAGAGCATAACCTCCCTCTTTTTATCTTTATTCCCTCAAATATCCTATGAAATTCATAATAATTTTTTTTCATTATAGAACATGATACCATAAACTCATATGATAAGAATCTTTTCATATTAGTTCCCTATGAGGGATTTTCTTATACCCATCAATGAATCCATCAATAATTATCATTAGATTATCTATATAGACTAAAACATTACATTATAATATTTTTGTGATGGGTTTATACATAGCATCATTTTATTATTAATTTTTGTCAATGACTTAAGAATTGTCCCACCATATCAAATCATTTTTTTGGAGTAATTTTTTTTTCCAATAATAGTTCCCAAACATTTACCCATTCCATTCTCAGTATTTACTCCTCATCTTTAGTGGATTTAAACAATGAAAACTATAGATATTTTACTATTGATAGATTATAATCTACCATGACAAATATGTCCCTTTCATTACTTCCTAATGATTGATATATCTTCTCTAATGAATATATCAATTTATAAGCTATAAATTTTTTTATTGTCCCATTTTATGAAATATAATGTTAATGAATTATGTATTATAACATTGTTACAATAAATTATGGATCATTAGGTTGATCTATATAGGAATAGTAATTTATCATAACCTATTTCATCTACCCTAATATATTTCGAAATTATTATCATTCCCTTGATAGGAATCCCAACATAAATTACCTACAATGGTACGATTTCCATTCATTCCACTAGGAATTTTTTTAACAATAGAGTATAGTATATTTGATTAAAACATTATGAAACATATTGTATTATTAAAAAACTATTGAAAAACTATACAGAAATTGAAAAATTAATTATTAACTAATCCCCTAATAATGAACTCGGTTTCTTTGGGAATGTTCTAAAATCATATTTTTTAGAATGCATTATAATGATTTGAAAATAAAATGTGAATCATCCCACAAATATACCCATATATGTGTAAAACTCAGTGTTCTTCAAGGACCATTTTTTGTATCTAGTGATGATCAT
Source organism: Viscum album (assembly GCA_963277665.1). NCBI lineage: Eukaryota > Viridiplantae > Streptophyta > Magnoliopsida > Santalales > Viscaceae > Viscum > Viscum album. The sequence goes on from OY728142.1 coordinate 287,566,772, forward strand.
TTCAAATTCCAATGTTCCATGTTTATATTTATAACTTCAAGGTACAAATAGCTTAGATACACATCTACTTGTACTATTTATATTGGTATTTATTTCTATGAAAGCCATATAATATCAACCTTACCTAAACTTTAGGATATTATCCTACACATAGACGTTTTTCTAAATCCAGTTACAGGTTTAAGGATTCTTCTAAACCTCCCTCTAATACCAACTATATAGTCCCTGACCATAGTATCCTAGAATCAGTGGTTATATTATTCCTTTGTAATATGATATAATTTATTCCATTTTATAGGAACAAAATGCATAGTTTTATTGAAAACTAGATAAAACATTGTAACGCCCGACCCCAGTTACCCAGAGTCGGTGCATTATTTAAATCCATTGGCATGATTACAAGGAATCAATTCCTAAAGGACTGACCAGTTTAGCAGTTTTGGAAAATAGATTACATACATGAACGTTACATTACACATTCAAACATAAAACAGAACATAAATAATCCTTGGTGAATTCCATTATTCTACTAGATTAACCATACATATCAAACAAAATACACTTCTTGGAATCCTGGGACAAAGAAGATATAAAAATGGGTGAGATCAGATACTGAGTAAGGATTACAATATAGCAGAAACTTTCATAAATAAGCATAAACATTTAATGAAATGTTTGAATCTAAAATAAAAGCCTTTTAAAATTAAACTTTATAATAATATTTCAATGATAAATCAAATAATGCCATTTAAATATTCACATGTATATTCTACTAGTCGAATAATCACATGTAATATCAATAGCTAATTTCATAATGATGGAATGCATAATGCCGGACATAATAACCACATAGTTAAGGCCTCGTGGCAAGAAAACAAATAATATATTTTCAAGGCCTTGTACCAAGGCACAAGTTTGTCTCATGAGACCTACCGATGAATTGAGGAGCTATAGTGGCCTCCACCCGTCACTTACTAAGTCCAATGCATTCCTCATATGAAAATGTTGAAACATAACATAAACATTTATATTAAAACTAGAATACGAAATGTAAATTAATTAACAATAAACAATGAATGGTATAAAAATAGAACATCCACATTCAAACATATCATAACTCATTAAATACAATATAGAGGTTTTTTATTAAAACTCATCCATAATCAAGAATAATATCCAGTAAAGGATGTTGACATAGTTTAAAATGATTAGTAATACTCTTTGAGAGAAATATACCTTTTTATTAAATCATTTAAATGTCACCAATTTATAAAGGAATTAATTTAAATGATTTTTAGAATCAAAGTTTCCCATACCACTTTGAAACTTTTTTATGGAATTAACTTTTTAATACAATCATGTCTATATAAATAAATCCATAAAACCATTTTGAAAACCAAGACATAAATGAGAAATATTTAGAAGAATAAATATTTAAAACTTGTAAAATGATGTTTTACTTAAGGAGTACCATAAAATAATCATTTTGAAAGTCTTTTATGAAACATAAAAAAGGATAATAAATATTTCCCTAAAAACACTTACACATAAACAATCTCAGATAATAATGAGATTGAGGAATTAACCCTTAATTTGTACTTTTCCTTGGTCAAGGGTACGTTAACCTCTTGTATAATAGTTAAATAATTTTTATTAAATTATAAAAGAACCACATATATAAATATGATATCATATATTATCTTCTAATATTGATTTGTTAATAATATTTTAGTAGTATCATTGGTTCGAGTGTTAACTGATTCATTTATCCATTATATGTTTTGTTAAGTAAGCCATGTTTGTTATGTATAAAATATATTTTATTAATATCTAGAATTATATTATATTCTTAAAAATTAATTTTAATAATCAAATGAAAATTATTCGTGAATGGTTATGATAGGGACTGAATGTCATCGCGTTCGTGGAGACAATAATCCATACACACGCACAAACACTAATACTATTTCATTTTTTTATTTTAAATGGAATTAAAATAAAATGATACATATATATTTTATTATTTAATTATAATATAATATTTTATATATGTTACATAAGGTCATTAACACCATCCTTTATACGTTCCATGTATGGTATGAATGAGTCATTTCACATTGAGGGGGCAGTAGTCTGCACTTCCTCAAATGAAATTATCATATATATACAACATAAAATGAATAAGTTATGATATAAAATATAATTAAATAAGCTTATAGATAAAATAAATATAATAAATATCATATATAATTACAATTCCATCATAATGGCCACCATAATAGGTGGTGGTAGAAAATTGAATAATCATTGTTTCGTGAGGCAATAGTTCACCGTCCACAAAAACATTTTGTCTTATACCCCTTAAATGGAGGTGTTTGTATGTGTAGATAAAATAATTTTCATAAAAACAACATTTTATATTTAGTATACTAGTTTTTTTATAAAATAAAAATATAAAGAGAGTTTAAGTGGTTGGAGAAGTAAAATAAAATAAATGAACTTAATCAGAGATGTTATATTTAAATTGGGTGACTCCCTTTGGTTTTAACCAAAAGCTTCATTGAAGTGCCTTATGCCTTAGGTAAGGATTCTAAGAGTAAGATATGGATTTTTTAAGATTAATTGGGATGTTTTTGTACAAGCCAAGGGTGTTGAGAGATGTGAGAAATGTGTTAGAGGTTAGGGCATTTTATAAGGGGGAGAAGGGGCTCTTTAGGAATGATTGAAAATATTATTTTATTATATAATGATTTTCAATTTATAAACATCCAAAACTAATTAGCTTAAAATATAGGATGAATCATGTTCGAAATAAAATTATCCAATAATAATTTGATAGGTTTTGGATATTGTTTTAATTTTTATAATGTTTTTTATTTAAATCATTCTTTAATGAGGTAAACACTGCCTCATTATTGGGTCTTAAATAATTTTATTTATTTGATGTCTAAATATAATAAAAAAATACCATGATTTAGGAATTATTTTTATCTTTAAAATGAACATTTATAGTAGAAAAGGTTTCTTGTATGACACCTTGTCAATTTTTTTTACAAAAAGGTATATGTTTATTTAATTTTATTCACTACTATAAATTAATTAATATAAAGTGTCATTCTCACTCTCAAGTAGCTCCATGGGGTCCCAAAATCGACCCAAGGATTCCTAGTTTTGTACATATATCAACCAATATAAATAGGGAACATTTTAGGAAAATTTATATTATTATAATAATATTTTATTACCCTTATTTACCAGATTTACCATTTAACAATGGTAAATATAATATTTACTAAAGTATATATTGATAATGTCTAAAAATAAAATTTCCTATTTACACAATTTGGACATCCTGATTCCAAATATGTAATCTATTTTTCTAAATTAAAAACCCATAAGGGGAAGAAATTAATTTAAACATAATTATCGTTGTCAAAAAAAAGAACGTGTTTTTAAGAAATAATAATTATCAAAAGATTAACACTTGTTTATGTTCACTTTAAATGTGAAATTATATCCAATGACCTAAATTATATTACATAATTAAAATATAATCTAATGATACTTTAAAACAACTGAAATATATAATTAACACTATAAATAATTTCAATTAAAAAAGTTGTTTTCAATTAAAAATTTAGTTTTTTTACTATTCATCAAAATATGAAAGTTATCAGAAAAGTACCAAAAATTTATCCTAAAAAATTTAATGTCTTTATTATAGAGAATAATTTAATTTCATTAAATTGACTATATATAAGTGTCAAATATTGGTTTTAAGAAAGGTTTACCATTAAAAGGGACTAAAATTGTTTTTTTAATACTTCTTTTGTCTGAAAAAAATGAATCTGTTCTTATATATTGTCTAAGAAACACATAATATTGATTCTAAAATTATATGGTGTATATAAAATTCAAAATTCAGTTAATACTATTCATAACTGCATTTTGAACGGCTAGTTTGGTAAGTAGTGGTGTGATCGAACTCGGTGTTGCGTGTAACACAAGCTATTGAATTACATTGAAGATATACCATACTATGAATACATGGGGTGTTACATACTCCAATTATTCAAAAAATTTCATCCTCACAATTTGATAATTGTATATGAAAATAAAAATACTTTATTCAAAAACCCACATCAAAAATTGGGTTAATGAAATTTAGTCATGATACAAGGGAAAGAGAAATGAATAATTAACCACCAAAATATGATATCGATTAGAAGAACATTACGGGAAATTAGAGACACATAATTAAAGAAAAAATTAAATATTTAAAGGGAGTGATTGCGGTCATCAATCAAAAATAAGTGTAAAATTGTGAGCCTAAAAGCCATCAATCAATGATGATTTAAAATATCATTGGTTGAACAAAACATAATGTATTAGGATAACAAATTTTTTGTTTTAAGATCCCATCCCTAAAGTTTAACAATTAATATAATCATATAATAAGAAAAAAATATACTTGACAAGAATAGTTTCATCCTTCAACTAATTTCTACCAAAATCTCATATTTCACTTCAAAAGATAATAGAATTCAAAAAAATTCTATTTATCCTAATCGTATAGGGATCCGAAAATAATAAATTTATAATCCATTTGTCAGATTATTTTAACAAAGTACATTATAAAAACTAAGACATCACATAGGCCAATGGTAGGTGATATACCCTTGTCACCCTTTAGTTGTGGGTTCAAGTCTCGCGGCCTTTCCATACGCGACGAGTTGTCACCCGACCTCCGGGATGTCCTTTTTATGACAATCCAAAAATAATAATAAGAAATTCTTTAACCATAAAAATAGTATCCAATGTCAAACTAAATCTATTCCAACCTTTAGTATTATCCAAAATACTTATATTTGAAGTCATAGTCCAAAATTTATGAGGATGGTAAACACAATGAAGATATTTTTTCCCACATAATGACATGTGAATATCTTCATCTAGTATTCTTTTAAAACATGGTAACACCCTGAATTGTCATAAAACCATATTGATTAAATTCATTCTACCTTATTCCTTATATAATACCAGATATACTCCTTATATACACAAAATTTGTGAACTCCAATAATAATGGAATAAAAAAACAATTAATTTGATTCAATGTAGTCATGACTATCGAATATTATTTATCCCAATCAATCATATATTATTTAAAAATTACTACCTCATTATTAGAACCATATTAAGTTATATCTTTCCATCAACCATATATTTTCCAAAAAGTTTATCTTTCTATTGAATCACTTTTCTTAGAACCACATAATCTCAAATCCTCAATGAAATAGTACTATACTACAATCATTATTTATTTCCCTAATTCATGTAACCATTACATCGTTGATTCAACAGTCAAATAATTATTTAATAATAACATAAGCACACTACTCATTCTTCTTCATCTGTGGTAGTATCATAACATGATTATTATCCAATATCATCATTTTGGGCATACTCTATTGATTTGGACATTGATCGGCGTAGTCTCCCAAATCCTTACAGATGAAACATTGTTCATTTGAAACCTTTTTCTTAACATTGCAATCACGTACTTGGTGTCATTTTTCACCACACATAAAACAAACTCCCAATCCCTTCAAGTATTTACCAAGGTTATTCTTTAAATAGTTATCAAATATGGGAAAATATTTCTTTCCTTTATTCCCTTTATCCATCTTTCTCCCTACCATCCTTTTCTTCTCTATCTTCCCTTAAAATCCATAGGACTCAGAGAATTCTTTACTTATCTTATTAACAAAAGATACGATTTCTTCATATAATGATAATATGTGGGAGACTATTTACTTTCTAAATGTTAGCATTATTCCATGAAATATATGATCCTTCTTACTCTTTGGTGCATGCATGTTGCTAGAGTTCTCATTGCATATAATGGGTACTATTATTAAATAATGACATACCCATGGTTATTTTAGGAATCGTAAAGAATAATTTCTAACTTGTAAAATACCTAACGCAAATTGAAAAGATTATGCATATAATCTATAATCATAAAAAACATGTTATCTTTTACAATGTATTTACACATAAATCTATCGTAATGGTTTGTAAAGAAGATGTGAATTATCCTAAGCATATCCTCCGGGAGTGTCGTAACCAAGAGTGAAACAAGTCTCATTATCGTGTACCTGGATACATCGAGTCATGCTCAAAACTCTTTGTCGATGGTTTCACTCCATGGTACATCTGTTCCAGAGCCGCCTCTACTTTCTCGTATCCAAACATGGATATATTATTGGAAATTCACAAAATCTCTATATTACCAAAATTCTAGGACGTTATTCTATACTAATCCTCAAAGTCTATGTCAAGGTAATGTTCTCTAATCAGAGTTTTTATAAATCATGTTTCCAAGGTTATTTCAAAACATTCTCTGATACAAACTGTAACACCACGACCCCAGCTACCCTGAGTCAATGCATTATTTTAATACATTGGCATGATTACAAAGAACCATGTCCCAAAAGACTAATCTGTTTAATAGTATTGTAAAGTAGATTACATACATAAACGTTACATTACACATTCAAACATAAAACACAACAGAAATAATCCATTGTGAACTCCATTATTCCCCACGATTAACCTTGCATATCAAACATTATACACTTCAAGGAATCCTGAAAAAAAACATAGAAATGGGTGAGTTCAGATGCTCAGTAAGGATAACAATATAGAGGAAACATTCATAAATTAGCATAAACATTTAAGGAATTGGATAAAATTAAAACATAAGTCTGTTAAAATTACCCTTCTGCATAATATTAAAATGATAAATCAAATCATGCCATTTACTTATTCATATGGAAATTATACTAGATGAATAATCAAATGTAATATCAATAGCTAATTTCATAATGACAGAATGAATAATATCAGACATCATTACGACATAGTCAAGGCCTCATGCTAAGACTAAAATAATATTTTTACAAGGCCTTGTACCAAGACACTTTTTTGTCTCATGATACCTACCAATGCATAGAGGAGCTATAGAATGCTCCACTCGTCACTTACTAAGTCTAATTCATTCCTCATATGAAAAGGTTGAAACATAACATAAACTTTCATATTAAAACTAGAATATGTAATGTCAACATATTAACCATAAACCATGAATGGTATAAAAATAGAACATCCACATTCTAACATATTATAATTTATTTAATTCAATATGGAAGATTTTATTATAATAAATCAACCTCAATCAAGAATAATATTCAGTAATGGATGTTGACATAGTTGAAAATGACCAGTAAAAATCTTGAAGAGCATTATACCTTTTTGTGGAATCATTTAAAAGTCACCCATTTATAAATGAAGTAATTTAATAAATATTTTTTAATAAAAGTATCCCATAACACTTTGAAACTTTTAAAAGGAATTAACATTTTAAAATAGTCATGTCCATATAAATAAATCCATAAAATCATTTGAAAAAAAGAGATTAATGAGAAAGATTTAGAAGAATAAATATTTAAATCATTTAAAATGAAGCTTTAGTTAAAGTTTAACTTAAAAGAATCATTTTGAAAATTATTTTATGAAACATGGACATGGATAATAAATATCTTCCAGAAAACACATACACATAAACAATCTTTGATAATAATGAGATTGGGTAATTAACCCTTACCTTGTAATTTTCCTTAGTCGATGGTACGTTAACCGCCATTATAATAGTTAAATAATTGTTAATAAATTAAAAAAGAATCATATATATAAATATTATATCATATATTATCTTCTAATATTTCTTTGTTAATAATATTTTAGTACTATCATTGTTTTGGGTGATATCTAATTAGTCTTTCCTTTGTCTGTTTTATTACATAATCCATGTTTGTTGTGGATAGGATGTATTTGATTCATATCCAGAATGATATGTTGTTCTTAAACATTATTATAAACAATAAAATGAAAATTATTCTTGAATGGTTAAGATGGGGAATGAATCCCACTGTGTTCGTGGAGACGGTAATCCATACGTATAAACAAACGCTACTTCCATATCATTTTTTTATTTTAAAACAAAATAAAACAAAACTATACATAGGTATATTATTATTCCAGTATAATATAATATTTTATATACATTACGTAAGTTCATTAAAACAATCATTTATATGTTCCATGTATGGTATGAATGAGTCATATCATGTTGGGAAAAAATCCCTCAAGGTATCATTGAAGCATTTTTGAGGTGATTGTGTTTGTTGACAAAGTGGACATCTGTGATGTGATTGATGAAAAAGAAAAACAATGATATAAAAATTTGCTGAAAAAGGGGATTTCATGGTGGAATGTCGAGTTCAAGATATTTAGTCAATGATTCATGTTTGATTCATGAACGTCGATAATGGAATGGATGATCTGGAGGTGGTACGAAAAGAGCAAATACAAGGTGGCGCCATTTTCCAGTGTTTGCCAAATTTTTGGGCCTGAAAATCAACAAATGAAGAAAAGTGGGTTTTGACAATGGGACTTGTGCGCCATGTTTTTTAAGGAGAGGAAAATTGTGCGCCTAATGTTTTTTCAAGGTCATAAGGTCAAAATATGTCAATGGAAAGAGGGTCGCGCCGATATTGGTGTGGTCGTGCAGGTGACTTGCATGCCGAGAAAGGACTTGTGTGCCGGTGCTTAGGAGGATAAGAATGTTGTGCGCCATATTTTTTCAAGATCAGATCTTCGAAATATGGAAATTTAAAGAGGGTTGCAAAGGTGACTTTCAGGGGTAGAGACCTATGCGCCCAGACTTACGCTCTGAGGGTAGACTTGTGCGCCGTTGTGTTGGCTGACCAAATGCCTATAAATACTAGACCACCCCTCCTCATTTTTAATGAAGTTCAACACTTGGAAAAATAAAAGCTCCCGTCGCGCTATTGTGGTGGTCACGCAGGTGGTGTGTGGTCGTGCTAGTAGGACTTGCGTGCCAGGTGATGGTTGTGAACCTAAGGTAGTTTGGGCAAGGAAGGAAGTGAGTCGTGCAGGTTTGGAATTGAAGAAGGTTGTGTCGTGCAGGTGGTTAAGGTGGAATTGTGCGCCAGTGGTGACCTGCACGCCGATACTTGCACGCCGGGTTAGACTTGCGTGCTAAGTAAGGTTGATTCATGATGGTTAGTCAGGGCTGCGTGAAAGTTGAAGATTTCCAAATACCTTTGGTGCAAAGAGAAATTCATCTACGTGTTAAAGTAGGGCTTTAACAGAGCATCTACATACAAAGGAAGATGAATTCCTTCATGAAAATGAAAATACCTAGAAGTCTATAAACTTTGAGTGGATCCTTTTTGGATCAGTGAGAAAAGGAAGGGGAAGAAGGTGATCCTCTCCACCAACAGTGATCCAGAGAAAGAGAAATAGGGAGTGACCCTTGGAAAAGCAGTGAGCTGACCCTAAACCTTGTAAAGGTAGTGAGCCTGAGACAGAGTGACTATACACGAACCATATAATCAACAACTAGTGAAGTTTAGTGGAATTTGGTATGATCGAAAACCTGTCGATGTATGCTCTTTGGACGTAGCCCTTGGTGGTGAACCAAGTAAAATTTTTTGTTTCATGTGCATTGTTTCCTTTCTATTTACATTGTGCAACGGGAACGAGAGAGAAGAGTGTTTTTCTTAATAGAGAAACAATATTAGAACATGATTTAATTTTAAATTAGTCATACCCTGATCCACCACCCCTCTCAGGGTACTCAGCCTTGTGGACCTAAGATATCACTTTGTGGGGGCGGTAGTCCGCACTTCCTCAAATGGAATTATCGTATATATACAACATGAAAAAAAATAAAGGTATCCTATAAAAGAGAATTACATAAGACTATAGAAAAAATAAATATCATAAATATCATATATAATTATTGTTCCATCATAATAGCCACCATAAGAGGTGGTGGTAGATGATTGATCAATCATAGTTTCATGAGCCAGTAGTTCGCTGTCCACAGAAACATTATGTTATATACCCATTAAATGGAGGTGTGTGCAAGTATAGTTCTAATAAATCTCAAAAAAAAACCTAGTATATTTACCATACTGGTTTGTTTATAAAATAATGAAATAAATAGAGTTTAGTGGGTTGAAGAAGTAAAATAAAAGAAAATAACTTAAGAGGAGATGTTACCTTTTTATCAGGTAACTCCCTTTGGTTTGAACCAAAAGGCTCCCTTAAAGTGCCTTATGACTAAGGTAAGTATTATAAGAGGAATAGAGGAATGTAGAGAGATTAATTGGGCAGATATTGGATGATCTAAGGGGATTTAGAGGTTTGAGAAACAGGATAAAGTTAAGGGCTTTTTATTAGGGGGAGGAGGGGCTCTTTATGAATGTTTGAATATATTATTTTATTATATACTATTTTTAGGTTTCTAAAGGTCCAAAACTAATTCTATTATAATATTAGATGACTCATATTAGAAATAAAATCATCCAATTAGATTTGGAAAGGTTTTGGATATTTTTATAATTTTTATAATCTCATTTATTTAAATCATTCTTTAATGAGGTAAACACTACATCATTATTATGTCAGAAATAATTTTATTTATTTGATTTTTAAAAATTAATAAAAATACCATGATTTATGAAATTTTTTTATCTATCAAATTAAAATTTATATTCAAAATGATATGTTATATAACTCCTTGTAATTTTTTTACTAAAAGGTATATGTTTATGTCATTTTTGTCTTTAATTTAAATTAATTAATATAAAGTGTCTTTATCAATCTCAAGTGGCTCCATGGGGTCCCAAAATTGACCCAAGGATGCCCATGGTCGGAAAGGTATCAACCAATAGGAATTGGACTTGTGTTATGGTAATTTAATATTATTATAATAATATTTGTTTACCCTTATTTACTAGATTTTCCCTTTAACCATGGTAAATAAAATACTTAAGGAAGTAAATATTCATAATGTCTACAAATAGAAGTTACCTATTTACAAAATTTTGAACTCTTGGTTCCAAATATGGAGTCAATTTTTCCAAATTCAAAACACATAAGTGGCAGAAATTAATTTTAAATTAATTCCCATTGTTAAAACAAAAATCATTTTTTATGAAATAATAACTATCAAAAGATTTACACCTGTTTATGTCGAGTTTAAAGTTGAACTTACATTTAATGACCTAAATTATATTAAATAATACAAATATAATCTAATTACACTTTAAAATCACTCAAATGTATAATTTAACACTAAAAATTATTTTGATTGAAAAAGATATTTTCAATTAAAATTTAGTATTTTTCAATATTCATCAATATATGAAAGTTATCATAAAAGTACAAAAAATTTATCCAAACTAAATTTATATGTCTCAAATATAATGAATAATTTAACTTCATTAAATTGACTATATAAAAGTGTCAAATATTGGTTTTAAAAGTGGTTCTCCATTAAAAGGCGGTAAAATTTCATTTTTTGGAAGATACTTCTTTTATCTAAAACAATGAATTTGTTCATATATTATGTCTATGAAACAAATAATATGGGTTCTATAATTTTACGGAGTATATAAAATTTAATATTCAAATTATACTATTTATAACTTCTTTTTGAATGGCTGGTATAGTTTTTCATGGTGCGCTCGAACTCAGTGTTGCGTGTAGCACAAGTTATTGAATTACTTTGAAGTGATAACATACTATGAAATATTGGGGGTATTACAAACATGAATCTATCATTATAATTGAAAACATAAAATACAACATAGAATTTTATTTTTCACTATTATTATTTCATTTAGTATATCCAAACATATCAATCATAATACACTTTTGGGCATGTTGGTTAATGTAAACATAAGAAAGGGGTGAGAGAAAATTATTGGTACGTGTTTAAATACAATAGATGATACCATGAATTAATAATTATTAATAAATATAGATACATATATCTCTAATGACTACTTCTATATAATCAATATCTTGATAATTATATAGAAGGAATAAATTGTGATAAAATAATTTCATATAAAAAATAACATGAGATTAAAAATTATCCATTTATATACTAAATAATTAAATAATAACATCAATATCAATAAAAAATCTGATTATAATGAAATTCCTAATTTTGGACATCATAAACATATAATCCAGACATTATGCCAAAATTTATTTAAAAAATAGGCCAGGCCTCGTGAAAACGCCCAACCTATTTTGTCTCTTAAGACATAATAATTCATTAAGGGGATATATTAGGCCCCACCCAATATATACTAATTGAAATTAATTATTTATATGAGATTTGTGAAATATAATCTACTTAAAAATCAATATTGAAATATCGGTATATGAAATGTTAATACTTTCCCCAATAAATAATAAAATCATAAACCTTTAAAAGTAATATAGAAATGGTTATAAAAATAGTTCTTCTTAGTCCAATTTTTCATAAACAATAAATATAAAAAATAACAATGATATCATTTTAACATATCATTAGCGAAGAATATGTAAAATATGATTTTTTAGTTGATGAAGAGAAATACCATAAAAATGAATTCATGTTGAAAATAATTTTTTTAAAATTCCACATAAATTTTTTATATAATATTATAAAAAACAATTTCCTTGAAAATAATAAAGGAAAATTTTAATAGAATCATTAAAAAATGTGTATTCATGATTATGGTAAATTTTATTCATGATTAGTATGTTAAAACATATAGTCCATTAAAATTTTGGGTAAAAATTAAAAAATTACCTCATTTGGAAAACAACAAGAAGACACCTATTAAATAAATTATATAAAACATGGGAAGATATTTCATTAATAAATAATTGTATAATAGAAAAAAATTACCAAAAACTATTTTAAATTAAATTTTTTTATGAATGAAAATGATTCCTGATCGAATTGAAAAATAAATATATTTTCCTTGAAAATATATTTTAGTATACTGAGTATGAAATGTGTGGAAAATGAAGAAAAGAATATTATTTCCATAACTAACTAGTGGAGAATAAAATATACATTGTTTAATATAGATAGGGTAGATAATTCCATCTGTGGAGGCCTTAACAAAATCCTGAATAAAGAAGGGATTGTGTGATAAACCCTTACCATGTTAACAAATGTTGAATCATAACCACCATAATAGATATAAAATCAAATGAATTATTAAATAACATAAATATAGATAAATTTAAAAAATCAAATGGGCAGTTTATACACCACACATATGAAATAATTGGTTAATAAATCATATATCTCACAGAAGTAAAAGTGAGATGCGAGAGCCTTAAATCAAGTTTGAATTACATTGAATATGTATTAACATAATATATAAAAATTATATATTTATTATAAAACAATTAATGAACCATAATAATTTTTATAATACCCTATATGATTTACTTATTACCATTTATCACCAATTTATTAATTAATTTTGTTAAAATCACTTTTCTAGGTAATAACGTCTTCATTTTAAAGGTTTTTTCGGTTTGGGATTTTAGATTTTTGTTATATTATTATGATTAAATAATATATTAAAATTATAATCATGATAAAAATTTAATATATATTCATTATATACATATTTATAGTGATCCATAAATGATATATATAGATAACAGAATTTCATAGTTTTTGGAAACGGTAGGTCCTATGTATGCATAAATGTTATTTCCATTTTTTAAAGGAATTAAAAAATAATGGAATACATTAAGTCACCATTAATGTATCATTTTTATAATATATATTTATATATTTAGTAAATATAATCTTATATCCATAAATGTGAAATTAAAAAGAAAATCATATCACATTGCTTCGTGTTAGTGGAAGTCAACATGTATACATGAGAAAATTTATCAATATCATGATTAGAAGGTAAAAAGTTAGATGTTATATTTTAAAAACTTTAATTATGGAAAAAATTATATATTTAAATTATATCCATATTTATATCAATTGGTTAGAGGGAGTGATGGAAAATTAATTACAACGAATTTCATGATAGTAGTTTTCAATTCCCATTATTTATAGTTTAATTTCTTATTTTATGGAGGTGAATATGGATATATGTTATTACCTTGTCATAATAACATCTTAGTATATTTCATATATTATTTAAATTATTTTATTATATTTTATGGATATATTATGAAGGTGTAAAAAGTAACAAAATGAATATTTATGGTTAAGAACTATACATGTTGTCCAGATAACATCTTTTGGATTACACCTAAGGTATTCATATGATAGATTTTTTAAAACCATGGTCACTATATCATATGTATGGTTATAATAAATTTATTTTGGAAATTAATTTTTTTCATAATATGTTCAATTTATGTGTGGAGAGGAGAGGGGGGAAGATGCGCTTTTATAAGTGCGGGGGAGGACCAAATTGAAATAAAAATAGAAATTTCTTAAAAGTATAAAAAATAATAAAAGTAATTCAAAATAAAAATTAGTCCAAATTAAGTGACCTTAAAATTCGGGGTAGTAAAATTTAGAAATATTTTCATACAATAGTATTAGGACCAGTTTAACGAGATACCATACCATTATCTTTTGGTTTCCCTAGTAAACCTATTTTAACATTAACTGAGGTAAATAATTTTAACTATTTTTACTCTTTATAAGAAGAAAAAATATATATTTAAATTATTCCATATTAATTATTTTTGTGATTAAAATTATGTAATATATTTTACTAAATTTAATTAAAATATGTTTTGGAATTTAATTTAAAATTAATCCTGAAATCACATTAAAAAACTATTTTCTAATGAAACATATTACTTATGTATAAAAATGTTTTCATATCAAAACTCAACATAAATTTGTTTCCTATTAAATTAATTAAATTAATAAAAAATATAATTTTACTATTGTTACTTTTCTAATAATTTTTAAAAATTATTTAACTTCTTAAATTCTATACAAATGTTTGTTTTCAATAAAAATTCTTATTTTCTATATTTAATGAAAAAAATAATATTTTCAAGAAATTATAAAAATTTCCTCCAATATAATTGATACAATCACATTTAAAATATTTACTTCATTATTCAATATAAAATTTCTAAATGTGAAAAAACATAAATTTATAAAATGTTTGCAAAATTAAAACATATTTTTTGAAAAATATATTTTTTTAAGAATAAAACTGAATTTTTTTTATGCCATGAATTGAAAATATATTAGATGAATGAAAAACATATAAATGAATATATAATATATAAATTTCATTAAGATCATTCAAAATTAATAACAATTTCAATATATAAAGATAAAGACACATTGAACGCTTAAAAAGAGGTTATCATAAAAGTATTTATTTTAAATTAAAATGATTAGTAATTTGATTTATAATCAATTGCGTAATGAAACAAATATTTTCATACATAGAAATTACAATACATTTTCTTAATACATAATACATGACACAAATAGATGCCAAAATACCATAATAATTTAATTTCCTTAGAATTTGGGTAACATAAAAAACTATTTTATAAAACATCTACAATATCTCTTTCATTTTCCGTCGTAACTAAAAGCCATGTTTGACACTTCTATTACTGAACCGAGTTTACTTTATGTTCCATCCATATCTTACTGAATCATATTAACCAACAGTTCCAACCATATATTAATAAATGAGATTTAATTCTCATTCTAGTCATGTCTATCTCATTAAAAAAAATATACCCAATGCATTTGATGGATATATTGGTCTCACCAATCACATAAAAACCATATATATGTGATTCAGAAAAACATAAATAATTAATCATAACACAATCCATGGAATAAAGTGGGTTTCTTAAATTTCATTCTATCATATAATAATCCATATAAAACAAAAAGATTTCATAAATATCAATCCAGCATAAAAATAATCAAACCATAAGAATAATATTGATATAATACTTGAATCACAACAATATTAAATAAATTTCATCTTATATGGAATATAAGTTTTATGAACACATTAAATAAATTCTTGAAGAAAATAACTATTAATCTTCGAAAACATATTCTTTTCTCAGAATTTCAGTAAATTTTAAAAGAAGATAATTTATTTGAAAATAAAACTAGAATCTGGTAAAGTATGATTCATGTAAATAAGGTTTTATGAAAGCGTAAAAACCCATTCATTCTTTATAAGTTAAAAAACACTCATCTCGTGTATTTGTCAGAAATTCAAAAGGATACTCGTTTTGAAAAAGAAAGAAATATTCCTTCTAAAATGTATAGTAAAGAAGTCCATAATGGGTAAAAATAACATTAAATAAACATATGAGAAAATTAAAACATTTATATGATATCACATTTAGAAAACATGGATGTGGATGATAAATACACCACTGTAAATACATAATTATACAAATTCTCAGATTATAATGAGATTTAGAAATTATCCCTTGCCAATTTATAATCAGTTGAATAATATAAATCATAAAAAAATAAAATTATATTCATATCTGTATATCATAAACATAAAAAAATAATCATAAATCATTCATGGGAAACATAAACACCAAAAAAAAATATGTGGTGTATAAGGCATATTCCCCACAGAAATAAAAGTGAGGCAAAATAATCTCTTACCATAGGTACGATTTCCTTTGTATGTATATAAAAATCTTGTATAAATGTTTAAATAATATTATTAACTTATTCATGACACACATTAAATTTTTATAAGATCATAAGTTATTATATTATTACCCATTTTTGGGTAACGTTGTTACTCATCCATTGGGTATTAATGGTTCTATTATCTTACACATGTTTTGTCAGATATGTTCTTGTTCTAATTATTATATTATAAGTATATAATTTCAACAATGATATTGATATAATATATATCGTATTTATTCATTCAATACATTCATATAATTATTATTTAATGTATATCATGTATAATGAATCACATCGCATCGGGGATATGGTAGGCCATACGTACGCACAAACGATGATATTGTAGAGACCCGTATCTTGACGTACATGGACATTACATTACATTTGCGGAATACTTAGTACATAACAAAAACACACACTAAAGGATCGTAATAGTTTAGTGTCTTTGGAAACTCGGAACGTAATCTTCTAATCGTGGTGAAAGTTCTTCAATATCTCCCATAAAGGTCATCGCTTTTTTCTACCTAAAACCTTTCTTTATATCCTGGGGAAAAGAAAACATAAAAGGGTGAGCTCAAATGCTCAGTAAGGGTAAACAAAGGAAATATCAATCACATAATTTTCATAAGAACATAACATTTTTGGAAATCTTTACCTGCAAAAGAGAGCATAATTTCATAACATGGGATAAATCATAGTAGTGAAATGAAATCATAACTTAAAACATTACTCATTGTGGCATACACACATAATCATAGAGAATCATTTCTTGTTAGTCAAGACTCATTGCCAAGACTATCTTAGTGGACAAAGTCCCTTTCTGAATCGAGTAATCCTCGTTTCAGTTCTGTTTCACTGAACCGGTATAACCTACCATTCCAGCCATGTCTATCTCATGAGATATAAAATCTTTACCCAATGCATTGGAGGGAGATATAGGTCCCACCCATCTCTTAATGAATCCTTTCTTATGTGTGCCACAAAATCATAAATCATACATCATTTCATAACCCATGTAATAAAAATGGGATTCTTAAACAACATGACATCATAAAACCATTCATATAAGATAAAGGAATTCATAAACATAATTCCATCACAACATAGTCAAATCAATGTAAAAATATGGATAGAAACAGAACTCTTTATTATCTTAGATGGAAAATAATTTTGATAAAACACTTGAATTGAATTCTTGAGGAAAATATCCTTTCTTCTTCAAAATCAATTTCTTTTCACAAAACATCATGCAACTTTAAAAGAAAGAGATTTTATTGAAAATAGTCATGAAATATTTTAGAGGAAGCTTCATGAAAATAAGGCTTTATAAAACAGTAGAAATCCGTTCGTGCCGTATAAGTTAAAAAAAAAACATTCTTCGTACTTTTGTCGGAAAAGTCAAAAAGTACCTCGTACGACAAAAGATTCCTTTCATACATATTACTAAAAACTCACCGAAGGGTAAAAATGGATTTAAACAATTGTAGGTGGATGGAAATAATATTACATTTTGATGAAACATGGATGTGGATGATAAAATACACCCCAGTAAATACCAAAGTATAAACAATCTCGGATAAAAATGAGATTGTGATATTTCCCTTACCTTAGGTCCAATTTGCTTCGTATGTGTCCGAACCTCCTGTATAATGATTTAAATAATGTCATTGACTTATTACAGAATCATATTCATTGTTATGATATCATATATGGTTCACTTATGACATTATATTACCCGTTCTTTTGTAAATTCCATGTTAAAGAAGCGTTTTGGGTAAAATCGTTTCATTTATCGTAGGTGTTTTGACTTGTTGTTCTTGACATCATTATTACTTATATCATGATTTACTTACTTCCAGAATATAAAATATGATTTATATATCATATATATTCAGTATATATATATATATAATAGATAGATAAATAAAATGAAAAACACCGTTCATGGAGACGGTAGTCCGTACGTACGCATGAACGCTGTTTTTCTTTCCTTATTGTCTTGAAATGGAAGTAAGTAGATGACATACATATGTATATATATATACATAAATCCAGTAGCTTTATAATGTCATGTATTTCATTATTATTTCTTATATATACATTATAATCATTCTTAAATGGTTAACATGGAGAATGAATCTCATCGCGTCGTGGAGACGGTATTCCGTACGTACGCACGAGCGATGATATCATTTCTATAAATATTGAATTGAATTGGAGTGGATTATAAAATATATCAGAATCATTATGATGTTGTAATAACTATGTATAGTTATTCTTTACACCATTATACCCATCCATGTAAGGTGGTGGTGGAAAATAGATTACACCACGGCGTGGAGACGGTATTCCGTACGTACGCACGCGCGGTGATTTCTTTTTCCGTAGGATGGATAGATGGTGAAATAGGGTTGTTTCATACTTATAATAACATATCAGTATATGAGTGATACTGATGTTATTACCTCATAATGAAACAACCTAAGAAGAAGAACTGGAAGAAGAAATAAAGATGAAAGAATTGGTAACGGTAATTACCTCTTCTTTGAAGTGCCTCTTTGAGACCTCCTCTTAGGGCACTAGAATTGGTCTTTGAGGAAGACCAGAACCTCTAGGATGTTGCTAGGGAAGTGGAGAAGGGATTTTGGCAGGGGTTGGCCGAGCTTGAGTGCTCAAATTGGTGTGAGGAGGAGGGGGAGGAGGTGTCCTTTTATAAGGGAGGAGAGGGGCACCTTAGGAATTCTTAAAAATATTAATTTATAATAAATATAACCCCACTTAAAAACCTCCAAAAATGACTCATATTCGAAGCTTAGATGAGATAGGGTTGTAATCTCATCAACCAATAAAATTTATACATGTTTGGATCTTATTTTAAACCTTATCAATTAGATTTAACTCTAAGTTAAATAATTTAACTTTTACCGTGTCTTTTTGTTTTCTTTCACTATATGGTTAATACACTTACTATAACATGCCAAACGAACCCCAAATTGTATATTATTAATACATATATCCTTATCTAAGTCATTTGGCCGAACCTTAGATTTTTAGGAATAAAATAACAATTAATAATATAATATTTGATTTAAAAACTATTTTGTGTCAATTTTGACACTATTTGATATATGATTTTTTTGAAAGTCATAAAAGAATTATATATTCGAACCAAGTTGATTAAATCAACACTAATATATCATAGTAACCTAGAAAATTAGTGGAATTCATAAAAAGTCTTAAATTACATTTATTTTGGTATTTATATTATCAATTATGTCAATATTTCATTAATAAGATAATTACTGCATCATCTTTGTGTCATAAATAAATTAGATTATATGCTGTCTAAAAATTACAAATAAAATACCATCATGTAGGAAATCTTTTTAGATTTCTAATGAATATTTATAGTCGAATTTATCTTATGTATAACCCCATATTAAAAATGATTTACTTATTAAACTTTGATTTTAACTATTTTAACCCTTCTTTAAATAAATTAATAATAAATGTCCTAATCTAATCCAAGTGGGCCTAAATGGTCATATTTTATTCCTAAGTTTGTTTTTGGTCGAATTACACTTGTCCAATAGAATTAGGACATGTGTTAGGGTAATATTAATATCATATTTACCCTTAGTTACCCTATTTACTATTAACCGTGGTAAAAAAAGTAAAAAGTTACTATTCACCAAAAAATTATTTTCATCTCATTGAACCACATTTTAGTCCTTGATATTAACCGTGTCTCTCGGATTTTCGAAATTCCATTCACAGAAGCGGTAAAATTAAGTTTTATGCAAAATTCCGTTTTTAACCTACCACTTAGTGGTTTCACTATTCATCAAAAATTGAAAGTTTTCAGAAAAATGCCAAAATTTCATCCTAAGCTATATTTCATATTCCGAATTCAAAAATGAAGTCTATTTTACCAAATTCATAACATAGAAGTTGCATTAATTAATTTTATAATTAAATCCCGTTGTTAAAACAAATAACGTGTTTTTTTAAGAAACAAAATCTATCAAAAGATTGACACTTGATTATGACTGGTTTAAATGTGAAATTACAAACAATGACCAACATTGTATTAAATTGTAAAAATATATTCTAAATATACTTTAAAACCACTCAAATTAATAATTTATCACTATTAATTATTTCGATTAAAAAAGTTGTTTTTAATTATAATTTAGTAATTTTCACTATTTATTAGAATATGAAAGTTATCCGAAAAGTACCAAAATTTCATCTTAGGCTAAATTCGATACTCTGAATCCAAAATGAATTCCATTTTGAAAAATAAAATTTACAAAATTTCCAAAAAGTGGTTATTACTATTCATAACGGCTAGTTTTAATAATATTTTAATAGCATATCGTTGTTTCGTGAAACTCAGTATTGCGTACTACACACGCTATCGAGGAAGGTCGCGATTGCGTGTAACGGAAGGAAAGTCAAGGATGCGTATTGTGAAAGCTTCTTTTGTTGTAGCGTACAACACAAGACATTAATGAAATTAAAAAGAATATTTTTCATAAAATCTTGGGGCGTTACATTCTACCCCCCTTAAAATGAATTTCGCCCTCGAAATTCGTCGGGGTTATAAATGGTTTACTATTCAAAATTTTCTTTGATAGAAACCCACATCGTAAAAAGGAATACCAAAACATGGCTTTAAAAACTAAAGTATGAAATGTAACGATTACCCAAATATACTAATCACTGGGTTTCCACATAGGTGAAAATATGGATATGGAAGAAAAATCTAACCATCATGTTCTGATGGAGAGTGGTAGAGAACATGGCTATGGAAAAGCCAGTAATCACAAATCCATAGATTTGTGATGATATAAGGTACCATCTGATTCATCAGGTACAAGATCACTAGGACAACATTTTTGGTTTTCAAGATCATTTCCCTAAAGTTGAAAATTTGCTTAGAATAAATACTTACTTTATTTTGGTAAAATATCACTTTTGTTCGTGCCTTGAACAATTTCTACTTCATCTCTTAAATAAATGAAGTTGAATTTGTTATTCGTGATGTGTTAGCAGATCATGTGATAGAATGACAGGTCATTCCATCTGTCTCAAACAAAAGGTTAGCAAAACTTATATACATAAGTCGATCTATAGTGAGATTAATCATATATGGTTCCTAAAATGGACTTATACTTCATATATCATACTGCTTAATATAATAAAACTAGTTTCTACTAAACAGGGACTTCCTGTAGGTCAGTGGTAGGCGATAAAGGCCAGTCGCACTTCGGTTGTGGGTTCGATTCCCACAGCCTTGTCCGAAGCGATGGGCTGTCGCCCGTCCTGCAGGTTGTCCTTTTTCCAAAACTACTATAACATCCCATCAATAATATCGTCCAACACAATCCATTCCAATCTTTAGGCTTATCCATAATACTGCAGTCCACTCTCATAACATAGTGAAAACAATTACCAGAGATTTAATATCATCGTTGATCCCCATATATCATAAGATATGTTTTTTTTGGTCACATTCCAAACATTCAAAGTCCTTAATCATGTATACTCTTGAATACCCATTGAACCTTAGTGAAAACTTGAATGCAGTTAAAAGTTAACACTTTACACATACCAAAATCCTCAAAATTATTTATACTCAAACCATGATATCACTTAGTCCTTATATCAATCATGAGCTCATGAATACTATTAAACATTTCATTTTCTCGTCTTCATTATGCGCATATCATCTTATTTCCAAAAAAAATATCTCAATCACTTTGAATACCACATCAATAAATATTGCAATACTCAATGATACAACATTATTTTGGAATCCCATTACATAAACACTTAATCATTCCACCACATCGTTGTCATATTCAACATTGCCAATAGTAATCGCATGTGATTTCCCTTTGTCTTTTGCCTTCAGTGGTTGCTCATGTTGATCATCACTAACCCTTGGATTAGGGCAATTATTAGCATAATGCCCCATTTCCTTGCACTTGAAGCATTGAAGTGTTGGCAGTGCGTTCTCTGCAGTGTTTTCTTTATCATTAGAAACCCTTTTTCCATTACTTCGACACTCAGCTGCTCGATGACCTTCTTTTCCACACTTAAAACATTTTCTAGTCCCTTTTAGACAATCTCCACCATGCTTCTTTCCACACTTTGTGCATAAGGAAACATTCATCTTCTTTTCACCATTATTCTGAGATTTCTCCTTGAACTCCATCTTTCGTTTCTTGTCAAAACCATGAGATGGATATGTAACACCAACTTCCATTTCTACCTTGATAGCACAACGCACAATTTCTTCATAGCTACTGAAGTCTCTTATAGCTAATGCCCTTCGAAGACTTGGTTTTAAGCCACTGAAAAATCGATCAACTTTACTTTCAGGTTGGATGATAATTCCAGAAGCATACCTTGCAAGTCTTGTAAAATTTGCTTCATAGGTACCAACAGATTCATCGTCCCTTTGCTTCAGTTCAAGAAACTCTTTCTCCATCTTTGTTCGAAGAATACGAGGGAAGTACTTATTGAAAAATAAGTTCTTGAACTCGTCCCATTCCATAGACTCAATTTCATCCCTTTGCCTTGTATTCTTAATAAGATTCCACCATTGATCAGCATCTCCTTCCAAACGATACACTGCTAGGATGACTTTATCATGTTCAGAACATTGAAGAACTGAAAATATCTTTTCAGTAGTACTAATCCATTGTTCAGCAACTAATGGATCAGTAGACCCACTGAAAGAAGGTGGACGCTGCCTCATGAAGGATTCAACAGAATGTTGCTCCTTCCTTTGCTCGTTTGGAAGTCCTGCATGATTCATAGCTTGAGAAAGTTGTGTGATCATGGCTACAAGATTTTGCATTCCAGCTCCTATATCGTTTGGTTGCTCAGGGGTACAATCATTGCATTGCCCATCACATTCCGCATTAACACGGTTCCTTCGGGTTCCAGCCATCGTCTAAAACCCCAAAAGAATTGTGTGAGAGGCAAAAATCATGCTAGGGAAAACAACATAATAAAGGGTTAGTACCCTCAATATCTAACATCTTAGGTTAAATTCGAAGTTCGTTATCGTAATTCTAGGACTATAACCTATACGTATACTTAACCTTAGAGACATCCCTAGACATACCTTAGAAATATCTCTAGGGATCTCACTAAAGTTCTCGCATCCTAGTTTCCAAAGGTTGACTAAACCTTTCCTCTGATACCAACTGTAGAGACCCGTATCTTGACGTACATGGACATTACATTACATTTGCGGAATACTTAGTACATAACAAAAACACACACTAAAGGATCGTAATAGTTTAGTGTCTTTGGAAACTCGGAACGTAATCTTCTAATCGTGGTGAAAGTTCTTCAATATCTCCCATAAAGGTCATCCCTTTTTTCTACCTAAAACCTTTCTTTATATCCTGGGGAAAAGAAAACATAAAAGGGTGAGCTCAAATGCTCAGTAAGGGTAAACAAAGGAAATATCAATCACATAATTTTCATAAGAACATAACATTTTTGGAAATCTTAACCTGCAAAAGAGAGCATAATTTCATAACATGGGATAAATCATAGTAGTGAAATGAAATCATAACTTAAAACATTACTCATTGTGGCATACACACATAATCATAGAGAATCATTTCTTGTTAGTCAAGACTCATTGCCAAGACTATCTTAGTGGACAAAGTCCCTTTCTGAATCGAGTAATCCTCGTTTCAGTCCTGTTTCACTGAACCGGTATAACCTACCATTCCAGCCATGTCTATCTCATGAGATATAAAATATTTACCCAATGCATTGGAGGGAGATATAGGTCCCACCCATCTCTTAATGAATCCTTTCTTATGTGTGCCACAAAATCATAAATCATACATCATTTCATAACCCATGTAATAAAAATGGGATTCTTAAACAACATGACATCATAAAACCATTCATATAAGATAAAGGAATTCATAAACATAATTCCATCACAACATAGTCAAATCAATGTAAAAATATGGATAGAAACAGAACTCTTTATTATCTTAGATGGAAAATAATTTTGATAAAACACTTGAATTGAATTCTTGAGGAAAATATCCTTTCTTCTTCAAAATCAATTTCTTTTCACAAAACATCATGAAACTTTAAAAGAAAGAGATTTTATTGAAAATAGTCATGAAATATTTTAGAGGAAGCTTCATGAAAATAAGGCTTTATAAAACAGTAGAAATCCGTTCGTGCCGTATAAGTTAAAAAAAAAACATTCTTCGTACTTTTGTCGGAAAAGTCAAAAAGTACCTCGTACGACAAAAGATTCCTTTCATACATATTACTAAAAACTCACCGAAGGGTAAAAATGGATTTAAACAATTGTAGGTGGATGGAAATAATATTAAATTTTGATGAAACATGGATGTGGATGATAAAATACACCCCAGTAAATACCAAAGTATAAACAATCTCGGATAAAAATGAGATTGTGATATTTCCCTTACCTTAGGTCCAATTTGCTTCGTATGTGTCCGAAACTCCTGTATAATGATTTAAATAATGTCATTGACTTATTACAGAATCATATTCATTGTTATGATATCATATATGGTTCACTTATGACATTATATTACCCGTTCTTTTGTAAATTCCATGTTAAAGAAGCGTTTTGGGTAAAATCGTTTCATTTATCGTAGGTGTTTTGACTTGTTGTTCTTGACATCATTATTACTTATATCATGATTTACTTAATTCCAGAATATAAAATATGATTTATATATCATATATATTCAGTATATATATATATATAATAGATAGATAAATAAAATGAAAAACACCGTTCATGGAGACGGTAGTCCGTACGTACGCATGAACGCTGTTTTTCTTTCCTTATTGTCTTGAAATGGAAGTAAGTAGATGAAATACATATGTATATATATATACATAAATCCAGTAGCTTTATAATGTCATGTATTTCATTATTATTTCTTATATATACATTATAATCATTCTTAAATGGTTAACATGGAGAATGAATCTCATCGCGTCGTGGAGACGGTATTCCGTACGTACGCACGAGCGATGATATCATTTCTATAAATATTGAATTGAATTGGAGTGGATTATAAAATATATCAGAATCATTATGATGTTGTAATAACTATGTATAGTTATTCTTTACACCATTATACCCATCCATGTAAGGTGGTGGTGGAAAATAGATTACACCACGGCGTGGAGACGGTATTCCGTACGTACGCACGCGCGGTGATTTCTTTTTCCGTAGGATGGATAGATGGTGAAATAGGGTTGTTTCATACTTATAATAACATATCAGTATATGAGTGATACTGATGTTATTACTTCATAATGAAACAACCTAAGAAGAATAAGTGGAAGAAGAAATAAAGATGAAAGAATTGGTAACGGTAATTACCTCTTCTTTGAAGTGCCTCTTTGAGACCTCCTCTTAGGGCACTAGAATTGGTCTTTGAGGAAGACAAGAACCTCTAGGATGTTGCTAGGGAAGTGGAGAAGGGATTTTGGCAGGGGTTGGCCGATCTTGAGTGCTCAAATTGGTGTGAGGAGGAGGGGGAGGAGGTGTCCTTTTATAAGGGAGGAGAGGGGCACCTTAGGAATTCTTAAAAATATTAATTTATAATAAATATAACCCCACTTAAAAACCTCCAAAAATGACTCATATTCGAAGCTTAGATGAGATAGGGTTGTAATCTCATCAACCAATCAAATTTATACATGTTTGGATCTTATTTTAAACCTTATCAATTAGATTTAACTCTAAGTTAAATAATTTAACTTTTACCGTGTCTTTTTGTTTTCTTTCACTATATGGTTAATACACTTACTATAACATGCCAAACGAACCCCAAATTGTATATTATTAATACATATATCCTTATCTAAGTCATTTGGCCGAACCTTAGATTTTTAGGAATAAAATAACAATTAATAATATAATATTTGATTTAAAAACTATTTTGTGTCAATTTTGACACTATTTGATATATGATTTTTTTGAAAGTCATAAAAGAATTATATATTCTAACCAAGTTGATTAAATCAACACTAATATATCAGAGTAACCTAGAAAATTAGTGGAATTCATAAAAAGTCTTAAATTACATTTATTTTGGTATTTATATTATCAATTATGTCAATATTTCATTAATAAGATAATTACTGCATCATCTTTGTGTCATAAATAAATTACATTATATGCTGTCTAAAAATTACAAATAAAATACCATCATGTAGGAAATCTTTTTAGCTTTCTAATGAATATTTATAGTCGAATTTATCTTATGTATAACCCCATATTAAAAATGATTTACTTATTAAACTTTGATTTTAACTATTTTAACCCTTCTTTAAATAAATTAATAATAAATGTCCTAATCTAATCCAAGTGGGCCTAAATGGTCATATTTTATTCCTAAGTTTGTTTTTGGTCGAATTACACTTGTCCAATAGAATTAGGACATGTGTTAGGGTAATATTAATATCATATTTACCCTTAGTTACCCTATTTACTATTAACCGTGGTAAAAAAAGTAAAAAGTTACTATTCACCAAAAAATTATTTTCATCTCATTGAACCACATTTTAGTCCTTGATATTAACCGTGTCTCTCGGATTTTCGAAATTCCATTCACAGAAGCGGTAAAATTAAGTTTTATGCAAAATTCCGTTTTTAACCTACCACTTAGTGGTTTCACTATTCATCAAAAATTGAAAGTTTTCAGAAAAAGGCCAAAATTTCATCCTAAGCTATATTTCATATTCCGAATTCAAAAATGAAGTCTATTTTACCAAATTCATAACATAGAAGTTGCATTAATTAATTTTATAATTAAATCCCGCTGTTAAAACAAATAGCGTGTTTTTTTAAGAAACAAAATCTATCAAAAGATTGACACTTGATTATGTCTGGTTTAAATGTGAAATTACAAACAATGACCAACATTGTATTAAATTGTAAAAATATATTCTAAATATACTTTAAAACCACTCAAATTAATAATTTATCACTATTAATTATTTCGATTAAAAAAGTTGTTTTTAATTATAATTTAGTAATTTTCACTATTTATTAGAATATGAAAGTTATCCGAAAAGTACAAAAATTTCACCTTAGGCTAAATTCGATACTCCGAATCCAAAATGAATTCCATTTTGAAAAATAAAATTTACAAAATTTCCAAAAAGTGGTTATTACTATTCATAACGGCTAGTTTTAATAATATTTTAATAGCATATCGTTGTTTCGTGAAACTCAGTATTGCGTACTACACACGCTATCGAGGAAGGTCGCGATTGCGTGTAACGGAAGGAAAGTCAAGGATGCGTATTGTGAAAGCTTCTTTTGTTGTAGCGTACAACACAAGACATTAATGAAATTAAAAAGAATATTTTTCATAAAATCTTGGGGCGTTACAGATATCATTCCCATAATTATGAAATTGTATGGAATTGGATTGTATATATTTTGTAGCAGAATCCATATCATGTTATAATAGTTGCATATAATTATTATTTACATCATTATAGCCATCCATGTAAAATGGTGGTGAAAACAGATTACATCACGGCGTGGAGAGGGTGGTGATTTAATTTTTTGTTGTATGGATAAAAGGTGGAATATAGTTATTCGATAACCATAATAACATATCAGAATATAAATTATTCTATATTTATTACTTTATTGTGGAAAAAACTAATGTGGAGTAAGTATAAGAACAAATAATTTAAAATAATAGACAGAGGAGATTACCTCCTCATCGAAGAGCTCCATCTATATATCCTCTTAAAAGAAAAAATGATGCTATTTTCAGAACATTGAAACCAATATAATGTGACTAAGAAAATTTATAAGGGAAATTACTTGGGGATGGGAGATAATCAACTCTCAATGTGAAGTTAATATGTGAGGTAGAATGTGACCTTTTGTAATTGATGTGACAAGAACATTTGAAATTTAAAAAACTATAAATTTATAATAAAATAAAAACACATAAATAACCTTAAAAATTTCATATTTTAGAATATTAGATGATATAATATTGTAATATCATCAACCAATTAATTTTTAACATGATTTTATATCAATTTCAACCATATATTTTTAATTAACCAATATTTATTCTGTTTAAAATTTAACCATGGTAAAAAAGGATTCAAAATAAAAATAGTGTAATTTTTATTTATTTGATGATAGTTATAAAATAAATTAAACATAAATTTTTCTATAGAATATAAAAATTATTTTATATTTTTTAAAAAAATTCAGAATTTTATATAAGTTAATCAAACATTATTTTGACAAAGTATCAATATAGTCAATTTTGACACTATTTATTTCATGGAATTTTTTAAAATTACAAGATAAGATGTTATCCTACAAAAAATTATTTTATTATGTCCTTAATGGGTGAATTTCATATATAATATATAACAGAAATATTAGTTATCCAAAATAATATTTATTTTAATATTTGTTATCTCATTAATTTGATATTTCAAATAAAAAAAATTACCAATTCAGTTTTGTGTAATTTTTTAATATAAATATTTTTTGGAAAAAATAAGATATTAAAGATAAATATTCTATATTTCATAGTAATACCTATAGTCGAATAAATATTCGGTAAAACCCTACAATATATATATATATATATATATTAAAACTTGAATGTGACAACTTTAGCATGACATTAAATAAAATATTATAAGTGTTATAATCTTTTCCATATAGATCCTGATGATCGATACCTCAACCATTGGTTGATTTTGGTTTGTATATACACTAAAACATATATTTGGTCAAGTGTTTTGGAATTTTAATTGTTATTATAATTTTATTTAATTTTTTTTCTTGATTTCTCAACAATTAAATAATTTATTCACCATCATTTTTGAAGTATTTAAGGTAATTATTTAGTCTCTAAAAGTTAAAAATATATTAACATTACTTATATAATTTCATTATCGTTCTAGAGTGTAATTATTATTGAATTTATCTTATATTTATCAATATGTTAAAAAAATTACTTATAAGAGATAAGAGGGTGACATGTTGTCATATTCATTTATTTTAGTAATATATATATCATTTTCGTGGGAAAGAGTCCATTAAATGAGTAAATTTCAATAATTATATGTAATGAGTCTACTATTTTTTATCCAATAATATTTTGTCTGTTTTTAGGGTGATTTATTTGTCCTTATCATATTATTTGTTACCCTAATTTACATGATTTAACTTTAACCGTGGTAATTACAAATTACCAAAGATATTATTCATAAAATCCAAAAAACTAAAAGGATCATATATAGATAATTTCAAACCACTCATTAAAAATATTGGTTCTATTTTTCAACATTTAAAACAAATATGTTTTAGTAATTAAATTAATATAATTCCCATTATCGGAATGAAAAACGCGTTTTAAAAGATAAAATATTGCATAAGATGGAAATGTTTTTACATCAAAATTCAATGTAAAATAAATTGAAATGATATAAATTATATTGAATGATTAAAATATATTATATGTATAAATTAAAACCAATAAATAATATAATTTAACCATAATTTTTTTGATGATAAAGATGATTTCAAATAAAAGTTAATGTATTTTTACTACACATCAAAACATGAAAGTTGTTAGAAAAAAATATAAAATTTATCCAAAGTAAATTTTTATATCTCAGTTAAAAAGAACATGTTTATTTTTTTTTGAAAAATATATAAAATTTTCAAAAACCATATTTAAAATGGGTGTGCCATCCCAAGGTGGATAAAATTCAATTTTTATAAATACGTTTTCTATCTAAATTAATGAATATGTTCTTCAATCATGTCTTGAAAAAAAAATAAGAATAATTTTAAAAATTATATTGAATATATTAAACATTTATATCATTAATAAAATCAATAAATATTGATTTTATTATATTATAATGTCACTTAATCTGTGTCTTGCGTGAAATTAATTTTATCAAAATAACTAGAAATTGTTTGTAACACATGTCTAGCATAGTGTTGTGTATATCGTAATCTTAAACAGTATTGTGTATAAAATAATATTATCTGGGTGTAGTATACAAAAATATCTCATCAATGATGTTAAAAAAAATTTCCCAGAAAAATATTGGGATATTTGATTCTACACCCTTAAAATGATAATCTCCTACAAAAATTTGTCCGGGTTATAAAGGGATTAATATAAGGGATTTTATTTCATCGAAACCGACATCAAAAAATGATTTTTAAAACATCCTTTTAAAAAGTAATTATGGAAAAATAATTGTTTCCCAAATGAAATAAAAAATAGTTCTCTATGAAGGAGAACATATGTAATGAATTGGGCCAAGAGGAAAAGAAAAAATAATCATAGAGATTGATAAAAATCACTGATCATAAGGCATTGGTTGATCAAGAGAAATTGAAAAATCCCAAAACCATAAACTAAATAATTCTAAAAGAGGTAATTGATATCATTAAAATGTTGATAATTGGAAACCATTTTACATCATGATATGTTTTCCTAATGTTGAATAATTTGAATGGGAAGATATACTAACTTTATTTCGGTACAATCTCATCATTGGTCATGACTTGAAGAATTTCCACTTTATCTCTTATTCAAGAATTGAAGGGGAATTTGACATTCCTGATGTGTTAGTGGATCATGAGATCTATAAATATAATGACAGGTTATTCCATAAATCATTATCACTACCAGTAGTTTATAATATGTAATTAAATATACATAAGTCTACCGATGGTGAGATAAATATTTATTCTAACAAACACCATTAATAGTTGAACTGAAATGTTCTATAAATTGAGAATCTTATAGTCCCTTTGAAATATGAAACTCCAAACCATTAGAAAAAGGTTCACTAACCCGACATAACATTAACCCCCCATATATAAGGAGGTATCTCTTGTTGGAAACCATCCAAACATGTTAACAACTTCATTATCTACTATCTTAAGTCTTGGTAATATCCAGAATTACTGTATATCTTTTTTTTAAATATGAATCTTTCCTTATTCAAGAACTTATTTGATATATTCTTTATGTCCCCAATATTTTTATACGTAATCAACGATAGCATAACTCTCTTGAAAAAAAAATCCATAATTAGTTCCCAAATAACTAGAATAATCCAATTTACTTATTGAAATCCATGATATCTTTATCCGATCATCATTATCTTATCATAAGGGACTAATTAAGGGTTATATTTACATTGATCATGTGTTCTAAAATTATATAACCATAACCTTAAATAAATTTTCTAGGTCCTTATAACTATTCTATATATCAATTCTAATCCATAATGAAATTCTTATAATGATAACACTTATATATTTCATGATACATATAATATAATCTTGGAATTCCTCAATATTGAAATTTTATTCATAAAGTATTACTCAAGATCTGTCATCTTAGTCTTTATAAAATTATCAATCATGTATTAATGTTCTTCAACCTTAATATAACAAATATAATTAGGTTTAAAATAAGAAACAATGATAGAACATCGCATTACTTGCACATGTTATTTACAATCTATTTATCCTCAGTAGTATAACCAATACTCATAACACATTCATGGTTCCCATAATGATATTTCAACTTAGGAAATCTAGATTCATAATTCCTATAATTCTCACATCTAAAACATTCATGTGTATTAATGTTATATCATGGTCTGGATATTGACTAAGAATGAGAAGCATAGTGTTAAATATACATATTATAGATTAAAGACACACAAGTAAGGTAAATTATATATAATGTTTCAATAAATGATATTTTAGCTTTACTCTTATATTATTCATTATTATCCCAAATACTCTGTGATATTATCATATCCATATACTTATCCATAGAGAAATCACTAGACAAGCCTTAGAATTATCTCTGAGGATCTCACTAATGTTTTCTCATCCTTGTTTGCAAAGGTTAACTAATATTTTGCTTTGATATCAACTATAATGACCCAAATCTTGATGTAAATTGAAATTAAATTAATTTTTCTGAATTATTAATACATGACACAAATAGATACCCAAAGTCGGGATTAGTTTTGGGTTTTTCAAAACAAGAAAATATAATCAACTGCTTCATAAAACATCTTTACAGTCTCTGACATTTTCCTTCACAACAAGAACCCCATTTGGCACATCTTACTTACTACCCTTCTAAATATCATGGGGAAAATAAACATAAAAATTGGTGATCTCAAATGATCAAAAATGTTATACATAGAAAATATCAAACACTACATAAACATAATAATATCATGACCCTTCCCCCAGGGCCGGGGGAGTGACTACCCCAAGCCCGCCGCCCGAATGCCTGGGGTTGTCGACAAGTGTCGAAGGCATCAATATAAAAATGGGAGGCATTTTGTTGAGTACCTATACACATAAACACACACACACCCAACCATGTCCCAAAAACTGAAAGGGGAAAACATGAATACTGAAACAAGTGCTGAGTACAAGTACAACTAAAAACAAGTGGTCCAAAATACAAACTCAATAAAAGAACTAAAAGAAGGAATGTACAAATGGTTTTGGGTAGTCGTCCACTAAAAATACCACATGATGGTATGAGTAGGGTATCTACTAGAAGACCATTTAGTATGCCTTGTCTTCCTAATCCTACTGGGCTCCACATGGTCCTAGGCCACCAAGTCCTCTGTCGAAGCGTGGATCGTCTCTACCAGACACAACACCTGCAGGAGAATCCCGTGCATGGGTGAGTATTTAAATAATCACTAGGGGACCCAAAAACAAAATTTAAAGACCAAAAAAAAAATCCTAAAAGAAAATCACGATGCACCCACACGAATCATAGAGATGAAGCACAATACATCTCACAAAATATATATTCTATAGTAGGAAATGTTAATTGGTTATAGTGAAAAACGATTCGTACTGTTAAGGGAATCATCTCTGATGAGCTGCTAGATTCTACCAGGCCACTAAGGTCCACACTTCTACTGCTCATATACCAGGCCACTAAGGTTCCCATCGCTATTCTGGGCAACTGAGGTCCACACGGCTACTTGTTTTCCTGTCCACTGTGGTCCACGTGGTTGCTCGTTTGCTAGGCCACTGAGGTTCAAACGACTGCTGCTTGTCTATGTGCTTGATCTTGGGAGAACTTCTCCCCCAATCCATACATAGAAATTCGACATCATTTTAGGTATCCTTAGATCATACCAAAATATTCTCCCTATTGAGAGGGTACAAACTCTATAAATGGATCGCCCATCGGACGCTCGATTTTCATGTTATTAGCGTTATAGTATCTAGGGGATGGTTGCGTCCTGGCTCGGTCCGACCTATCTAGACCGATCCGACATCCCGTCCCAGGGATCCCACATACCCATGTTTGATTCGACTGGCCTGACCTGACCTGGTTCGATCAGGGTAGGTCTGTTCCGGCCTGGCCAGTGGGCCAGGGCCAATGGGCCTCTTTGGACACAACCTAGTTTTGCAAAGGGTCTAGTGGCCGAGTCACCCATCGACCCGATATCATCCTTCTCGACCCGCTGGCAGGGGGTTTGGCCTGCTAGCTAAAGATCAGCCACAATTGTGGCTAGTGGTGTAAGCCTAAGTCTTAACCCTCACCAATGTTTCCCCACCTCTATCTGAAAGCAGCCCACAAGGAGCGGGCTGCTCCTCCCACGCTGCGCCCGCCTGGTGCCTTGTCAATCACCTACTGGGGCCATTGGGATGAAACCTATACACGACGCTAATCCTTCATTATACCTTGGTTGAGATGGTCGTGATCTCCTACCACCATAGTTCGACAACAAGAACGTCATCTTCATCCGCATGCGGCCTCCGCCAGCTAGCGCTGGTGCATAGATGGTTCCTTCTGTGGGCCACTTGAGTTTCTCTGGTGGTCCATTTCTCAATCTACCTTCTTTTATAGGATCTGTAGGGTGTCACCATCACCGTGATGGTCTTGGATGTGCATTTTTTCCATGTTTGACAATCTTATCAAAATGA
The DNA here is from genome assembly GCA_963277665.1 of Viscum album. Lineage (NCBI taxonomy): Eukaryota > Viridiplantae > Streptophyta > Magnoliopsida > Santalales > Viscaceae > Viscum > Viscum album. The sequence continues at coordinate 287,601,463 of OY728142.1, forward strand.
GTTCACATGTGGATGAGTTCAAGGCTTGTTCGTGTAAGCCCAGACCCACCGTGTTAGATTTTTTAAAACATCGGGGATGTTTAGGGAAGATGTTAAATCAATGGTAATTCAGTCGCAATGTTCAACCCCCAAAGGGTACCCTCCCACAATAATGAGATACCTTCGGATCAACCTTTTTATGGGTTGATCTGTGTTTGTCATTTAGAAAATAATGGACGGGGAAGACTTCAAAATAAAACCCCTACCTCGTGGACGTTCGTTTCCATAGTGCTTCATTCTCGAGGGTCCAAGAGGTCAGTGGAATTCTTAGTTCCTCATGGTACGTTGATGTTGATGATGTCCCACCAGCATTCGTCATTCCTCATTGGGGAAAAATATGTTGGAGATTCGTTAGTTAATCTTAAATTTTTTAATCCTCATTCCACCAACTCATCAAACTATTAAAAAGAAACACATCACAACATTTCTATTACGCTGCAACGTTGCATCATTACACTATTTAATTAATGAAATAGCATCTTAGTTACGTATAATTAAAGTATAATTAAACTACAGGTTTTCAAGCCCTTAATGAGTGACATTAATGTACCCTACCGTAACCTCGTTTACATATTTCATAATCTCCAAGTCACCTCTTTTTAGTTGTGGAAAAGAAATAAAATATATTTTTAATTTAATTTTTTTAAGAGGTCTGAAAATTAACATTTACATTCATCCCTTGAAAACCTATGATAAGTCATTTATAGGTGAATCTTGGAATTATGAGTTCAAAGATGCCCTCATATTTTTGAACTGAGTACCAGTTCAATAGTTAAAAAAACCCACTCGTACATTTTCTGAATGTACTATAAAAATGTTCGATATTTCGTTACGGGCTGACTGGGCCTCAGAATCATGTCTTTTCAGAGCATGAGGTTTCAGAATAATTCCATATAATTTAAAAAAAATTACACAGTTATTTAGAAACATTACATTATCGACACCATTGGGATTTTCATTAGTGAAAAACAGAACAAGGGCTAATCAATCGAATTCAGGTACTAAGGATGAATCAGAATCTCCCACTCCCATGTGCTCCACTACAGATTCTCATGCTGCCTCCAAATATGCACCAGAGGAATCGAAAACCTACACAAGACCCAGTCTTTTCGATCCTCTATCTCCACTGAGAACTCCATAAACATTACCCCATGATCAATGTCTATCTCACCCCAGTCGATGTCATGTGATGTATAATGAACTTATCTATTCAGATGCAACATGTGGAAAACATCATGCACCCAGTGCATCTGTTTAGGCAGAGCTAGGTGGTACACCACCTCACCAACTTTTCTTAGGATCTGAAAAGGTCTAACGAACCTCATAGATATCTGGACACCTGATCAAATCTACACAATCCGTGTCGGGTTGAGACCTGAAGGAACACATTATCTCCCTCCTAAAACACCAACAGTCTCTATATCCTATTAGAATAATACTTATACCAGATCTGTATTTTCCTCATCCACTCTTAGATGATCAAAAACTTCTTGGTGGTAGCCCATACCAACTCTGGATAAATGAGTGCCGACTCCCCTAGGTTTGTCCTATATAAGGGTAATCTACAAGGCTTCCCGTACAAGGCCTCAAATGGTGCCATGCCAATTGTGGAGTGATCAATGTTGTTGTATGAAAAATCCACCAGTGGTAGGTGGTCCTCCCAAATACAACCAAAATCAAGGATGAAAGCATGAAGAATGTCCTCCTTGGTCTATATGATCAACTCTGTCAGATCATCCGTTTGGGGATGAAAAGATGTGCTCAAGCACAAATGAGTCCCAAATGCCTCCATTAATCCCTTAAACAACCAGGATGTAAAGTGTGCATCATGGTTTGAGACAATCATTTGAGGAACCCTGTGAATCTGCACTATCTATTAGACATAGAGGTGTCCCAAGCCCTCTACCGGTACGTACTCCTAGATGGGTAGGATGTGAACCAAATTTGAGAGTAGGTCAATGATCACCCAAATTGAATCATGGCCTCTGGATGTACATGGTAACCATCTCACAAATCCAATTGAGATACCATCCCCTTTCCACTCTGGTACCTCAAGTGGATGATCCATGCCTACTGTAACCTGGTACTCAGTCTTCACTTACTGACATGTGAGGCATTGTGATATGAACTCGGCAAATAATTTCTTCATCCATGGCCACCAGTACTAACTTCAGAGGTCCTGGTACATCTTCACCACTCCAAGATGTACAGCCAAGGGGAAGTATGGAAATTTATCAATATATCTACTAAAATTCCACTAGTACTATAGCGCACCCTCTGAAAAGGATGATGTGATCCCCACTTATCGAAATTCCTCAGGAGCTTGTCATGAGGATAACTGAGCATGTCAGGCCTCCCAGTAAACATCTTCCAGCTATGCCTCCCTAACTCCTTGTATGAGTTGGAGAGTAATAGTCATCAATTAATATTAAGAGGCTCTATACTCATCCATAATGGATATCGGAATCACATCTTTCTTCTATGTCTCCTCACTTGGATGCTGCAAACTAGTCCTCATATAAGGCGCATCTACAACCATGTTCCCCTTCCTAGAAGTATAGACTATCTCAAAGTCATATTCCTAGAGGAACTCTAGCCCTCACTATTGCCTCATGTTCTGGTCCTTCTAGGAGAAGATATACCTGAGAATATTTTTGTCATAATAGAAGGTAAACAATTCACCCATCATGTAGTGCCACCACATATTCATGGTAAAGACCACAACTGCTTAATCTAGGTTGTGGGTCATGTAGTTTTTCTCATGATGCCTCACCTGTCATGAGCCATAGGCGATCACTACTCACTCATTAATTAGGAAACAACCCAGTCCTGTCTCGGATGCATCGTAGAAGAATACATACCCAACACATTCATATGGTATTCTCTAGATGGTTTCAGACATCACCCTCTATCTCATCTCCTAGAAACCCTGTTGGCACCTCGCTGTCCACCCAAATTGTTGTCCCACTTTGTCAAAGATAAAAAGTGTTATGCTACTCTGGAAAATTTGAGCATGAAACATCAGTAGTATCCGACCAACCCAAAGAAAAACCGCACCTTAGTCATAGATATGGGTGGCTTCCAAGAAAGCACTTCCACTATCTTCACTAGATCCACTGCAACTCCTGCCTCCGAAATAGTGTCCTAGAAAGTGGACCTCCTGACTCCATAACTTTCACTTGGACAGATTAACATAAAGTTGGTGTTCTCAGAGTGTATCTAGGGAAATTCATAGGTATGTAGTGTTCTCCTCCTCAGATGATGAGTTCACCAAGATGTCATCAATTAAGTCTACCATGAAATGATCGAGGTAAGGCTAGGAGATCCTATTCGCGGGTCCCTTGAACACTGCTGGGGAATTGTTAATGCCGAAGGGAATAACAAATAACTCGTAGTGGAAATTCCGACATCTCTATGTTGTCTTTTGAACATCTTAATCCCATCACCGAAGCTGATTATAGCCTAATCTGAGTTCGATCTTCAAGAACCAACTTTCTCCCTTCAGCCAATCGAAGAGTTCATCAATCCTTTGTAGTGGATAATTTTTCTTCATGGTCACCTTTTTCAGGTGTCACAAGTCCATGAATATCCTCATACTCCCTTATAACTTCATGAAAACAACAACATGGCTTCCATTGGGAAACGATGGTCCTTAAGAACCCATTATCCTGAAAGTCATCTTTCTATACTCTTATCTCATGAAGCTCCTCAGGAGGCATCCGATATAACGGTGTGAATAACGGTGAAATAATTGGGTACAGTTTGATGAAAATTTCTACCACTATGTGAGGAGGTTGTCTAATAACATCCTTAAGAAAATAAACCACGTAATCATCCACTACTACGGAAAATCATGGACTCATATCATCCACTACATTGAGGGTGAGGCCAGCCTATTGGGCAGTGATCTTTTGCAAACTCCTCCGAAAAAGTCTGCCCAGTGCTGCAAGGGTTTCTTCTGACCGGTGAAGGAAAAAACATTGTCCCATATATGCAGACACACCACACTTCAACCAAAAGTATTTGATCTGAGCATGAACATTAAATAAACATTGCATGCCCAAGATAACATCGTAAGGCATTGATACTGCTACTAGGAGATCCCGGCCGAATCTATCACCTATTAGAGTAAGCTCACACTACCTCCACTAGTGTTTATTTGTCAAATCCCTTTTTGTAGGCATCTCTAACCGTAAGGATTGAGCCAATGGATCCACCAGTATCTCCGTGCTCTGAATGAGAGTCATGGAAAAGAAAATGTGAATGGATATTGTGTCTATAAAAACTGCAGCTAGGGTGTGGAAGGCACATATCATACCTCAATTTTAATATGGGGAATTGTGGTCATAAGCCTCCACTACCAGAAGATGAGCTCACCCCAGTTCACCTATGACCTGGGGTTGGGGTGGAAAACTGAAGGTGGTGGTAGTAGTTACTCGAACAGTCTCCCACCGCCTGCTACATGGCCTTTTCCCCTACTACGTCTACTCCCCTATGGACCTCCTCACCCAATCCTATGCCTTTATCTTGATGGTACTTTGATTGTCTGGTGGTCATTTTTATGGTGGGCCAGGTAGTCATGAGCCACATATCCCTACACACCACATGAGTAGCACACCCTGCTTCTTTTCTTTCTCCCAATTTCTTAGTAGCCGTGAACCACCTATCCTACGTCTTAGGGTCGTCCACTAGATGTTCTAGTCCACTTAGACCACTGCACCATTTGTCGGCTACCTTCCATGGATGGATCAGCTACCTTCCACCCAGTGGTGGAACCCACTATCATTTCCTACTCTATGAGGAAGATATCTACTAGTAGGGCTTTCTCCATCACTCCACCCTACATGGGAATGATTAGAGGAAACACAAACACCCTAATCTCCCGAGATAGACCTAGCTGAAATGCTCGATCCCTGATGAATGGTTCTCTCACCATGTATGTATTATAGTTGGAATTCTCATTAAACCTCACTAAGTACTCAACTCCTATCATTCAATCCTACTGAAGGTGATTCATCTCTTAAATGTGCATCCAGCACAAAGTCACAGGGAAGAACTCCCCTGTAAAATCCTCTCGAATTCCGTGTAAGTGAGGGTCACCTCATCATGAGTTCAGATGGTCAAGCTTCACAATCTCCCTAACGAGCCTTGAAAAAGGCTCACAGATAAGATCTCCATCTGGTCAATTGGTGTACTCACTAAGCAGAAGACCCACATTATCACTTCAGGACAATCCTAAGATACATGAGGATCCGTCTCTCCCCTGAACCTAGGGGGTATCTATCTCTGAAACTCATTCAAGGAACTGAGTATGCGCATGTACTCTGCTATTACTGCCGATAGTATATGCTACCAATGGGAGGTGGTAGCACTGGTTCACCACTCGTATGGGCCATCTTGAGATGTAGTCTCTGAACAGATGCCTCATCACAAGGCTAGCTCTCCTCCCAACAATGTATTGGAATCCTAGCTAGTCATCCATATATAATCATCCTAAAATAGATCAAGATGGGATAAAAATCAATAGATTATACCTGGTGAGTTGGATCTGATAAAAAATAAAACAAGGAAAGACTCTTGAAACCCCTGGTTTTATGAATTGAGAAGAAAATCATAATTCAAGGTCCTGGTCTTTGGATACGTTGGTCGCCGCACCAACACTGGACTCTTGAAATATGATCGTTAGACTCACAAACATTAACACTGTTACCCCAAAACAAAAACTATAGAATCACATTATTTGAGGTAGAACAGAACACCTATAATACCACCTTTTAACGAACCATCCCCAAGGCCCATGTTGTGACTACCACAAGCCTGCCTCTAGAAGGGTAGGTGCGGGATACTAGCACTGAAGGAATCAAACTACAAGTGGGAGGCATTTTTCATGAGTACCTTTGTGCACACAAATTCCCAATCATGTACCACATATTTAGAGGGGAAAACAAGTATAATAATACTAGTGACGAGTACATGTACAACTTAAAACATATGGTCCAAAATACAAACCCAACAAATGAAATGAAAATAGGACTGTACACAGGTACTTCGGTATTCATCCATTGAAAACCCCACATGATAGTAAAATTAGTGTAGATATTAGAATCTGAATTATTATATCCTTCCCACTTGATTATAATGGGCCATACCTAGTCCTAGGCCACCAAGTCCCCCATTGAATAATCGAACGTCTCCACCAGACACAACATGTGCAGGCGAAGCCCATTCAAGGGTGAGTAATAAAATACTCAGTAAGGGACCCCGAAAAACAAAAGACCACAAAAAAACATCAAATAAAATAAAAAATCATAATAATGAAGAACATGGATGATGAAAAAGTCATCTCACACCAGGTATATTCATGAGTAGGAATTTTTTATCAGTTATAGAGAATCAAGTTTCATACTATTGAGGGACTCATCTCTAATGAGTCACTACTATTTGTTGAGACACTGAGTTCCACATGGTTTTTGGTCATATGTAGGGACACTGAGGTCCACAAGGATCTACTAGGACACTGAGGTCTACACATGTACTAGTCTACTAAGCCATTGGGGTCCACATGACTTCTTGTCTACTAGGCAACATAGGATCATATGGATGCTGCTCGTCGGCATGCTTTATTCTAAGAGGAATACACCACCAAGAAATAAATTTACATTTAAATTCCTTGTATATATTTTTAGATCATAATAAAATATCTTCCTCATCTATAGGGTCCCAACACCATAAATTACTCGTCAATCAGATGTCTGGTTTGCAAGTTATTAGCATTTTAGTAAACAGAAGACAATTGCAACTGGGCCCGGTCCGACCCGATCAGATCGACCCGAACAACCCAGAATGGGGGTCCCATATACCCCGGTTTGATTTTATTGACTCGAACTAACATGGTTCGGGTCATGGTAGTTATGGCCCGGTCTGGCTCAATGGGCCCCGCTCGACCCGACCCAGTTTGGTTGAGGGTCCATCCCACCAGGTCACCCGATTACCCAGTCTCGTCCAGCTATGCCTAAAGGGCATGGGTTCAGCCCCCTTGGAAAGAGAATGGCCTTATGGAAAGGTTCCGGTCCACTGGGCGCAAGACCATCCCGACCATCTGGCTGGGGGTGCATCCCACCAGCTGATTCTCGGCCGGAAGTGCAGATGGCAGTGTGCTCCCGGGATGCGACAACCACTGCCCCAACACCTTCTCTGTATGAACGTGACCCTTAAAGGGAGGGATTCTCCTTTTATGTGACACATGGTTTTCCCATGTACAAAACCTAAGACAGCCCACTGGTCGTGGGGGTGAGCAACCGCGACTTTCTAGGTCACCCGTGCGGCCCAGATGTGGGATGCTCCCTCCACGCAGCACCAGTTAGCGCTGATCCTCCATGAATCCATAGTTGAGATGGATGAGGTGCACTGATGGGGATGCCACCTCCATCCGCCCGTGGATTTTGTTGGCCCCTATCATGCTGAAGGTTCCTTCTGGGGGCCCATAGTGTTTCTCTAGTGGTCTGTTTCTTGATCCTCGTATACCTATGGGCTCTGTAGGGTGTCACTGTCATCGAGATGGTCTTGGATGCACCCTGTTGCCATGTTGGAAAATTTATTCACAATGATCACATGTGGGGAGAGATTGGGCATTTTTTGTGTCATCCCGCTCCCTCCGCATTAGAATTTTGAAAATCGGGGGAGGTTCGTGGAAAATGTTCAATCCATGATAATTCAGTCCCAATGATGAACCCCAAAAGATTACCCACCTACAATAACAAGATACCCACAGATCAACTTGTTTGTGGGTTCATATGCGTCTGTCGTTTAGAAAATAATGTATGGGGAAGAAAGAAAAAATAAAAACCCTACCTCATTGACATTCATTGTCATAGAGCTTCGTCCTTGAGGGTCCAAGTGGTCGATGTCATTCGTCGTTCTTCGTGGTACATTGATTTTGATGATGCCATGTCGATGATCATAGTTCATTATTCGGGAGGAAATTCATCAGAGTTTTATCATAGAATCTTCATAGTCTTAATCCTCTTTTCTCTGACATAAGAAACAGTGAAAAAGAAAACATGTCGCACCATTTCATTTATGCTGTGATGTCGCGTTGTTATGTTGTTTCATTTATGAAATAGCGCTGCTGTTACGCATCATTAAAGGGTCATTATGTTGTGGGTTTTCAATCCATTAATGTGTTCCATTAATGTGACACACCATCGCCTCATATATTTTTTGTAAATTTTCTATTTCTCCACATGTCGGTTGAGGAAAATAAATAAAATACCTTTTTAATGTTATTTTATTTTTTTCGGATAGATTTTAAAATTATTTTTTCTGTTCGGCCCTTATCGGAAAAAGTTATTTCCTTTCTAGTTAAATTATGAAATTTTGGTTTCAAAGGTGCCCTTATATTTTCAATCTGATCACTAGTTCATAAGTTAGAAAAACCCTCTCCCACATTTAATGAACGTACCATAAAAAAGATCAAAATAATGTTATGGGCTCACCGGACCCCAGAATCAGATGACGTCAAAGTGTGTTGTCTCAAAATAATTCTATATAATTTAAATAAAATTTACATATAAATTTAGAGACATTAAAAACAATGTAAAAACAGTAACATAAAATTTTAATATCTTTCCATGCATTTAAAATATAAAATTCTTGAGTCATGACATAAATCATGGAAGTTGATAAGGCATAAATATTAATGGAATAAGAGCCATGATAAAATATCATTGGAATAAAAAACGGAATTTTGGAAAATAGATAACCATTTAAAATCATTTTCTTATTTGCTAAGGATCATTTCCAAGACCATTATTATGGAAAAATTCCATTATTAAACAGAGTATACTTGCTGTTCCATCCCCATATTATTGAATCAAATTTATTTTCATTTAAAACCTATATTAATGAACCTGATTTACTTTCCATTACATTCATGAAAATTTCATTAGATATAAATCGTTAAATAATTAATTGGTCGGTGATATTTTTCCCATCTGTCATATAATTAAAACTATACATATATGTGCCCCAAAAAAAAAATCTATCATCATAACATAACCCAAGAAATAAAATGGGTTTCTAAAACATCATTCCATCATAATGTAGTACATTTAATAGAAATGGATTTCATATCCAGAATTCCATCACTAAACATAATACAAACATAAGAGAAATAGGTATAGAATAATTGAATCATAAACCTATTTAAGAAATTCCATCATAGATGGAAAATACTTTTGATAAAACACTTGAAATTAATTCATGAAGAATATATTCCTTGTTGTTCAAACACATTTTCTTTTCTCAAAATGACACACAATTAAAAAATAAATTTATTTAAAATAAAAATAAAATTATATAATGTATGCTTCGTTGAAATTAGATGTTATGAAAGCATAAAAATCCATTCATGTCCTATAAGTTAAAAAAAGTATTCTTGTACTTTTTTAGAAAGTCAAAAAGTACCTCATTTATACAATAAAAGAATGATTCCATCAAAACTCTGTAGTAAAATGTAAAAAAGGGGAAAATGACTTTAGAAATAAATTGGATAATAGAAAAACATTTTATATGTTCTATTTTAGAAAACATTGATATGGATGAAAAATATTACCCTTATAAATACATACATATACACAATCCTGATTAACAATGAGATTGTGAAATTATTCCTTAACAATTTGTAATACGCCGAATCATATATGTCATAAAACAATGAAAATTATTTTAATATGTAAATATCATGACCATCATAAGAAGAATCATAAAAACATTCATGAGAAACCTTAACACCACACAAAAGAAATATGTGGTGTATAAGGAATATGCCACAGAAAAATAAAAGTGATACAAAATAAGCCATTACCTTAGGTGTGGGTTCTTTCGTACATATCTGGACATCCCATACAAGGTTTTCGATAAATTTATTAAATTATTCCAAAATCATATCCAATTTGTAAAATATCATAAGTTATCATGTTATTACTTATTTGTTAGTAACAATATTACTCATTCATTGGGTATTAAATTCTTTATTATCTTACACATGTTTCATCAAATAATATCTTGTTACTATTCGAAAATTATATTAATATTATTTCTATAGTGATATTTATATGATATATATCATATTTTTTCATTCAATACATTTATATAATAATGTTTAAATGGATATCATGTTGAATGAAACACATGCCATCATGGAGATGGTAGGTCGTACGTACAGATGAGCGATAATATCATTCCCATAATTATAAAATGGCATGAAAGTGCATTATATATATTTTATTCTAGAATCCATATTATGTTATAATAATCATATATTATTATAATTTCCATCATTATATCTATCCATGTAAAATGACGGTGAAAAATAGATTACACCACAATGTGGAGAAAATAAGCCGTACATATGCACGTATGGTGATTTTGTTTTTAGTAGGACAAATTGAAGTTGGAATCTGGTTAATCAATAACAATAATAAAATCTCATAATATAATTTATATTTTATTTATTACTTTAAGATGTAAACCACTCATGAAGAGGATGTATAAGAAGAAATAATTTGAAAGAATCCGTAGAGGAGATTAACTCTTCTTCGACAAGCTCCCTGTAGATATCCTGTTAAAGGCAATAGTGATGGTCTTATGAGAATAAAAGAACCACTATAATGTAACTACAACAATTCATAAGGAAAATGGGTAGGTTATGGGCGAGCTTAAAGGCTCAAATTGAAGTTAATCGGTGAGTGAGGATGTGAACATTTATAATTGAGGTGAGAGGCACATTTGGAATCATGAAAATGATTAATTTATAATATAATCAAACCACATAATAAACCCAAAAAATTTCATATTTTATAATGTTATATGTGATAAGGTTGTAATATCATCAACATTTTTTTTTTGAAATTTTTTTCTATCAATTTAAACCTTATCTTTTTAATTAACCCAAAGTTATTCAATTTAACATTTATCTTGGGTAACAAACGTTTCAATATTAAAATCGGGAAATAATTATTTATTTGATGAAAAGTAGAGGTGAAATAAAAATTTTAGAACATTTTGGAGCATATAATTATTATTATATATTTGTAGAAATTTATTATGATTGTAAAATAATGTAATAAAACATTATATTGTCAAAATATCAATAATATCAATTTTTGAACTATTTAATTCCTATAATTTTTAAAATATAAAGATAAGACTCTATCCCTGAATAAAACATTTTATTATATCCCTAAGGGGTCAAGTTCATCTTTTAATTTGATTGGATATATTAACAATCAATAATAAAGTTTATTTTAATATTTTTAATCACATTAATTTGATATTTCCTTTAATAAAATAACTACTACATTAGTTTTGTGTAATTCTTTAATATAAATATTTATTAGAAAAACATAGAATAACATTAAAAAGATAAATCTATAAATTTATAGAGGAATACATAGAGTTGAATATATGTTTTGTATAATTCTTCATTAAAAAAGTTTTACTTATTAAAACTTGAATGTTATAACTTTAACATCACTTTGAATAATATATTATAAGTGTCATAATATTTTCCATATTCCTCAAAATGATAAATAACTATAACATTTCATGATTATGGTATATTTATAGTCTAAAAATAATATTTTTTCTAATGTTTTGGTATTTTAATTTTTATTATCATTTTATTTAAAATTGTTTAATAGATTTTTCCACAATAAAATAACTTCCCTTTTATCGTTGTATAAGAATTTATGGTAATAATTTAATCTCTAAAAATTTGAAATAAATTTCCATGATTTAGATAATTTTATTATATTTTACTAGATTAGTTATTATAAAATTTATCTCATATTTATCAATATATTAAAATTATTATACTTATAAGAGATAAGTGGGTGACATTTGGTAACTTTCTTTTATTTTAACAATATATACATCATTTTCATGGAATAGAGTCCATTAAATGAGTCCATTCCAATACATACGTGTTAAGCATAGATTTTTATTCATCCGATAGAATTTTTACAGGTTTAGGGTAATTTCATTATCCTTATCATATTATTTTTACCTTAATTTACCAAATTTAACTTTTACCTTGGTAAATAATAATTATCAACTTTACTATTCATAAAATCAAAAAAATTAAAAAGAGTCTATTTACATAATTTAGACAAAAATGTTCCAAATATTGAATCTATTTTTTAAAATTTTAAGAAGGGAACTATTAGTAATTAAATTAAAATTATTCCCTTTGTCTAAATGAAAAACACGTTTTAAAAGTTAAAACATTACAAAAGATTGTAATGTTTTTACCTAAAATTTCAATGTAAAATTAATTCAAATGAAATAAATTATATTTAATGATAAATATATATTTTATTTAGAAATTAAAACCATTCAATAATATAATATAACCACACAAATTATTTTTATGAAAAAAGATGTTTTGATTTAAAATTTAGTGAATTTTTACTGTTCATAAAAAGTCAATGTTATCAGAAAGGTATAAAAAATTTATACAAAGTATAATATTATATCCCTATTAAAAAGAAGATTCTTATTTAATTAAATAGAATATATAAAATTGAAAAAAATATATTTAAAATTTGTGAGGTATCAGAAGTCGGTAAAACTGCAATTTTTTTAAATACCTCTTCAATCCAAAAAAATAGAATTTGTTCTTATATCATGCATACAGGAGATATTAGATGAATTTTAAAAATTATATTTAATATATAAAATATACAGTTAATAAATAAAATCCATCAAGAATGATATTTGTTTATAAACTCTTTAAAACTCAGTCTTGCGTGGAATGAATTTTATCAAAATTACTAAAAATTGTTTATAACAGAAGTCAAGCATAGTGTTCTGTATACCGTAAGCTAAACCATTGTTTCATATAAGATAATATCATCTTGGGGTATCATAATACAAAATAAATTAATTTAATTAAAAATAATATCTCATAAAATTCTCATGCTGTAACAAATTGATAGCTAGTGAATTTATTTTATACATGTCTAAACCATAAACTATTAGTACGTTTTTTTCTAATTCGACCCTAATGATTTTCTGGTAAGGTTATAAACATATAATATATTATGTTTCATTTAGAATTGGGTTTATGTGTATCATAAGCTATCAATGATAATTAATTTATTCAAAAATGAATAAATCATAATGTATCAAGGTGTTATAATTTAATTTTATTTGATAAAACAACTATCCACATTAAAAATATTTTCAAAAAATAATTATTTTATCGTCAAATTTTTTTTCTTCACTTTTATTAAATTAATAAATAATTAATGAATATATATTTATATTTTACCTACAATACCAAGATAGTTCATAAAAAGTATACTTAATTGTAACATCTCAACCTGGAACCCACTAAACTGGTACTCTGAGCTTGTGGGTTACAAGGCCTCAAGCACGCCTCCCAGTATTCCAGAGGCATCTGACTAGAACTAAAGGACATAGTGTTTTATTGGGAAGACTATTTATTACTTTAAGAGTAATAAAAAAACAAAAATATCTATCTATCACACACAACATAAAGTAAACAGAGTGCGGAAGAAAAAATAGAATAAAATAGAACACACTATAATAGAAAATGAAGCAATAAAAAAACTCGAACAACTATGTAATACAATACAAATCTTGTCACCCACTAGTGAAACCATATCTATATAGGAACACAAAATAAAATGAAAGTAAATTTACATGGCTCAACTACTATCTCTGAGCGAGACCACGTACCTGGTCTCCCAAACACTATTGAACCCCACCAACCAGATTAGTAGAAAAACATGAGCTGCTCTGGTCAATAATGCAACTCTAGGCCTCAAACCTATCCACCATTCAACTCATTTTCAACATGTAATGAATAAATATGGTATAAACTTAATTTTAGATACACATACTTGGGTGATAAAGAATCATAGTAGGCCACCCGATATGAAACCTATAAACGTGCTGCTATAAGTGTATGCAAATGCAACCTCTCATCCTCGCTGAGACACAACTAAAAAGAAGTAAACCAAATGTGAAACCAAATTCAAACCCTGGGTCATCAATCCCATTCAAATAGAAAATTTCCCTATTTTATTTCTATATCTATATTCATATACATTGATATTCCAATACCTATATATATATATAATCATGAATATTCATCAATATTTGAATAAAATTTCATGAAACCACAACAACAGTCGAACATTGGGTTTGTAATCCCAATTATTAAGAAATACTATTCATGTGAATAGAGATAGGCATTTTTCACTCAGGTCGTGTCTCATTAAGTTGATATTTAGTTCAGTAATCCCAATCGATAGAATCCTCATTCAGACAATTATGGTATTATTACTCTAAGCAAGATAAGTCATCAGGAGGGGATACTCATCCTACACCTGGGTTCAAATGTATATAACTCAAACCAGTAACAATGATTCTATATAAATATGGTCAATAATATAAGGAATGATACCGCATACCGATGGTTCATCCTGTAAAGAACGATACCATATACCAATGGTCAATCCTATAAAGAAAGTTTCCATGGACTATGTCATGAAATCCTGTAAAAGGTCACTGATTGTGTCACCATGCTATCCAGGACTGTAAATCCAGTCCAATGTTTTAGTCCTAGGTCTCGGTCTGTTGGGGGTCTTGACATTCGAAACCTAGATTAACTCTAAGGGGCTTACCCATAAGGCGATCTATAAAGAGAGAACAAATCGGGGATACTCCAAGCTCCACCCTTCGAGTTTCCTAACTGACCTAGAAGAGCGTAATCATAATTTCCCATGGTTGAGGAGACCATAAAAATCCCCACCACTCATAAGTATGTAATGTACCATGATTATTCAGTTTCCATGCCCACATAGAGAGTGAACACACTTGTGAGATGCAATGATACACCCATCGAGTCTCATAACTGATATAGAGGAGCGTAGTCATTCCTCATCATATATCATCCATCCTATGGGACCATAAATTGCATTCTTACAATGATAATCCAAGTATCACTAAACGTATACATGTCATCATCCCTTTGACTCCATAAAAATTATTACTACAATGGGAATCAGAGTATTCCTCAGGGAATACAAGTCATTAGCCCTATGAGTCCATCCAAAGGAATTCCAACAACGGGAATCCATGTATCACTCAGGCCATACAATTCAACATCCCTCTGTGTTTGTCCAAGTAATTCCTACAGCAGGAATCATAATATCACTCAGAGAATACAAGTAATCTTCACTTTGAATCCATCCACAATATTCCTTCAACGAGAATCCAAGTATCACATAGGGCATAAAATAAACATCTTGTAAGGGTCAACTGAAGGAAGTCAAGAGACACATCTAGAAATCACAAAAAAAAAAAATATAACAAAATATATGAACATTCAGGTTCAACATCTAACACCCATGTAGTGAATTTTGGAATACCATTAAATATCATAAATAACATGGATTAGAATTCATATCCTAGGTAATCATGTATGTGAATCCAAAAAATAATAACTTCTCACGGGTTGAAAATTTGGGAATCCCAAAATAATGAAATATACCTCACGGTAGGATCATCATCCATCAACCCAGAAGCACCTCTGGTAAAAATCATTGTATTAGCAATAATATTTTCAATGATATAAACAAGGATTGAGGGTGGCCCTAATTCCCAACCCAACCCTTCTTCCACAACCCCAAGGGACTAATAGTTCGTCACATGTACTAAGGTGTCACTCGGACACTATCTCAACTAAGACACAGTGTACAACTCAGGGTCTTCCAAACATTGGGAACCCACTGGTTCCCTCAACTAAAACACTGCGAGACATCCTACATAAGATCCTCTAGTTAATGCAGTGTGAAGGCATCCAAAACAAGAATCTTTTCAAAAAAGGAAAATGAGGAATCCTACATGGGATCCTCAAATGATAAACAACAGACATTTGACAAAAGAGATCCTCTAAATGATGTAATGATGAGGGATCCTATAAGGTAATCCCTATATTATCATTTAAGAAATGGAATCCCTTAGGGGAACCTTGGAAGCTAGATAAAAGATAGAGGCATCCTACACAAGATCCTAGATTAAAACAGGTCTCATGGCCTCATAGGAAAGAAGGGCACATCTCGCAAGGGAGATGTCATCAAAATAAATACATCACTTGAGATATACCATATATCATCTTAGATCAATGGTCTCAATTATTTTGGTTCAATCAACTAACCTATAATTCATGTTTATTTCTATTTCTTGAGAGTAAAATAAATTAAATTATTGGAGAACGAATCTATCCATTTAGATGGAAGCCCCAAAACAACCATTATGATTCTTCAATACACTCCATGGGTTCCACCATCATGATATACATGGAAAACTACTCAGAAGGGGCTTCTTTGGGTCCAATTATGAATCCGTGGAAACAAAACATGAATAATTATCAAAGGGTTGAAATGGGGTAGTACATGACATGTAACCCTTGGTACATGGTGTCAACTCCCATCAAACCACATGAGCATGCACTCCTGATGACCTGGGTGTGTAAAATCCTCAGATACACATCATGTGAAATGGGTATATAGAGTATACCAAACATTGGAGACATGACCGTGTCCATCAACCATCATATCTACCTACTTGGCAAGGTTGTGTGATTTTATATGGTGTGCTAACCACACAAGGTCTCTTCATGTACTCGACAGGGCCATGTATCCCAATACGGGTAGCCATTCTAGGGTACTAAGCTGTATGACTGAATACCAGTAAATGGCATGTACACAACTATACATGGCATGTAGTCCATAATCATAATATTCCCCAAATGAGAATAATGCAGACCGTGTAACCCTAGATCACCCATTGTGTAACCCATTTTTCCTAGACAAAAAATAATCAGATCGCCCAAAACCATAGTTTTCGTCCCCAAAACCATAGATCATAATAGTGGGATCATCACAAAACAATAATGGTGTTTTCAATTTTGAAAGAGACAAATATACATAAATAACTATCAAAATAGAAATTTTAATTCCTTTGGGAGGAAACATCTGGAGCCTCTATTGAATTCGCAGTCGATGGTTACCGCACATCGATCCATCTTGTCATGTGATCTGTAACGTTACCCCTCTTCCCTTCCCTCTGTCTCTATTTCTCCCTCTACCTATTTTCTCACCCTATTGAGTAGCATGTGAGGATATTTATAGTTGGCGTCTGTGAGAAGGAGGAAGGAAATGAATGAAAATATTTGGAATGGAAAAAAAGGAAGACATATAAAAATGAAAAGAAAATGGGGCCCTAGCCAGCCCCAGTGCCATGCTCAAGTTTATAGCTCAGATAGGCTAAAATTTCCATTATAGTCTCAACGGTGTGGTTGAAATCTTAATCTGATGATACTTTGAAATCTTCTAGATCAAAGAAAGTGGATTAACAATTTAATATTTCATTTAATAAATATAAAAAATTAAATATTCCACTAAAATCTGAATAATTCATATTTCCACCATTCTCTTTTCCCAGGGTAAAGAAACTATTATAGGGACAAGAGAGTTTTCATAAAAAATATCTGAGATCATCCGATAGGGGAAAAAGAACATTTTACCCCTATACCAGAATCTGACAGGAAGAAGTAACATTTATGCTCAAAACTACAGTTCGGTATAACATAGGTCCTTACATACTCCCCACCATAAAATTTCTCTTCCCTAAGAAGCCTGGTGGAATGTCCAAAAACCATGATATCATCCTGAGAGTCTTTACATGAATGTTATCTGTACTAACCAATGAATATACTATACCATAAAAACTACCTTCTCTATGAAATTTATTAAACTGTGATTGATCTGGTACTCCACAATATAATAAAACACTTATCATCTTCTCAAAAACAAATTGTGAGCTCAAAATCCCATAGAAAAAAACTGTTGTTCCACCGAAAACAAGTGTCACCCTTCATTATAGTCTAATGGTGCAATCCCGAACTTATGGATCACCATAACCCTCTCCTTGAGCGCAACCTTAATAGGATTCTTTCTCAAATGGGAGGAAAATTTAGAAAGAAAAAGGATCTTGGTGCGAGGCTGACAGTCTCTTAGCATACTAAAAATAAATCAAGAAAGATCACGATGTACTCTAACAAGAGTACAATAAGATACAATGAGGTTTTTCTACAATTCTCTCTGAGTTAGACTCACCATCCAGTAAAATTTTGATATGGATTAAACCATGAGTAAACTGTTTCACAATAATCGATTCATTTCAGGATCTCACCTCAACCATGAAGGAACATTCCATTACATCTTATGCGATCCAAGACCATGAAATTTCTTGAAATTTCAATCCTTGGCTCCCACCCGATTTGTCATCGATTTAGATTCAAGTGATACCACATGAAACTAGGGTGCATCCTTATCACCTGACATGTACTCCAGCATGTCATCCATCACAATGTTAAGATGAATGTTCTACAATACACGTCAATTTTAATAGGCTAGATGTTCCCATGAAACTACTCTTCAAAATAGAGGACCTCACAAGTGCTATAATTTATTCCATGAAAACATGTCACCCTACATCATTCCAGTCAAGAGTGTCTACCTACGCCCTGAATACATTAGAAAATACAGAAACATTGTTCAACCCAGAGAGGCACTTGAAATGTCCTTCCAGTCAAATCGATTAACTAAAAACGATCACCCATGGTGCTTTTCCACAAGATAAAGCATCAACAAGCCTAAATAGAAAAACTCAATCACTTACAATGAATCAATAACAAAATGAGTTTAAAATAAAATCATTCCCATAAAAGGATTCAGATAACCTGGGCCAACCTCTCTATCTCACAGGTTTCTGTCAAAAAAAAAAAACATACAGCAACCTACAAGGGTCTGAGTCGAACAAAGGAACTCTGGGTATTTCAAATATCACAACCTGAAAAGTCTCACAACTGGATCATAAGGTAAAAAAACCATTCCAAAAATATAAAAATCTCTTAGAATCATGGGAAGGTCTAAATGAACTATAATGATCATAACTGAAATCACAACCTACAAGTGCCCGATCCTATCTAAGCATCCTTAGAATGAACTACTCCATGAAGGGCACAACACCAAAATAGAATAGAAACTCGACAGACACTCATCAGACATCCGTACAAGATAATGACCCCCTGTATGACTATTTTTCAATAAAATTCCTCATATCCATCGACATCATATTCAAATAACCAACTAGATAAAATAACCGAAAAACCAACACCCTATAAGAGGAACAACATAAGGGCATCAAATGCTACATCGATCTACTAGGTTCACTACACCTCTTATGCATGGGGATTGAGTTATCATCCTAAAAAAAGCCTCAATGTAGATCCACCTAACCTTCCATCAAAAAAATGTATATGTAAGTAGTACCTATAGAAAAGGCCTATGTGTTAGTAAAATCACACACTAGTAGGCCTATATGATGTGAATCCTACATTCCAAACATGATGTATGAGAAACTTCTCACATTTTCTATCCAAGATTCAAAATCCCTATATTACTTATTTCATATAGACAAGTGCCATAGATCCATAATAAATCATAATATTCACAATATTTTGTGTTTATCAAGGAGAAAATCAAAAACAACTATAATATCAGAGATCATAATAGCAATCCCATCCCTAGAAACTAGGGATTTTTACCAGAACAAGTGTTCTCGATGCAATAGTCCGATATCCATCACAGGTTCTGACACATTCCTAGTACATCTATAAGAAATGTACCAAATAGTAAATACCAGATATGAACAATTTTTATACCAATTTTTAATATCCCCTCTTGGATTCCACTAAATTGGATCTCTAAGCTGGTAAGTTACAAGGCCTGAAGCCCACATCCCCAAACACCAAAGGCTGCCGACTAGTAGCGATGACCTAGTGTGTGATAGTGGGAGACTGTTCCCTCACATCATAGAAATAAAACATTTTAAATAACTATTTATCATAAACAAAATAATGTAAGAAGAGTAAATAAGCATAAATACAATGAAATAAAACATGTTGTATTAATAAATAAAATGTTGTAAATGCCCAAATAGTTATATCATACCATACAACACCGGTCACCTTTTGGCCCAACTATACAAACATAGGAATACAATAGAAACTAAAATTAAATATACTGGGATGAACTACTAACTACGATATAAACAACATACTCAATCACTGGACACTGTTGAACTGTACCAACCCGATCAATAGAACCACTCAAGAATCTCCACTCGATTAAGCAATTGTGGACATCATACCTATCCACTATGAAACTCATTATCAACCTAAAAAATTTAAAATAAGATAAACACACACACCAAGGTGATTTTTTAGTGGTGAGAAATAATCTCAGTAGGAAACCTTGAAAATAAAACTACAAATGTGATTTTATAAGTCTATGAAATGTAATTTCACAGCCTTGGTGAGACACAACTAAAAGGAAGTAAACAAAACATGAAACCATAATCGAACCCCGAGCCTCTATTCTAGGTCAACTCGGCATGTTACAACATGTATTTCCATATTTATATATTTATACATGTACAGTAACATACCTATAAATATATACATAAATATTAAAATTCACGAGAATGTGAATCAAATAACAAGAAACCAAAACCATAGTCATTCCATGGGCATGTAATCCCAATCTCCAAGACATCATGCGAAAGGTAATTGAGATGGATGTTGTTCCCCTTAAGCCATGTGTCATCGATTCAATATTCGGGACTATAATCCCAATCAAAATATACTTTCTTCTATCAACACACGAACTATTTGTTGGAGGAAGCTATGTCACCACAGTGGGATACTTGTCCTACACATGAGTTCACACATACTCACCTCCAATAATTATCAAGGATACTATATATCGATAGTAAATCCTATAAAAAAGGATACCACACACTGACGGTAGAACATATAAATAAGGATACTGTATACTAATGGTTAGTCCTATAAAGATGGATTCTAGGGAGTATGTCCCAAAATACATTAAATGTTCAATAATCTAGCCGTCATGATTCCCTAGCCAATAAATACAGTACAATGTATGAGTCATAGGTCTCGGTTCATAGGCAGTCATGAAATTAAAATCCAACATGATCCTTAGGGGCCTTACCCTTATGTGATCTATAAAGTGCGAACTCACTGTTGAGATCTCATGCTTGAACCCTCAAGTCTCATAACTAATCCGAATGAGTGTAATCATTTCAATCAAATATTGAAGTGATTATAATCACCCCCACCGCCCAGTAGTGCATAATAAACCCTAAGTCATGGGTCTCCATGCCCGTATAAAGAGATAACTCACTGGTGAGTTGACATGATACACCCCTCAAGTCTTGTAACTGATCCAGAAGAGTATAATTATCCATCATCATATATCATTCATCCAATAGTCCCATAGAAGGCAATACGATAATTGATATCCATTTACCACTCAAGGAACACTAGTCATTAGCCCTTTGAGTTCATCCAAGGATTTACAACAACATGAGTCCATGTATCACTCAGGGAATAGAAGTCATCACCATTATAAGACCATCCAAGGCATTCCTTCTATGGTAATCCAAGTATCACTCCCGGAATACAAGTTATCAGCCCTCTGAGATTGTCCAAGTCCTTCCTATAATTAAAATCCATGTATCACTCAGGTTATACAAGTCAGAACCCCTCTGAGTCTTTCCAAGGAATTCCTATAACAAAAACAAAAGCATCACTTAAGGAATTCAATAATCATCATGTAAGGCTTAATAGTTGGATACTAGGTCACAACTCCTGACTTGCTATCAAAATATATATCACAAAATATATATACATCTAGTATAAATATCCAAATCCAATGTAGTGCCTATTGGTATACCAGTAAATATCAGAAATAACAAGGCTTAGAAGCTAGATCCTAGGAAAGAACGTCTGGGCATCACAACAAGAAAAAAATATCCTAATAAGAACATATGTGCATCCCGAAATAATGATGGATGCCTCGCATTAGGATCAAAATGCACCAACCAAGAACAAACTATATTAGACATAATTTATTCAGTAATAACCATGTCAATGATATAAATAAGGAGTGAGGGTGGCCTAAAATCCCAACCCAACACTACCACCATATCACCATGGGAATTATAGTTTATCACAGGTTCTAAGGTGACACTAGAACACCATATCTACAGAAACCCAACGTGAAAATCAGATTTGGATAAACAACATGAACCCACTAGGCCCCTCACAAAATAAACTGATAGGCTTCCTTATTGGGGTCCTCCATGTATGCATGAGGAAGGGCATCTTACACCAGATCCTTATCTAAAAAGGAAAATGAGGAATACTACATGTGATCCTCAAATTATAAACAATAGAGGCATCCTACAATATGGACACCATAAATGATATAAAGGAGAGGGATCCTACAAGGTACTCTCTAGATCAATATTTAAGTATAGGCATCCATTAGGGTATCCTTGGTATCCAGATAGAAGATAGAGTCATCCAAAAAGTGATCCTCAATAACAACCATTCCCACGACCTCATAAACCATAATGTCACATATCAAAAGGGAGACATACTGAAAACTAATATGTCACGATAGATAGCCCATTAATCATCTCAGAACAATGGTTTAAACTATGTTTGTATGAACACACAACATATCATTCACGTTCAATTATCTCCCTTACGATACAACTAAATCCGATTACTAGAGGAAGATTGTCTCCATTTACATTAAATCCCCTAAACAACCATTAGAACTTCTAAAAATTCCCCATGGGTTTATCCATAATGATCTATGTAGAAAACTACTCACAATGAATCACTCATAGTTCCATTTCTGACTTCGGGGAAAGAAAACACAAAAAACCATCAATGGGTTAAAAAGGGTATGTACACTGAATGTCAGCCTTGTTACACGATGTGTACAACCAATGTACCACATGGGTGTGTACTCCCACCAATATGGTCATGTGAAGTCCCCAGTTACAGAGTATGTGAGCGGGTACACGACATGTACCCAACATGGGGGACATGACTATTTCCCTAAACCGGCCTAGCTGTCTACTTGGCAAGGTCATGTACATTTACATGGCGTGCTATGAACATGGGGTCTAGTTGTTTACACTACAAGGCCATATACATCTACACAGGTATCCATGCTCGGGTACTCTACTACATGACCAAGTACCAGTACATGGTGTGTACACCCCAGTAAATGAATTTTACTATTTAAAATTCATCATCCTTTAATGGGTAGAATAAACGGAATGTACCCTTGGACCACATGCCATGTAACATGGTTTTCCAAAATAGGAAAACATTAGATTGCCCAAAAAATAATGTTTTCATCCCAAAACTACAGATCTGGACACCATGTGCCTCATACAAGAAACATATGGATTTCAATTTAGAAAATGGAAAATCTTTTGGGATCTTTAGTGAAAATATAAATGGGCCTACATTTGGGATAAAGCTACTGAATCTTCACTTGATGTCATGGTACAAATCTTCTACACATCGATCCATCTCATTGAGAGATCCACAATGGTACCCCTCTTCCCTTCCCTCCTTCCCCCTATCTCCAACTACCTATTTTCTCTCTCAGTCAAACATCATAGTAGGAGCCTCAATAGAGGTATCCACAAGAAGGATGAAGGAAAAGAAAAAAAATAAAGAAAAAGAAAAGAAAAGAAATGAGAAAAGGGGGTTTGGCCTAGTCTCGACACCAATGACGAGTTTATGCTCTACATAGTATAATATCCATGTTCTCGAGTCTATAGTGGAGAATAAATATCAATCCGATGTTGTATTCAAATGTTAGGGGAAAACAAACCTACCCAAATAATTTAATATTTAATTAATTAAATACTAATTATTAATTATTCCACAAAAATTGGAATGGATGAGACTTCTACCAAACTTATTTCCTAGGGTAACCACAATATTTTGGGACGAACAATGTGGTTAAAAAAGTATTTGAGATCTTCTTATAGGGGAAGAAGAAAATATTACCCATTTACAAACTTCAGACAATATAAATTCAAATTTCTGCTCAAAACTATTGTCTAAAAAAACTTGAGTCATTACATTATTTATTTAAAAAAATTGAAAAAATATAGAATATTATATAAATTTAAATATTATGCTTTTATAGAAAAAATGATATCAATTTTAACCGTTAAAAATTGAGTAATTAAATCATTATAATTAAAAAATAAAATAAAATTTTAGAAAACAATTATAAGTATTTTTTTCATAATTTAGTTGTCCATATTTATACACTCTATTCCAAATACATGGTGATAATAGTCAAATTTAATATTATTATTTAATATTATATCACATTTCATTTATTTTCGGGGTTTCATGGACAAAAGTCTATCAAAACAATATTATTTATCTAAGTATAATCATTAAAAATTATGTTGATGGATTACATGAATTATTTATTTCATGTTTTATACTCATCCATATGTGTCTTATGTTATATTCATAACTATTATATACTAATAAAATCATGAGTAATGTCAATGTATAACTACAAATAATATCATTTAATACCTTAGTATAAGAATAGATTTGTTCTTGGTCGATGAAGGTGAGTGTGATATCAGTATAAATGGTTATATTGATACTATGTTCAATAATAAAATGTATGATTCAAGATCTCAATATTAAATTATGATTTAACTTTTTATTTAATCCATTTTCATGAACAGCTTTATATAGACAACAATTGATGATTCTAAATTGGATGTTGAGAAAATATATTAATAAACTGTTGTATGAGAATATTTTTGAATTTAGAATCATATCAATCATTTAAGGGTACTTTATAGAATTCATGAAACAATATACCTATATTTGGATAACAAAAACGTACCATTTATGATTATGAACTTTGGTCTCACCTAAAAATATAATAGATTATTTTCGAGAATCATATACTTATAGAATTAATTTAATGATGTAATGTAATGATTTTACGAGTTACTACATAGCTTGGTTAAAAAAAACATAAAAAAATTATCATTGAAAAAACGATAATCATGAAAGGATATTCAGTATAATAAAATTTTAGTTGTTGATATAATGTGGTGGTTTTATATTATATTAAAAATATATTTCATGTGATATAATTTTGTCAATTTTAAAAATTAATAATGTTTCACTTTTTAAATTAATTCATATAATGTTATTTATTCATATGTGAAATAATTTTCCATTGAAAATGAATAAAAATTTTTCACTCATGAGAAACATATTAGTTTAATCGAATTTATGAACATAAAATAATATCATGGGTTAAGGTGGTATATTTGTATTATTATGATTAGTTCCTTTTATGGAGTGACATAGTTCACATATAATATAGATTTCTGACATGATTACCATACTAGCTCTCTATTTTATATAAAATAGAGTTTAACACATAATATTAATGAAATATATGTTGATATATATTATATTATATTAACTGCTGATACCAATGGTATACAAAGTTTATTACATATAATATTTCATTCTCCATTACCATTTTTACACTATGATTTAGGATTGGCTAATCACAGGTTGTTTTTTTATTGATCATGCTTTCCTTTTTTTAATAACCAAGATAAAATATATCCTTTTAAATAATGAGTGTGAAATATGGTCTAATAACTAAAATATTATTATGAAAGATTATTCAAATCATACATAAGTAAAATATAATGTTATTAACTACTGGAATTAAATACATTTGATGTATTAATCTTGATTCATTTGTCTTTATATAGAATCAATAATATATGGGTATGAATACATTCGATTTAATAGTTTCATGTATTCATAATATTCATAGTGTATTAGATAAAAGATAATATAATTTTTAATAAAACATATATAGAATATTATGGTGTATATAGTTATATGGACATATTTATGTTTAATAATTATCATGGATGATCACATTGTATCTTGAGTGATAATAATGTATTACTATAGGTATCTCTTTTCTTAAAAATATGAATTGAGAAAATATAATTACATTCAATGATAAAAATGTAAATAGTATCACATATAATGTTTTTTTTGAATTAATAATCCATCTCAAAAAAATTTAATCCTCTTTGATGGGATTACAAAAAGGGAGAGATATTTGAATGGAGTTGAAGGTTCTAAAATCCCACCATATGTAAAGATAAATTTAACATCTATACCTATTTGGATTTTTCCCAAACTAAGTGATGTTTATATTTTTTATTGTGACTCCCTAGGTATGAGGTTAGGGTATGACTAGATGATCCATGATAATGTTATGGAATATAAATCTATTTTTATATATATTATTGAAAAACTACCAAAAAATGTACATGAGATTGATGTACTGATATTTTAATTATAAAAATAGTCCCATTATATATTCAACATGATTGTAATAATTTATAAACATATAAAAATTATAAAATATATATTTCATTATATGGATATGAAACATAAATTTTTTTTAATATATTTGTAATTTTTATTTTCTTCTCACTTAAAATTTAGAAAAAGGTAACTATTTCCAACAATTATTAAAGAATGATTTTTTTGAGAAGATTAAAGAATCAATTGATTAAGGTTATTTTATTAGTAGTTTTTTCCAAAATTCGTGTATATTTTATGAAGGAATAAGATCTTATATACTAGGATAATGTTCATAAAAAACCTTCCATTGATGGTTTGATTCAAAATGAGTTACAATATGTTATATATTGTAATAATATCATTGCAATTATAAATTGTTGGGAGGCATTGTGTGGCTGGTCTTATTATCTTGATGTTTCATATATATTTCAAAAAGAATGTTGGTTTTAGAGTATATTAGAAATGAAGGGATACAATATGGTTATCACAATCTCTTTGATTATAAACCTAACTCTAGAAAGGTATTGTATCACCAAAAGGATTGAAATCGGGGTTTGAAAACTAATATATTGATTATCAAATTTTCTCCATATTGACTTACTTTCCAAATAGTTAAGTGTATGAATCAAAATAATATCATACTATTGTATCCACTAATCATAGTAATATGAAAAATGTATGAGATAACTGATGAATTTTTTTAATATTTCTATAATACAAAAATTAATAGAGAGTAGTATGGTTCACTATTCACTATTTTACAATGTTAGCTAAAATCCATTATATATATTACAAAAGAATTGTGAAGAAAATTATACCCCTATATGCTATGGAGTTTTTGAATATTCATGGATTTCTATATAAAATTATAAGAAATCAATACACATCATTTACCATCTGATTATATATGGTATTATTTGAAGAAATGGGCTCTTATTTTTTTATAATGATATAACACCCACAAATAGTTGATCTACATAGTAGGAAATTAAGAATCATAAATATATAATATGGGATTTTATTCGTAGAGTTAGGGGTTCATGGGAGATCCAATAATAATTTGTTAAATTCTAATATAATATCAATTATCAATTATTTAAAATGACAATCCTATATAATTTTATTTACATATGGTTATGTTGGTCCCTTATTTATTGCGATATTTGGGTCCAATATTCTCTACTGGTACTGATAATTATTCATTTTAATTAATGTAATAATTTATTTAACTCTAAAGTTTTTTTGATGGATGAAAGATAAAAAAATAATATATCAAACATCAATTTCAACAGTTGGAGTTTAATGTCTATTATTGTGAGTTCCTAATAATATCTCCTAGGCTCAACAATTAAACATTAGGAATGTAGGGTAATGTCATGTTTTGTTATGTCATTCCATTTAATACTATGTAACATCTCTAGAATGCAACATAATATTAATATTTACCACTATTATACATTAATTCACGTTGAATTTCACTTATACCAACTAATAAATATTTTCATGGTCCATATCATTTGAGTGAATTGGAAGACCTATATTCTGAACTTAATTCCATTGTGGTGGATCTACCGGTTCATATATTTGGTAATTATAATAACATGTACTGGGATAACTCTATTTATTTAGACTATATTCTTTAGTAACATGGAAGTTATATCCATGAGAAAATAGAGCATGAGCATTGGATGAGGGTGTAGTGGGCTCACATATTTTTTGGATTTAGAATGTTTGAAACATTATTGTTGTAGAAAGTAGAACTATAAAGAAAATATTTATTCCTAAAATGTCCATAAAATTTATTCATTTATATTAATTGTTTTATTGTTTAATATTTTAAATCATTGTATTTTAAATGAATGAAATTATGGGCGGCATGTAGGATGAATGGTTAGTGCTTGGGTAGTGCTGACCATCCTTCCCAACTATAAAATGTAAAAATTTGACAGAAATATCTTATGGACAACTAGAACATTTATTACTTAACCATGTGACCAAAAAAATTTATAATATATTTCTCTTCCAAATGTGGATGCTCAATTTATTACATGGTTTCCCAGAAAATTTTTAAAACCCATCCTTTCTAGAAATATTTTATTATTTTCAATTTCCATTATTTTATTATAAATTGAATGTCTCATTCCCTACTCCAAAAAACACAATCCTTCTTGGGAATCTCTCTCATATTTTTTATAATTCTTTTTTCATCTTCTATTATTATTCCTCCATAAAATATATGTAAATTTTGAACGTAAAACACTACTATATCATTATCCATTTTCCACTTCTAATTTTTTTGTAATATTCTAATAGGTCCATAAATTTTCTTATCATCTCCGATACTAAGGTTCAACTAATTTTATTGACTATCTATAAACAAGGATATTTTTGTTTTTAATAATTGGGGGGGGGGTTATCTTGAACTTACTCTCTATCTATTAAAAAAGGGAGGATTGGTTCTCAGTTGTTTGGGTATGTTGTTTTCCATATGAATATTTTTGTAACATACCCATGAAACTGATGGTTTTAAAATAATATATATCATATTAGTGTCCACATTTTTTTAAATTAACCATATTGTTATTTTATAGACATATTATGTATTCAATTTTAAAAGGTTATTTATAAAAATTTAATATATATTTCTATAATATGTTTGTGAAAAATTATTTAAAGGGGACGTTTCCACTCAAATGACACTTAGTAAAATATTAAAAAGGGTGTGTGATTTCTAAATAAGAATTTAATGGCATTAATTATGTTATTTCCATTATATACTTGTTTGAAACTATGATTATTTAAAATTTATTATTGTTATACTTATTAAAACATTACCTGTATATTAATATTATTGATAATGTTTTCATATCTTTGAATTTTGTTTCGAGATTTTTATTTGGATTTGATTCAAATGGGACTCTAGTGTTTTCATATGGATAGTCCAGATGAGTGATTTAAATTCATATATTACAAACTGGTTAGTGTCCCCTTTTGATGTTCATTCATTATCTAAGCATTTTTAATGAAGAGTAGCAGATATGGTAATTTAGTGTCAATGAAAATTTGATAACAACATAGGCCAATTCGTAGTTTTATTTCTACGGTACTATGTTTTCCCATTTGACTTAACATTGGAAAGTTATATTTTGTTATATTTTGGGAATTATTAAATTTTTTTATGATATTTATTTTTATATTCCTTTTATACTAACCAATTTTATATTAACTTCTATAATGCTAGCTATTGTTTATATTATAAATTATTTTCTTTATTTAAAATAATTTTATATTTATTATTCCATCTTTCCCATGTAATGAAATAAAATTAATTATTAATTTTATATCAACATCATGTTTAGGTTTTTCATTATAAAATTAGTTACATAGTTTTATAGTGATATCTCATTAGGCAATTTGGTACTACATAGACACATTGGGTGGTTGTTTTCCTTATTTTATTTGATATAGATAAATATATTATATGTACTACCTTTTGTAGTTTTTCATAGTCATCTTCCTCATGTTTTGATGGTCACAAGAATGAGTGGTGACTATGGGTCATGGGATGATGGTTTTTCTAATCTAATCTGAATGCATTTTATTTTATTTTGGGTCTTATATGTATCGAACACCTTGAAAAACACTTTCTTCTCAACTCTCATTTATATTACATTTCACATATTACTCTACAAATTTTTAATGAAGTTATGGTTTGATGTTTAATTTGAATATTCATTTGAAGAAATGTTTTTTCAGCCATATATTTTGAAATTTTGATTTTATTTTACATGAAGGTCCAATTTATTGAAAACTCTTTTCAAACATATATTAGGAATACATTGTAATTATTATTGATATTATGGTTGAAATCGTTTCAACTGATATGTATTTCGTCCCATAGGATTTCTGCCAATATATAAAAAATTTTAATTCTCATCAGGCCCAATAAAAGATATACTTGAGTGACATAGGGAGGTTAACCATACCAATTCGTTACAGTTAATAAGATTTTATAGTGTTACAAAATGTATTCACAGTAACAACCAAATCTTTTTAGGAAAATATATTCAAAGGAAAATATTGGGAAATCCCGTGAGGATGCCAATTTATTTATTAAAAAAATTAAAATTGTACCTCAAAATATTTTAAAAATATAATTATATTAATATTTAAATATTTATTTATTTGAGTAATTATTTCATTAAAAATTTTATTCCAAAAATTATAATTTTATAGTTTTTTTAATTTTTTTATATTTTATTATTGATTGTAAGTGTATTATATGTATTTATTTTATTTTATTTTTCATTTAAATTATTAATAATTATGTTTTTTGGTATATTATATGTATGTTCTATTTATATTTGAAGAAAAAAATTTTCTGTTCTATCAATTGTTTTGAATAAAGAAAATTTCATATTATGTTATACATTCAAATTTTCTAAAAATAAGAAATATTTTCTAATGTGTTATTTTAAAAATTAAATATAATTTATTTGAAATTTTATTAAAAAACCTAATAACAGTAAAAATAATAAATTAATTTATATTTTTGTTTTATAAAAATAATAATATAGTTTTTCAATATTTTTAATAAGTATAACAATATGATTGAGTTATTTTATGATCATTATTATAAAATGTAATAATATAAAAATATTTGACAATATGTATGAAATTGTTATAATTTTAGAAATAAATATTTCTATAGAAATAAAATAATAAAAAGTATTAATATGTAAATATAATATTGATCTCACTTTAAAAAATTGGATTATTTCTTTAAAAGTATTTTAAATTTTTTCAAAAAATCGTCAATGAAGATTATAATAATCTTTATAAATATATTTTTTATCTCAATAAAATAATTATTTAAGCTTTATCATGATTTATAATTAACTCAATTAATGGAAAGTATTTTATATTGATGTTCTAAATGAATAAAATATTCATTTAGAATAAATATATTTATTCTATAATCATTAACTAAATAATATTCCCCCAACGAATAATCTAATAATTAAATTATTTCCCTATGTGAATAAAAATTTAGATATGAACTTCCCTTATAATTTTCTCACTTTATTTAAAAAATGAATTTATAATATGGTATGTTCATGAATTTGATTTGAACTATATATATTTTGAACATTTTAATGTTTTATTTTAGATCTATTTTTTTATAATGTATTATTTTTAATTTCAATTTTTTCATTGCATGAAATATATTTAAAATAGTTTTATATATGATTTTAGATATAAATCCAATAAGTTGAAGATATTTTAAAATATTAATTATTGTTTTATATTAATATATTTTTAAAATTTGTTCTTAAAAATTTACTGTAATTATAATGTATTTAATTTTATCTGTTAATAATATATTATTTAGTTTTAATCTAATTGTTGAACTATTATTTTGTTATCAAATATAAGAGTTTTAAAATTAAAATGTTCCAATCTTAATAAGGCTCAAAATTTACGGAAAATATGGATGTTTATTCAATATTATTCAAAATTTTGATCCGATTTACTCACAAATATTTAATTAGATAAAAAATTTATCTATTATATTTTGAATATATATATATATATATGTTTTCATAGTTCGTTTACATAATAACTTTAATATAATTCTTTATTGTTAATTAAAATTCAGGGATAATTGAAAAATAATGATTTTTTTCTCATATTTGTACGTAATAATTATTTTAGTGTATTTAAGATTATTAGAACATAATTAAATGTTAGTGATGTTTTTGAGGGACTTAAATGGGAAACTATTGAATATTATTATGAAAATATTTTTTAATTAAATAGTTTTATTTAATAAAATTAATCTTCATAGGGGTGTATTATTGGAAAAAATTCTACCTTAATGATTCCACATTTCCATTTATACCCTGGGGTGGTAATTATATAATTTTTAGTGTTGTTTTATCATTATGTCATTGTTGGTGATATTTTAAAAACTAAATAACTTGAATAAAATTAAAATTAGTATCAATTTTAAAAGAATAATTATCTCTTATTCCATATATATTTCAGATTCATTTGATAAACCATAATACAATTCTCTATAAAAAGGAGGAGGATGAATATGTTAAAGGATCAATGATGAATATAGGGATCTAGTTGTGATGTGGGGTTCATTTGGTCATTCCCATCTACATTTATATTGATTTACCCTTTTAAACGTCTACCTTGTGACATCAATACTAATGTGTTTAATTTTAAAATTAAATAAAGTTATATTAAAAATGGGAATGAATATCTAAATGATGGATATAGTTTGGTTCAAATATAGCATACTGATTTTCAAAAAATCATAACATATTTTCTGAGGCCCAAAATTTCATTATTGATATTTGAGGTCCAACTATAAAGCAACACATCCTGATTCAAATTTTATATTCCTTATATGAGATGATTTTAATTTTCACCAAGAGTAAATGGTTTTGATTTTCATTTTAGAGATGTCCTAGAGCTGTGAAAATTTTCTTCTCTTGAATAATTTTGAGTTTTTCTTAAACCGATGAATAATCAATGTGAAATCCACCAATACCAATAATGTTTTCCTCAATTAAAAAGAAATGAGAACAATTATTCTTTTATATAATTGATATATTGAAATTTATTTCATAGAGGTTATAAATAATTTTATAAAATTTATCATGAAATTAGTTTACATAGTGAATATATTGAGAGAGAACAATTAAATTTCACAAAACCATGAAATAAGTTAAGGAAAATTGGTTATTTGATGAATTATTTTCATTTTCTATCTTTGATAGGATTTTTTAGCTGGTGGTGGGGAAAATAATCAATGAATTTATTTTTTGGTTGAAAATACCTAATAGATATCATTATGTATAAGACAAATCGATCCATTATATCCCTAACTATGAACAGTTTTCCCATTTATGGGTCATGATGGAAGGGTTCTTGTCAATTATATGATGATATAATCAGATTTTGAGAGGAATAACTTGTCACCCATAGATGGATCATACATAGAACATAATTTAATGTTTACTCATATACACAATTATAATCATAGTATTTTATATTCTAGGTCACATCGTCCTTGAGGTTCGCACAACCTCCTATGATTGGGGGCATTTATACGTTGCAATTAGATGGTATCATTTCTGGCCACATGGGATCAAGTCAGTCTAATCAAGTCACATACAACATTGGAATCCAATAAATGTTTGGATGAACAACTATATTCATTGATAGTAGGAAACATGGTTTACGGTGCAACCACTAGTGCATTATGTGGGGGTGCCTGTTAGAACTCCATTACTTTCCAGAACAATAGATCCCATGTGGGGATGGTGATATGGATTATTTGATTCCTAAAATTTATTGTAGATTAATATCAAATACATGGAAATATTAAAACCAAGTTTTCATCATATGATGGGTAATTTAAGGAGTATAGTTTTAAATAAAATAGAATTTTGTTTTTATAAAATATTAATTAAATGAATATATGTTGAAGTAAAAAAAGGCAATATATAATAAATTTATACCAACCATTGGAAAAAAATATTAGAGAGTATGTTGTGATAAGGGGTTTTGGAATTAATAGATGAATTATGATAATTTCTGCAATTGAAATTGATAATTATAATTATTTGAAAGAATGAGAGTATTTACTGGTGATATGGTTTAATTTTTAAATACATTCATAAAATAATTAGATAGATGAGCTACTATAATAAGTGAGATGGTGATTGGTTACTATTTATGACTCTATCATAGTGATAATTTGTTATAAATATTAAATATATAATTTTACTATTAAATTGTTATTTAATGAACATGGTGGTAAAACATAGTGAGACTATGAAATTCATTTTAAATAATTGAATTTTGGAAAATTCTATATTTATATTTTTTCTAATGTGAGTAGTAAAATAAATGTATGAGTTTATTAATATATTGGATGATATGAAATATATTTTTCATGATGTCTGTGATAATAAAAAATATAATATATTTACTAAAAATGATACAATAATTAATGAATTTTTCTTATTAGATATGGTCGTCAATTAAATTTTATTTCATATAATGTTGAATCTAGGGGAGTTAACTTACTAATGTTAAATTTAATAGAATATATTAACGAATGAAATTCTATTAAATTAAATAAAATAGTTATATAAATAAATGAAGGGAATGGTGTATATTAATGTGGATTCATTACAAATAAGATTCAAATGTCATGGGAGTGGTTATATAATAATATTATATATCTTGATATTACAACGACGGATCAGGCATGTCATGTAAGGATTAAAGTAATATATATGGTGAAATTATGGGGCTAGTTGGGTAATATAATAATAAAATTCATTCATTTTTTAATTATCTGAAACTACTAATGGATTTGGAAGTGAGATATTATTTTAGGTAGTGATGTAGAAATATTTCATTATAAATAATCCTGTATGTATGATATATGTTCCATATTATATTTATATAAATTCTGTTTTGTGTACCCACTATCATGAGATGCGTGGTAGTAAATGATTAATAAATTCCAATGTAAACTAAATGTGGTGATGGATCACATAGGAACTCAATTTATTACTAGGTTAAGATTGATATTTCAATGATGATAGCCTTTAAATTTTCTACAATGGTATTAGATTTAATGAATAATTCTATCTAATTCTTTAGGATGATTAAATTATCCAATATCATTAAAGAAACATACACAGAGATATTTAATTTATTTATGTTCCTCTATATGAGTATGGAATGGATACAATGTTTGATGACCTGTATTTCTTCCAGCATCCATTGTATTTGAATCAGACAATAATAATTCACATGGGCGATGAATTGAATTCATTCCCATAGAACAAGGATCACTATAGATATTAATAAAATAATAAAATATCTCTTCTGATAAATATATTTGGTACATGAGTTGATCAGATATATTACATTGGACCTTTAGATTCATAGTTACTCTAGTATTATATTATATAACCTTATAATTAATGAATTATATTTTATATTATTCTATACAATTAAATTATGTTTGATTTGGATATGTATATTTCCTCTTGTTAAATTTTTTTATTTCCTTTAAAATTTGATGGATATAAGGATATTTTTATTTATCCCTATAAATACCCGATATATAAATAAAAAATATTTCCTTTGATATATCATGATTAGGGTATCTAGGTTATAATACAAGGTTGGAATCTATGACTATATGTTTGATTAGTATCTTCCTTCTGAAATATTTCATAAGAAGGCCTTAATATTTGAAGAGTTCTTTAAAAGTGATCTATGGGTATATTTTATATGGTCGGTTATGATTTTAATAATTATTGTTAATAATTTTATAAATTTTGATGTCTTTATATTGATTATGACTTATGGGCATTAGAACTATATTCATTTTGTGTTTTGGAACTAATTGGGGTGACCATAATAAGAATAGTTATACTTAGGCATTCAAATGCAGTTGTGTATCATTTTCCTTGAGTTCATATTAATCTTTTTAGGGTGTGATAAAAAACCATGAAACCTAGAGATGGTGGTTGATGTGAAAGTATAGTGTATTAGATATCATTATAAAATCCACCTAATGACCATCATTTTATAGTATTTCACATTCATTATATGTTCCATTTTATATAGATTTTAAATTTTACCTATATATTTCATGGTATTAAATCACATTTTCCCCATGGGTTTTATTGTATATATTATATTATATCATAAGTTTTTGTATTAATAATAATGTTCCTTACTGAAGGATTTAAATTTCGTGTTGGTATAGTGGAACGTGGTGTTTGATAATAGGTTAAAGGTATATTTATTTATAATGAAACCACTTATTATGCAGATGGATTGTAACTATTTACAAGCTATTAACAATATCTAGGTGGATAGAAAGAGTCCACATAAAAATAGTCACAAACTAAAAGATGTATATTAGATCAATAGGATGTGTTATGATCTTATGAACTTAAGAATATGGGTTGAAAGATTTAAAAAAAACATCTTACAATGGATCTTTAATATATTTATTTAGAGATAATTACATTATAAAGGATTTTCTATCTAAAATACTCCTAAAATTTATCTTATTGATGACACATGTCACGACCCGTCCCCCAGGGCCCGTATCATGACTACCCCAATCCTGCCTTCCATAGGCCAGTGGCTGGCAACTAGCACTAAAGGCGTAACTCTCTAAAAACTAGGAAGACATTTCCTTTATAAAATGTAAACACACGGAACCAGAGAACAAGTGGAAGAAAACACTTTGTAAATCAGTATAACAAGTTTGCTGGAAGTACAAAGGGGCCGGAAATACAACCCCAACAGAAAGGTGCATATACAACTGAAAGAAAGTATAACTAAAAAGACAAACAACTGGAAGGAGAAAGTAGATCCTAGATCGTCCTCCAGGTTCCTACCTGAAGGGTAGTTACATATGTCCTCCTCAGCACTCTACATCCATATGTCTCCTCCAGGTACCGACTCGTCATGAGGTCCACCTCCGGGTACCGTCCAGTTCTTGTACACTCTACCTCGGTTAGAGATGTCCGTCATATGCATCAAACACAACGAGGTGTGGGCATAAACCATGCATGGGTGAGTATAACAATACTCAGTAGGGACCCTGAGACCCTCATGGTCTCACTAAATACAACAAGTATAAACCAAAAAGAAAGGTCTCAACAGATAAACTTTTACTTAGGTATATACCCATACATATACCTAAGTTATTGAGTAACTCATCTCAATCATGAGGAAACACAAAGGTTATTGACTTGTCTCAAAAAAATATTTTCATTATCGAAACCAAAACTGTTGGAGAACTCCTCCTCTATCGAGTACAGTGGCCATGTCGTAACTCTGAGGCGCTACTCACTAACCTTAGACTGCTGAGACACTCCTCCTATTGAGTACCACGGGTCTGCTGCCGAACCGGGTTCTCCTCCACTCTGGGATTGCCCCCAAATTGTGCACTCCCCCTAATAGCCATCAGAGGTACTCCCCCTGTTGAGTACCGTGGGTCGGCTGCCAAACCAGGCGCTCTGTCCACCGTGGGTCTGCCGCCAAACTGGGCGCTCCATCCCCTGGGCTAGTCGAATCACTCTGTGTTGAATCTGTCATGCAGTCGTCAGGTCTATAGCTACTAGGTCACTGCACTCTGTCTGCTCATCTCCAGGATGATCCACTACCTGAGCTACTGGTCGATAATCCAAGTGTCATGAAGTCTCACGTAGAAATATAAAAAAGGACAGCCTCATCATAGGGGTCTCAACGCAACAGATGACACGTCAATCGGACACCCCGTCTGTGAGTTATTAGCCTTTTTGCTTAGGGGGCCCAGTTAGTTTCGTGTACGAACCAACCCGACCATATCTCAACTGTTCCCAGAACTCCCTTGTGTTATACTCAAATGAACCATTTTTCAACGAGATTACCAATTCCACTGACAGTTCGTCAAACAGACGTCCAGTCTGAAAGTTATTGGATTTTTCGTTCCAGGGGCCCAGTTGGATTCTAAGCTAAACCAACCCGACCGTACTCCAATTATGTCCAAAACTCGGGTGGAGTATGCCAAAATAACCGTCTCATCAAAAAAAATCCAACGTTGTTGACTTCACGTCAATTGAACGTCCAGTCCTTAAGTTATAAGCATTTCCGCTCTGAGGGCCCGATTGGTTTCGGGTTCGAACCAACCTGGACATACGCAAATTTCACTGTAACCATGTGTTTAATATACCAAAATGATCGTCTCTATCCGAGGAATCCTACACAACTAACTTTTCATCGATCGGAGGTCCGTAGCTCATGTTATGGGCGATTAACTGAAAAAGGTCCCAAAAGGGGGGTTTGGGCCCAGTCCGTCCCGACCAAACCCACCTTGGGTCGGCCCGACCGGTGCGGTCCGGCCCGGTAGGCGTGGCTTGGTCAGCCGACTGGGCGAAACGGGGGAACGACCCCCGGTCTCTCCAAATCGACGGCGCCAGGCTGGCGCCGCCCCGTCTTCCCGCATCCCGTGCGGCGCAGGATCCGTTCCACCACCGTCGGGTCATTGCCGTGGCGAACATCTTCCAGAAGCGCGCAGGGGCGTCACTGCCTCCGGTGGCCGGCACCAGCGTGCCGACGACCCGCACCGTCGCGATGTTCTGCGTGCCATCAGAGTTGCTCTGGTGGTCCGTTTTAGCTCCCTTCTGCGCATACGGCCTTCTCGGGTCGTGATCTTCATTGAGACGACCTCAAAAAAACATTTCCCATCCGTTCATCCTTTTCCAAGTATTCCGCACAACATGAGCAAGTTGGCGGTGGGTCCGAACTTGTTCGTTAGTCCATACCCACTGCGTTAGTAGTTCAAATAATCCCCCAATAGAATAAACTCCCATGATCGAGAGCATAAATCACATAAATAAATTATACAATATCCTCTTACCTCGCAAATGATGTCACACGTCGACGTGCCGCGGAAGTCGAGTGCTGTTGTGTTCGGGCGTTCGTTCTTCGTGGGGGAAGATGATGTTGACGCCGTTCTCCGTATGCTTCCACTTCTAAGCTCATGCGTTGGTCCGTTGAAAAAGAAGAGGAAGGTAGAAGAGTCTTCGAAGAGGCCCCCTATTGGAAGGGGGTTCCGAGGAAGAAGCGTCGTCACTGGAGTCTTCGCGTTCTTTGAATCATATAGCGTTCCTCATCGAGGAAGAAAGCCGATATTCGTCGGAGGCGTTCTTCGTTGAAGAGAGGAACACTTTTCTCAAGAACTCTCCCAAAAATCTCTGCACACAACATGTGCCCAAAATAAAATAATAGATAAGGCTATTATTTTATTAAGACATGTAATTCAAAATTCAAACCACTTAAATTAATTAATTTTAGTTTAATTCATTTATTAAAAGTGTTGTAAAAAAATTTATGGGAGAGGGGAAGGTGGGGAGATCACAATAAATTAGGGGGAGTTGTCAAAGAATTTAATAAGGGGAATTAATAGAGAGTTTAAGAGAGTTAAAGAGAAGATGAAAGGTTAGGGAACATGTGGGCCCCAAATCACAAATATCCTCTCATGGGAGGTTATGGGGGTGTGGGACCCACCAATAACTTCTCCTTTATAGGATATAACTACCATAGATAAATAAAATTTTTGTTCAACAATTTTATATAACTATTTCCAATTTCCCCAAAAATTAACTCTCAACCTTCACAAAACGCAACTGCAGTATAGGTCCCCTTAAGTGAATATCGGTGCTGCGAGTTCATCGGTTCCCTTTAGATTTAGATTCCGAGCACCGGTTCAGAAGATAGAAAAACCTGCACATATGTTTACTGAACGTACCTAGAAAAAACATTAGAAATTGATTCCGAGCACACCGGACCTCAGAATTAGGTGCTGTCAGAAACTGCAGACTTGGAAAATTCCAAAGAAATTAAGAAAAAAAATTCCATGAAATTTCTGAGTCTTTACATTACCCCCACCTCAGAGCCTTACATTCCCGTAATGCTACAACACACACTAGGGAAACAAAAGAGGGTCACTGAGCATGCATCTAAACCTCCCGCTCCCATGTGATCTTCTGGAGGTTTCCTTGCTACCAGCGAATGCGTACCAGAGGAATCGAACATCCACGCATGACCCGCTTCTGTCAATCCTCAATCTCCACTGGAACCTCTGTGAAATTCACGCCATCATCGATGTCCAGATCCCCATGATTGATGTTGTGGGACAGTTTTTGCACGAATCTCCTCAGCTGAGATACGTGGATGACGTCATGCACCCAGTGCAACTGAGGTGGAAGGTCTAGGAAGTAAGCCAACTCGCCTACAATGTTGAGGACCTAGAATGGTCTGATGAAACACAGAGATAACTTGCTACCCCAGCAAAATCTCCATAGACCTCGTCATGGTGAGACCCGTAAGAAAACATGGTCACCATCCTCGAACTATAGTGGTCTCCATCTCCTCTCAGCATAGGAATTCTATCTTCTCTGTGCATTCTTCATCTACTCCTGGATGATCTGCACCTTCTCCATCATAGCCTGCACCATCTCTGGTCCATCAAGGGCTGCTAAGATATCCCCTTTTCTGAAAAGATAAATCTGGTCTCACCCCCTGGATGAACCACGTTCTTTGCCTAATACAATCAATCCTGATGTGAACAGTACAATCCATGTCATGGATGATGTCGTATGACCTCGACGCTACCACCAAGAGATCCAGCCGTTACTATCGCCTCCAAGGTTTGAGTCACACTGTCGGCATCAGTGTGTGGTTACTGGGTCTCGTCCAGTAGAAATCTCAAAAGTGAGAGTCAAGTCAATAGTTTTAAGTGGAACCTCTTAGTATTAACCACACAAAAATAAAGGAAAGAAAACGTCACAAGGACAAGTGTCTTTTGTTAGTGTAGCTCAATGTACAAAGACACAATGAAACTAGAAACAATAACATCAACAAAGATAGAAGAATCATGAACAAACGAATCTAAGCCTGGAACTAGTCTCGCTCTTACCCACCTGCTTCCGGAGCTCCATAATCGTATGCTTCAGTGGCCTAAAGCTGTGATCTCCCATTCCCACCTGTTCAATGCAGTTGGGGTGGACCTCATGGTGGTGGTGGTGGAAAAACCTCGAAGAATCTTCCACCACCAGTTGCACTGCCAACTCCTATGCCTCGGTCTCCTTCTCCTTGCGTTCCACCTCGATCGAACCTCTGCCTCTGCCTGGGAGGTCTCTCATCTATCTGCAGATCGTCTTCATGGCGGGTTGGATAGTCACGTGCCATGTGACCAAGCCTGCCGCAGGAGAAACACTGTCCGTTCCTGGTATTCATGGCTCTGTCTCTACTCTGGGTGCCACACACAACCGATCCTGAGTCGTGTGGTCGACCGCCAGTGGGTCTGGTCCTCTTGGACCTTTGCATCATCTGTCTGCTTCCAGCTGCAGTAGACTCTTCTACATGTCGGGTAGTGGTGGGTTCTGCTACTAGAGACTGAACAACAAGGAAACTTTCTACTAGGAGGGCTCGCTCTAACACCCCTGTCTGCGTCGGGATGCTGTGAGAAACAACTGAAGATCTAATATCTCGTCTGAGCCCCTGCTCGAAGGTCCGGGCCCTGAAGAATGGGTCCCGTACCATATCAGTGGAGTATCACGCGAGGTCAGTGAACCTCACTGAGTACTAAGATATACTCATGATTCCCTGTTGAAGATGTAGTAGATCATGTATACGCACAGCTCGAAGGGTGGCTGGTACAAACTCCACCCAGAATAGGCTCTCGAAATCTGCCCATAGAAGTGTCACCTCATCATGCATCTGGAGCATCAAGCTCCACCATCTGCTAGCTGCTGCCTGAAGGAGGCTGGTAGCAAGGATCACCATAAAGTATGTTGGCGTCCCTACTAGTGTGAAGACTCTCACCATAGCCTCCAGCCAATCCGTAGCCGCCTGTGGGTCCGTCTCTCCCCGGAACCTGGGTGGCCTCTGGTACTGGAACTCGTCCAGCGTGATCAAGCGGCGTGAATCACCTGATACTGGGGCTGGTGGCATCGGTGGCCCAAAGGGTGGTAGTACCTCTGGTGCCTCTGCTGGTGCCTCAACTAGATGAGGGCCCTGTACTGAGGACTCGTCGCTTGGCGGCCTGTCAGTACGTACAACTCTCAGGGATCTAGCTGGTCGTCCATGGGGAGGCATCCTGAAAGAAACAGATGTGACATGGTTAAAGAC
Source organism: Viscum album (assembly GCA_963277665.1). Taxonomy (NCBI): domain Eukaryota; kingdom Viridiplantae; phylum Streptophyta; class Magnoliopsida; order Santalales; family Viscaceae; genus Viscum; species Viscum album. Next base: position 287,643,683 of record OY728142.1, read on the forward strand.
TATACCTAGTGAGCTAACGTAGTTTGAGATGAATTAAATATAACTTTTGAAAACACACATGCAATCAGTGGTTTCGTGCACGAAGTTGGAAATCAGAAGTCAGGCACCTGGAGTATGGATACGTCGGCCGCCCACACCAACACTGGACTCCCTGAACTGAAAACCACACATAGTACCGTTAACACTATTTATTAACAGAAAAGAATGATAAAAGTCTTGAGTTATACGGTAGAACCGATGTCCTTTGATACCAATTTGTCACGACCCGTCCCTTGGGGCCCGTATCGTGACTACCCCAAGCCAGCCTTCTGTAGGCCAGGGGATGACAACTAGCACCAAAGGCGCAACTCCCTAAAAACTGGGAAGGCATTGCCTTTATAAAATGTAAACACACACAACCAGAGAACAAGAGGAAGAAAAAACTATGTAAAGAAGTATAAAAAGTGTGCTGAAAGTACAAAGGGGTAGGAAATACTAGCCCAACAGAAAGGTACAGCTACAACTGAAATAAAGTACAACTGAAAAGACAAATAGCTAGAAGACGAAAGGAGCTCTTGGATCATCTTCTGGGTTCCTACCTGAAGGGTACATACAGATGTTCTCCTCATCACTCCACTTCTGTCCGTCTCCTCTGGGTACCGACTCGTCATGAGGTCCACCTCTGAGTATCGTTAAGTCCTCGTACACACTGCCTCGGTCAGCGTTTTCCATTTTCTACATCAAACATAACAAGGTGCGGTCATAACCCATGTAGGGGTGAGTATAATGATACTCAGTAGGGACCCCGAGACCCTCATGGTCTCACTAAATCCAACAAGGATAAACTACAATGAAATATCTAAACAAATAACCTTTTATATAGGTATATGCCCATACATACACCTAAGTTATCAAGTAACCCAACTAAATCAAGAGGAAACACAAAGGATAATTTTTTTTGGTAATTCCTCAGTAAAGGACCGAAGCACCATTTGTTAATTAAAGAAGAAAAAGTTTTTATGAGTCGAAAGGATGGGTTCTTATTACAATCTCTTTCAAAGAGGTGAAATAAATCAGCTGGCAGTGCATCCAGCCAAGTCATGCTTTGGTGAACACCATTATTGGCAAAGGAATCAGCAACATCATTCGCTTCACGGAAGACATGTGTGGAAATGTAGTCAATTTCCTGTAGCGAATTCAGGAAATTCATCCAAAGCGTAGTGAGTGTCCAGGCGAGATGAATGACTCCATTCTAAATGGCTTGAACAATGGGGGTAGAATCACTTTCAATACAAAGTTTTCTCTATCATCTTTGCAGTGAAAAATCAATAGCATGGATGACTCCTAGCATCTCCTCTTCAAGGGATGAAGAAATCCCACACCCACTGTAAAAGTAACCCTGGAACTAGTCAGTAGAATCTATAAAAATGTCCCCACAGCTGGAAGGTCCAGGATTTTCCTTTGAGGCACCGTCGACGTTCATTTTAATCCAACCCGGCATCAGAGGTTGCCATAAAACATCAAAGGGGTGCCTGGTCTTCGGGAAAATACCCGGGACACAGATACGTCTGAGGATCTCGAAGTCTCCAATATAATTGCTGCAATAGTCTTTTTGAATTGAGTCAGCTTCATGTATCGTAATTAGAATTCAAAATTTTCCTGCATTGAGACTGAATGAGTGATTATTATGGATAAGATCATTTCTTACGTACCATATTTCATGCAGGAGTTCTACCATTGCCACAAAAAAATGTTTTTAACTTACTGAGAGGCTTCATGTTTAGTACATTTCTTCAAAATCAAACAAATCGGGTCAGATAAGGACCATTAGAAATTAAATAACTCAATAATTTAGTTCCTTAAAGCCGAGGTCGTAGCACAAGACAAAAAGAGATGATCAGAATCCTCCCTGTGCTGATTACACAAATGACATTTAGAGAATAGTTGAATTCCATAGGCTTGAAGGCGAGTTTCAATGGGCAATCTATTGTGAGAAATGCGCCAAATAAGGGTGAACCTAGAGGGTCTGATCCAAGTATTATTGAAGGTGCTCACCCATTGACTCAACTCAAACCTGGATTTTCATTATCAAAACCACAACTGCTGGAGAAATCCTCCTCTGTCGAGTATAGTGTCCATGTCACGACTCTGAGGCGCTACTCACTAAATTTTTACTGCTAAGGTACTCATCCAGTTGAGTACCGCAGGTCTGCTACCTAACCGGGCACTCCTCCACTATGGGTCTTCCACCAAACCGGGCGCTCCCACTAATAGCCGTCAGAGGTACTCCTCCTGTCGATTAACGTAGGTCTGCTACCAAACCAGGCACTCCGTCCGAAGTGCGTCTGCCGCCAAACTGGGCTCTTTGTCCACTGGTATAGTCGAATCACTCTGAGTTGAATCGGTCAAATAGTCACCGGGTCTCTAACTACGAGGTCTCCACACTTTGTCTTCTCGTCTCCGGGAGGATCCGCTCCACGATATACAGGTAGACACTCTAAGTGTCACGAAGTATCTCATATAAGTATCACAAAGGACCGCCTCATAATAGGGGTCTCAATGCAATAGACTGTGCGTCAATCGGACACCCGGTCTGGGAGTTATTAGCCTTTTTGTCCCTAGGGCCCGATTGGTTTCGTGTACGTACCAACTTGATCATATCTCAACAGTACCCGAACACACAAGGGGTATACTCAAAGGAACCGTTTCTCAACGAGATTACCAACATCGGTGACTGTTCGTCATCCGGTCTGAGAGTTATTGGCTTTTCCGTTCCAGGGGCCCGGTTGGGTTCTAAGCTAAACCAACCTGACCATACTCCAACTGCATCCAAATCTCAAGTGAAGTATGCCAAAAGAATTGTCTCATCAAAATGAATCCAACGTAGTTGACGACATGTCAATCGGACATCCTGTCATTAAGTTATAAGCGTTTCCGCTCCAAGGACTCAGTTGGTTTAGGGTTCGAACCAGCCCGACCATACCCAAACATAGTCAAAAACATGAGTGTAATATATCGAAACGATCACCTCGATCCAAGAAATCCTACGCAATTGACGGTGCATCGATCAGAGGTCTGTAGCTCATGTTATGGGCGATTAACTGAAAAAGGTCCTAAAAGGGGGGTCTGGGCCCGGTCCGACCTGGCCCAACACACACTGGGTCTGCCCGAACCTGGTCGATCCATCCCGAGTCCGGGTCTGTCCCGATTGGGCATGGACCGGCCCGGCCGGCGCGGTTCGGCCAGCTGGCCGAGCGAAACGGGGGTGCGGCCCTTAGTCTCTCCGAATCGGCGGTGCCAGGCTGACACCGCCCCGTCTTCCCGGATCCCACATGGTGCAGGATCCGTTCCACCACCACCACGACTATTGCCGCAGTGGACTTCTGCCGGCGTCGTGCTAACGCGCCTCCGACAACCCGTGCCTCAGCGATGTTCCACGGGCCCCCGGAGTCGCTCTGGTGGTTCGTTTTAGCTCCCGTCGGTGGCTACGGCCTTCTTGGGTCATGCTCTTCACTCGATGGCCTCAAAACAAAGTTTTCCTTATGTTCATCCATCACCAAACATTACGCGCAACACGAACAAGTTGGCGGTGGGTCCGGACTTGTTCGTTAGTCTGTACCCACCATGTTAGTAGTTCAAATAATCACCCAACAGAATAAACTCTCATGCTGAAGGGTATAAATCATATAAATGAAATATACAATATCCCCATACCTCTCAAATGATGTCGCATGTCGACGTGCCACGGAAGTCGAGCGCCGCTGTGGTCGGGCGTTTGTTCGTCACTGGGGAAGATAATGTTGTCGTCGGAGAAGCCCCACATCGGAAGTGGGTTCCGAGGAAGAAGCCATGGAAGAAGCATCGTTTCCGGAGTCTTCGCATTCTTCGAATCGTAGAGCGTTTTTCATTGAGGAAGAAATTCATTATCGTTCGGAGGCGTTCTTCATTGAAGAGAGGAACACTTTTCTGAAGAACTCTCCCAAAAATCTCTCCACACAACAAGTGCCAAAAATAAAATAATAGCTAAGGCTATTATTTTATTAACACATGTAATTCAAAATTCAAACCTCTTTAATTAATTAATTGTTGTTCAATTCATTAATTAAAAGTGTTCTCAAAAAATTTATGGGAGGGGGAATGTGGAGAGATCATAATAAATTAGGGGGAGTTATCAAATAATTTAATAAGGGGGGTTAATAGGGAGTTTAAGGGAGTTAAAGAGGAAATGAATGGTTAGGGAATGTGTGGGCCCCACCTCACATATATCCTCTCATGGGAGGGTATATGGGTGTGGGCCCCCCCCAATAACTTCTCCTTTGTAGGATATAACTACAATAGATAAATAAAATTTGTGTTCTACAATTTTATTTAACTACTTCCAATTTCCCAAAAATTAACTCTCAACCCCCACAAAATACAACTGCAGTAAAGGTCCCCTTAAGAGAATACCGACACTGTGAGTTCATCGGTGCCCTTATATTTCGATTATGAGCACCGATTCAGAAGATAGAAAAACCTGCACGTACATTTACTGAACATACCTGAACAAAAATTGATAAATTGATTCCAGGCACACCGGGCCTCGGAATCAGTCCCCGTCAGAAACTATGGACTCATAAAATTCTAAAGAAATTAAGAAAAAAAATTCTTTGATAATTCCAGGTCTTTACAACACATGACTATGACCATTCAACAAATACCCATCCATAAAAATTTAAAAATATTTAGTTTTAAGTCAAGAAATCATTATCTTACATTTTTGGATATTTTTAGGTTTATAGTTTTATGTAATTAGGACACAACTCATACATTATAATATCATATTTATAAAAAGTGGACACATATAATTAGTATAAATTTCTCCAATAATATAAATAATTTTTAGATAAAACATGATTATATTTCATTAATAATATTCATGATTTCAACTTGACATCTTCATTTCCCATTACCATCCATAAACCTTGTAAAATAAATCTGAAAAAACAATATGATGAAAAAATTATTAGTAAGTGAAACAAATAAGTTCTTTATTCTAGTGAAAAACCAGAAAATCCAAGAAATGTTTACCTTTACCTAAATGTTCATTGACATTAATAAATTAAGTCATTTCCACATCAAATTAAAAACATTATGGTTTCTCAAAAAAATCATTTAAACTCCATTTAAATCATATACATTGTAAGAACCCGATTTTTACTTTTGAGTTACAGGTTCTTCTTTTCCCTTTTCCTTAACTGTTTTTGAGAAAATAAGGAAAATGGGGGAAAATCCCAAATTTTGGAAGTACACACCTTGTACATTTCCACACACCGTGTACTTTTGGCCATGTGGAATTAGTACACAGGGCGTGTGTACATGTCGGCGATGAAGGGTGTAGAACCGACTTCACGCCGTGTAGTGGTCCTTTACATGCCGTGTAGTCTGTCGGAAGGTGAATATTAAGTCAGTGGCCAGCTGTGCAACAAAACACGCCATGTACCATAGTGGACACGTCGTGTAGTCATGTCGGCAAGTGAACAGTGCCACGCTGGTGGGAAGCCGCCAACGGAACAATTAAAAAATGGGAAGTACACGCCATGTACTTGGAAATACATGTCATGTACTTTGTTTGTTTTGCATAAAAAGGGCATTACCCTCCCCTGTTCACAGGTAAGGCTTAGAACGAGAAGAAGGAACGAGAGAGGGAGGCCGGATCTTTGGAGATCCGCCGAGCACACGTCGGGATTCTATTTTCTGCACCGTCGATCTCCCTAGAACCGCATGGGTGAGTTCTCCCTTATCCTGGAGTAGTTCTTACCAATTCTTTCCCACAGGGAAGTTATTTTCATTTAAGAAAATTTTCTTTCAACTCAAATCTACCCCGTTCTAGCACGATTCATGGGACATCGCTCAAGTATACTGATCAGGGGCGTTTAAGGTAGGTGACTTGGTGTTTATTTTCCAATTTTCGTGCATTTTTGTGTGTTTTTGCACAACAAACCCATATTTGGGTGGTCGTGTGGATGAGGACGTGGCTATTTTTAATACCTAGAATTGTATAGGTGATTAAATAAATTTGTAAAACTGTTGTTTGGGATCAGTTCTTGGATCCAGGACCACCCCGGGGGTGCGTTTCTCTGTTTAGCTGTTTGGCCGGGATACCCGAGGGTATGCCATATTTATATTATGCATTACTTTTTCCTTGAGAGGAATTTAATGTGAATGTTATTTACATGTTGGGCATGGCCCGGTTACTTGTGCCTGAGGGAAGTGTTTTACTTAGCCCATGGGCATTGTTTTTCTTAGGCCGAGGGTAGTTGTTATCTTAGCCTAAGGGCAACATCCTCCGTGTCTATGGGAAATAAACTATGTTCCTGAGGGAAAAAGTACGTACGACTGAGGGAAAAATATGTTCTTCCTGTGGGCAAGTACCTGCGGGTTACGTTCCTGATTACCTGAGGTTAAGGGTTGAGTGTATGTGGACCCTGACTGTTTACTTAAAAATTCACTAAGGTGATTTCTTATATGAAATGGATTAAAATAATAATAAAATGGAAATAAAATTGGTAAGTTAGTTTCTTTTGAGTACTTCTTAGTTTATTTCATTTTACTACTGCGCACTGTTGTTGCATATTTTCACACAGTTGGGCACGAGCCTTTGGTGGGTGTCTACTAGGATTTATTTCTCACACCCTGTTGGGTTCATGCTTTTCGGCCCAAATAGATTACGTTTCTATAGGTGTAGATAAGGGCAAGGGTCCTTATACAGGTACTAGATTGCTGCTGAGTAGTAGGGGAGCATGGGACCGGGCTTATGATCGCGATGCTACCGTCTGTTTCTTTTTGCTTTGTTGTACTCTGTAGTTGTATTGTATTGATTTTGTAACATGTTCTGTCTGTTTTTATATAATTGAGGCATGATGCATTGTTATTTATATATTGGTTGGTTATATCTACTGTAGTTGTTTATTTCAGTTATGTGTGGTTATTCGCTTCCGCTATTGTTGTATGTTTATTTTACATTCCATTGCACTACACTTTTACAAATGAGGGCGTAGTTTCCCCACTATCAGATCTGGGCCCTCACTGCTAGTCGGCAGCCTCTGGGGTTTGGGGAAATGTTCTTGAGGTCATGTGGCGAAACGGGTTCAGGGCACCTGTTGTGTGGCACCTGGGCCCGGGACGTTACAAAGTTGTATCGAAGGGGATTTCATTTCTTTGACTTACTATTTGGGGCATTAGTTTAGGATAGGATGGAAATGGTAGTTCGTAATAATCTGTGCTTGGGAATAGCTAACCCGTGTACAGGGAAAAGCCAGTCTACCTCGTATTTTTGCAATTATTTTGATTTTGAAAATTTTACAGTTGATTTTATTTCACTGTTGTGTGACACACTTGTGATTGTACTGTTTATATTTTATCCATGGGTTCTATTTAGTTGAAACACAATGAGATGAGGGTATTACATCTCATTCATCATTTAGGCACATGATAGAAATCACATGTCGTGCATTGTTCTATTCCATGTAGGTGCATTAAAATTTTCATGTTGTTGTGATAGTTTTTGTGCTAGAAAATCATGCTGTTGTGATAGCTGTATTGATAAATACCAGCCATGTGATAGGATATTGTTGTATAATTTTGTTAAAAGAATGGACTCCAAACTTTGGTTTTGGGGAGTATGGGCCCTCATTGACTAGAATTTTGTGGGTCATTAGCTGTTAATTTGTTATAACACATAAAATATGTCAAACTTTGATTCTTGGGGAGTATGGGCCCTCACGGGTCGGAATTTGACACTTATGTGTTGTTTTTTTGGTATTTATTCGGTTTCGAGGTAGTTTCTGAGGCATACTGTCTGGAAAAACTAGTATACATGCCGTGTAGTACTTTAAACATGCCGTGTATGGTTTTATTTTCGGGAAGAAAAATAAACTTTTTGAGTACACACAGTGTACCCAGAGTACACGTCATGTAGTCTCTTCCCGTGTCACAAATCGTGTGGGTGGAGACACGGGGTATGGAATGTTTTGGGTGAACACGCCGTGTACCTGATGTACACGTTGTGTAGTGTTTACCCGAAGTCTACCCGTGTAACTAACAACACGGACAAAGTGGACCTTAAGACATACACGTCGTGTCCACTATGGAACACACCGTGTAGTCTGACCTGGGGACCCAGCCGTATAAATAACAACATGGGTCAGTGTAATCCTCTCATATACACTCCGTGTATATATAGATCACGTCATGTAGTGTGAACCGTGTGTCCGGCCGTGTAACTAACAACACGAGTCGATGGAGCTCGTCGAGTACACGTCGTGTTCCTGTGGGACACGCCATGTAGTCTTGTCCGAGGACAGACCGTGTGGACCTGACCATGTGGATGGGAAAGGGGGTGATGTACATGCCGTGTGCAGGTGTAACACGCCGTGTAATGTCAAGCCGAGTAGTCGTCCATGTCACAAACGACACAGGTAGTTGGAAATTACACCATACACATCGTGTAGATATTATACACGCAGTGCAGTTTTTATTCAACGGGAGCCATGTGGCTTAACCATGTAGAAGGACCCTGGAAGGGGAAGAAAATTCATGTACACGCTATGTAGTCTTGTTTTTAAAATTTTTAATGCCTTGTTCCTCCTGTTCTCTTTTGGGCTTCTTCGTTTTCGGTCGTTGTTAATCTTGAATCTAAGGTGTGTTTTTAACCTTGTAGTGTCATGCCACCTAGACGTTCATGCGTTGTTTGCCAAGAGAGCGGCAACGACTATAATCCAGAGATGGTGGTCCATGGACTACTAGTAGATCCTTCAGTAGAGCCAGATACGGAGCAATATATTATACCGGACACAGGCGCGGAGGCGCAGTTTCGTGAAGGATTTATGCGGTTCATGCAGACCTTTCAGGGAGCATCGCTGGCTACCACATCTATGGCTGAGGTGACTCGTATCTTCTAGTATCAGCATCCACCTACGTTTTTAGGGGATGGAGGACAAAAAGCTACAGTGTCTTGGCTGGGGTCTATGCAGACTATTTTCGATCATCTTGAGATGCCTCAAGGGCAGAGGGTCAAGCTCACGACGTATATGCTACATGATTCCGCCAAGAGGTGGTGGGATGTTACCACCCAGTCAGAGCATCACAGAGACATGGCGTGTGAATATTTTCAGGTATTCTTCTATAACTTTTTCTTTCTAGAGACGTTGAGGGTAGATAGAGCTTGAGGGTTCATGAATCTGCAGCAGGGCGCTATGTCAGTGATGGATTATTCTGCTCGTTTCACTGAGCTTCAGTGTTTTGCACCCGTACTAGTGGGTGATGAGACATTGAGGGACAGACGCATTGAGGATGGTCTTCGATACGACATTCGAGCACTGTTGAATGTTTTCAGGTTGCCTTCAATGCATGCTATTATGAACCAAGCACTGATTACAGGGAGGAACATGAGGGAATCTAGTGGTGTGGGCCATGACGGTTCCGCACCAGCTACTGGTACTATTTCTTCTGGCAGGAGGAAGAGACAGATGGACTTCTCTCAGGGTGGCAGTACCAATTAGAAGAATGATTCATGTGTCCAGGTTGTGTGCTACCAGTGTGGTAAAGAGAGGCACAAGAGACTAAAGTGTCCACGAGACCCAATGGAGTGCCGAGCTTGCGGCAAGATGGGTTATCTAGAGCGCTTTTGTAGGGTGTTTCCACCAGTGGCTAGTAAGAGGCGTTCTGTGCAGACTCTTTGTGTGGGAGCAGGACTAGTGAGTTCTTACAAGTTAGGGAACCAAAATACATCAGGGCATGCAGGTAGAGATGGTGGTCATGGTCGTGGTATCCAGACACCAGGATAACAGAGGCAGTATGGCGGGACAACTCGGGGTAGCCAGGCAATGTCGCATGGCCGCGGCACTGGGCAGGCATATGCAGTGCTACATACCCAACAGAAGTAGGATCCCAGACCTTCAACAGTCATAGGTACTATTCAAGTAGCTTCTATCTTATCTTCAGTACTATTTGATACGGGTGATACACATAGTTTTATATTTTTACCCGTTGTGGAGAGCCTCGGGCTCTGTGTTTCTTCTTCTTCTGATGTTATGATGCTAGACACTCCGTTGGGAACTAGAACGGCTGGTGTGAGTCAGTTCAAGGAGTTCCCCCTTGAGGTTGGTGGGTGTCAGTTTCTATGAGAACTCTATGTCTTAGAGATGACGAGCTATGATTTCATTCTTGGGATGGACTGGTTGGTTCCCTTTCGAGTCTTTTTAGATTGCTATCGTCACAGGGTGAGTTTCCTGTAACCAGAGGGCTGAGAGTTTCTATAAGGGGGTGAATGGGATGTTCATGAACGTTGAACTGGACCAGAGCATCGTGGGTGAGGTGGAGTCACATCCCAGATTGTGAGTTTATATCTGGATGACCTGGAGACTTTTCAGACAAATTTCCCTCCAGTAGTTGATCGTTTCAGGGATGTCTTCCTGGACGAATTTTCAGGTCTACCTCCGGAGCGAGAGGTGGATTTCTCTATTGAGCTTGTGCCAGGGTCAGCACCGGTGTCCATTCCTCCTTATCGGATGGCAACACCTGAGTTGTAGGAGCTCAAGAGGTAGTTAGAGGAGTTACATGCAAAGGGTTTTATCCGACCCCGTACTTCTCCTTGGGGTTCGCCAGTCCTTTTTGCGAATATGGTGGATGGTACCCTCAGACTCTGTGTGGATTATCAGAAGCTGAACCAGTTGACGGTCAAGAATCGATATCCTTTGCTGAGGATAGATGATCTTTTTGATCAACTTCCTGGAGCACGAGTGTTTTCGATTATTGAATTGAGATCAAGATATCATAAGCTCCATGTGAGACCATCAGATATACCACTTACAGTTTTCTGGAGCGGATATGGTCTGTACGAGTATTTGGTTATGCTGTTCGGACTCACGAATGCGCCAGTAGTTTTCATGGATCTGAGGAATCGTGTGTTACATCCTTACCTGGATTCTTTTGTGGTAGTATTCGTGGACAACATCTTAGTGTACTCTCACACTCGACATGACCATGCCAACCATCTTGAGATCGTATTGAGTACACTGAGAGATCATAAGCTATATGTTAAGCTCTCAAAGTGCTACTTTTGGACAGACCAAATTCACTTCCAGGGTCATATCATCTCAGAGGTAGGAGTTGTCGTGGACACATAGAAGGTGAGAGAAGTAGTTTCTTGGGAGTATCCTAAGAACATGTTTGAGAATCGAAGTTTCTTGGGGCTAGTTGGTTATTACAGACGCATTATACAAGACTTATCCCACATAGTAGCATCGTTGAGGGTTTGACTAAGAAGGGCATGAAGTTCGTTTGGTCATAATCTTGCGAGACAGCTTTTCAGGAGCTGAAAGGGAAGTTAACATAAGCAACAGTCCTGATACTCACTGAGCGAGGGAAGAGCTATAAAGTCTACTGTGATGCATCAGGTATTGGTCTGGGAGTAGTATTGATGCAGGGTGATTGATATGTTGCGTACGGGTCTCAGTAGTTGAGGCCACATGAAAGGATTTACCTGACACATGACCTCGAGTTGGATGTAGTTGTTCATGCATTACACTGTAGGAGACATTATCTATTGGGAGAGCATTTTGGGATTTTTACCGACCAAAAAAGCATCAAGTATATCTTTACTCAAAGTGACTTGAATATGAGGCAGAGGAGGTGGGTATAATACCTACATTCCTTCGATTTTGAGCTTGCCTACACACCTGGTAAATTTAATGCAGTAGCTGATGCACTGAGCAAGAAGAATCAGATCCAGGCAGTGCAGGAGGCCAGTGGTGAGTGGAAGCTCATGGAATTGTTCTCTAAGATGCATTTGAAGGTGCAAGATAGTCAGGGGAAAAATAATCTTTCATCATTAGCTGTGACTTCTACCCTCCTGGATAGAGTGAGGATAGACAACTATCTGATTCAGAAGGCCTAGTTCTACGAGAGTTGGTGGCAAGTGAGGACCCTCCTCCTTGTTAGACGATAGGTGACGATGAAATCCTGCATTTCCATCGATGAGTGTGGGATCTAGGGGATATACACGAGGAGATGATGGAGGAGTTTCATGCTTCAGCTTGGGAAGTTCATCCCAGGGTTATCAAAATGTACCATGACTTGAGACGTCAGTATAGGTGGACTGTTATGAAGAGAGACGAAGCTGGTTTTGTTACGAGGTGTTCCACCTGTCAGTAGGTGAAGGAAAAACATCAGAGGCCAGCCAGACTATTACAGCAGTTACCCATCCCAGAGTGGAAATGATATGATGTCGCTATGGATTTCGTGACTGGGTTGCCGAGGTCACCTAGAGGCAATGATGTCGTGTGGGTTGTTGTGGACAGACTCACGAAGGTGGCTCAATTTTTCCGATCGAGGAGACCTTCGATGTTGACGAGCTCAGGAAGTTGTATATCTGAGAGATCGTACATCTTCATGGGGTCACTCATTCTATAGGTTTAGATATGGATGCCCATTTTACATCTCGTTTTTTGCAGAGTTTTCAGAGGGCACTGGGTACACAGGTTCTTCTGAGCACAACATACCACCCTCAGACAGATGGCCAGTCAGAGCATTCGATACAGATGCTAGAGGACATGCTGCGTGCATGCGTCATGGACTTTGGGGGCTCCTAGGAGAAGCATATACCCCTAGTCAAGTTTTCCTACAATAATAGTTTTCCGGCAACTATTGATATGACACCTTACAAGGCTTTATATGGTAGAGCATGCCGCTCACCCTTGTGCTGGATGAAGGCAGGTGATGTAACGCCCCGACCCCAGCTACCTAGAGTCGGTGCATTACTTCGTAACATTGGCATGATCACAAAAGATCAAGTCTCGAAAGACCGATTAGTTTAATAGCCTTGGAAACACTAGATACATTCATAAACATTACATTACATCATAAAAATTAAAACTACAATAACATGGTCTCCCTAGTCCACACTCATATCCTCCCTGACTATTCTTGCAAGTCAGTCATAATACACTTCTTCACATCCTGGGAAAAATAAAACATTGAAAGGGGTGAGCTCAAATGCTCCGTAAGGATAACAATATAGCGGAAACTTTCATAAGAAAACATAAGAATTTAAGGCAATGTATAACTAAAACAAAAGCCTTATTGAACTTGAACTTCAACATAATATGGAAAAAGAAAAATAAAATAATGCCATTACTTACTCACATGGATATTCTACTAGACGAATAATCAATAACCACTTTCATAATGAGGGAATGTATAATGCCAGACATTCTGAAACATTTTTTCAAGGCCTCAGCCAAGACGTCTAAAATGATTAAGGCCTCGGCCAAAACCATAAATCAAATTGGGAAAGGGTCTCGGCCAATTCCACGTCTAGTTGTCTCATGAGACCTACCGATGCATCGAGGAGCTATAGCGGGCTCCACCCGTCACTTATTAAGTCCAATACATTCCTCATATGAATAGGTTTAACCATAACATAAATATTCATATTAAAACTAGCATACGAAATGTCAACAGTTTCTCCATAAACTATGGATGGTATAAAAATAACACATCCACAGTCAAATGTTTCACAAAATGCTCAATGGAAGTTTTGTATCATAAATCAATTTCAAATAAACTTAAAACCCATCAAAGGATGTTGACATGGATGAAATCAAAGCTATTTGAGAGAAATATCTCTCTTTTTTGAAATCATTTAAAAGTCCCATAATTATAAAATAATACATTTACTTTGAAAATATTATTATAAGCTTGTAAGGGAAGCTTCGACAAAGTTATGATGGCGGAAAATAGCTGCACCCGCCGTATAAGTTAAAAAAACATTCTTACCTTAAATTTGTCAAAAAGGTCAAAAAGTACATTGTTTGGAAAACGACAGTAAGATTACTTTCAAAAATGTATAAGGGTATAAATGACTTTAACCCATTTTCCATTTAATAGTAAAAATGTTTTGAAAGAAATTTTTAAGAAACATGGATGTGGATGATAACGAGGTCCCAATAGATAATTATGTATAAAGAACCTTGGATAATGAAGAGGTTGTGAAGTAAACCCTTACCTTGTACTTTTCCTTGGTTGGGGTAGGTTAACCTCCTGTATAATGGTGAAATAGTTGTTATTAAATTATACAAGAATCATATACATTCATATGATATCATATATGATCCTTTAACATTTCTTTGTTAACAATATCTTAGATTTATCGTTGTTTCGGGTGTTAACTTACTCATTTTCTTTTATATGTTTTGTTACGTAAGTTGTGTTTTTCATGGATAGGTTGTATATTATTAATATTCATAATGATATCATGTCCTTAAACATTATTTTTAAATCATCAAATGATAATTATACTTGAATGGATACGATGGAGAATGAATCTCATCGCGTTCGTGGAGACGGTAGTCCGTACGTACGCACGAGCGACAATATCATTATTTTGATATTAAAATAATATATAATTGGATGGTATATAATATATACAGAATCATTATCATGTTATATTTATTAATTACATGAATTACATATCATTATTATACCCATCTAAATAATAATATATTGAATAACAATTACACCACGACGTGGAGACGGTAAGCCGTACGTATGCACGTATGGTGACATTTCATTAAAATGATGTGTAGAATACTGAATATGGTTGTTACATATTTATAATAACATCACAGTATATAGAAGATACTGGAGTTATAATTTTAGAATTGAAATAATAAACAAAGAGGGAGTGGAAGAAGAAAGAAACTTTAAAGAGGGTTATGAAAATGTTACCTCTTCTTCGGGTTCTTCCTTTTGATTTGATCAAAAGGACTCCTTAGGATGGCTTTCTAACTAAAGTAAAGATTATATGATGAAGGGAGAGAAGTTGGGAGAGTATTTGGTCAGAGTTTGGCCGAACCAAAAGGCTTGAAAGTGTGAATAAGGTGGTAGAGGTGGGGGCCTTTTATAAGAGGAGAGGAGGGGATCTTTTAGAAAGATTGAGATGTTACATTATTATACAATTCTTTTCGGATTCTAAAGGTCCCACACTTATATAATTCGTGGATAAGGTGATAAGGGTTCGAAATATACCCATCCAATAGTATTTGGACAAGTGTAAGCCTTCTATTTTACATTATCTTTTAATTTTATTAAAATCGTTAAATAATGAGGTCATCGCTGCATCATAATGATGTCATAAATAATTTAATTTATTTAATGTCTAAAAATTATAAAAAAAATACTATGATGTAGGAAATATTTTTATCTTTCTAATGAATATTTATAGTCAAAATTTGGACTTGTGTAACCCCACTTAAAAACTATTTTAGTAAAATAACTCATGTTTGTGTCAATTTAATTTTAACGTTAAATAAATATATATTAATGTCATTTTCCAACCAAAGTGGCTCCATGGGGTCCCCAAGTTGACCCATGAGTTTTCTTGGTCGGCCATGACTCATCCAATAGGATTAGGACAAGTTTCAAGCTCATCTCATATTATTAAAACATTATTTTTACCTTAAACTATACTAATTACCTCTAATCGTGATTAAGAACTTAAAAGTTACTATTCACCAAAAAATTATTTTAATCTCATTGAACCACATTTTCCTTCTTAATGACAACCATGTATGTCGGATTTTTGAAAATCAAATCACAAAAGTGGTAATATTTCATTTTAACGAAAAATCAGTTTTTAACAACCACTTAGTGGTTTCACTATTCATCAAAAATTGATGTTTTTCAGAATAAGGCCAAAATTTTACCCTAAGCTATAATTGATATTCCGAATCCAAAAATGAAGTCCATTTTGATAAATAAAATTTATAAAATTTCAAAAAGTAGGTATTACTATTCACAACGGCTAGTTTAATTAGTTGTGGTGTGTGTTAGAGATCGAGGTTGCGTACAACACACCCTATTGCATTATTCGAAGGGAAACGTACCGTGGAAGCTTGGGGTGTTACATTCTCCCCTCCTTCAAATAATTGCGTCCTTGCAATTTCTAGGGTATTACTGGCTAAAAAGACTCGGGTGGTTCTTCATCATAAGTTCCTCAGGTTCCCACGTTGCCTCTTACATTTTATGATTTCTCCACAAAACCTTTACCAGACAAGTCGTCCGGTTTCTCAGCACCTGCTCCCTCACATCAAGAATTCTGATGGGCTCTTCGCAATAAGATAGATCGGGTTCCAGTTCTAATTCCTCATAGGTAAGTACATGTGTTGGGTCGGGCATGTATTTTCTCAATAGCGATATGTGGAAAACATCGTGAACTTTGGAGAGATTTGGTGGCATCGCCAAACGATAAGCTACAGCCCCAATACGATCTAGAATTTCGAAAGGTCCGATGTACCTGGGACTCAACTTACCCTTCTTACCAAAACGTATAACTCCCTTCCATGGAGATACCTTTAGGAAAACATGATCTACCACCTGAAATTCCAAAACCTTTCTTCTGTTATCGGCATAGCTCTTCTGCCTACTTTGAGATGATTTGATGTGGTTTTGGATTACCTTCACCTTTTCCATTGTTTCTTCCACCAGTTCTGGTCCCACAAATTTTCTTTCACCAACGTCATCCCAATAGGTTGGTGTACGACATCTCTTTCCGTATAACGCTTCATAAGGTGCCATCTGAATGCTTGAATGGAAGCTATTGTTATAGGAAAATTCTACCAGTGGTAAATATTGATCCCACATAACCTGAAAGTCAAGAGAGAATGATCTCAACATGTCTTCTAAGGTTTGAATAGTCCGTTCTGATTGTCCATCTGTTTTAGGATGATAGGCAGTACTCAAACGAAGTTCAGTATCCAAGGCCTTTTGGAGACTTTTCCAAAATCTTGAAGTAAAACGAGGATCACGATCAGAAACAATCGATAGGGGTACTCCATGAAGTCTTACAACTTCATTAATATATAGTCTTGCTAGACGTTCAAGTGGTAGATCCTCCCATATAGCCAGAAAATGTGCTGACTTAGTAAGACGATAAAAAATGACCCATATTGCATCATTCCTTCTAGGATTCTTTGGTAGTCCCATGACAAAGTCCATCGTAATATTATCCCATTTCCACTCAGGTATGGGAAGAGGTTGCAATACTCCACCAGGATGTTGCCTTCCAGCTTTCACTTGTTGACAAACCATACACCTTGACACAAAATCAGCAATCTCCCTCTTCATATTGTCCCACCAAAAATGTTCCTTCAAATCTCTATACATTTTGGTGCTCCCAGGGTGTATAGAGAAATTGGAACTATGAGAATCATCCAACAATTCCCTTTTTAGATCAGGTATATCGGGAACACAAAGTCTCTTCCCGAATTTCAAAATTCCATCCTTATACACAAAGTCCCTCAATCTTCCATCATTCACATCTTTAATCTTCTTCTGAAATTATTCATCATTGGTCTAAGAACTCTTAATCCTTTCTGGTAATGATGGTTTGGCAACCATTTGAAAAAGAATTGTTGTTTCACCTTCCCTAGTTATTCCCATGTCCATCTTCACTAGATCCATGAAAATTAGATCCCTTTCAATTCTCATCACATTCAAAACTCCATGGTCTTTTCTACTCAAAGCATCTGCCCCCCTGTTTTCCTTACCCGGGTGGTAATGTATCGTGCAATCATAATCCTTGAGTAGTTCAGGCCATCACCTTTGCCTCATGTTGAGTTATTTTTGTGAGAAAATATACTTCAAACTCTTGTGATCAGTATAAATCTCAAATTTTTCACCATAGAGGTAATGTCTCCATATCTTTAAAGCAAAGATCACAGCTGCTAACTCAAGATCATGAGTAGGATAGTTTTGCTCATGAATTTTTAGCTATCGTGATGCATAGGCAATAACCTTATCATTCTGCATAAGGACACAACCAAGTCCTTTCTTCGATGCATCACTATAAATAACAAACCCATCATTCCCCGATGGTAGAGTCAATACAGGGGAGTTGACTAATCTTCTCTTCAGTTCTTCAAAAAATTCTTCACAATCTTTTGTCCAGACAAATTTAATCCCTTTACGTGTGAGCTTTGTCAATGGGTTAGCCAATCTGTCAAAATTCTGGACGAAACGTCGATAATAACCTGCTAAACCAATAAAACTGCGTACCTCAGTTATACTTGTCGGTGCTGGCCATTCTTGGATTTCCTTGGTTTTAGAAGGATCAACGGAAATTCCATACTTAGAGACAATATGGCCATGAAAAGAAATCTCCTGAAGCCAGAATTCACACATGCTAAATTTCCCATATAATTCATGTCTTCTAAGAGTCTTCAGGATAATGCGTAAGTGATTTTCATGATCTTCGTGGCTTTTGGAGTATACCATGATATCATCAATAAATACCACTACAAATTCATCAAGATATTCCTTGAAAACTCTATTCATTAGATCCATGAAAACAGAGGGTGAATTAGTCAATCCAAAAGGCATTACTGTAAACTCATAATGCCCGTACCTTGTTCGAAATGCTGTCTTTGGAACTTCTTCCTTCTTCACACACAACTGATGTTATCCAGACCGAAGGTCAATCTTTGAAAAGTATTGAGCTCCATGCAGTTGGTCAAACAAATCATTAATGCGAGGTAGGGGATACTTGTTCTTTATTGTTATAGAATTGATCTCCCTATAGTCGATGCACAACCTCATAGATCCATCTTTCTTCTTAACAAAAAGAACAGGGGCTCCCCAAGGAGAAACACTAGGGCGAATAAATCCCTTATTACTCAATTCCTCTAGTTGTTTCTTTAGTTCAACTAATTCCACAGTGGCCATTCTATAAGGGGTCTTCTATATGGGCCTTGATCCAGGAATTAAATCAATGGAAAACTCAACTTCTCATTCTGGAGGATGTCCAGGTAAATCTTCCGGAAACACATCAACATATTCTCTCACAATAGGTACATCCTCTATTTGAATATTCATTTACTCACCCTCAGTAATTTCCTTATCTTCCTCCCCAATAATTGAATTTAGTTGAGCTACTGGGGGTGGATCTAGATAAGAAATATGTGGCGACGATTCTGCTCTAAAGATAAGGTGTTCCTTATCATCATCATCAATAATCATAACCTCTTTACTCTTACAATAAATTTTTGCATCATGGTCCGAAATCCAATCCATACCGAGGATTATATCAAATTCAATCATGGGTATGACGATGATATCAGAAGGTAAAGAACATTTAGGTACTCTAATGGGAACTAATCGACAAAACATTGTTGCAACAATACTTCCCTTAGGGGTTTTGACCGACAACTCCCTTGTTAAATCAAATTGGAAATATCTAATTTTCTTAGCAAACTGGGAAGACATGAAACAATGCGATGATCCAGAATCAAATAATGCATTTGCTAAACTTGAAGAAACTATTAAATTACCTGCCACCACATCTTTCGGAGCTTCCACCTCAGCAGTAGTGATAGCCTAAGCCTGGCCCTGATCCCTTGGCCTCTTCTGAGGTAAGTTCCCCTGACGCTTAGGACATTCATTTGCATAATGTCCCTTCTCTCTACAATTATAGCATTCCACGTTGACAACCACTTTCTTTCCCTTGCATTCATGATCATGGTGGACTTTTTAACCACACTTGTAACATACTCCTTTTCCTTTTAGACAGGCACCAGGGTGCTTCCAACCACAATTATCACTGGGTGGAAATTCATTTCTACCCTTCTTCCATATTTCCTTATTTCCTTTCCCAGAGTTTTCAGAGGATCTCTTCTTATCTTGCATTGATTTAAAGTCATAAGACTTAGAGAATTCCTTTTCCGTCTTGATAGCGCACGAGAAAATACCTTCGTATGAAGAGAAGGTTTGTGATACTAAATCTTGACGGAGAAATGGTTTTAACCCATCAAAGAAACGATCAGTCTTACTTCTTGGGTTACGTATGTAATCTACAGCATACCTTGCTAACCTTGTAAAGTTAGCCTCATACTTTGCGACATTCTCATCCTCCTTCTGCCTCAGACTCAGAAATTGCCTTTCCATATCCGCTCGATGGTCTCGAGGAAAGTATTTTTCTAAGAACAACTCTTTGAACTCCTGCCATTCCATGTTTGTTAATTCATCATCTTCCTTTGTGTTTTGAATTAGTGACCACCATTGATCGGCATCTCCAGTGAGGCGGTAAACTGCCATGACAACTTTCTCCCTTTCACTACTCCCCAAGGCATGGAATATTTTCTCTAAGGAATTTATCCATTGCTCAGCTACTATAGGATTTGTACTCCCATTGGAGGTTGGTGATTGTTGCCTCATGAAAGGGTCTAGCATTGATCCTCCACATTGCGGATCAGGGTGCTCCATACGAGTAAGGTTGTTATTCATAACCTGCGTGAGTTGTCCCAGTACGGTGAGAAGCTGATCAGCACCAGTTGTATCACTAGCTCCACCATAATTATCTTGAGCAGGAGGGAAATCCCTACACGGAGTGCGTGCATTGATACGGTTTCCATTCCTTCCACTAGGCGCCATTTCTAAATAATGTCATAAACTATATTAGTTTATGAATCAAAATACATAATTCGATACTTGTAAAACACTTAACATAAATTGAACTAATTATGGATATAATCCATAATTATAAAAATGTTTTCTTTGAGGAAGTATATACTCGTAACCCTTCATAGTGGTTTGTAAATAAAATGGGAATTATCCTAAGCATATCCCCCGGGAGTGTCGTAACCAAGAGTGCAGCAAGGCCCGTTGTCGTGCACCAGTTCCCGTTTGAGTCTAGCTCAAAGCGGTGTTTTTGGGTTTTACCCCTAGGTACATCTGTGCCAGAGCCGCCTCTACCTGCTCGTATCTAGACATGGATGTATTACTCGGAAAACTCACAAAATCTCTACAATACCAAAATTTTTGGAAGTTCTTCTATACTAATCCTCAAAGTTCATCTTAGGTCTACGTGCTCTAATCAGAGTTTGTCTAAATCTAGCTTCCAAGGTTTGTACTAAACTTCCCCTGATACCAACTGTAATGCCCCGACCCCAGCTACCCAGAGTCGGTGCATTACTTCGTAACATTGGCATGATCACAAAAGATCAAGTCTCGAAAGACCGATTAGTTTAGTAGCCTTGGAAACACTAGATACATTCATAAACATTACATTACATCATAAAAATGAAAACTACAATAACATGGTCTCCCTAGTCCACACTCATATCCTCACTGACTATTCTTGCAAGTCAGTCATAATACACTTCTTCACATCCTGGGAAAAATAAAACATTGAAAGGGGTGAGCTCAAATGCTCCGTAAGGATAACAATATAGCGGAAACTTTCATAAGAAAACATAAGCATTTAAGGCAATGTATTACTAAAACAAAAGCCTTATTGAACTTGAACTTCAGCATAATATGGCAAAAGTAAAATAAAATAATGCCATTACTTACTCACATGGATATTCTACTAGACGAATAATCACATGAAATATCAATAACCACTTTCATAATGAGGGAATGTATAATGCCAGACATTCTGAAACATTTTGTCAAGGCCTCGACCAAGACATCTAAAATGATTAAGGCCTCGGCCAAAACCATAAATCAAATTGGGAAAGGGCCTCGGCCAATTCCACGTCTAGTTGTCTCATGAGACCTACCGATGCATCGAGGATCTATAGCGGGCTCCACCCGTCACTTATTAAGTCCAATACATTCCTCATATGAATAGGTTTAACCATAACATAAATATTCGTATTAAAACTAGCATACGAAATGTCAACAGTTTCTCCATAAACTATGGATGGTATAAAAATAACACATCCACAGTCAAATGTTTCACAAAATGCTCAATGGAAGTTTTGTATCATAAATCAATTTCAAATAAACTTAAAACCCATCAAAGGATGTTGACATGGATGAAATCAAAGCTATTTGAGAGAAATATCTCTCTTTTTTGAAATCATTTAAAAGTCCCATAATTATAAAATAATACATTTACTTTGAAAATATTATTATAAGCTTGTAAGGGAAGCTTCGACAAAGTTATGATGGCGGAAAATAGCTGCACCCGCCGTATAAGTTAAAAAAACATTCTTACCTTAAATTTGTCAAAAAGGTCAAAAAGTACATTGTTTGGAAAACGACAGTAAGATTCCTTTCAAAAACGTATAAGGGTATAAATGACTTTAACCCATTTTCCATTTAATATTAAAAATGTTTTGAAAGACATTTTTATGAAACATGGATGTGGATGATAACGAGGTCCCAATAGATAATTATGTATAAAGAACCTTGGATAATGAAGAGGTTGTGAAGTAAACCCTTACCTTGTACTTTTCCTTGGTTGGGGTAGGTTAACCTCCTGTATAATGGTGAAATAATTGTTATTAAATTATACAAGAATCATATACATTCATATGATATCATATATGATCGTTTAACATTTCTTTGTTAACAATATCTTAGATTTATCGTTGTTTCGGGTGTTAACTTACTCATTTTCTTTTATATGTTTTGTTACGTAAGTCGTGTTTTTCATGGATAGGTTGTATCTTATTCATATCCAGAATGATATCATGTCCTTAAACATTATTTTTAAATCATCAAATGATAATTATACTTTAATGGATACGACAGAGAATGAATCTCATCGCGTTCGTTGAGACGGTAGTCCGTACGTACGCACGAGCGACAATATCATTATTTTGATATTAAAATAATATATAATTGGATGTTATATCATATATAAAGAATCATTATCATGTTATATTTATTATTTACATGAATTACATATCATTATTATACCCATCTAAATAATAATATATTGAATAACAATTACACCACGACGCGGAGACGGTAAGCCGTACGTACGCACGTATGGTGACATGTCATTCAAATGATGGGTAGAATACTGAATATGGTTGTTACATATTTATAATAACATCACAGTATATAGAATATACTGGAGTTATTATTTTATAATTGAAATAATAAACAAATAGGGAGTGGAAGAAGAAAGAAACTTGAAAGAGGGTGATGAAAATGTTACCTCTTCTTCGGGTTCTTCCTTTTGATTTGATCAAAAGGACTCCATATGATGGCTTTCTGACTAAAGTAAAACTTCTATGATGAAGGGAGAGAAGTTGTAAGAGTATTTGGGAAGAGGTTGGCCGAACCAAAAGTCTTGAAAGTGTGAATAAGGTGGTAGAGGTGGGGGCCATTTATAATAGGAGAGGAGGGGCTCTTTTGGAAAGATTGAAATGTTACATTATTATACAATTCTTTTAGGATTATAAAGGTCCCACAATTATATAATTCGTGTCTAAGGTGACAAGGGTTCGAAATCTACCCATCCAATAGTCTTTGGACAAGTTTTAGCCTTGGAATTTCCATTATCGTTTCATTTTATTAAAATCGTTAAATAATGAGGTCATCGCTGCATCATAATTATGTCATACATAATTTAAATTATTTAATGTCTAAAAATTATAAAAAAATACTATGATATAGGAAATCTTTTTATCTTTCTAATGAATATTTATAGTCAAAATTTTGACTTGTGTAACCCCACTTAAAAACTGTTTTAGTAAAACAACTCATGTTTGTGTCAATTTAATTTTAACATTAAATAAATATATATTAATGTCATTTTCCAACCAAAGTGGCTCCATGGGGTCCCCAAGTTTACCCATGGGTTTTCTTGGTCGTCCATGACTCATCCAATAGGAGTAGGACAAGTGTCAAGCTCATCTCATATTATTAAAACATTATTTTTACCTTAAACTACACTAATTACCTCTAATCGCGATTAAGAACATAAAAGTTACTATTCACCAAAAAATTATTTTAATCTCATTGAACAACATTTTACTTCTTAATTACAACCATGTATGTCAGATTTTTGAAAATCAAATCACAAAAGTGGTAATATTTCATTTTAACGAAAAATCAGTTTTTAACAACCACTTAGTTGTTTCACTATTCATCAAAAATTGAAGTTTTTCAGAATAAGGCCAAAATTTCACCCTAAGCTATAATTGATATTCCGAATCCAAAAATGAAGTCCATTTTGATAAATAAAATTTATAAAATTTCAAAAAGTAGGTATTAATATTCACAATGGCTAGTTTAATTAGTTGTGGTGTGTGTTAGAGCTCGAGGTTGCATACAACACACCCTATTGCATTATTCGAAGGGAAACGTACCGTGGAAGCTTGGGGTGTTACAGGTGAGGCATATTTACTGGGACCACATCTCGTGTATGAGACTATTGAGCAGGTCCAGTTGATTCAGAAGCGGATAGATACTACACAACCTCGTCAGAAATCTTATGGTGATTGTCGTAGACGACCCTTGGAGTTCGTGGTTGGGGATCAGGTTTTCTTGCGTGTTTCACTGAGGTTGGGACACAGACGGGTCAGGAGAAAGGGTAAACATTCACCAAGGTATGTGGGGCCATTTTCGATTATGGAGAGAGTTGCTCCAGTAGCCTATTGGTTCTAGTTTCCATAGAGGTACCGATCCATGCACGATGTCTCCCATGTATCTCAGTTGCACCACTGTCATTCAGACACGTCTCATGTCTTTCATCTTGAGAAGGCTGAGCTTCAGTTTCATGCATCCTTTGAGGAGAATCAGATTCGTATCATTGATAGGGGAAAGAAGGTTCTCTGAGGTCGGTCAGTTTCTCTCATATGGGTGCTATGGCAGCATGGCTGAGTACAGGACGAAACCTGGGAAAGGGAGACCAATGTATGTGCTCAGTGGATGGAGTTGTTCACGGCTTTATCTTCACCACCCTTGGAAGGGAAATTTGGGGATGAATTTATTTAAGGGGGGAAGTTTGTAAGAAACCAGTTCTTAATTTTGAGGTACATGTTCTTCTTTTCTCTTTTCCTTATGTGTTTTTCAGAAAATAAGAAAAATGGGTGAAAAATCCCAAATTTTGGAAGTACACTCTGTGTACTTTTCCACACGCCATGTAATTTTTCCCGTGTGGAATGAGTACACAGGGCGTGTGGCCATGTCGGCAATAAAGGGTTTAGAACCGACTACCCGCCGTGTAGTGGTCCTTTACACGCTGTGTAGTCAGTCGGCAGGCGAATAGCATGCCGATGGCTAGCTGTGCGACAGAACACGCCGTGTACCCATGAGGACATGCCGTGTAGTCATTTAGAAAGGTGAACAGTGACGTGATAGCGGGAATCCACCAGAGGAACAGTTAAAAAATGGGAATTAGACGTCGTGTACTTGGAAATACACACCATGTACTTTGCTTTTTTCGCTTAAAATGGGCAGTAACCTCCCCTATTCACAGGGAAGGTTTAGAACGGGAAGAAGGAACGGGAGAGGGAGGCCAGAGCTTTGGAGATCTGTCGGGCGCACGTCGGGAATCTGTTTTCTGCACTGTTGATCTCCCTAGAACCGCACAGGTGTGTTATCCCTTCTCCTAGAGTAGTTCTTACCAATTCTTTCCCGTATGGAAGTTATTTGTGTTTAAGAGAATTTTATTTCACATCCAATCTACCTCGTCTAGGACGATTCGTGGAACGTCGCTCGAGTATACTGAACAGGGGAATTTAAGGTAGGTGGCTTGGTGTTTATTTTTCAACTGTCATGTGTTTTTGTTTGTTTTGGAGCTAAGATCCCATATTTGGGGTGTCTTTTGGCTGAGGCTCTGGCTATTTTTAATACCTAGAATTGTATATGTGATTAAATAAAGTTTTAAAACTATTGTTTGGGATCAGTTCTTGGATCCATGACCACCCCGGGGGTGCGTTCCTCTGTTTATCCATTTGGCCGGGATACCCGAGGGTATGCCACATTTATATTATGCATTACTTTTTCCTTGAGAAGAATTGAATGTGAATTTTTATTTACATGTGGTGAATGGCCCAGTTACTTGCGCCCGAGGGCAGTGTTTTACTTAGCCCATGGGCGTTGTTTTGCTTAGCCCGAGGGAAATTTTTATCTTAGCCTGCGGGAAAATTCTTCCGTGCCTGTGGGAAATAGACTCTGTGCTTGAGGGCGACACTACGTACGACTAAGGGAAAAATCTGTTCTGCCTGTGGGAAAGTACCTGCGGGTTACATTCCTGATTACCTGAGGGTAGGGGTTGAGTGTCTGTGGACACTGACTGTTTACTTAAAAATTCACTGTGGCGTTTTCTTATATGAAATGGATTAAAAGAATAATAAAATGGAAATATAACTAGAAAGTCAGTTACTTTTATGTACTGCTTAGTTTATTTCATTTTACTACTGCACACAGTTGGTGCATATTTTCACATAGTTGGGAACAAGCCTTTGGTGGGTGCCTACGAGGATTTATTTCTCACACCATGTTTGGTTCATTCTTTTCGGCCCTAACAGATTACGTTTCTGCAGGTGTAGATAAGGGAAGGGGTCCTTATATAGGTACTTGATTGCTAATGAGGATTATGGGAGCATGAGACTGGGCTTAGGCTCGCGATGCTACAGGCTATTTTGTTTTGCTTTGTTGTACTCTGCAGTTGTATTATATTGATTGTGTAACATGTTTTGGCTGTTTTCATAGAATTGAGGCATGTTGCATTGTTATTTATATACAGGTTGGTTATATCTACTGCCGTTGTTTATTTCTGTTATGTATTGTTATTCTCTTTAGCAGTTGTTGTATGTTTATTTTATATTCCGCTGCGCTACACTTTGACAAATGAGGGCATAGTTTCTCCACTATCAAAACTAGGCCCTCGCTGCTAGTCGGCATCCTCTGGCATTTGGGGAAATGTGCATGAGGTCATATGGTGAACCAGGTTCGTGGCACTCGTTGAGTGGCACCCGGGCCCGCGATGTTACATACATATCATTTTGGTAACATGGGACATCATTATTCGTATCAATATTACAAATGGAAAAAATAATATGGCCAATATCCATCTCTAGAGTACCCAAAAAATTAGATGTCTATGATGGACACACCAATCCTTGGTTTATCATGGAACCACCCAACCTTGGTATATCATGTAACCACTAGTCCTTGATAAATAACACAACCAACCAACCATGGTTTATAATGGAACCAACAGTTCTTGGTTTACCATAGAACCACCCATAACCATAAACAACTCCCATGAAACTTAACAATATCAAAAATCATGCAATCATGCATTTTCATCATTAAACTAATTAGAAATTATTTTAATCTCATACAAAAAACTATTTTTATATCAAAATAACCATTTTATTTAAAAATACATTTTCAATATCAAAATACCATTTTATTTTAAAATACATTTTATGTACCAAAATACTCAAAAAAGTAAAAAGGGTTTTTCATTGAATAGATTATAAAACATTTAAATGAATCCCAAATAAAAATAATTTTTTTGGCGGTGGAAATTTTTTTTGTCTCTGTACTCGTTAAAATAAAAAATCCCTTTTGTAATTGGGAAGTAAAATCAATCCTTAAATAATAAGATTTATTCATAAAAAATTTCTTGAATGACATAAAATTTATGTAATAAAACTCTGATGTTCATATAATTTCACTCATAATATAATTTTAAAAACAAGCACATGAATGGGAAAGTGAGTTCGATCTAAAATAGTAATATATAATTTTTTTGTAATAAATTTTCCTTACCACATTGGAACTTTTTGAATTGTAATAACCATAAAATATAAATTAAAAATAATTAAATATATTAAATGAGAGATATTAATGATATAAAATTTCAATGGGGTAGAATATAAACACCATAAAATAATACAGGTTCCTAATATCAACATCTTCTTCAATGAAGGGAAATTGAGATGATGCATCTTTCCCCGAGTTCTATTTACCACATATGTTATTAATCTTATTGAATTAATAAATAATGTTATTTAGCTATTTTTAAAATAATTTTTTTTAACATAAATGATTGTTTTTATTTCACTTATCACCATGTCAAACAAAATTATTTCAGTAGTTATGTTTCCTTCAGAGGTTTTGATGTTATTTTTCTTATGTTTCAAATATTAATTAGGTTAGATTACTATACTAAAAGGGGTTATTATTTCAACATATCAATATTAATAATAAATTTAAAATTATATCATTAATACATAAATTATTCTTTTTAAAATCTATCATTATTTTTGGTTTTTAAAAATGACCAATCATTAGATTATGGAGATAGTATGTCGTATGTACGCATGAGTGACACTTCCATTTATCAATGATAATTTTGGAAAGAAGGTATGTATTATTTCATACATATAGAATGATAATAATATCAATAATAAAATATTGTTTTCTTAAATATTTTTATACATATAATTAATATTATTTAGTGATGAAAAAATATTCACATTCCTTCTTGGAGGTAGTAGTCCACACATACACTTGAACTACATTATTATTTTTATCTATAATAAATAATATAAAATATAAAATTTTGATAGAAATTAATATTTCATAAATATAAAAAAAATCATTCATATCAAATATATTCAATAATTTTATCTTTACTTAATTCCGTGTAGAACATTAGTGAAAAATGATTCACATCTCTTTGCGAGATGGTAGTCCTTTGTACACAGGATCGATATTATCATATTCACCGCAGAGTGGAAATTGAGACGGAAAATGTGATATAATAACTCTATATTTATAAATACATTAAAATATCACATATTTATTTTATATACATCAATATAACTATCCTTGGGATGAGACCATGGAAAATAAATGACATTGGTTTATGAGGTGGTAGTCCATCGTACACAAGAATGACGATTTAATATCCCATTTAATGGTAGTGGTTATTTATTTAGGTCATTAATATAATATAATAAAATATAATTATATGGTAGATACTGATTTTTTTATCAAATAATATTTTAATCATGTTTAGAAAGAAATAAAATAAAAAGCATGGTTAAACATGATACCTCTTCCTCATACAACCTCTTTATGTTAGCATAAAAAGTCATCATAGGTTGGATTTATGATAAAATAAATTTATATAGGTCATGTTTAGGAAAGTAAATATGTTAATTTATATGATAATGTCTGACAAAAATGAATTTAAATTTGTAATGTAGAGACGATATGGGGTGGACTTTTATAAGTAAGATGACTGGGGAACTTTTAATTTATAAAAAGGGAATTGTGTACCCATATTATTCACATCAAAATTGTCTCAAAAATTTATAATTAATGAGAATTAGATATTAAAATGTATAAATATTATGGTAAAACATATTTTAGAAATGATTTATTATAATATTTTCCCTTATTTATTTATTTTAACCCACGGTATCATCATTTTCACCTTAACCTCTATAATATATTTTTTTCCTATTTTCCCAATTCATTATAGAAAAATTATTTTTAACTTTTTGAATAATTTAGATTACGAATATTATAAATATGGAATCCATTTTACCAAATTCTATTCATAGATATGTAAGAATTTAATTTATAATTAAACCTACAGTCCAGAAAAAATTGTTTTTTTTGAGAAGTGTATTTTGTAGAAAAAAAATTAATTTACATTAAATATATTACAAATAATAATCATTATAAAATATAAATTCATTTTTATAGATATATAGAAAACAAATTATTGAGAATATTTCTCATTATTTTATATATTAGTTAATTAAAATGGATAAACAACAGGCACATTAGAACACCTTTAAGAAAAACCTATATTTAAACCCAAAATTAACTTATAGTAAAATATAATATGTTGTTGATAAAAAAGAAATAAAACTTGTTAAATATAAATAAACAGTAATTATTATAATTTATATTATATTCAATACATAATGGTTTTTTTAAATGACATTAGTAAATAAAAAGAAATTACTTTTTTTTCTTCTTCAAAAAACCAAAATTTTTCATATTTCAAAGAATAATTAAAAGTTTAGGAAAAATTCATTAATATCAATCGATGATAATTTTTATATACAGATTTCAAAAATTAAATTCATTTTCTATAATTAAAATTATAAAATATATACATTAAACCTTCAAATAAACAACTTATTAGAATAGTTCAGTTAAAGATATTAACTTTTTGATAAAACAAGAATTATAGTTTTTATATTGAATATAACTATGTACATCATGAAAATTATTTAGTCATCATTAACTAGGTTTTCACATTATTCCACATTTAAAAAAATTTACCATATAATATTTATTCAATTTTTAAAAAAATTGGGCTCTCCTTCCCTAATAGCATTTAAGGATTCCAATAGTGGTTTTTCATATATATATATATGAAATTTACATGAAACCTCAACCTAGTAAAAAACCATATATCATAAAAATTATATCTAAATTAAATAATTTTAAAAGGTTATTACACAAATGAAGTATTCTCTTCCAACTGAAAAACTTCATGGATCAAACCACAAGATGAATCTGGAATATATTTTCTTTACTTGAAGACATGAAAAAAATTGGTTACCTGGGATAAAAACAGTGGAAAATCCACTAATTAGAAAACTAATCAAAATTTCCCCTAGATTTAATATGGTCCAATGATCTATGTACTTATGTTTTGTTTTTTAAAAATACACATAATAATTTTCTACATAGATACTTTAATAAGAATATGATCACCTACCTTGAAACAAATATCTTTCCTTCAGTTATCTGCATAAACTTTCTTCCATTATTGAGTGATACTCTTATATTTTTGAAAAAACCTCACAATATTGACCATTTAGTTAACAAAATATATTTTCATAAACTACTATTTCATTTATCATCCCAACAACATTTATTTTACGTTGATTTTTATATAATGCCTCAAAATGTGTTATCTCTATACTGGAATGAAAACTATTTTCAAAATAAAACTCAATAAAATAATGATCATGATCCCAAATTCATATTGAACCCATTAAACAAAACCAAGAACATCTACATCATTTGAATTTTCCACATATAATGAACATCTGCTTGAGGATAAAAATATGTAATGAAATTTATTTTACAATCCAATTACTTCAAATGGATTTTCCAAAAATTTAGATGTGAATATGGGATCTTTTTAAGAA
This sequence comes from Viscum album, assembly GCA_963277665.1. NCBI lineage: Eukaryota > Viridiplantae > Streptophyta > Magnoliopsida > Santalales > Viscaceae > Viscum > Viscum album. The sequence goes on from OY728142.1 coordinate 287,674,639, forward strand.
AAAATAGAGATATTTAATCAATTTATCCTAAATATATTCATTATCTACAATCAAGAATGGTTATATAATGACATAGTATCTCATATGGGATGAAAACCTGATGATTCATTTAATCATTCAATAATAACCCAAATTGTAATATTACCTCATGAAGAATTTAGTAATCCCACCTCATAATCTATTTATATACTTTCCCATTTCCTACCTGATACTAGAGAAGTTTGAAGAAATAATTTCTGTAATTGTTATTATTTAGTAATCTATTAAAAATTAAAACACATCATGGTAAAATTAGAAATATTCCTCTTCATACCATCCCTCCAGTAATATTCCTGATTGTTCTAGGCCTCTTAGTAATTCTTAGATGAATGAAAATGGATAACTATTAGATACAATAATAAAATATTTCATTAATTAAGAATCAAAAGGCACAAGTAATTTTTTTCCATACTGTAAAAAACCTTCTTCATCAGTAATAAAATCAGGGGACTTACCGTAGTCAATAGATTCTAACTTTCCCTTGAAAGTGTGATCCTTTTTATTAGCTTCATTAATTAATCCTAAAAAGGTTGACTACATTTAAACTGAAAACAATGTAGATGATATCCCTACATGTATAAATTTTAAAAAATAATTCCATAATCAATAACCAAAAGGTTTTGTTCCATACATAACTTGGTTAATGTAGTATTTTTTCAGACTCAAAGCATTAAATAAATTTTTTTCACTTTCATAGAAGTTAATGAATTATGAAAAAAATAATCCTTGTTGAGATCAATCAATTTTCTCAATCTTATTTCTATTATATTATAGTTAATAGTTACTTAAAACATTTTTTATCAGTATATATTTATCTCTTCACTCTATAGAAATGATTCCTCTATATTTTTAATGAAAAAATGACATAAAATTCCATATCATGTGTACAGTAATTTAACTTGTGAGGTTTCAAATGACATGAATCATAGGAAGTTACCTAATCATCTTACATTAGGACATAATCATGTACTTTCAATGAAGAATAACTATAGAAGATAAATTCGCCATTTTTGGAAGATAAGAAAAAATGGATCATTCACTACTATTATTTTACTATCCTAAAAACATCAAGACACACAATTTTCTAAATGAATCTAATTGAATATTAGTTAACTATGCCAATGGACTAGGCAACCGAGAAAAATTTTCAACATGCAACAAGTAGAAACAAACTAATAAAAAAAATGTAAACATATATGCTAATTTTTGGGCTTATCCATTCTTTAAAAAAATTATACTGTTCAACAGTAATTCCATATTTAAAAATTATATGACCGTGGAAAGAAATCTATTGCAACCAAAATAAACACATACTAAATTATTTGTACAATTTCTTTTCATTTATGGGTTTCAAAAATATCCTTATTTTTAATTCATGATCCTATTGACTCTTATAATATATCAAAATTTAATTAATAAACATAACCATAATGAAAAAAAGGAATTAATGGAAAAATATATTCATAATTTCCATAAATATAGAAAGAATATTAGAAAACACAAAGTAAATAACTATATACTCGTAATGCATGTATATAGTCTGAAATTCAACCTTTTTTATATCATCATCCTTCATATTCAACTGATTATACCCCAACCTAAGATCATCCATCGAAAAATACTATGGTCCCTAGAGAGGACCAAACAAATCATTTATATGAGGCAATTTATATTTTTTCTTAATAATGAGGTTAGCCAAAGGTCTATAGTCAAGGAAATGCATCATTGAACTGTATTTATTTTTTAAAAGAAAAAACATGATCACCCCATATAGAAGTGTTAAGTCAAATAAATGCATTATCTATCCACACCAATAATTTCATTTTCATATTTAATATATCTACTTGATCCATCATTAAAGGGTTGTGAAATAAGCTTATCATCAGGTGCAAAGTAAATTATAATCCAAACGTCCTTATTTGGAACAAATCTATGTAAATCATCCATAAATACGTCCATATATTTATTTACTACTATAACATTACAAATTTTATCAATTTAATTAATTTCAATAATATTTTCTTAGTAACATTCGCTGCCATTTTTAATGAATTTAGTAGTATCTTGGTATGTAATTAAAGAAATGATAACATTTAACATAGAATTCATAGATATAAAATCTATAGTTTATTGATAATTAAAAAAATAATCCATTACAAGGATGGTATCAATGTATACTATGGTATGTTCATTAAGTTATGTTGGAAACATAGTCTCACTAATGAAAGTATAAATTTTCCAATAACTCTTTGTTTCATTAAAACTTTCACATGGAGTCTTTCACAAAAGTTATTTCTCACATACATGAGGAAATATTACAATGTTACAAGGAAATTTATCAGAGATAATAGAATGAAATTATCTAGAGTCAAATAGGGTATTATGAAAATTTTAATAAACAATTAACAAACCTGCCACTACATTACTTGATTGACCATCATCAACCAAATTAGTATAAAATGATTTTCTTACATCTTTCTGATTTCAATCTTGATGAATCCCCTATTGAGTGACTAACATTGGACACACATTATAATAATTTTCTAATTATTTACAATTATATAATCATAAAATTTGATTTTAATTAATATTTTTCTCATTTTTCATTACAATCATGAGCCATATGTCCAAAAATACCACAATTAAAAGAACTTCCCAGACATTATACAACATTCCCTAAGATACATTATACCATACTACTCACAATATAATAATATTTTCTTTTTATAACCGTATTTATTTGATGGATTCTTCCCCATTTCCTTCTATATAGACCTTTTTATAATCTAGTCATCCGAAGGCCCATAATTGTCGACAAAATCCATAATCAAATTACCAGTACAATGATCAACATTCCCATATCATTTAAATTCCCCTGAAAGAAAATTTTATTTATAAACATGGTTTTAAACCTATGTAATGTCTATTAATCATACTATCAATTTCATGAATAAGATATGGTATGTACATGCCCAGTGTTTTAAAATTTTCTTCATACATATCCATAGAATATTTATCTTTTTCAATAAATTATTGGAATTATTTTTCATAAATATTAAAAAAAACTCATTGAAAAATTTATCAAGGAAATGATCCTTAAATATTTTCCCTTAGATTGTATCAAGATAGTATTTCTATCTACTTTTTTAAAAAGATACCACAATCAATCTTCTTAAACATAATAATGATATATATAAAGATTTGTATTTTTTCTTTTCAAATAACCCATTACTTCAAATATCTTATCCAAATCATTTATATGTTCTTAAACTACTAAAGTGTCAGATGATCCACTGAATGATGGAGGTTGATTCCCCATGAAATTATATACTACAGAAATGTTCCTTTATGGTATATTAGTTTCCTCTCAAGCACGGGTACTACTAGAATTTATAGCATGTGGAAACATAGAAATCTCTATAATAATCTATTGTACTCTATTTTCATCCATATTGTGATGCTAATTTGGAATGATATTTATCTCTTAATGCCTACCTACTAAAACATCCATGGTTTCTCTATGGAATGCCATTCTAAAAAAACATAGTATATATAAAGAAACATGGTAATATTTAAATTCTATATCATTTTAATATAACTATAAAGTAAAATCATTCAATAGTATGCTTCTAATGTTATCCTGAACTCTAATGTTATCAAAATAATCCTCTGAATCCAATTTTTAGGATCCATTGTTAAATATTACATAATGTTGCGTTTTATGTAACTAATTTATTTAATTTAATTTTAGGTTCTATGATGGATTTGAGTTTTAGTGAATAATGACATAACTCAAACATTATTAACTATATATAATAATTTTGAAATTATTATTATTATTACTTTTTTCAATTATATGAAAAACTTAAAATAAAACATTATTTCATTTCATTAAAATATTCAAAACATTCAACATGACCTCTTCCTTTCCCATAACTATCTATATTCCCTAGAAAAAAATTTAAATCATTGAATGATAATAAAAATATCAGTATTGGACATTAATTGAAGAAGATCATTTTTATAATGAAAAAAATGAAAAACCATGAAATTATTATGTGTCACCCTATTACCATTATATTAGGTATGTTAAAAAAGATTTTATGTTTTTAATTTTTTGTATATAGAGTATAAAATGAAAGGAAATTTGTGGTTACTAATAATAGTGAATTTATGGTTTTTGAATTTTTCATGAATTCTAGTAGTTTTTTCAAACTTCTTGAGATTTACACATTGTGAAATAGTGTTACACGACATTTAATAATCATCTTGTTGATGTCATGAATGTAGTGTTTCACGTTAATGGTCAGCTATCTTGTATAGTTTAAACACCATGTAAATATTAAAAATCATATTTTAACAAAACGATATTCCTTTTTTGGTATATATGGCATCTGAGAATTTATATGATGTGTACTAGGGTTACAAGCTATATATGTATGAGGGTATGTAATTGTGTTTTTTTTCTCAGATAATTTTTAATTTCATCATACTTTCATCTTCTCTCAATCAATCTGAAGATATTACAATGAAATTTTTGTGACATCCAATACCTTCAGATAACCTTTGTGGTGATTGATCATCGTGTTAGTTTCATTGAATCTCTATATGTATGTGGCCTCCCCATATTTTCTATTTCTCTATATTATCCTCATTATAATTTAATATATCATATTAGAATTGATATATCTAAAATCTATGGTGTCAAATATTTATTATAGGTTGATTTGAAAGATATTTTGTGCCATCATTATTTATTCAGAAATCTCATTGTGGGCATTGTGATTAAATGTGAAAGGATTGTGGTTCCATTTTATATTTCTTGATTGACAAAACATTAAATTTCATAGGTTAGAAATTGATATCAATTTATTTATGGAAAATAATTTATATGAAATGGAATTTATTTTTTGGAAAATTAACCCAATTCTAATGGAATTATATTTTATGTTGTAATTTTAAATGGATGGAATTTTTAAACAGATTTAGGAATTGTTTTTTGGAAAATAGATTTAATTTATTTGATAAAAATATATAATTTTTTAAGAATTGAAAGGTCATGAAATTATTAAAAACCTATATTTTCTTTTGAATGTGAACTAGAATTATGAAAAAGGAAAATTGAGAGATTTTGAAATATTATGAAATGAAATGGCTTACCTATGTTCAATTGATTAATTGCGATCATGCAAGCCTTGGTAGTTAGTGGTTTATTTTGGATAGACACAGTATTATGGAAATTCAATATAAATTGATTGAAATTTTAAAACTAAAAAAAACCTATTTCAATATATCTTATATGTAATGGAATAATGATAGGTTATATTCATCATTAACCCAAGGGACGTTTGTACGCATACTTACAATGACCCCTGATATGAGATGTGTGAGAATCCCATGGCTAGTAAGAATCATAACATGGGGTAAATGACCATGGTTATTACTATATCCCTTTTTATTATAAATTTCATTGATTAAAAAACTATTTATCTCAGTATTAGTGATTTATATAAATATATTAAGTTAAAATGATAATTTAATCCATGTTGAAAATATTTTCCATCAATTTGAAATGATTCATGTTTTAATTTTTTTAAAAAATTTACTTCAATGCCTATAATGATTAAAATTGAAATCAGGATTTCTTTTATTGCATTAGAATATTATTATAGAATACCTAGTCATAGACTAATGTAATTTTTATCTCACAACCAACCATTTCCATTTGGAATTTGTTTATTTTATCTGAACATGCCCAGTTAAAGGGAAAGTGATTCTTAGAGGAGGTGGATGTTCTTAATACCTATGATATGGGAGTGATTTGTCTTGTGAGATATTGATTTTTACTCATTTTACTTATGGAACATTGATTATGTAATATTTGTGTTTTTGATATTACTATTTGGTTTCTTGAATTGTATCCTTTTTTTATTTTTTGAGCATACATATATGAATATGTTTTTTCCACTGTGTGAAAAAAATTCATTACCAATTTAATATTGTTTGATTAATGGTTATATTCACTAACCCACTAGGATATGGAATTCCCGTCAGTTTATGTCAATGTTATATTGGGTATCAATGTACCAGGGTATCTAGGAGGGTACATGACAAAGTTCTATCAGGGGTTTATGTTAATCATCTCTCCTCAAATTTAGTATGCAGTTGAGAAATATTACTAGGATATAATTGGTATTTACAAGTTAGTGTGTGGTTAGATATTATCATTATCAAACTTGAGAAACCATGGGTGGTTTGGAAAATGAATATTGAGCATTGGATGAAGTATTTTCTCTAATTTTTATTTGGACAAGTTGAAATCAAATTTTTTATCTTTCTAATGTGATTAATTTTTCTTGTTTCTATTATTTGAGTGTTGATATATGTAATTTTCCAAAGTATTAATTTATTTTGATTTTTTATAGAATAATGAATCTGATAAGACATGTTAATAGGATTTGTGAGGAATCTTTCAGTGGACCAGAGTGAGAAAATTCCCCCACAGAAAATAATTTAGATGATGTTGTTGTGCATTTTTTCCACGCTTTGGGACATGAACATACACCTACGACATATAAGGATCCATTTGAGGAATATCACAAATAATAATCCCATAATAATTCTTCATAGTTACTTTATCAGAAACCATTTATATTCTAATGTTCAAATTATCCTAAAGAGGCTTCAGATTGGTTGACAAAAATTAAACATCTGTTTTGTTTCTTGAAAAATCTTTATGTTCTTTATGTAATGTGTTATACCTTTGATATGAAGTTTAATAGAATGAGATAGAGGATTATATGGTTTATGGAAATAAGCATGAGGGTTTAGAGTGAATGGATGTAAATGATATACTCACTAACTTGTTCTATCCACAATCAATGTTTCTAGACACAGATGTGATTTTTTCAAACTCGATTACGCTGATAGAGCCATAAAAGTCTTTTAAAATGGATTCACTAATATTTATAATTTTTAATGTGATATTTTATCAAATTTAAATATAAAGTCTCGATGGTTTGGGTTGGTACTTATATTTTATACTCATTCTTACATTTCTATAAAATTTTACTTCTTATGATGACATGCTAAAAAGGGATTTGATGGTTGAACAAGATCTTGCTAGTAAGTCAGGGTTGACATGAGTTCTATTTTCATCCAGTGGAAGTAATGTGAATTACAATAAAGGGGAGATAATTTGTGATGATTCCCATGGTATATCTCGATATTAGGGTTTTATAGACCTCATGCAGTGCCTGGATGAGGCCCTTTGTATTTCTACCAGTGTTGAAGACCTAGGAACTTGAAATATGATTTCACTAAGGCAAAAAAAATATGTGGCTCATGTGGAAATTTGGGAAACCTGAGATAATTTTATTATATATTCTCTTCTCTAAAATTTTCATGGTGTGATCATAAAAAAATTACTGTTGTTAAATTAGATGCTTCATGAAATTAGGGGTTTCAACTACACTAATATCGAATGAAGGTTCGTCAAAAAGTGGTATTGTCTCTTGAAGACTAAAAAACTAGATCCAAAAATAATTAGATGTATCATAACTATATATTAATAATTAGTGAATACTATAATTCATATTTTTGTATCTCAATTTTTCATTTTGACTCTTAATGTGAATCCATTAAATATTCAAATGAATATTTTATCTTATGTGATAAATATTACCACACCCCTAATAATGAAGAGAGAGAAGGGATTTTTTTTGTTTTACTTGGGTTTTCTATAATCTTATAGTGAGATTAATGGGGGATTTATGCTTCTCAAATTGAAAACACATTATTTCATATTCAGGATGGATTTGATCATTTTTAGAAAATTCCAAATTGACTGTCATATTCATTCGGTCTCCATTACTGTAGTTGATAGGGATTGAAATTTCTTTCAGGTAGATTGGTCCCCATGATTGGGTAGAGAAATAAATTATTATCCAATTATGTATAAGTAATATCATAATTTTTTGATCTAGAGTGGTAATCCTTGAACATTAATCTCCCTATAGGTGTCATCGACTTTGTAGATATTTTTATTTCTAAAATCTCTTGCATTCCATAGGTAAGTGTTTAATAGTTTTCGGTTGATTTATTACCTCGATCACAACTAGTATATATTCTTGAGTACCACATTGAACTACATTAAATGAAAAAGTTGAATAATTATTTGAATGATCTATTAGATAATGTTTTAATATGTCTAGGTGTGTCACCTTGAGTAGGGCATGTCCCCTTTTCTAGGAACGATGATGGTAAAATTGAACTATTTGTTGACGATAGGATGATAAATCAATTCATGGAAACGAAGAAGAATCAGTTTTAGGGGATTTAGGATTTTGTTTACCAGTTCAATGGGTGGAAGTGGTTTTCAAAGATAGTTCATCGATCCGGTTATCACCAGTTGAGAATAAAAGAATATTACATTAAAAATATTACATTTTGATGAAGATATGACCATTAAGAGTACCTTGTTATGGCATCTGGTATAACTAGTTATCCTTTACACAATTTTTATTTGATGAAAATTATTTTCCATGACTATTTTAATACATTCATTATAGTCTTCATGGATGCCATCCTGGTTTACTCTACATCTGAGGAGTATCATGTGCTTCATTTGGGGGAAATTCAAGAAATGATCAAAAATAACCAACATTATTCCAATAAATCAATATGTAATTTATTGATTCATAGAGTTATTCTATTGGAAAAAATGGTGTCAAAATAAGATATTTTAGTTGACCATGAGAAGGTTAAAGCTATTATGAAATGGGAGTGTCTATGTAATGTTTTTGGGATTCTAAGCTTCTTGGGTTTAGCTATAGATAATCACTAGTTTGTAATATATTTATCAAAATTATTTTTCTTAATGGATGATCTTACTTATAAGAGAGTGGTGTTTTCATTAGATGAGAAATTTCAATTTTATTTTTTATGTGTTGAAACTCCTTTTGACTTTTGTGATAATGTTTACTATTCTAGATGTAATGCATGGATATGTGACCATCTGTGATATATCTGGTTCAAGTTTGGGTTGAATTCTTATGTATTATGATCATTTTGATACATACAGTTCTCAAATCATTAGGCTACAATAGAATAATTATCCAAACTATGACCATGTTCTCAATGTTGTGATATATGCACTTATGAGTTGGTAGCATTGCCTTTTTGGAGAAAGGATAACAGTGTATTCCGACCACATGTGAAAAAACTATAACTTCTGTAATAATTATTTGAATATCTAACATAGGAATTGGGAAATGTACCTTCATTATTTTTATTTCTATTTTCATATACCTCGTGGAAAGGCCGTCACAGATAATATGATTAGGAAACTTCTGAATTAGGTTATGAAAGATTATCATAAGAGTGGACCTTGATGGACCTTTTTTCACATATAGATATTGGAGTATGGGAAACACAGGATGAGGATTTTCTAACCAGTTCCCACATAAACTATACTCTTCTCAAGATTTTTCTTCAAGATAAGTATCTTGACGATGAATTTCATTATATTTAGATCTCAATTTATAGTGGGGATACCATTTTTGAGTGGCCATTCTCCACAGAGGGAGTGTAATGGTTTTATAAAAGGTTTGATGAGTTTTTATATGAGATAATACTTGTGATGGGGTATTCAAATAATTTCCAATTCATAGCGGACCAAATAACCACACAGCTGTTTTATGACTTGCGATGATGATTTGGGTGACTGGGTATGAGACAACACTTCATTGAATTTTTTTTCCAGGTATATATTTTCAAATTTGTCATGAATGAGAATCAGATAACATTGGGATTATATCATCCACATTCAGTGTTAACATGGATGTTAATTATTGGGTTTCCATTTACCTAGAAAAAGATGAATACAATATGGGTTGGGATTAATAGGATGGTAAAATCATGTACATTATTACCACTTTTGATGCAACGAATGTTGTGGATCTTGAGAATCACTATGTGGGAGAGATAGTATTTTTTTATAGTGTTCTATCTACTATAGTCTCTAATTGAGATCCTTATTTTACTTATTTCTTTTGTAGTGGCCTTCAAAAGGCACTAGAATCTCAGGTTCATTTGAGTGCCACATACCATCAGCAGATGGATGGACAGATGGATAGGCCCATATAGATTATTGAGTATATGCTTTTGTGCCTACGTCCTCAATTTTGGTTGAGCATGAATGGACATTGGGGATGGATAAGTTTTCATATAAAAATAGTTTCTTTTCCATGTTTATGGAATAGATCCAGTATAAATATAATTTTTATCTTCATCATATACCAATGAAATTTTATGTTGGTTAATATGTGTTCCTATATGTCTCCCTCCGTTGGGGTAATTGATGGATTGGAAGAAAATGTAATCTTCTCTTAATTTTGTGGAATTTTTTGAGGTTGTTGAGATGGTGGAAAATGTGTTATACCATTCATCACATTCACCATATATGACATCAAAACAAAATATTTTCAATGAACCATTTATATGAATGTATCTTTATGATTCATATAATGTTTTGAGCTTGAGTGATCTTGATTTTGAGCCTGATTTATTTGCGACAGAGAATCAAGTGAGGTTAATTGATTCTGAGTCATAAAAAATTCATGGTAGGAAGGTGGCTTTGGTCTCTATACTATGAAATCATGGTTATTATTCTAATGTGATATGGGATCATGATGCACTAACGAAAGAAAAATGGACTCACCATTTTTAAATTCTATATTCATAATTTGATTTCTGGGGATATATGTTTTTTATGATGGGGAGGATATAACTCCTACTTAAATTTAAATCTGATATGTTATGAAACCTCGTCTTGGTTTTCCTTATTTTTTGGTTGAGTAAGGCAAATATTAAGTTGGGAAGATGTATGTAATGGTGAAGTCATGGATTTCGTGGAACTTTCAGAAACTCCATTACTCTGTCCAATATATTGTGGATTGACACACTCTGTAATGGTGTTACACAATGTATAATCATCTCTTACTGGATTAAATTAAATAGGTATTCAACATGAAAGGTAATAATATTTTTCCAATTAACATGCCATTTAAATATTAAAAATACAATTTTAATATAAGGAAACACATTTTTCGGTGAATATTGAATACTGTAATTAACACAACATGAATTGGGGTTACAAACCATGTAAGTATGAGGGATGGGTATTTAATTCTTATGGTCGGAATATTTTTCATTCCATCTAACTTTAATCTTCTATATATCATGATAGATCCATTATTATAAAATTCTGGTGTTTTATAACCCTAATGGATTGTTAGTTCATAAATCGACTGTTGTATGGGCTATGATGAATCTCTCTAGTTAAGAGGTATCTCTATATCTATTGTTTATCAATATAATCCTATTCATATATTGGTAGATCATCTTTGGTTTGATGGATCTAAACTCACCTTTATTTAATATTGATTTGACATTTAGTACCTATATATTTTATTCCATCATTCTTTGTTGGTGAGTCCTAATGTGGGTGTTTTGATTATCTAAGAAAGGTAGGTTGTTTATTTTATGATTTTTCAATTTATTAAACCTTGAATTGATTATGTTTAACATTTCACTCAATTTATTTTTTGAAAACAAATTTTATGTTAATATGAACATGGATTTTACTTTTACTAGAATTTTGGGGACCCCCCCCCCCCCATTTCTTAAGAAATTAGAATTTGGGGTATAATTTGAAATTGATGGAATTTTTAAATTGAATTGAGAATAAATTTATTACAAAATGGATTAATTTGTTTTTATTAAGAACTATGATTTTTTTATTTGGAAAAGTATTAAATGATTAAAAGTATATGTTTTTTTAAACATGAATTGGAATTTTGAAAAGGGAAAAGTGGGTGATCATGAAGTATTTTAAAATGAAATTATATTCCTTTTTTCTACTTATTGTTTGAGCACATGGGATATGAGGTAGTTACTGGGTTATTTTGAAAAAACACATTAGGATGGAAATTACCTAGCAAGATATTGACTATTGAAAAAAAATAAGAAAACCTAGTTAAGAATATCCTATCCCCGATGTGATTTTTATGGGTAATATTTGGTGTACGACCGAGGGACAATTGTACATATAATTTCCCTAATCACTATTTACATACGTTTTTGGATCCCATTACATAGACCTATCATACCCTAGGAATGATGGCCGTGGTTCTTATTGTGAATGTTTTGATTAAAAAATTTATTTATTGTGAATCTATTTTACTAATGATTTGTGGTTTATAATATCCGTTCTACATGGAATTTTAAGTTAATCCATATTTTAAATTTTTATCATTTTGAAATGAATACTGTATTGATTTAAATTTTAAAATTTACTTATATGCATATTTTTCATAAAATTGAAATCATGATTTCGTTTAATATTTTGGTATCTTATTATGGAACAGTTGGTGAGACCCAAATGGGATTCTTACCCCATATCCTACCCTTTCATTTGTGATTTTGTAGGTTTTCTCATACCATGTGTGAGTAAAGAAAAATCACCTCTAGGAGGATTTCATGAACTGGATCTAGTCGCCATCAAACCGGCACCAAACCTGGATCGTACCAAGGCCCGAAGGGCATTACCGATCCCCATAGGCTGGAACTAGTGCCAGAGTATCGTATAATGATAATTGGTAATGATTTACCTGATTTTATAAACATTAAACAACAAACAAACTTAATAAAACAAATCTGGATTTTTCAACTAAAACCGTCTTTTACAAAATTTCAGAACTGAATTACATAAGATAAAACTATGTTTATAGACCATTAAAAAGGTACAAAACCAAATATGGATATCCCAAGAACCCTCATGTAAAGGGGCACCACCCTCAAGCCATCTCCACACGACTTCACCACCAAGGACCTACCAGAAACCAGATCCACTGGAACAAAACAATATACCCAACCTGCGACAAAAAAAATAAACAAATATACTTAAACCCAAGGGTGTAAGTAGGTTTTGATCCAAAGCCCAATTTGATACCACCACTAATATATTCCATGTGATAAACATTTAATGAAGAAAAGCATGCAAGTTTTCAAAGACATTAGATGCTAGTTAAAATTTATAAAAGATGCAACATTAAATAAAAACAGTTTTCAGGTGGGCTAATTTAAAGAATAAAAACTTTTAAAATAAATACCATAGCTACTGAATTTTCCATCCTCTCATACCATATACCGACGATAAGCACAAAATATCCAGTGAGCACAAGAAATGGGAAATAACCCCTAGGCACTAGCTAGTTGTGGGTCCTAGGTACCTCGTATCTCAGTGAGAGTAACCATCACAAATATCAGTTCTTGTGCATGATCCACTAGTAGGGAACATACCCATAACCTATTGGTCCCCAATCATAATCATCATAGTTTAGTTAGATTTGTATGCATCAATATTTCTAAGTGAAACTGAGGCCAAACCCCACGGATTCACTAGCATACTAGTACACGTCCACCCACATAGATACCCGGGTTTTCCCTTTGTGGTAATACAAGTTCAAAAAGAAAATGAATATACTTTTAACAAGAAAATATCATTTCCATATCATAAATTCACCAAAAAACCCACATGTATACAACACAAGTAACAAAAGTCCACTTTTCATTCAGATTGATTTTGAAATCCGACTCACACCAAAATAGCCAGAACACTTTTCACATTTCTTTAACACTTCCACAAATCCATTAAAAAATTTTATAAAACAATTACAATATATTAAAACTCTCATAACATCCCACTCACTTGTAACATAATACCCTTTTTACCTTCAAAATCAAATCATCATCAAATGTACACGAAACAGCCCACAAACAAGTTTCGCTCCAACATCACAATTTATTAAAACATTTCAGAAATTTACAAAACATTATAAAAATGTATGACATCTTAAAACATCACTTTACCTTTCAAAACACCTTAATAGGTGGACACACATACTAAACAGTACAAATTCACCTTTTTCCTACCTTGTTTGACCAACTAAAACATTTTCAATTTTCATAAAAAGAACCCAAGTGGTGTCAGTATATCTTGCACATAAAACCCATTTCAAAACCACCATTTAAGATCAAAAACCAAACCAATTACTATAAATAACAGAATTGGAATCCCTACAGACATTTATAAAACCACTTTCATGTTTTATAAAATCACCTTGAGTAATACTACAAAAGATTCAAATGAAAACACACATTTTCATAAAATTTTCTCAAGAAGTATAACAATGTTTTATACATAAAACCTATTAAAAAAAACTATTTTAGGCCAACATGACACTAATACATTACCAAACCAGAATTTGAAGTCCCAACAAGATTTATTAAACTAATTCCTTATGTTATAAAACACACCCAAATAATACACCACGAGTAACACATTAAAACACCAAATTTTAAGTTAAAATGCAAATATAAAATTGAACACTTAACTAAATCAATCATAAACAGTTTTCTCCCCATACCCAACTTATGAGGAATATGAAAAATTACTAAATACAACAAGCTAACTCATCAAAAATTTTTTACACATGGAACGACCTACCAAAAGTGTCGAATCCCTCAAAACTTGTTGTGAAACATCAACAACACCATCGCCGCATCACAAGGATGATAAATCCAGCCCTAGACCACAATATTTAACCAAAAAGACTCCAAATAAAACTATATGTTCTAACCCTAACTTCTGAACATTTTAGAACATAATGAAAGAGGGAGGAACCCCTAAGGACAACTATGTAATTGAAGAGAGAAACACTTACTCAAAACAATCCTGAATAAAATGACCCAACATCCACTAGAATATGAATTTTAAAACATCCAAACATTCAAGGTAATTTCGAAAAAGGATTATGAGAAGATGTAGGAACTGTAATGGGGAAAAAAGAGTAAGAATTGATAGAGTTATGATGGAAATAACTTACCTCCTCCAGTCTACCCTAGAAACCCTAAGAAGTTCAACACTAAATCGCGATGAAAACGACCTCCAAAGAGGGGGTAAAGGAAATGGGAGCTCTCATGGGATTCATAGGGTAGAGAGGGATGTAGAATCACCGAACAATTTATTATAATGAATAATATATTAAAATATTAAAGAAACAATTTAAAATGGAAAATGGGCTTTTGGGTTGGCCCAATTCTTAAATAAAAACCCAAATCCCCCTTGATTATGGATTTATAAAGGCCCAAAATTTAAATGTTGGTGTTAATAGGTCAGGTTAGGCCAAGTAGTAATTTTAATGGATAGAAAATGCTGACAAATTAATGAGTTATAAAAGAAAAAAAATTTATTTTAAATAATGAATTGGGCTCATAGTTTGTCCTAATTCATGAAAACTCACCCATTCCTCCAAAAAGCTAGGGAAACCCCCAAAACAAAGGATGAATTGAAAAATAAATTAAAAATAACTTGAAAATAAGTTATTTATGTGAAAATTCTCCTCACCTTGAAAACTTTCCGCCCCAGAAAGTCACAGCAATGTCAAAGCAACAACCAAACCCAACTGAGAAACCGATAGGTACTCCCTTGTTAGGTTTCACCCCCAAAGGCCAAAACACCTCCAATGATCAATTGAGTATTACTCTTACAACAAAAACATACACCAATTTCCGGAAATGATCAATCACATTCATACTTTATCTCAAAAGAAATCTCCTCAAACACTATCCGAACGAGACTCAAGTAATTCACCCAAACGGACAACAACATTGAACAAGGTTACACTTACCTTACTTTAACTAAACCATTGGGCGCTATCCAGCCCCAACGTTTACACAAAGAAGATGTTGGTATCTAGATAGATCTGAATGATACTATCTAAACCAACCCAAGACCATGGAAAAATCTAAGTTACTGGTATGGGGGACACAAATACACTCCCCACCATAAGAGACAACCAATATTTTTTTTCCGATACAGAATCATGACACTAATAGGGGGAGGACTAAATAGACTCCCTGGTACATAGGGTAGACTTACATTAAAAATTTCCAATGGAACATACATGAAATCATAGTGGTTCTCCCCACCATAAGAACCAACCATCTTAACCGACCAGCATGGGACAACACAAAAAACCCCAAAAAATTCAAGATTTGGGAATGTTGTACGGTTAGTCCGCACAGTATGTGAAGCCGTGAACTAACTGGGCTGATCAATCTTCTTACATGGATTCTAGGCACACAATCACTCTTAATCGTTCCCAAACTATGTGCTCAGCCTGTCTAGCCAAATTTCCAACCATTCTCTATAGACTCAATGGAAACCAAAGGGGGAGGGAATGACATTGGGCGATGTCATGGGTACAGGGCCCTCCACCTATTTCCACAAAATGTGAACAACAGAAGAAATATAATGATACCATAAGATTAAACTCTTCCTATATTTCATATTTAGGATAGGACATTTTACAATGGTTTAAATGACCCTGTGATTTCCCCTAACTACGGGCCAGCTTCTCTCTGAGACCTATGGCTGGAGTTAAAATGATTGAAGCATCTTTGGCCTCACAGTTAGTCTTCAGAAACCCACTGAATGAGAATTATTCTTTCGGTGCCACCAAAAACTACACCGCAATCCCACATAAGTTTTCAAGACATAACAAATTCCAAACTCACTTTACCCTATCCCTATATTTTACTGAAACAAGGGCTAAGAAGATTCACACACATCACACCTTGTTTCTTTGAGTGAGAAACTATACAAGTAAATAACAACTATAATATCCTTCCTCTAAAATTGAAGATTTTGAATTTTTACAAGGGTGACATTCTCCCAAAATAAAGAGACTCTCAAAGGATTGAAAGAATTTCACATTTAAAGTCAATCGAGTGCACGGAATCACAAGGTTTCACCGAACATGACTATTGCGACTGATATAAACAATGCATGGAGTGAGACCTTATACAACATCCCCAAACAACACACATTTCTAAAAAGTGGCCACAATATCCTCTCATGACCAGATTTCCCACACTGGTAGTTTATTGTGAACTCTTTATTCGAAGAGACTATGATGGACCGAGAGGACCTCTTAGAGAATATCTAGATACTTCCCATGCTAACAACCCCAGACCACTTCCACCTTCGGAAAATCAGGAAACATAAGATGCTAAGGTCTATTTCAACCTTCAATGATCACTATCCTACTACAAGACGATACACAAAACTAGGAAAGGAAAGGATGTAGACTCAATCTAAAAATATAAATAAAAATATTCCTTATATTGATCAACTGGAGGGTCTTCAAATGGAGAAACAATCCGGGTTGCACTTTAGTTGTGCACTAACCCTTAATGGGGCGTACCTTATCCAATGATTAAACATAAGGACCCAACCAAGATAGTCCATTGGTCAAATTGTACCAAAATATAGATCCAAATACATGAAACTAAACACCGTAAAATCATCCCAAAACATTTCTCATTACAGACCACTAACCGGCCCCTCAACACAACTTACCGACCAAACACAAACCCAAAACACAATAAAAATAGGAGGGGTTCTTGGACTCAAAACATCCCACATCATCAACATTTTCAAAAACCCATAATATAAAACATCCCAAACTATTAATCAAGACATCATGTTTTTATTTAAAACCATTTCTTGGAAAACAAACGGTTCAGCGGTAAGCATATCCACCAATGGTATGCCATGGGCCTCACACATGCATGTTTTTGTGCCACACCGAGAACCCTCCCCATATCCGTCCTGGAACTCATCCAGTCATGCCATAAACCATCCATAATCCCATATAACCCCATGCATGTGGTCACTCATGGAAATACCAAAGGTTAAATCAATGATTCTCTCCACTTTTCAAAACCAAAACGGTCAACCAACACATCATTTTTCTCAAAATCGCTAACCAGGAGATCGACCCCAAATTACCGCATTTAAAAATATTTTCAGAAAGGCACAATAATTCCAATGAAAACTCACTTTCCAGTTATTTACATCAATTTAAAAACATATCATCCCATTAAAACACCTTTTAATAGTTTAGAAAACTCTATTGGATACACTTTTTCAAAACCTACTTTAATATAGTTTCTGCTTTCAAAAGAGGTGTATGCACACAATTTTCCATTTCAAAATAAATCTGAATATTCAGTTCCACCATTTCATAAATGAAACCATTCCATATTTATTTAAAAATAATTTCACAAAAACATTACACTTCTTAAAACCAATTCACTTTAAAACCAATGTTACAAGATTTCAAAACTAAAGAACACCAAACAATGTGAGAGGAAACTAGTTTCAGTGGGTGACGTGGACATATGGTTAGCGGACATATTCCAATCACTTAACTATCACAGAGAGTGTTCTAGGGAATATCGCCACCTCCAAATGGCTTTCTAGGACCTGCGAGCTCACTGTGACCATTAACCCAAATCTCTTTTCATTTCCCCAACTCATCATTAAATCAAGAAAACCAAAGGACTTCGAAAGGTCCCGACTTCCCCTAGAGACTTGAATCCCGTCATGAGGTGTAGTGATCAGACACAATACTCATAGCCAAAATTCTATGTCCTGTCAATCCTAACTCCAGACTATCCTGACTGTTCCCCAAATAACATGACCCTAATAGGGTGAACCTTTTCTGATACCATTTTGTCACGAACCAGTTCTGGTCGCCATCAAACAGGCACCAAAACCGGCTCGTTCCAAGTCCCAAAGGGAGTTACCGATCACCACAAGCTTTCAAAGGTGCCCGAGTATCATATAATGATAATTGGGAATGATTTACATGATTTTATAAACATTAAACAACAAACAAACTCAATAAAACAAATCTGGATATTTCAACTAAAACCGTATTTTACAAAATTTCAGAAGTGAATTACATAAGTTAAAACTATGTTTAACGAACATTAAAAATGTAAAATAAAAAATAAGGATATCCCATGAACCCTCATGGAAAGGGGAACCACCCTCAAGCCATCTCCACAAGACTTCACCACCTAGGACCTGCCAGAAACCCGAACCGCTGGAATTAAAAACTGTACCCAACCTGCGACAACAAAAATAACAAAGTATACTTACACCCAAGGGTGTAAGCAGGGTTTCAGAAAAAGCCCAATAGTATACCAAAACTAATATATTCCTTGTGATAAAAATTTAAGGACGAAAAGAATGCATGTTTTCAAAAACATGATATGCTAGTTAAAATTTTTAAAAGATGCAACATTAAATAAAAACATTTTTCAGGCGGGCTAATTTAAAGAATAATTTTTTTTAAAATAAATACCATAGCTACTGAATTTTATAGCCTCTCCTACCATATGCCGACAGTAAGAACAAAATATCCAGTGATCACAAGCAATGTGAAATAACCCCTAGGCACTAGCTAGATGTGGGTCCCAGGTACCTCGTATCTCGGGGAGAGTAACCATCACAAATATCTGTTCTTGTGCATGAGCCTCTAGTAGGAAACATAACCATAACCTAGTGGTCCCCAATCATCATCATCATTGTTTAGTTAGAGTTTTAATCTTCAATCTTGCTAAGTGAAACCTGAGGCAAAACCCCACAGATTCACTAGCATACTAGAAAACGTCCTAACACCTAGATACACGGGTTTTCCCTTTGTTCTCAAAAAAGTTCAACAAGTAAATGAATGTACTTTTCACATGAAAATATCATTTCCATATCATAAATTCACCAAATAGCACACATGTATACAATAAAAGTAACAAAATTCCACTTTTCTTTCAGATTGATTTTGAAATCCGACTCACACCGAAATTAACCACAACAATTTTCACATTTCTTTAACACTTCCACAAATCCATTAAACAATTTTATAAAACCATTCCAATATATTAAAACTCTAATAACCACTCACTAATTTTTTACATAATACCCTTATTACCTTCAAAATCATTTTATCACCAAACATACACGAAACAAACCATAAAAAGGTTTCGCTCTAACATCACAATTTATTAAAACATTTCAGAAATTTACAAAACATTATAAAAATGTTAGACATATTAAAACATAACTTCACCTTTAAAACCCCCTTAATAGGCGAACACACATACCAAATAGTACAAATGCACCTTTTACCACTTTGTTTGACCAACTAAATCATTTTCAATTTTCATAAAAAGAACCCAAGTGGTGTCAATATATCTTGCACACAAAACCCATTTAAAAACCACAATTTAAAACCAAGAACCAAAAAAATTCCCATCAAAAACAGAATTTTAATCCCTAGAGACATTTATAAAACCAATTTCATGTTTTATAAAATCCCATTGAATAATACTACAAAATATTCAAATGAAAACACATATTTTCATAAAATGCTCTCAAGTAGTATAACAATGTTTCACACATAAAACCTATTCAAAAACACTATTTTTAGGCCAACATGACACTAATACATTAAAAAACCAGAATTAGAAGTCCAATAAATATTTAGTAAACTAATTTCATATGTTATAAAATACACCCAAATAATACCCCACAAGTAACACATTAAAACACCCAATTTCAAGTTAAAATGGAAATATAAAATTGAACACTTAACCAAATCAATCATAAATAGATTTCTAACCACACCCAACATATGATAAATATGAAAAATTACTAAATACAGAAATCTAACTCATCAATAATTGTTTATACATGGAACCACCTACCGAAAGTGTCAAATCCCTCAAAACTTGGTGCGAAACATCAACCACACCACTACCGCATCCCAAGGATGATAAATCCAGCCCTAGACCACAACATTTAACCAAACATTCACCAAATCAAACCATATGTTCGAACCCTAACTTCTGAACATTTTAGAACATAATGAAAGAAGGAGGAAACCCTAAGGATAACGAAGTAATTGAAAAGAGAAACACTTACTCCAAACAATCTTGAATAAAATGACAAAAAATACACCAGAATCTGAATTATTAAACATCCACCCATTCAATGGAAGTTCTAACAAGGATTATGAGATCATGTAGGAACTGTAATGGGGAAAAAAAGTAGGAATTGAGAGAGTTATGATGGAAATAACTTACCTCCTCAAATCTGCACGATTTTAGAAACTGTAAGAATTTCAGCACTCAATCGCGATGAAAAATTCCTCCAAAAGATGAGGGAAAGTCAATAGGAGCGCACCTGGACTTCATAGGGTCGAGAGGGAGGTGGAATCATAGAACAATTAATTATAATGAATATGATATTAAAAAATTAAAGAATCAATTTAAAACTGGAAAATGGGCTTTCGGGTTGGACTAATTCTTAAATAAAAACCCAAATCCCCCATGATTATGGATTTATAAAGGCCCCAAATTTAAATGTTGGTATTAATAGGTCAGGGTAGGCCAAGTAATAATTTTAATGGATAAAAATTTTTGAAAATGAATGTGTTATAAAAGAAACAAAATTTATTTGCAATCTAGAATTGGGCTCATAGTTTGGCCTAATTCATGAAAACTCACCCATTCCTCCAAAATAGCTAGGGAAACCCCAAAACAAAGGATGAATGGAAAATAAATTAAAATTAACTTAAAAATAAGTTATGTATGTTACATAGGATGTGGATGATATTGATCTATTAGGTATTTGAGTGAAAATTCCCGTTGGATGTGGAATTTGTCTTGATAAAATTATAAAACATTAAATATGTGTTTTTTTAATATTGCTTTTTGGTTTATAGTACAACATTCCATTGTAGTTTTTGATCATACTAATATGTATTTATTTATTTGACTATGTTTGAGTAAAGTCCATTCAAACATTTATTTTATAAGATTCCCATTCTAGTTCCAAACTTGCAGGGATCAGAAATTACCTTCCAGCTATGTTAGTACTGACTTCAGTATTAATATACCAGAGTATCTAGGATTGTTTGTCCAATATTAAATTTATCTTGAGGTTCTATTAGATAAATGAATTAAAACATTCTTACATGAAATCACTCACATTTTTTCTCTAAAAAATAATTTTTAACATGTTGTAACAACATATAAATCATATAGGTAAGATGGGACTTCATCATTAATATAACTATTTTGAAAGGAATAATTGAAAATTTAAAATTCTATATTTGATGTACAAAATTCATTTTAGTGATATCATGGACTCACCCAGCCTTGGTTTATCATATAACCACTTGTCCTTGGTTTTTCATGGAACCAACCATATTTGGATAATAACATAACAACTATTCCATGGTTTATAATGGAAACACCCATCATTTATTTATCATAGATTCACCCATCATCATATTTAATGCATCAAAACCATAACATTATAATGAATCTTAATATCTTGATGCTTCATCATAAAAAAATTTAAATTTATCTTATTAACATCTGAAAAAATACATTCAGATATCAGAATACCCATTTAATTTAAAACAAAATTTCAACTAAGAAACACTTCTTTTAAAACAAATTTTAGTGGAAAAATAATTAAAAAAAGAATGATGGTTTTTATTTTTAGATATAACGAATGATTTTAAAGTAATCTAAACATAATATTATTTAAATGGTGGAGAGAAATGTCATTTTAATTGTACACATTAATACAGAACATCTCTTTTTTCATTTGTAAAGAATGTAAAAAAATCCATGAAAAGAATAATTTTGGGAAACCTTGAAATAAATACATGAATTTATTTTTAAAAAACTCTCCAAAACATATATTTTAATTCAAAAAATAAATTAAAAAACTTGGAAATGGACTACAAAATAAAGTTTTAAGGAAAAAATAAAATTGGATTTTATTAATGAAAAGTACCATACGATAATGGAAATTTGTGAGTCATTATCCCCATGAAAATAAGAGAACAAAAAATAATACATCATGATAAAATAAAATTTAATGATATTAAATTTCAAATGGGCTATATAAACACCTCATAAAAGAATATAGGTTCTTAACATCATCATATGACTCAACAAATAGAAATTTAGATGAAGTCCATTACCTCATGTTTGATTTGTAATATTCATGATTTGTTAATTTGAATAGTAAACTGATGTAAATTATTTACATTGTGAAGTATATTTTTATATTTTGTTATTTTTTTACTTATCACTATTTCATATATATTTTCTAAATTAAATACATTTAAGAAATATTTTTCAAAGACACTTGTCTTTTATGTCCAAAATTACTTTGGCATGTTACACATGGTCAAAGAGGACATTATTTCTACATCTGGGAAATAATAATCTGGAAATAATTATAATACCTGTATATAAATTATATTATTTGAAATAAAAAATTAATTACTATTATGAAAAATGAATTTTTTTATGAACACATGAATTATGGTTGTATGTACACATGATTTAAATTTCCATTTTTCAATATTCATTATGGAAGGATGGAATGAAATATTTTATCTTTAAATAAGGATCATAATATAATTAATAAAATATTTATTCTTTAAATTTACTTATATATATGATCCATGTAATTTAGAGATTAATAAAGAGTCACATCACTTTATGGAGATTGTAGTGTACACATACGAAAAAAAACGTTATCATTTACCAGTTTAAGAAATAAAATGATATTTTTTTAATAATGATAAATATATCATGAATATAATTATTCTTTCATTTAGATCAAATATATTTATTTTATTTATCCTTAGTACCTTCCATGTTAATCGTTTCGGAAAAACAGACCACATTGCATTGTGAGGCGGTAGTTTGTTGTACACATGGGAAACATTAGCATACCCCCCACTGAATGGGAAATAATAATAAATATGTTAACATATTAATATATAATAGTAAATATTCTTAAAATATCATATAAATATATATATAAATTAAATCCATAATTATAACATTTCTAGAGATGTGGTGGTGGAAAATGAATGACAGTAGTTTGCATGGCAGTAGGCTACCATACACATGAATGAATTTTTTGTATCCAGTTTATTAGAAATGAAGATTGATATAGTATATTAAATTAATATAATAATATCTCAGTATATGGATGATTTTTTGGTTATTATATTAAATTAATTAAATATATATTTTATGTTTGTATAAGAATAAAAAATTTAAAAATTCACTGTAAAACACCATACCACGTATTCGAAAAAACTCCTTAGGTTAGGACTATAAACCTTTGTAGGAAGACTTTATATTAAAAATAAGTTTTCTATGATATGCTGAGGTATTTATAAATTTTATTTTTTATTATACTATATTATATAATGGTCTTTGATGTTATTAATTGGAGAAGAGGGTGGGTAGCCTTTTATAAGTGAGGTTAGGGGAACCCTTGTAATTTTTGAATTGAAAAATGTGTACCAAAATTTTTCACCTTCAAATAGTATCTATAATGTATAATATCAATAAAAATATATTATAATGTTAATAATGTTAATAAAATTTATTTTTTTGAAGGTTACAGGCCATTTAAACACATATCTTTTTATTTTAAACCCTGGTAAACCCATCTTCACCTTAACTACGATAATTAATTTCTATTGTTTTCACAATTAATTAGGGTGAAAAACTAATTTTACCTTATTAAATAATATAAATTATTCATATTTTAAATATTTTATCCATTTTATCATATTAAATTTATATATTGGTAAATTTTAATATAAAATTAAACATACATATTTGAGGAAAATAAATTTTTCAATAACTGTATTTTTCAAGAAAGAGATTATTTAATGCTAACCCAATGAACAATAATAATAATTGTATGAATATAATTAAAAATTTATTTATATAAAAAATATAAACATCATTTAAATCATTTTTATTATCTATTATATTAGTAAACTAAAATAGAGAAACATTATTACCTTTAAAATTACTTATAACCCCCCCATTTTTTAACCCAAAATAATTTTATATTAAAAGAAAACCTAAAATTGAATCTAATGTAATTAACTGGATAAAATATATCTAAATAATACATAATTTAAAATAATATATATTCTAAAATAATGATACTTTTATATTACATAAATTATTTGAAGGAAAAACATTTTAAGAAAATCAATATTTTCACTATTCATTGAAAAGTTAACATTTTTCAAAATATCAATAAATTTCACCCTTATATAAATTTGATATGTATATTTCCAAAATTAATTTTCTATTTTATAGTTAATAAATTATAAAATTTATTAATTATTATTTTGAAATAAAACCTTATATTAATAGAGTTAGTTTAAAACCTTTTCTTTTTTGATTTAAAAATTGCGTAATATTTTTATAATGAATAAAAATATCCATTTCATGAAAAGGATTTATCATATAAATATATTGGATAATAAACTTACCATATTATTCCGGTATATTAGGAGGGTGGGGTCAAGAGTCATATAGATCAAGGACTTATGTGACACCTTGAAAATTCAAAAAGAACAACATTTTATTCGATATCATGCATGACACGCAACACAGAGAATAAAAGAGAGTATAACCTCTCGAGATATTAGAATATAATTATTTTTTTAAAAAAATTAATCTGCGAGATTGATTGGAATTAACAAGATACTATGCTATCTTTCCTTACAAAAAACAATTACTTTCATCGATAGCTTGTGTTACACGAAAGACCGAGTATTACTGAACAATAATATTTTATTAAAATTTAAATATTAAAAATAAATAGATTTAACGATTCTGTTAAATTAGTATTTCTAAGTAGGATTAAATAAATTATGAAAATATATTGTTCAATTCATTTTTTGAATTAATTATAAATAAATATAAAAACCCATTGATTATAAAAGAAATATTTTTATAAAAAATAATTTTTCAACACAGATTCTTTTTCAAAATAAAAAAATTTCATTTATATTAGTGAATAAAATTAAATAGAAATATATCTTATATATTCAATAATTTATTTTTTACATTTATGAAATATTTTTTATTTTAATATTATAATAATAACTATATTTTTATCCATAAAACAATTAATTTTATGAAGCTTTTTTTCAACATTTTAATGGCTTAAATATTTACAAAATAAATTTTAATCTTCTATAAATTATATATGAAAAAATAAAATTCATTTTTGAAATAATAATGTAAAAATGTCTTATAATGATCCTTTAATATTTTTCTGGGAAGTATTGCATTTTAATGAATTGCTTGAAATACTAAATTTTAATTGAAAACTGAGTTTTTATCTAAATAATTTATAGTGTTAAATTATTTGTTTATTTTTTTAAAAGTACATATAGATCAATTATACATTTAATAATAAAATTTAGGAAATTTAAATCCTTTTTATATTAAATTTATATATAAAAATTCTGTAAAATTTTTAACACTCTCACATTAAATCCATGCTTTCCCGACTCATATGTGGGATTAGTTTTAAAATACTTCCTACCACTTATGAGATTAGAATTTTTAAAAATTGATTTTATATTTGGAATAAGAATAATTTATAATTTTTTTAAAATTTAAATTATTTTTTGATTAAAAATATTTGTGATTTCAACTAAAATTAATTATTGCAACTAAGGAGAAAATGGGTATACTTAGAGGTTAAACATTAATTTTCAGTAGAAAAATCATCTTGAAACATATCCAGAAGACATTAAATTAATATATTTATACAATGTATCCTTTAATTTATAATTTCTCTCATTAATGGAGGCACATGATGTATTGAATACTTCCTAATAGTGTTTTCTTTTTTATATTTACAATAATGAAAACCTCATCCACCAAAAAATGCACTCTTGCACTCACTTATTCACAACAATAAAGAGTTATTTATTTCAAAAAACCTGAAAAATTAATCTCCAATAACATATACCCCAATCCTATAATCCTCACATTTTTAATAAATCCAACAAATAATTCTTTTGGTAAAAACTAAAAGGAGTTACTTGAAAAAGAATAACCGTTCTTCAATGAGAACATTTATTTTATTTCATTATCCCCACATTAAATTATTATTATATATTTTTAACATAAAAGAATATGTATCCAAAATTGAATTATATTTATCAACATAAAACTATTAACTACACCTAAACACACTTCCATCAAATTGGATACACAATCAACGTTTGTGTGTACAGAGGACTGCCACCTTGAATACCGATGTCATCCATTTTTCCAATACCACCGTCAAAAAATGGGATTAATGGTGGATTTATAATCTATATAATATATATATTTGAATTATTATTATATATTTATAATATAATATATAGCTTCCTGATTTCCATTTCTGGAAATATGATAACACAGTTAGTGGACGTGTGGACATCCTCCCCCTCAAAGCGACATGATATGTACAAAGATTAAAAGGAATGTATAATAGATGGATTTAATAAATATATAATGATATATTACATAAATATTATACTATATTTTTAATATTAATATATATAATTTATACTTCATTCTTTTAATATGGTTATAAAATTGAAACAACACTAATGCGTACATACGACCTACTGTCACCATGAATAATGTATTTCATTTTCTTTCTCCAAACATTATTGATTACTATAAATGAATATATACTGAATATACATATAATATTTAAATAATATTTTACATTATAGTGATGGTGAAATCATGATCTATGTAATATGAACAAAAATAATAAGTCAAAACATATTTGAAAAACAAGGAAATTAACACTCAAAACGATGGAAATAATGAAAGGAAATTAATAAATGGGTTATAAAATGTTATAAAGGGATAATATATTATTTTATAAAATTATATATATAGTTCTTTTAAAAGTTAATAACATTATTATATTCCTTATACAAGATTTCAATGGGTTTCAACCAAAATAGAATTTAAGGTAAAGGGATTTCATGTATGTTTGTTTCTGTGAATCTTATGTCATATTCAACACTCGTTTCTTTTATGTTGTTTAAATAAATCACTGTTACATTTTATAAAATTAATCACATTTATTTAATGGTTAAGATTTTTCTATTTATGTTATTATTTCATGGGTATC
This sequence comes from Viscum album, assembly GCA_963277665.1. Taxonomy (NCBI): domain Eukaryota; kingdom Viridiplantae; phylum Streptophyta; class Magnoliopsida; order Santalales; family Viscaceae; genus Viscum; species Viscum album. The sequence continues at coordinate 287,702,654 of OY728142.1, forward strand.
ATGATTCAAATGTTACACCACTAGTAAGAGATTTCATCTCAATTTACATTATATTGAGGCTTATTTGTAATGATGCACCAACTCACTTTTATATTGTATATAAAATTCCCCTCTGACTATAAATATGATGAATAATTCCAACCTAATGGTATTTTATGTTTCACTTCGTATTATCACATCCAATTGGATTTGACATTAAAGCCCATCTATTAAACATTATCATATAATCTTAATTCCATTTATGATTGTTATATTTGTCCTGATACAATCTCATTCCTGTAATCTTTTTCATTTGACACAATATTAATTTTAACCTCGATATTATTATATTATAGAAATTATAATTTCCTAATATCTATACCAATTTTACATTCGTTTTTTACTTTTACATTTATATATTTTATTGGAGAAATTTTGATAAATCTATATCCAATAATAAATATTTATATTTGATAAGGAACATTGTTTTTGAATTACATTTATTAGTAAATATATGTGGAATGTTTTGGAAATAAATAACAAATGTTTGGACCCATAAATTTGTTCCCATAGAAGCATCAATATGATAATGGGGTGAATTCAATTGGTTGCAATCCCTTCAAATTTGATTCTAAGCTGTTTTAAACTGTCTGGAGGATAAATAATGACAACAGTGTTTTGTGAATGGTCTTAACACAAATCAGACTGGTTTCTACCCAGAAACATAAACCGTGTTTAGGAAAGATGTTGACAGTCACTATCATGAGGATAGATCTTGATAGTTTAGACATCCATCATTGTGAATTCCTTCATTATTATTATTCCATGTGATTATACTATTAGGTAGAATATCCATGGCCATGTTTCAAGAAAAAGTGATTATTTATATGAAATCACGTGATCATATTTTATTCTTGATTTTTTACTTATGATCTATCTATTAATTTAATGGCATGTGTTTTATGTTATTTACCATTACATGTTGATTAGTCCAATTGATTTACTATTTCTTCTGTTGCACATTACCCGTAATGATTATTTTAACTCACCCTTATTTTGTTTCCTTACTTTAAGATTTCATTATTTGTAATAATAAATATATTCAAGGATACACTATATGTTATAAAGTTGTTATTTCCTTAATAAAATTATATTTTAATTTCTATATTAAATTGTAATTGAAGACTCAAGTATGTATCTCATTTACCAAGATTACTAAAATTTTCAGTCCTTTGAGATTTGATTATTTATAATAACGAAATTGTAATCGTAGCTTGCACTGGATCCAACCTTACTGTGGTTTGGTCACTATAGTTAGTATCATAGGTTTTTCTGTAACCTTGGAAACTATATTAAGGAAAATATATATTAGGGAATGTAACCCAAATAAATTCATTGAGTATTAGCATAGAAACATATATGTATTCATTAATTTAAGTGAAAAGGACACCACCACAAGATTAAAGATTTATGGATGATCATAAGTTATATGTCATAAACAACAGTTTTTGGTTTTTATGTAATGGTTTTCTACCATGATTATGGATATATTGGATGAAATTTATGACAATAGAACTCATTGGTTTACTACATGTTTTAGTGTAAACAATTTTTTATAATAATTCCTTTATATTTTAGATACATGAGTTTAAAATTATTGATAACCTTTAGTTTAATTATTATCATTAATGAAACTGTTATAATGTTTCAGTAAGACTATTAGGATTTATAAAAACAAATTGTATTTAAAACCATATAGAAAAGGTTGTTTAATTATTAAATTTCAATTATATCCATAAATTTATTTTGAATGTCATAAGAATTAAATTAGTATAGTTTAGAATATAGATAAAGTACACGGAGGGTGAAAAGGTATCACAACCATCGAGGTCATGGAGCGTGAATGAATAACCACCGGATGGTATGAATTTCATGCCGACCACAATCCAACCAGATGTCTAGGATAATATGACATTATTTTTAGTTAAAAAATTGCAAGGATAAATATTAATGATGATTAGTAGTTTTAATTTTTAGGGTTAGAGATTATGGAAATTGATTTTTTTAAGATTTCCAGATAGACAATGAGAATTATCACTCTTGTATAGATCATTCAATATTTTGGAAGTAAATTTTAGTGCTTCAAGTATAAAATTACATTTTTGGATATTAATTTCTTGGAATAATTAATTGTAGAACAACCAAAGAAAGTGGTTTTATTTAGATAAATACATCAGGTATGTAAATTTCATTATATTAATAGAAAGTAAAATAATTACATAACATTGGGGAAAAGATCTAGAAGGAAAATTTTATCATAATACCTTAGTTGTTGTTGAAATGATGTGATTATAAATTATAACAGTTTAATGATTATGGGCCTCTCAACATTATATTGATCATTCTATTATCTATGATAAATGACCACAATCACCCTCTATAAATAGTTACCCTTTTCCAATAATCCCATACCTTCAGTTTCTACTAATGTTTTCTTACATAGGGACCTAGATATATTTTATTCCACGGGAAATTTGTACTTATCATTCTCTCTTATTAAGGGTTATTTTATTAACACTTTAATTATGTTGGGGTTTTAGAAAAAACTTTAATATATATATCCACAGATTTACCAGATCATGTTTAAATTGTGATTATGAAATTAAATATAGCGGGAGAATAGAACATCCTAAAAATTCTAAGAGTATTATATTTTATTCAATTGCATTTGTGAAACATAACACAATGTGTGGAAGAGAATATTACATACTGATATATTGAAATACATTTCATATTTTAAATAAATTAATTCAATGATATAACATGTGATTAACAAAATACCATTCTTTCCTCGGTTTCACACAATTAATTTTTCCATAGTTTCCATTACACACATGACTGAATTTTACCTAACAATATATATTTAAAATAGTATTATTTAATATAATATAATATAAACTATATTTTAAAATGGTTTTTATTAATAATATTAAAAAATTATGAAAATATATTTTTGAATTCATTGGTTACCAATTTATTAAGAATGAATATAAAAACCATTCAAATATAAAGATAATGTTTTAAAAAAAGTATTTTAATGCACAAAAAAAGAATTTTTTCCAAATAAATTAAATTAATTGATATTAGATAATGAAATTAATAATATATATATATATATATATATATTATTCAATAAATAGTTTTTAAAATTAATCTAATAGGTTTTATAGGTAAAAGATAATAACAAATCCAATTTTATGTATAACAAGCTATAATTTTTGAATGAAAATTTTTCCACCTTTTAATACTTCACCAATTTTAAAATTAAATTTTAATAATTTAATAAATTTTTACAGAAAAAATAAAATTCATTTTTGAAATCATCATTTAAAAATTATCTTTGGTTTATTTTTTGGAATTTTTCTATGAAGTATAATTTTTTGATGAATAGTGACAAATACTGAATTTTAATAGAAAACTAACTTTTCATCTTAATATTTTGTAGTGGTAAATTAAAATTTTAATTTTTAAGTATTATATGATCCATTTAACGTCTATTTATACATATTTGATAATATTAATCTTTTTTATAATAAATTTGGATATGAAAATTTAGTGAACATTCCATCATTTTCACTTTATTAACCCTCTTTCCTATCCCATTAGTGGGATTTATTTAATGTTAATTTATACAACCTATGAGATTTTAGTTTGAAAAAATTGATTCCATAGTTATAATAAAAATTATTATGAATTTATATTATGTTAGAAATAATTTTTTATCAATAATATTATTAAATGTAATTAATTTTAATTACAACAATTGTGGTAGAAATGTGTTTACATAATGGTTAAAATTTATTCACAAAGAAAACATTACCCTGAAACTGTTCAAAAAGAAAATTTATTCCCATATTTAGACCATATACCCTAATATTTATAATTAGGTTAATTTTTGGTGGCAATGTATCTAACGAAGACCACCGAATAATGTTTTTCTATTTATATTATCAAGAATGTCACTCATCTTCCACTATAAAATTTCATTCACCCCGTAATTAATTCACATATATAAAGATGTTTGGACTGAAAATAACATGGAAATATAATCTCCAAATGTCCCTAACACAATCCTATAATCCTTACCATGTTCATAAATCAAACTATTCGAGTCTTTAGGTATACACCAAATAAAGTTACCTGAAAAAGAGGAAACATTTTCCAATGATAAATTTTGTTTTATTTCTTTATCCACCCCTTATATTCTTCAAATATATTGAATATATAATTAAAGTATTATAATAAATAAACTTATTTTTTTTAATCTTAATGTTACGACCTTCACCAACAGACACATCTATCAAATAGGGAACACAATCATTGTTCTTGTGTATGGTGCACTACCATCACACGAATCATGTTGTTCATTCTTCCATTACTACCATTAATGGTTGGGACTGATAATGTATTTTTTTTAATATTATTAATATCATTTATTTTTTATTCTATAATTCATATATAACACATTTTTTCTTGATTTCCATTTTATGGGAATACGATATCATCACTTGTGTCCGTGTGGATTATCACCTCCTAATTGTGCCATGAATTGTTCATGATTTACATGGAATTTTGTAAGGATGAGTTTAATATAAATATGAAACATATATGGAATAAATCTGATAAATTAATTATAAAATAGATTTATATCATTTAATTTTCATTCTTTTAATAGGAAAATAAAACAAAACCAATGTTCATGTGTATGTGTGACCCAATGCCTCATTGATTGACGTATTTCATCTACTATCTCCTAACATTATTGACTAATCTAAATTAATATATATAATAATAATAATTACATAAATTTTTAAAATATGGGTATGAATAAATAGGGATCTAATTAATAGAATAAATAATAACAAGTCAAAACATAGGTGAAAAATATGGCAATTAGAAGCCGAAATGATAAAAATAATGAAATATTAGTAACAAAGGGGTGATAATATTTTATAATGGGATTATATATGGTATCATAAAAATATATATGGTGAATTTATATGTTCATATAATTATTTTATCAATTTTATAGGATCTTAAATGGAATTCAACTAAAAGGGGGCCTAATTTAAGGGGATTTCTAATCTCCCTATTATTTTTTGTGAGACTTATGCCTTATTCACCACTCGTTTCTTTTGTGTGCGGTATATACTACCCTAAAAAATGTCATTTCACGAATTTCATTTATTTAATGGTATTAAAAGTTCCAATGGATGATATTCTTTCATGCATCTCACGATTCAAATGTTACTGAAGTAGTAAGGGATTTCATCTAAATTTATATTCTGTTGAGTATTTTTTGTTATAATAAACCAATTATCTTTATATGGTGTATATAATGAACCAATGACATGATATATAATTATTAATTACTAATTTATTTTATTTTATGTTTCATTTTGATGACTTCAATTGTGTGGATTTGAATTAAAATTACCAAGTGATAAATGTTATCCCATAACCTCAGTTTCTATTGTGATTGTTTACTTTATCATTAGAAAATCAATTTATTATAATAATTTTTCATTAGAATATGTTTTTTTATATAAATATTCTTTTATGGTGGATATGATTATTTTATAAACCATGTACTATTTTTACATATGGGTTTTACTTTTACTATTATATAATTTAATTGGGAAATGTTGATAAATCAGTATCCATTACATCAAATGAAAATTTGATAAGGTTCATTTTTATGATTAAATTAATTATTAAATATGTGTGGAATGTTATCTAAATATATTAAACAGGTTGGGGACCAGTTAATTAAATCCACTTGATGCATCATTAGTCTCATGGGATGAATTCAGTTGGTGAAAAACCATTTTCATTTGTTTTCATGTGATTTTAACTTGTCTGGAGGATAGATCTTGATAGTAGTGTCTTGATAAAGGTCAGGAAACAAATTAAAAATGTTTATACCAACATAAATAAACTATATTTAGGATATATCTTAGTATTATCTATGTTGAGTATAGATTATGATAGTTCAAATTTCTAACATTATGCATTCTATCATTATTATTATTCCTTGTGATTATTCAATAAGTTATAATATATGTGGTCTGGATCTAAGAACATGTGATTATTTAAATGGAATTACATAATAATATTTTATGCATTTAATATTGATTATGATGTATCCAGTTATTTATTAGCATGTGTGCTTAGTTATTTACCTTCCCATGTTGATTGTGCATATTGATACATTATTTCTTCTACCATACATTACCATTTCTTGACACAGAGCTCATAATTATTTTTTTACATTCCTCAGGATTCTATGATGTGTAAAAATAATTAAATTAATTTATTTTATAGAATTAATTATTTAATTATTTTTAAATGAATTAAATTTGGTCATTATTTTTTAATTTAATGTTGATATGTGTATTTGGTTTACCAAGACTACAAAAATATTCAGTTCTTCGGGATGTGATTCCTTTTAGGCATGACAATGTAATGGTAGTAAGCACCAGATCTGGGCTCACTATTATTGGGTGTTTACAACATTTGTTTCTTATTGCATGACGGATTTGATTGGATCCATGTATATTTTATATGGACTTTATTAGAAAAGTCGTTCATGCGGTTCCCTAATTAATATGAGTATAAGGTCAAGATATTATATATAAGTTAATGTGATGTAATTTTTGAGATAGACATGTTATGATATGCATAATTTGTTTCGATGAATATTAAAGATAGAGATAATGGATTATAAGTAATTAAATTATACCAAATATATAATATCATATTATTCAATCATAAATACATATTTGTATTTCATTCGAGGGGAATATAATCTTTTTAGCATGGAAGATGAATTTTCAAAAATAATATATTTCTAAATATTGGTTATGGGTTGACAGGAAACAAAAATTCTATTTGGGTTATAATTTATATTTTTAAACTTTTTTATGAGATCAATTTCTATACCATTGTGTTTAAATAGATTAGAGTTAAAATATTTGGAGTTTTTATTTTGTTGAATATTTTTTTTCAATGTTGTACATTGAATGTATAGTATGATCAGGTAGATATAGAGGAAATGATTATGTTTGTGATTAATTATTTCAAAAATTATAATTCTCTTATATAATAGGGATAATGAATCATATGAATGGTAAAGCTAGTGTTTCAATTTCCAGCTCCCAAATGAGGCTAATACACATTGAATATACTATGATAAAAATCATTCTTGGTGAGATTATCTATGGGTTTAGGATTTGATAATATACTAGGAATGTAAATCAGTACATAGTACCAATATTATGAAATGGTTATTTTTAACCCCCTATATAAAATAATTAGCATCACTCCACTCAATATAGATGATATAGTCGGGTCTCGATCATACCATTCCTTTAGTATAGATTCATTCTCATATGAATAGTTAATTGGTGAATTGATTTCATTAGGTATGAATTGACGATGTATTAGTGTGACTATTGTCATCATGACTTAGTATGCCATCAATGAAAAGAAGGGTGGTCACATTTAGAACTAAATGAAAATCAGGATATGTGGTATGATAACCATCACTAGGAATGTTTTTTCTACTGGTATCTCAAAAACTATTTTCCTATTTTGTTGAATATATATTATTTAAATCCTAGTATGGTTATTGGAATATTCTAGTTATTTTCTAGGAAAACAAATCCCAATGTAATGAGATTATTCAGTGTACCTAGTTGTTGCTGTTTTGAAATTGGAGAATTTGAATAAGGAAATGAACGTTTCTTTATTGATGATTACCTTTATGCTGTGTAATACATAAACTATAGGGTACATTATTATCTTTACATTTTGTCCGATATATATTTAAAGCTTCAATTGTGAAGAATATAAAATATCTTATATGGATTATATTTTCTCCATGGTGCTGTTATTCAAGTATCAGTATGATTTTTTTGTTAATATGGTTAGACTTAGATCAATCCTTGTAAGGGTTTCTACATAACCTAAAAAAGTGCATCTGATTATCTAGAAAAATAAAGTTTCTGGAGTTAGAGCTGTTTGTATATTCTCATAATATAGGATATTGTACCTTGATATGAGGAGATCCTTCCATGATTAAAATTTTTAGCGTAAAAATATACCTAGTGATCACATATGATTAAAAAAATATATTATTTATATCTATAATTGAAATATTTAGTTGTTTCTAGGACCATGATATGTGTTTTCATTTTTAGGTTTATTTTATCTTTTTTCTCTAATTTAATCATTATGTAAACATAGAATACCTATAGAGTAATGTTTTTGAGAGGGATGGATGTTTTTATGGTGAATTTAAGGTATAACAATACATAACTTCTGACTGATTAATATTATGTGGCAGGAAATATCAATTTATTGATTGTTTCAATAATCCTTTTGTTATATACTGACTGACATATAACGGTTCTAGAAAATGATTGTAGTGATTAAATCAATATTTTTAAGAACCTTTGTGCCTTTAATATATGTTATAGAGATTTACAGACCTTTTAAAAATAATGACATGAATGTATAACATATTTATTTAAAGGTTATATTAGTGGATTATATTAGTTAATCATGTGAGTGTACATAATATTTTGATATTGGGGATGAAGATTACTAATTTTGGGAATAATATTAGATATGTGGTAATCACATAATATTTAATTTGAAAAATGAAATTATCCTAAAAGGATCAATAGGTTTTGTAAACTAATAGAGGCCATATATAGGACTATTATGTTCTCATAATATTTTTGTATGTTTTATGGTAGTATTATTCGAAAACAATTATTGTTATTAAATAATATTTATTTGTTTCATATTGTTATAATGCATATTCTGTTGGGATGATTGATTGATCCTTATGTATATTTTTACCATGGGTTATTTATTTTCTAGAATAACATTATTTATGGTGGGGAAGAAGTATTATCATGGGTATTCTCAAGAGTATTTCTTTTCCTATTATTTGAATGTGAAACTCATTTTTTTATCTTTAAAATTTTTCATCACTGAATAAAAATTAAATAATTTCATTCGACAATGTAAATTACATACTATAGTTGTTGTAAGGGAACAATATTTTTTTATTAAAAATAGTAAATAAGTAAACCAATATTCTTCATGGTGTTAGATAGTAAAATATATTAGAATAATGATTTTGAAATTATGTGTTCACCCTAGTGAAGTACTTGTGTATTTTTGGGACACAAGAATGTCATCGACAATGAATCTTTTAAATTAATTTTTTTTGAATATTATTACAATTAATATTTATTTAAAATTTAATTTTATATCTTAGTGAATAATTATTTAAATTAATGGAATTTTCATTATGTAAAAAATCAGTCTATCAATAGTGAATATGGTGGGATATGGAGAAATGTAAGAGAAAAATAATGACACTTAAAATTTTGTTATGGACCATGGATATTCTTCTTCACTGTTTATATAGATTAATCATATATAACCACACCATTATTATTTAAAAACTATATTTATGGGCTTAAAATTAAACATGGGTTTTTTGAAAAAGTTACTGAGATATTAAATTTTTATATTATTCCACTGAATTTTAACATATTAATTTCCAGAAAATCTAGTGGGAATGTTTTGTTCTAGAATTTTCTTTGTGGATTAGGAAGGTCAAATAAATGATTAATTAATTGTGATTCAACTAAGTTACTATATGTATCTATATCATTATTAATTCATTTATATTTCATTATTTATATTCTTATATCTATATATATTTGAAAATTATGAAACCATTTTATTTTCTTCATAATTTTTTTATTTTTTTAAAAAATTAAAGATTAGAAGTAAATACATATACCCCCAAATATTTCTTTACAATACCAAAAAAATTTATATCTCATTTAGGAAATGTAAATTTATTGAATATGTATAATGGTATAGGGAATTACATACCTAATTTAATTTATATAAACAAATTTGGCCGTAGTGAACAAATTAGATGCTAAAAATTACATTTTGGGGTCCCCAAGATAACACAATAAACAAGGTTTAGTTGGTGAATTCAGGGATTTTTATATGATGAAAAAGTTATCGTTAGTAGTAGAGGAGGAAGTGCAGAGAATGGAGGAAAAATTTTAGTTGTTGGATATTGGAATATTTGAGCCATCAGATCTTGTAATGAGCATCCCACATCAGGGACCATTAACCCCAGTTGTCATTGATTCACATACAAAAGAAAAAAATGACGTTATTCTCAACCATATAATCATATTATCATAAAAAAATAAGCTTGATAAGTCACCCAAAATTATTACTCACATACTATAAGACATTTCAATATCATAAAGTTAATATAATGATACCCACTGCTTGAGGTTGACCTCCTCATTCTCATGACCTTTGGGGACTACATTCTTTAGATTATTGTGATCAATTTTTATCCCGCATGGCCATGTTTTCCAAAAAATAATCACCTAAATTATAGTTTAGTGAGTCCCCAAAATCATTCTATATATGTCCCTATATCATTCTTTCATCATTGATAATATTTCACACAGAGCACAACAGTGACATTGGGGTGGTGTATGGATGATCCATGCGGAACCCCCTTACTTTCTAGGTCATCATGTCAAATGTTGGGGCATGTTACCAATAGTATATTGGACATAATTATTCTCTAAAGCACCTATCAATGTTCTTATTCCCATCAAAATATTTTTTGGATTATTTAGAGATCAATTACATTTTTATGTATGGAATAAAATATTAAATGAATGTTAAATTACTATAACAATTATAAAATAATATTAATAGAAAAAATTTTAAATTAAAAATAGGTTGAAAATTTAATTTCTAGTCACCACATTGATATATTTTATTGAGTCTGTTAGGCTCAGTATAGGTGGGATTTTTTTATCGGTTAGGATAATTTTATTAAATCAATACATGACATATTATTGTTAAATAATAATAATAAAAACAATACCAGTGAGATTTTTTAAAAAAAAAGTAAAACACTAAATGACTTTGATGAGTTACAATGAATTTGGGATGGTTATTTGTCCACTCTGATGAATTAATTGTATTGATGAGGAATTATACCAAAGGATAACACTCGACTCTTAAATGATTCTTCATAGAATATATCATCAAAACACAGATAAACTATAAAATTCAAAATGAAAAAAATATATGTATACATTATATACGTGAAATACAATTAAGATGTGAATAGTTAACCAAATGTATGGGGTTTACATTATATTAAAGGATAAATAAGAAAACTATCATGAGTTCTATTGTAATGGAAAATGAATTATGACTAATGAGTATTTTTAATTGAAAAATAATTCTTAAAATATATATTGATCTATATGATTTTGAATTTTATGATGTAAACTATGTGGGAGTTAACTCTGTGATGTGTAATGTAATAAAATATATTAATGAATAAATTTTTATATCATAGATTAACTATGGTTATATGAATAATAGTGATTTAAAATGGGGTTTTTATAGGAAATTTTTACAATAAGTACATATGTGTAATTAATGTGTTTATGTGACTATGTGCAGTATCTTGAGATTATATTGATGGATCAAACATAAATTATATGAGAATGGTAATATCCTTGTTGTGGGTATATGGGATGTTTGGTAATTTAAATATAGAAATCATAAATTTTTGAATTTTTATTCAACCCCTCTATGTTGGGATGTGGGATCTTGTATGTGACAATATTGAAGCCAAATTAATTTATTGGTAGTTATCTATTTGTAGTGTTAATTAATTTTAGTTAATATATTTATTGTATATACAAACTATGTTGATATCTAATATAACTAGTGATTAATTGATATAAATATAATATAAATACTTTTATGAGTCTCTTTATAACTCACCCCACAACTGGGGATCATGTTAAGTATCAGTAAAAACACTACACACCAACTACTATTAGACTAGTTAGGATTTATATAACGTTTACATAATTAGATATGTATAATTCCTATGACATATTTGGATTGAGAAAATTGTTTATTGGTAATTACAATTAGGTCTTAAATATGATATCTCAAAACAAGGGATAGATAGAGATATGTATTTCCTCTAAAAACCAATGTATGTTACTATGTTGAAGGTAATTCACTGATGTATTGACACCCCTACTTTTACATATCATTAGGATATAGTAGGATGATAATCTATTTATACAATATCTTCTCCAATTTAATTACCTAAGGGATGCGATGATCATATACATGTTGGAAAAATTCAAACTGTGTACGTATTACTATAATGTAATATGAATGTTTATCATCATATATGTATTTTACATCAATTTTCGTGCCATGAATATATAATTACCTTTTTATATAAATATTTATTATAGAATTATATGAATATTTCATCTTTGAAATTATAGATAGTCAACGATGGATATTTTCTTCAGTACAATTGAAATAGGTGCAGTAAAGTATTTCCTCTATTATCTCATGATTGTTGTATCTTGTTTAAATTAGCTATATAGGAATCAATGATGAGTTGTGTGATTGGAAACTAAATTATAATAAATATTATAACCATGAATAATATATGAAAATATATATTTATGTGATACATGTTCACTATGTTTAGGTTTCATTATAATTTATGTATTTGTTGTTATAGATATTTGAGTCATCAAATGACTAAATATTTTCTCATACCTCAATAAAAGTTCATAGATTATATATTATGTGAGTCCGTGTCATGGAATGACCATACTAGATATAAATATTTTCAAATTTGAATGAATGTTTTTCTAAATGTATTTAAATAGATCAATTAATATATAGGATAATTAAACATGGAGTCTAGATGTGTTTTTATGATTAGATAACTAGAAGAGTGGTGATTGTTATCGAATAGACACCCAAAACAATAACTTCATGGAAATAAACATACTTAGATGTGTTATTTGAATACATTTGATTAGTTATACTTGATTATTACAATCTAATAGGGCATATAGTATTCTAATAGCTCATTTTATTAGTTAATTTTTATTGTTTTTTATGCATTATTTTTTTTCCAAATAACTCATTTTTAATTTGGTTTTGTAGGGAATGATTAAATGAGATCACATTTGACATGGATTGAGAGGAATAGACCATACAACCTAATATTTACTCAGATTAGGGATTACCCATGAATTTAGCGAGGCTACTCTATATGTTGTGTGTGGTGGGTGTTGACTCGTGTCTATGACTATTTCTTAGAGAGGGCCTTCCACACATCACACATCATTGTTTAATCACTTAAAAACAGATGAAAAATATATACATCATGTCCTCTATAATATTTCATTAGTTTTTTACACCCTAGTGACTATATATGTAATGAAACATTATAGGTTATAGATATCTCCCGATCACCATAGGTTCCCCTCGTACGATTTTTTGTTTAAGGACTTCCCACATACCCCAACCACACATCACCAAAAATTATCCCCCATGAATTCATGGTGGGAAATCCTAAAAACACCAAATGTTTTCCAATATATGATGAATCACCTATTAATAAAAAAATATCCTAACTAGGATGAAAATTTATTATCATCAGGAACATATTGGTGAAAATACTCTATATTATTAAATAATATTGTTGTTTTTTGGTTTTTTATTATATTCATTTTTTCTTAGTTTATATTTGATTCAATCATAGAATATAGAGATGTATGGTAGTAAGTGAAAGTTATATTTGGAGCTAATTCCACCAATGATTATCTAGATACCTAAGCACCTATATGTATCCCCTCTGCTGTAGCAGGGTTTGTGTTATTTTTATTAATATATTCCTCACTATTAAATTTAAATTTCATTAATTAATTATTGATGCTGATAAATTATAGTTGATTAATGGTAAATTTAGAGTTATTTATTTTCCAGATTATACATTTTTTTAAGAACTGGTATCCTTCTTATTGCTCAATAGAATTTGGATTTCAGATATCATTAAACAATAATCTCTATGATGAAAATTTTTCATCCGAGTGATAAGATATTGTATGCAGTATGTAATATGTGATAATTTATTTGAATAGTATATTTAGATTGATATTGGTTAAATATTTTAAATGATTTCATTATAGAGTACTTTCTAATGGATGTGAAGGAAGGCATTTTCTACAGAATGGATCTTATCGATGACACATAACTGTGAGCATGGTATATAAACTATGAATATTAAGGGGAGGAGTGATAATTCATAATATTTATCTATGCTAACATTTTATGATTTCATCTTTGATTTGATTGATACCATATATAGTCTATATGAGATGTAATGGAGGTGGAGTTCTCTATATCGATGATATTTTCCCTATGTTTAAGGCTGATTTGCAATTTAAAAGATATTGGGATTTCTAGATTAGGTTTACACATTTTCCATTAGTAGTTTTAATGATGACTATATATTATCATAATAATTGATACACTATAGAGTGAGACTAGATAAATAATTCAATTGGATCTAAGATAACACAAATATTTAACTTATTTCATGGATGGATCTATTCATTCTGTAATGTTTGATGGATTCATTAATTTTTTGGGATTTTTTTACTTTTTTGTCATGGGTCTATGGAAAACTGTGAATTTTTTTGTGTGATTATCGATCTTTTATCGACTTATATAGGATTTAAAAGTTTATACCATTGAGTTCAGACATATAATAGATACATCAGTGGGGTTTAAGGGGATATTGATAATTGTTTACTATGTATCGCTATTAATGTGTATTTGGAGTTGGGATCTCAATTAGTAAGGAACATAATAATATTTCCCCCACATTATTGGAAATCCAATTGATAACGAGATTAAAATGATATTTGAAGGATAAAAATTATTGACTTTAATCTCATATTCATGATGAGTGTACCCCACGCTAAATTTATTTTGAATATTATTTTTTTATAGAATGATTTTCAACTTCTTTTGGATTTGAAAAAATTATAATAACACACTATAAAGATCAGTGATGAATCTATAAAATAATAGCATTGTATTCATCCATAACTCCATTAGTGATGGTATATTCTTAATAGGTGACATTGTAGTGTTTTTATTAGTCATTTATTGTGGAATAGATGATGTTTTAATGACATAAATTATTGTTTTACGGATTCTATAGTATCATAATTGTTAATTATTTAGTGGAATTGGGTTCATCAATTGTTTTTTTTGATGAAAATGAAGAACGTATAAGAGATATTTACTCCATAAATTGGATTGATATATGTGGTATGATCACCTTTCCTAGTAAATATTTAAATGGGATTTTCATGAGTAACATTTCTAGAAACTGGGTAATATTTTAACTTTGTAGCATATTCTGGTTATTAGTATCATTTTGGGATTTGGAGTGAGAGGATAGAATCCTAGTGTGAGGGGATTATCCATTATTCAAGTAATGATTCATGTATATGATTAGGAGTTAGATGTATATTCTCATTACATGGAATGATAAGAATTGTTTTTAGTGGTTCCTTACATATTGAAAAGAGGTGTTGCTGGAATATATACTGTAAACCTCAACACATATAATTGTAATTACCGATAACTAGAATTAAATTCTTATATAATTTTTAGGTCCATGATTAGTTTATTAACCTTAATATTTATAGTATACATATTTATTTTTGTAAAACTAATTGGGTAACCCTTTGATAGATATTTATGTAGGGTATTATAAGTCTGTGTTGGTTTTTGGTAATTATTCAATGAATAAATATGATTATTTTATATTTTATTACAATTCTGTAGAAAGATAGAGCCATTCATAAATACACATATATGATTAATGAGTAACATATTGTTATATGTTTATTAGTTGATGAAAATATTATTCTGAGTAATATTTTTTTGAATATCCATTTTATTTCATTATAGGTGGAGTGATTCACTCCATTTATAAGATTATAAGGAAATTATTATTAAGGTATAAAGGAATGTGTTGATAAAGGATCCCAAATTCAATCAATGATGACATGAGTGATAATGATAATGTTTAATCTAATTTATGAGGGGATCCAATTAGTATATTATGCGATAGTTTCAATTTAGTTGAGCATATAAAAATAAATTATATTTTATGTGAATGGTTTTTGAATTTTTTTGGATTATCTTAATTTCAGAAGGGAAATCGATATTCTCTTAAATTGAACCCTTTTTTTAGTATTCTCGAAAAGTGGATATAGATTATTATTACGTTATCTCATGATAGAAAATGGGTGAGTACAAATTCATGTATAACACTGTACATATCATTAAATCCCACCAATTGGTTAATAGTTTATAGAGTATTTCTTCATATGAGATAACATATTCATGTATGTTCTGGTCATGTTTTCAATGGTCTTGATCTTTTTAATACAAAATTAGTTATGTTGGAGATGATTTAGTATCTTGATTTTCCTCTAGGTGATTCCATTTAATATGATTAGAGTTAATAAAACACTGTAGTGTAATTGATATTATTAGTAGTGGTTAAATTTTAATTAATATAATTAGGTGAAATAATTATTCACCATCATCATTTTTTCATGAATGTATTAAATTTTTAATAAAATAGGTAAATTTGTAACTTAACATTGATAATGGTGTTTGATTGAAAATGGGAATGAATCATTTATTCTAAAATGTGATGTTTACCCAATGGGGTCCACTATGTATCTTTTGGATTTTCGACATATTTTAAATCAAATAAGGTAGAATTGATGTCTAATTTTATTGATTGATAAATAAATGAATATAGATAATTCTATCATAAAACTATTAATCCATTCATTATTGATTTACATTTATATGAGTTATAAATAACAAAAATAACATTTTCCTTTGTTATTTATTTATTTTTTATCAAAAAAATGATTGTGGAATAATATTTTTTTTAATTAATAAATTTAATGTTATTTTTTTTGACATTTCATATTATTCATTGGTTGAAAATTTTCCCAAGTGTTTGTGATTTTGGTAGAATTAGTGTATGATTCATTTCAAACTGCAACATATTACTGAAATGAATTGTTTTTTATGAATTATACCATTCTATAAAATATCATCTATTAAAATAAGATTGAATGAATTAAAATTCCTACATAAAGAAGAAATCAAATTGAAATGTTTTAGAATTTTCACACAACCTGATCGTAAGAGACACATTAGCTGACACTAGTATAGATAAAACTATATGAAAGAACAATCTACTAGGGAATAAGGTTTTCTCCTAGATGTACATATAACAACATGATAGAGATATAAAAACTTGATAGTGATGAACATTGATATTCATTTTATGAACATTAATATCTTTATTGATAGAGATGAACATTGATAGAGGTGAACATTGATATCTTCCTTAATTTTTCTACTTATTATCAAAAAAATATATACTTGGTTATTTTTTTGAAATAAATAATCACATGTTATAATGATATTCATTTTATGTAGTTGATTTCTTAGCTTGATAAAAAATTATATTATTATTTATTTATATGATATCAATTTTCATTCTCCTCTATAATTATTATATAAACATAGTTCTTATTTTTAAATGTTGTATTTATAATATAATATCCATTTATTAAATGTTTTGAACTACTTTAGAAATTTCAATAAAATTTATGATTGAATTAAGGGACTTTAGAATTTACATTCACATGTGAAAGAGAATTTATTAGTTATCGAATCACCTCTTCAGATGTCTGGTTAAACCAATTTAAAAAATAATTATATTTTTAGTAGGAATATTCGGTTAGGAATTACACTAATCTATCTCTATATATATTGTTTCTTCCATTATATCTTCCACGATATATTAATAACTTCTCACCGATTATCCACTATTATTTTCACCTTTCATTCTAAAATTTGACTTTATAAATCCATGATTTTATTTTTTTTATTAACCTGTACAACCTTAAAAAAATTAGCCATCATTAATTTCTTTCAACCATTTGTTGTAATATATTTGTATTGAAAAATTTTCATTTTGAAGGTCATGAAGTCTTCCAAACCATTTTCTATATTTAGTACCATTTCCGTGGAAGATTTAACATTGACTGTTGTAAAAGATTTTTGAAACCCAAAAACCCACTAAATCATAACCAATATACATATAATTAAATAAACAATTAAATATTTGTTCTATTATTTTAAGATACAAATGTTAAAAAATTATAATCAAATTGTATCTTTATATCAGTTTATAATGAAATCTATTATTTTATATACTTTCTCAATCAAGTAAATATTTTTTTTGATTCTTTTTTATACTAAATCACAAATTAGAAAAAATTAAAAACATATAGGGTATCAGGAAGGTATTAGTGGATGTATAGGAATTTGATCACTAATTTAATGAAGTGGAATGAAGAGAGTCTTTATAATAAAATGGAATTTATTAATGGAAATCTTATTTAATATCCAAGTCATGTTATTATTAGTAGATTTTTGGTAAATTCTTTTTAAGAGGTATTATGTTGTGATGGGAAGAATAACTTGAATAATCATTGAAATATATTTATAGTGTATTACAATAAAATATTTTAGGTATACTAGTGTTTATTTACCAACATATTATAGGTATAATAGAAAACATTTTAATATAAAGTGCACATCACTTATTTAATTAAAATAAAACCGATTATACTCATTTATAGGCGATGAAAATATTTAATGACTATGTGAAAGTGAAAAATTATGAATTCAATGAAGGGAAGATGAAAAAAAAGATAATGTGTGAAAATTTTAATCAATTTACCATATATTTTTTGACCCAAATCTAAAAAATATTTAATAAAGTGATAATGAAATCTATATTTAATTATGAAATTAACATCTAATTGTTCACGTAAAGAAATCTAAAGACCTGACCATATTATCCTAGAATATATGGTTACTTTATTACATTATAATGAGATACGTGGAATCATATCTAGAAGGACTATAAGTAGCATTGGAAAACTAAATAAATACTTTAATATCATATTATAGTTGAAAAAAATAAATAAAACATTGTGTTTTATTTTAATTTAGAATTTGTTTCTTCTAAAATGACCATGCATATCAATTATATTACATATCTTAACATACCAGAGAATGATATTTAAAAAATAAGTGATTGTAAATGACCAGTACATGTATATTCCTTCAGGAATATATGACTAAATAATGAATAATAAATATATAAAAAAATAAATTAATCACTTTCAATTTGATCAATACTTTAGTATAATATGTATTGAATGAATAATGTTAGAATAATTCCATATTTATACTAATATGAGATTGAAACGTTTCCATAAATATTTTAACTATTAAAACAATCACATGGACATCAATTAATAATATCAAAATGAGGAAATAGGTAATGTTTGACAACATAACCATTCTATCAGGGACACATTGCATGTAATCTTAGATAAATGGGTGAGGAATTAAGAATTTTTTCCAACTAGTTTGTATCATGAAACTTATCGATGCACCGAGTGAAAATTGTTGGACCCACCCATAAAATATTATGTCAAATTAGTTTCTCATATGAAATGGAAAAAATAAATATAACCTAATAATTTATATTTTAAAACAAATCTATAAAATGTTTACAATTCCGCTAATAAAAAAACCAAATTATAAACCAGTCCGAGTAATATGTAAAATAGAAATAAAATTATACATCCTCTATCAAGAAGATCAAAAACCTTCCGTGGTAATAATAGGGATAATATAAATACAACATATTCACATTGCATCATATTTACAATAAAGGGATGATATCATTGGTGAATAAAAATAATATAAAAAATTATTAAATTTTTTTATTATAAATATCCACTTCAATTTGAAAATCGCATTACCAAAATAAAATATCACAATACATTTTTTTTAAAAAATTCATTGAAATTATCCTTACATTACATAACGATACTTGTTAAAAAATTTAGTGTTCCTGAGAACAGGTAATTTGTTGTAGGTCATTAAAGTTAAAATTTATTTATTTCACACTATTGTAAAATGGTTAAAAGTACCTAATTTTGAAAATGATAGGAATAGATAAATTAAAACATTTTTTAAAAGTAAATCATGGGTAAAATTTTCATTATTTTATAATTTGGATATTAATATAAATAATATTTCAAGAAATTTATAAAAAATTTGTGTTTTGATGAAATATGATTGTTGAGTGAAGACAAAAATGAAGTTAGCTTTTCATAGAAACATATTCTCAATCAGTATTTTTATTTTTATAAAAACATTATATCTACCATTTTAATTTAAAACGAGGGAAAAATGTAACTATTACCTTAAATGTTAATGAATAAATAGTGTATATGAATATCCATGAGTTTCCTAACAGGTAGATTATAGGATATCATCAACAAGAACATAATCATAAAAAATCCTAATAAACAATGAGAATATAAAATAAAACCTTCCCACTTTAGTAACATTGGAATCATAAGTCCCATGAAATAAATAATATTTAGTTCAAAAGTAAATACCATGAAGATAATGGTATTCATGAAATAAAATTTCAAAGGGTAAATATATAATCCACACAAATAAACTAATTGGTGAACATAGAATATGTCCAATAGAAGTAAAGGTGAGACGAGAAACCTTTATCCCAAGTTTGAAATTATTTATATGTGTCTAAACCTCTTATATAATAAATATTTGTTTATAATAAATAATTCATAGAAGCATATACATATATTAAATTCAATATATGATTTACTTATAGTATTTATTAACATATTTAATGATAATTCTTTGATAAAATCGCCATTTCTCGAGATAATAACATTGTTCATCAAGTATGTTTTGGTTCCTTAATTGTGAAACATTATATTTATGATAATAACATCATTTATATAATTTTATAAATGATATAGATGTAATTTATATTCATTATGTATTTATTTATATAAATCTATAATTTCAGATACAGAAAATGGATTACAATATTAATGGAGACGATAGGTCATATGTATGCCTTAACATTGTTTCAATGATTCCTGATGAATAGAATGAAGGGAAAATAAATATTAGTTAACCATAAAATAATCAAAAATATATTATATATATAAATTATTTTATTGAAATCCATCCCTATAACTGAAAATTTAAAAATTACATAAATTTTTTTTGCATCACTATGTCGTCCACATGTACATGCATCAGATGTTATTATCTTACAATGAATTAAAAGGGAAGAAGTTAGATATTATATTATATATCTATAAGTAAATTTATATTATAAATATCAAATATATTAATTATAATTATCAACAATACTTTCCATGTAAAGCGTATATGAGAACAAATATTGTATCTTCATGAGGAGGTAGTCCACCGTACACACAAGAAACATCATAATATCTCTCCTAGAATAGAATATTATAAGGAATATGTGATATAATTGTTCCAAAAGTAAAATTATTTCTAAAATATAATATGAAAACATGAAATCCAACAAAATATTTACCGTTGATTTGTGGATATGGAAATGAAATTTAATCGGTTCGTGATGTGGTAGTCCACCGTGTACAAGATTAAAGGTTTCTTTTTTCTATTTTAAGGAATAGAAAATGGATATAGTTCCTTAGTATACAAAAATTAATATCTAAATATATGTCATATCCTGGTGTCATTATTATATCGTATATTAATAATATAATAAGGAGTTAAAATAATAAGTAATATGAGAACAAATTATTGAAAACTATACATTTTAAAGAAACCTATTTATGCTTAAAATTAATTTTTCATAGAATGTATTTATAATATAAAATTAAATCTTTGATTTAGTGAGGCAAGTATGTAAAATATTAGTTAAGGGATATTCGAGATAAAAAGGTGTTTTAAGTGTTAATTTGGGTGTATATATTTAACCTTTTATAAGTTGGGGGGGGGGGAGTGGCACAGATTGAGTTTATGAAAAGATAAACTGATACCCACATCTTTATCATGAAAAAGAATAAAAGTTGAGTCATTAACAAAAATTTAAGGTTATAACATCCAAATATGTCATTTATATTGGTTTTGGAAAATTTTAATGTTCTTTTTAACCTTTATCTTATTATTTTAGCCCCTAGT
The DNA here is from genome assembly GCA_963277665.1 of Viscum album. Classification (NCBI taxonomy): domain Eukaryota; kingdom Viridiplantae; phylum Streptophyta; class Magnoliopsida; order Santalales; family Viscaceae; genus Viscum; species Viscum album. The sequence continues at coordinate 287,724,803 of OY728142.1, forward strand.
TGACCAAATTTTACCATAACTGTGGAAATTATTTTTTACTCATTTTATTTTCCATTATGATAACACAATTTATAGAACATAATAAATAATATTAATTACACTGATTCAAAATATAAAATCTATTTTTTGAAATTAAATTTTCTTAATTTTAAGAAATCAATTTAAAATTAAACCTACAAATTAATTGAGAAAACAATTTTTTTAATGAAATCCCATCAAAAGACTCAAAAGTTATTATATATAAATTAATAAATAAGATAATTAATATGACCAAAATTTGTAAATGGGTAACATAATTTAACTTATTTTACATTAAAATAAATATAATTTATATATTTTCTAACTAAATAATTTTGATGAAACCATGTTTTTAATAAAACTTATTATTTTTCAATATTCAAAAAAATATATTCCTCTAAAAAACAAAAAAATCAGCCAAAGATAAATTTTCATGTATATTTAAAAAATGATATCTATTTTTCAAATGGTTTTATCTAAAATTGGTAAAAATTAATTTTTAATTACGTGTGCATAGTGTAACTAAAATATCATTTAGAAATATACATTTTACAAGAAAAAACAATTTCTTATTTCAAATTATTTTTAATATATTTATAATTAGTATATAAAAATATAATTCATATTATATGTTTGTAAAATATATAAATATTATTATTTATTTTATCATTTTAATTCCCAGAAACATAATAACTATGTCATAATGGTCATATATAGATTAATATATTTTAATAATATATCATGTTTCTTTTAATCTTTATGTTTCATGCATCATAAGATATCAAAGAGATTGAATTTATTTATGAAAAATTAAATCTGAATTTACCATAATGATATTTTCTATTCAATATTTTTTGTTTCATTTAATTTATAATTTGAAGATGATGTTTCTATTTTAAAATCCTAAATAAAAAAAACTTATATCCTCTCTTAAATAAATTACACCATCACAATTTCAATTTTTTCTCGATATTTAAGCGTTTGATATTTTAAAGTTCCTTTGTTGGAATTCCAAAATGTAAATTGGTTAATAAAACGACATACTCAGGGAGAGAAATAGAAGCACAATGTTTATATCGAATAACATATAACACGGTTTCCAAGTAGGATAACATTTGTGGGAAGTGCATATATTTGAATGGATGAAAATCATAAATTATTTTTGGGAGTGAGAGATATTAGTATTAAAAAGAATGTGAATTGTAAATTAAATGTTAAGGACCACAAAATTATAAATAAATGATGGTTTAAATGATCATTACATTCCTCATATATGAATCTAACATGATAAATTTTTTGTTATAAGATCATTTTCTTATATTTGAGGAATTCATTTACTATCTAATAATATATTGAAATATATGTAATTTATATCATCTTTATTTCATGAGTATAATTCGATCATTTTGTTATTCTTAGATCAATTTCCACTTCATCTATTAATCATTTAAATCAATATAGAAACATATTTTTTTCTTCCTACCAAAATAAAAATATCTTTTGAAATTTCTTAAGATCCATAATAAAGTAAAATTTATTTCCTCAAGTATGTAGATGTCTTGGGTTTTCACTATAAAATATGTCATTCATTTTCCATGAATTTTTTAATATAATAATAATAATGTTATCTACATTTAATAACCCATTATTACATTAATACAAATGTTAAGGTAAACCATAATGGTTACCAATATCATCTTAATACCCTATTTATCATTATTATATCTATGTCAGTAACATATTAATGGTTATCATCCCTCAATCATTTATTTTACATGAAGATAAATTTGCCGCTAAATCAATTTTCTTGTCCATAGGTAAAATTCAACATATGTGCTCAAATACTTACAGAAAAATTACCACAATACAATCCTAAAAAATTTTAGAATTTATATAACCATAATATCGTTGATGAAATACTCTAATAAACAAATTTTTTAATCCAAAATTATGCACATTAATTGTTTCACATCATCTGTAGTAAGAGTATAAGAATTAACTTGACACAATAGTTTACATCGGTTTATATTTCCATGATTCTTGAGAAATTAATATGCATAGTTGTCCGTTATATTATATTTGAATCATTAATCATTGGAAGATTATTTACATTCCTTACATTCAGGATCATGGAATCCTTTTTATGAGTACATGTATGAAACTCACATTTCCTTGTAGAATGATACAGAGTAGTTCATTACACAATTATTACATGGGGAAACTACATATTTCCATTATTCCCTCTATCTATATTATCATCTATCATCCTCTTCTTCTCTTTCTTCCCATCAAATATATATAAATTGGATAATTTTTTCTGTATTTATATAACATGATATTATGTAATTTTTTGATAAGAATGTCTGGGATACTAGTTCTATTTTAAAATTATCTAAATACAATAAAATAAATATTCAACATTACTCATATGATTACCCACGTAGTCTTTAGAATTGTTTTTAGACCTCGTAATGTTGTTTCGTACTTAGAAACATTTAAAACTTTTTTTCTTAGATTCTGAAATTATCACTCTATATCCAATCATTACACATCTTGAAAATATGTGTTCATGAATTATACCATAAAATATATCCCTTCCATGTTTATTATTTTGTCTTCAACCATAGTGTTTTTAATCAATGACCACCATTGATCTGAATGTCCAGATAGGTGATAAACTATCATGAAAACGTTATCTCATTCATTAATTCCCAATGTGAAAAATATATTCTCTATAAAATTTATCCATTGTCTACTAAAAATGTATCTTTATTCTGAATAGATGATATATTTATTTGATTCATAAAACATACTAACATTGTTATACAACATGGTGGATCAGCGGGATGGTCTATACATGTATGGTTATTGTTTATAACCCAAGTCAATATCCTCAATATGGTTATAATTTAATAATTAAACCTACAACACTAGATTCATCATCATTATATTTTTTAGGAGGGAAATCACTACATGAATTATGTGCATTGATACAGTTCCTGTACATTATTTTAGGTTCTATTTCTAAACACTGTCATATAATATATAAGATCATAATATTATCAAACATAAAATAGGATCCAAAAAAATATTGAAAATATTATCATAAATTGGGAAATTTAGCATGGATAATCTCATAATCAAAATCGTGCTTTCATTGGGAATGTTTTCAACAAATAAAAAAATTTAAATCCTTTATAATGGGTTTTATAGAAAATGTTAATTTAACAAAGAATAGCCTCTTAGAGTGTCAAATCAAGTGAGCAATAATGGATATTATTTAGTACCAGGTAATCCTCAAATCACACTTAGAACAAATTGTTTTGAGCTATAACCCATAGGTATATATGTTCTGGAACCACATCCACTTATAGTATTAAGACAAGGATGTATTACTCTGAAACTCGCCTAATTTATCACTTACTAAAACATTATGATGCTATTTTTACATATCCTCATTTTTTATCATAGTGATAGGTTATGTAATTAATGTTTTCCTACATCGATTTCCAAAGTTTCAATTATAATTACTATGATACAAACTATAATTTCCTCAACCCTAATAACCCAGTATTCGTGGCTACATTATTACATATTCATAAGATATAAGGAAACACATCCAGATGATTATATATTTTAATACTCTAGGTAATCTAGATACATAATTTAATAAGACATTAAAATTGAAAAAATAAACAAAAAATAATATTTTCTTGACCGAAAACATTATTTTCTCTAGTATAACCCAAGTTACCAGTCATAATACACTTCCTGGAATTTTGGAAGAAAAATACGAAAATAGTAAATTAGATTACATAGTATGTGTATCAGTATTATGAATGAGGTAAATAAACAAAGAATAATAAATATGGAAAGGTAAATAAATAGAATAAATTCAATTTAATCAATAACATTATAATAATATTGTAGGAATAAATAAATATAAAATTATTCCATACACATAATCTCATGATCTTGAAAAATTTCCTAAGATATTCTAACTAATAGAATATTCACAAGGTCATTAATGAATAATATCACAATAAGGGATTCTGTGATGCTGAAAATCATAAACTTTATTTCAAGGCCACGTTCCATGACATCATAGACAACTGTTTATTGTATCGAAAAAATAACCAAGTGAGATTGTCTTATGGGACATACAGTTGCATTAAGGGGCTCCAGTGGAACCCATAGATCACTTACTAAGTCCAACATATTCCTAATATGAATGGGGAGAAACATAATAAACATAAACATTTGTAACTAAAAACTAACATAAAAATGATAATAATTTCCCCAATCAAAAAACAAAATCATAAACCATTCAGAGTAATATGGAGAATGCTAATAAAATTTTATATCCTCGGTCAAACTTATCAAAAACCATCCAAATAAATAATAAAGATTTTATTAATACCCCATATCTTGAATAGTTCATAATTATAATAAATTGGTTATGTTGTTGATAAATAAATATTCCAAAAAATGGATTTAAAAAAATTATTTAGCAAAATATCATTTCCTTTTAAAAAAACACCTTTTTAAACTAAATGTTGAAAAAATATTTTGAAAATAAATTTCATTTAATATAATCATTTAAAAATTTAAAATTAAATGTAAAACAATATGAGGTGATGACTATGGTAAATTTCATATGTGTCGAATAAGTTAAAAATATTCCTTTTACATTGTTGTAAAATGGATAAAAAGTACCTCACACAGAAAGTGACAATTCCATTCAATTAAAATAAATTTATAAAAATTAAATAATGTTTAAAAGATTCATTAATATATATTTTTTATAATTATACGAATTTTTTTGTGATATTATTTGGAAATATGTTATTAGAATAGAAGGGATATTTGACCGAAGAGATAAATGGTGTTATTTTTCATAAATAAAGTTTTCAACCATTTTACGAATTCTCTAAAAAATATCTCTAATATTTTATGTATTAAAGTGGTGGAAAAGGTAATACTACTTGAAAATTTCATTACAACCCATAGGGTAAAATAAATCATGGGTTTCAGGAGTGGTGTATCGTAATATTTCAACATCAAAATCATAATCATAAAAAATTATGATAAGCAATGATATTATAACATAAACCCTTACCACTTGGATAAATTTTGAAAAATAATCCACTTAATAGAAATACATTTATGTGAAAAATTAGATGATATGAAGATAAATTTATTCATTATATAAAATATCAAAGGGTTAGTATATTCAGCACAAAAAATAACTATGTGGTGAATATATAATACATTCCAAAGAAGTAAAAGTGATATAAGAAACCCATACCTTAAGGTTAGAATTCCTTCGTATGTGTTTGAAAATCATGTATAATAAAAATTAGTTCATTAAAAATGTATTATATAAGAATAATAATATATTTTATGGAATATTTTATTTACTTATATACTTTTATGACATGTGTTTTCGACACTTTCATCAGGGTGCGTGCGTCACGTCTCGTGGGGGATGTGCATCTTCTTTGTTGCCCCGCATTCTCGCTTTCCAAAGGTGGGAAAAATCTGCTCCATATTCAAGGGTGTTTTCTCCTTGATTGAAATGGGATGATGGGATGTCAGTTCTTCTTCCCATGGATTCCTCCTCAGAACTCGTCACCCAGTCCGGGTCTCCCTTTTAGATTTAAGACGTTGTTTGTGAAACTATTCCCAGTGCCATATCTTCATGGACACCAGTTAATTACACTGCTTCTATCAGGACATTCCAAGGGGTCCTATCAGGGTAGCATCATTTGGTCAGGGGAGTAGTCACATTGGGAATCACTATGGTGTCTGGACGTTGGGTAATTAGCGTGTCTATGTTCTGTCCCATATTATAGGGCTTCTTGAGGGCACGGAAGCCCGAGGCATCCTACATCGAGCGCGGGGAGTCATATGCCATGGGCATGTATCTAAAGTTTTCTTCAGCTTCCCATGTTTAAAACGGGGTATGCCACAAGTTTCACGTCCAGTGGAGATGGATCAGGCTGATCAGAACACTGACTAGAGTGAATCAGATGGGTGTAACTCCCGGAAGGGACACCGTTATTGGGTCCAACATATGGTGGGCTTCTTGAATTCTGTTAAATAGAATGGGGCATGAGGTGGAATGATCCCACCAGGATGTGGCAGCCGGAGTAAGAATAATGATGGATGATGGGTGGATAAATGAAGTGATGGGGGTGAAATAGGACCATCGCAAGGGCGATGGTGAAGTTGGGCTTGAGCCTCAAAGAGACATCCTATGTATCCACGTGGCAGGGAATCAAACTACACATAGTTCAGTGAACATATTTCCTCTTGACTATGGCTTACCGCTAAATGGGGTGACAACAGCTTACTGTTGACTGAGGTCCCAATGGCTTGCCGCTAGATGGGATACAACGGCTTACCTCTGGATGGGGTACAACCGCTTACCGTTGGAAGATGTCGGACCACCGTGAAAATGGTCGGGATGACCTGTGGATTTTGGGATTGAACCTCTAGGTGGCTTCCTACGTACCCTGCCTTGGCAAGGATCAAAGAATATGTAGTTCATCTAGGGGTAGTATTCGGTGAACCGAAGTGAATAAGGACCTTGGTCTAGGTGGGCGGTGGGCCTGAACCTCGGGGAAGTTTCCTACGTACCTTGCCTTGGAAAAGATTAAAGTCATCATAGTTAGAATGGGTTTTTGTGCAAAAACATACCACTGACTGGGGAAACAATAGATTACCACTGATTAAGGTCAATAGTTTGATGTCATTCAGGATGGGGGGAACTATCGTGAAGGGGGGAGGAGCGATCAATGGGTGTTGGGCTTGAACCTCAGGGAAGCTTCCTATGTACCTTACCTTGGGAAGGATCATAGACCTCGTAGTTCATGTATGGGGGCTTGGTGCACCGATGTGAAGATGGTCGAGACCAATGGATGGTGGTGAGAATGAACCTCAGGGAGGCTTCTTATGTACCTTGCCTTGGCAAGGATCAAAGTCCTTGTAGTTCGAGAATAGCATGGGGCTTACACTCTAGGCTGCCCAGGGTGTTGGTAAACCGACATGAAGATGGTCAGAACGACCAATGGGTGTTGGGCTTCAACCTCATGGAGGTTTCCTACATACCTTTCCTTGGAAAGGATCAAAGACCTCATAGTTCATGTATGGGGAATGAGGCTTACACTCTAGGCTTCCCAGGGGGATTTCATGGTCGTTGCTTGCTCTAAGCCCACATGAGTCGTGCTCGGTGTGAGAAATAAGGGACAACAGAGACCTAAAGATCACATCGTGAATGATGTGTCCGTGGGAAATGATGCGGATCTTACACGTGATTATAGCCCGAAGGGGTGGGAATAGGGGCTTATGCATGGTTAGCAACCCGAAGAGGTTGGGACTTCCTACTGGATGGAGGCCCGACGGCGACAAAGTGCAGTAGGGGAGGGATTTTGGTCTGAAGAAAGGAGGGGCAGGGATGCTGCCTCCTGCATGAAAATCCAAGGGCTTACACTAATGTGGATGGCCTTTCCCCGTGGAAAAACCCAACTCCAATATGGAGGATATCATCCCCTGTGGAGACCAGTGGGCGTGGAGAATGTCCAAGGTGGGGGCGCCCCTTGAGCGAGGTATGAGACGAGGTCATAGTTTAACATCCTATGTTGTGGACAAGGGTGCATGGTAGTTTAACGTCCTGCAGCTCAGATAATGTGTGTGCACTCCGCACCCCTAGGATATACATAATTGGTACCCACCACACCTTGGTGAATGGAAGGAACTGGCAATGCCGTGATGAGGGGATGTCATGGAGTGAACCATCGGGGGTCCAGGTTCGTATTGTTATGCGAAGAAGCAATAGTCATTAGCGTGCCTATTCGAAGAAGCATGAGACGAAGCAACACAATGGGAAGTATCATCCATGGGACTTTGAAGTTTCATCGTGAAAACCTAGAGGGTCGTATGGAAAAAGGAATTGCAAAGTAGAGGGATTCATAGGCAGGGGCCATGTGAAGCTCTAGTGTCCTGTGTGGCAGAGAGTATATGCGAAGGGGTGTGCTTTATGAAGTGGGGCATCCCAGCCTAATAATAGGGGGGAGGTGCGTATAGTGGGTGCTTCGTGAAGTGAAAAGGCATTTACGGAGCACTACCTTGTGGAGTAAATGTGGCTCGCGAAGTAGGGTATCATGAAGCAATGTGCTTCACGAAGTACAGTGACCCTGCCTTAGCATGTGGATCTCGTGTACACAAAGGGTGTTTTGCGAAGCATAAACACTCCGCGATGACCCGGGTACCCTTGGTGATCCCTTTCCTTCACAGAAGCCCTTTGGCATTACGAAAGGCATCCCACTCAAAGAGGGGCTCAAAACAAGGCGCATGGGAGGCATTTCGTAGAGCAGAAGTACCCCGCATAGCTCATTGTTCGCATAGCAGAAGGATGCTTCGCGATTCAGAAGCAAGGAAGTCTAATGGTCAGATTGTCTACCCATTGAACTTGGGGGGATGCCAGTATTTATATGGAAGAGGATTCGTGAAGCAGGGCATGCTCGGTATGAAGTGAGAGTTAGCTCTACGGAGGATCACGAACGTGAAACACAGTCTTGGAGCGTTTCCTCCTCCTTGCTTCGTGGAGGGTCACAAACTTCAAAGGGGTTCGCGGAGAATTACCACCACCTTGCATCGTGGTGGTTCATGAACATCAAATGGGTTCGTAGAGCGTACCACCTCTTTGCTTCATGGAAGGTCACGAAAGTCAAAGGGGTTTGAAGAGGGGCTCTGTGATGTAGCCTTTGGGCAGGTGCCTTCTTCTCCTCCCCACATTATGGCATCAAAAAATTCCCCCATTTGACATGGAGCCATGGAGAAATCAAGGGTCAAATTTTGAGGGTCAATCGCCAAAATCCTTGGTCGTTCGTGAAGCTCCCTCACGATGCGGGTTCGCCAAGCGGGAAAGTGAAGCTCGGCCAGACGCCCCACAAAGCATGCTTCAGTCGGGGTGCACCGCAATGCTCTGAGGATCCATCACCTATAAATAGGGGACCAAACCTCTCTATTGTCTTTTCTCTCCTCCGTGACTTTGGAATTTAGTGCTCTCGATTACGACACTCAGCGTACTCCACGATTTCTCTACATGATTCGGTTCTTCGCTTCACGACGCATAGTGAGTTATTGACTCCACAACAGTGCTTCATGATCTTGCACTTGTAGACGTAGGCAGGACTCTAAGAACAGGCTTCGCGAATTTTCTCCACGAACAGACATCACAAATGGTCTCCGTGAACTCCCTTCATGAACCAACCCAAAAATCATCCATGTTGTTAAATAGAATAGCTCATCAAGAAGCCAGTGAGGTGGTTTTTGCGGATACTGCTCGGAGGGATGAGATGGAAAACAGTTTGGGTCTAGGGGAGTTAGTCTGGAGCCATTGTAAATATGATTCGTTGGTGGAGCTGCAATCGGAGAGTCAGAAGAACTAGTCACTATGCAATATACTGTCTTTGTATGGCTTCGGGCTGAGGGATGATTTTTTTATCCTTGAAGCAACTAGGGATGAACCATCTTACTGGTTTTGGAGCACGTCGTTCCTGCGCCGATTGTTCAGGGCAGTTGACGGCCATGCCCAGGAGGATTTCACACCTGTCGTTGCTGACTGCCTATACAACCACTTGAATAACATCGACAGGAAGGCTTTGCAGTTGGAGACGTCTCCTCCTATGAAACACACAATACTGAAGGAAGCTCTAAGGAACCCGAGGAAGGGGTGGTTCGAGGAATGGGACCTACGACAGGGTGGAAACTTTATATACGATTGTTCCTGGGCCTAATAGGTAGGTGACTCATGTGAGGTGTTTGGGGCCGAGCTAAAGATAGTGGGTTTGTAAGAGGCGTCTTGGGAATCCCAATTCCACATCTATCAACTGAAACTGCTAATGTAAGAGATGTTGAGAAGGAGGTCATCGCATAAATATATCTTTGACTTACACCATGGGAAGGTCGGTATCAGCTTTTGGGATGTCCACCAGATCTCGGGGGTCCCTATATTGTGGGCGATATATGACGAATTTTTCCCAATCATGAGGGTGTGGGAGGATCCTGAACAAATTCCACGGCTACCGATGGCATTGATGGAGCTTGTGCCCGGGGAGTACAAAGAATCAGTAAGGGATGTCCACATCAGGCGGCGGTTCAAACAATTATTGAACTTCCTGGTAGACCGATAGTTTCTAGTGAGGCCTCAGACTTCCCCAAAGGGGGCCCAATGGGGAATGGAGCACTCGTACAGGCGGCTTTTAGAGGACACCCTGTGTAAGACATGGGGGTTTAGCATCAACACTGAGCAACAACCAATAATCAAGATGACAACATTTATCGCAGCCCTTATCTGTGGATGGATCCTTCCGGTGAGGGATACACACATGGGGGTACATCCAATCACATTTACCATGGCGTGCATATTGATGATAGGAGGGTGGGTCAACCTAGGTATCCCGATGCTCTCCAAACTATAAAAGATAATGTGGCATATCAGCGAGAGGAAGAGGTCATAGAGGGTATGTGGGACATTCCACCTCTTTTATGGGTGGATAACGGCACATATCAGGGGGGTTTATGAATAACTGAACCCTATCTCTCCTCAGGGCACGATCTTCCTTCCCTCAATTCTGAATGTCGTGGGAAGCTTTCTGGCCAAGTTGGCAACACCGTTTGAATTTAACCGGATGTGGAAGGCAGAAGAGTTCAATTTTCACATATTTCTGTTGCCAACGGTGGTATTTACTAATGATAGCAAGGGAACAGAAGAGAAATAGGAATATATCTTGGCCATTTGAGGTGGAGTACTGGTGGAAAGGGTATACCGTGAGCCCCTCTACGAGCCGTACACCCCACACGGGTTTGAGAGGAAATTCTGGTGCATGTAGTGATTGAACCCGTGGGTCTATCTGGAGGTGCGCCACAAGAAACACCTGTGTGTGATGAGGCAGATGTGGCTCATGTTCACACGGGAAGATGGTAAAATGAGAAATGAGTTTCCTCCGCCGAATGCCATCCTCGGGCTGCTAACAGAATATGCCAAGAGTTGGGAGGCAGACTACCCGAGAAAGATGATGAAGGGGCCAATCATTCGGGCCAGTGATGGTGTACCTACCTGACCTCAGGGTCGGGGCCGGAATGCAACAAGGGAATCCTGCTATGGCGGGGCTACCGTGGTGGTGAGGCCCGCACTAGTTAATGGTGAGGCAGTATCTGTGGATCTTGCAGTGGTAGCGGACCCAGCGATTCCAGAAGAATAGAGCCATCCAGAGGGGAGGCCTCTGAGAGGATTCCGCAAGATAGCCACCCAGGCTCTAGGGAAGCGGTTGCGTCATATCGACATGCCATAGAATGTCATCTTCTTGGATCCCTAGGACACCTGGGAAGTCAACATGAAATTCCTCAGCCCCGCCGAGTTGTGGCAGCACCCGAGCCATCTTGGGATGTATTTACTAGGGATATTACCTATCCGGGCCGGCTTTGTGGTGCCCCAAGAGGAGGCAGAGTGGTACCTAGCAGTGATGGAGGACTTCGTGCACTACCGGGGTGCTCCTCATCCAATGACAGATCAGGAAAGGTGCTAGTGGTCCATATTACTACCCCAAAGTGGTCGGTCACTGATTTAAGAGAGTGAATCCCCCTGCCGGAAGAATTAGAAGAGTCCTCCTGGGGAGATGAGGCCGGGAGAGGGAGCTCATTGGAGGAGGGTGAAGTTAGAGATCAAGACTCGGATTTTGAGGACTTCGTAGAGGCCAATTATGTAAAACTTTGAAACCCCCTTCTCTAAGGCTTTCTATGAGGCCACTCTGGACTCCTTGCTATCATCTTAACAATGTATCAGATTCTTATACATAGAACTTGTTCTTGTCCCTTAGGGGATGCGGATGTAAGACTTTTGGGATCTGCACCTATCGCCTTATCTGTTTCTAGGTCCAGTGGGTCCGAGGTACCTATGGTGACCCCTCCATAGATTTCATACCTTCCGACCATATAAGTGGGGCCGTTCTTCGGGGTCCCGATGAAATCAAACCAAGAACGAGACAAGGAATTCGATTTCTGTAAGTTCCCCTTACCAATTTTATGCCCATCATCCCCTAACCATGTTTAATGATGTCCATGACCTTTTTAGAGTGTACTTTTCTTAAAATGATGTTGGCCACCTTGGCGAGGTTTTTCAGGGCTTCTGGAAGCATCCTTCCTAGGGGAATGTCAGTGGTCGTGGAGGCGGAGCACCAAACCGACCAAGAGACGACACTCCAAATCACTGGTGGGACCATCAGCATGGCTACTCATGATGTCATTTAGGTGGGATCTGATGATGAAGATCAATTAGATATCCCAGGTCCTGCCACACCTAATCGAACGCTATATGTGAACCATGCTGAAGAGTTCCTGGGGGCATTCCCCGAGAAAGAACCTACCAACTGCGCTGACAGGGATGAGACGACCTTTGATGAAGAGGACAAGAAGAATAGTCCATCGTCGATCATGGAAGCGGATCAAGCGCTTCATTGATGACACCCCCAATCATTATGGCTGGATGAGATGGGCATAATTTACTCATGGCTGCGCGAACTGTGTGTTGGGGGAGTGGATGCCTGGCATGCTCACATGCTCGTCCAAGATCTTATGACAGAAAATATTTAGGTGCATGACCGAGGCCTCGGTGTGGGTTGGCAGCGGAGGAAATTGGTAAACATCAAGAGGCTCTAGGAGGCAAAGGATGAGGTCATGCGACTGCGGAGTTGGTGGGATGAGCACTCGACCTCCCTCAACACGCAATCTGAGCTAGTATTGGGATTGCATGCTCATCTAACATAGGACAAATAGGGCATAAAGCAAGCCTCCAAGGAGATTATCGCTATCCAGATGGATGTTGAGAGAGACCAAATTGCATCTAATGAATTGTGACCCCTTGTTGCTGAGGTGGAGCGGGAGCTGAATTGGCGGCAACAACTCTTAGACATCACCAGCTAGAGGGTGGAAAAGCTGCTATGTTCTTTTGAAGAGGTTAACCTTTCCATGGTGGGAATCGAACCTTGGGTACTGTAACGATTACAAACCCTCAAACATACTTTTATTCTTTAATTGATTGATTCCATGTCATGCATGAGTTCCATTGTTTAAATTGGTTTATTACATTCTCATGATATTTGTGGTGTGGAGCATCCAGTGATCATTCCCTAAACTCACGTGGGCCATGCTTGACATGAGAAACAAGGGATGACCACCTTACCACCCACCTCCAAATATAAGAATGTAAACCAAGCTTTGGGCCTCTGGGGTTTGAGCAACTGGCCCGAATTTCCAATAGGAAATTCGAGATACCTGACTGGATAATGAAGCTCTCAGAATAGCCGAATTACCGTTTTACAGGTGTGCTCTTCTACACCAATGGGGTAACACCAAGGGTGTTGGAATCTATCCGAATATATGGGGATGGAAGGTGTGAATCACGGTACCAAGGATTTAGAACACAATGAGGGTGGCGTGGCAATGAAGGATAACTATTTACCATGTTTAAAACACATCATTCATATCATGTAAGCCTGAAATGGGGATAACAAATGAGGGCCGACCGCTGACCATGTTCGAAACACTGGGCCTGACACAAAATTTCATCCAATAGTCTTCCAGAGCGTTGGCCCTGAACAATAGGTAGGTAGTAGGACAACATCCATAATGTTAGGGGTTCCCTTAGACATGAAAGAGTATGAGGGTCTGAATTAGGGGCACACAAAGCATGGAATATGGAGTGAGGGTTTGTTCGAATAGAATCCTACACTATCGAAATTATGCCACCGTGGTGGAATCACATTAGATGGTCGCATCAGTTGGATCTTGGATCATTCCTTCTTTTAGACAGGACCTCTCTGGTGAGGGAGCCATCACGTCCCAATGTAATTGTGGGGAAACCTGAAGTTGTTCGGGGCAGAGCTACTGTTACATGGTTCCCCACAAGGGGTCAGGCCAAGGGGGGGGGGGAAATGAGGAGGAACTAGATTTCTGATTCCTAGGGCTGGACCCAAGGTAAAATGTATGGGTGTCCCTACACATCCCATGAGGAAGGGAATCAAGCCATAAATAGTTCTGAAGGGTGGAACGGTAAGGTACCAGTACCAGGGATAGCAAGGTAATGTGGGTCTAGTCCTCACACCAAAAGAAGCGGTATTTGATGTATCTTGTTTTTTTTACGGTGAATGTTTTTTTGTAAAGCGACAGGCCTAGGATAGAAAGTCATGACATCACCACAAGTATCAAGACAAATGAAGGAATTGACGAATGATATGGTGTTTGATCGGTACCAAACATTATGTGCCTTGAGCAAGGGCACCACAATGCAGCGTCGTTTTTCATCGTGGGGGAAGGACGATAATGTCACAGTTTAGGGTCATGTAATGGGAGCAGCCATGTATTTTAACATTGTGTGGCACAGACATATTAGAAACGTGGCTAAAGGGGGAATGTTCATTGTGAAATAAATCATACCCAATGTGAATGAGGACATAATCCCATGCCACACCATGCACGGTTCCGAGAAAGAAACATCAAGCCGTGGGGCCAAAATAGAAGTAAGAGGGTAAGGGTCAGGAGAAACTAACTCCCAATTGAGATGAACTCAAAAATGATATGTTTGAGTGTTTCTACGTATCCCATGAGATTAGGAATCAAGCCATACGTAGTTATAAGATAGATCTTAGTTTATGGTCATAGAGATCAGACCAAGTAGAAGGGAAGTCGGTGCAAAGCCTCGAATAACGCCTTTACCGTGGCTTTGTCCTCCTAGAGTGCAAATGTGCACTGAGAGATAGTGTTAGGAGTTTCAAAAATTTCACATGGACATGATTGTGTTCAATATGATGTGAATCATGTAACCAACATTTTTGGCTTAAAGGGGCTGGTTTGATGATGGAGGATGACTATTGACCATGTTCGAAACATAGCATCCATATCGTGGTATCCTGTAATGAGAAAAAACAAATGAGCATCGGCCACTGACCATATTCGCATTGTAGAACTTTTATCCATTTATTGTCTTGAAACCATGAGAAAGTTGTCCCGTGATGGTAGGAGAGCCCTTCGTCCTAGCATCCACGCCACATGGGGGTCCTTTCGTGTGTGGAAGATTTATGGAAGCCCAAAATAAAGGGGAACACGAAGCCTGGGAAATGGGTGAAAACATGTCTGGGTAGGATCCAACATTCTAGTTGCTAAACCAGAGTACCCTTGGGCACATTAGTGAATCACCGAAGAGGACTAAGGGGATTATCTTGAGAGTAGACGATTTGAAAGGACTGGTATAACACAATGGGGTGGAAGAATCCCAAGAGGAGGGAGTAAATGGCATGGTTGTTAAAATACCTGATGTGAATGAGTGAATAATCCCATACCACACCATTTAATCCAAAATATGAACTTGGGCCGGGGCCCGAAAAGGAAAAGGGGCCTGAGGTTGGGCCTCGGACGGGAAGGCCTGACCTGTTTGCAGTTTATCGTCTTGTAGGGAGGATGAAGAAAGGTGTAAGATACCCCAAACAAGGGAGGTGTATGGCACGACGAGTAACCCGACATGAATGAGGACATAACCCCATGCCACACCATACCATCCTAAATAGGAAATTGGGCCAGGGGCTCGAAAAGGCCAAGGGGACTGAGGTTGGGCCTCATAAGGGAAGGCCTGACCAGTTTGTAGTTTAACATCTTGCAATGAGGATGAAGAGGTAAGGAATCTCATCCAGGGATGTGTACGACAGGATGAGTAACCTGAGTTGAATGAGGAAATAATCCCATGCCACACCATACAATCCTGAGTGAGAACTCGGGCTAAGGGACCAAAAAGGCCAAGGGGCCTGAGGCTGGGCCTCGGATGGGAAGGCCTAGACAGTGGTAGCCATATGAACTCTTGTGTGGTCACCGCCTCATCACAGCTCCTAAGGCCACGTGAGCGGTGCTCAGTGTGGGAATCAAGGAGCCGTATTCGCATCTCCCTGCCATATAGGGGTATAGTAGCTGGCATCACCCGAGGAGAGTTTGTTGCTTGGATATACAACGGGGCAGAATGGACCACTACACTCATTGTTTGGGACATCTTGGGGAGGTCCTAATAACAAAGGATAGCTGTTGACAATGTTCGAAACACATCCTCCTTGTAGTGAACTAGAATGGGAACAATAAATGAGCATTGACCACTTACCATTGTTTCTACGTGATATTTGTATCAATTTGTTGCCCAACATCCTCGAGGGTGTTAGCCCGAAGTGGTAAGAGATCTCTTTGGGCCTAGCATCCATGCCGTTCAGGGGCCCTTCTGGATGGGAAAGATGATGGATTCCCAATCAAAGGAGTGGGTGAAGAATAGTTGTACCCCTATGTGAAAAAGGTGAACATTTATAGGGAGTGCGACATACGACCTGATCAAGATGAGCTCAAAGTGAATTGGGGAAAGAGCCTACAACCCACCATATGTCTTGACCCGAGGGGAAGATTCTGGCCTTTGGGATGGGCCATCAGACGAAATGTCCGGGCATTCCAAAGTATCCCATGCAGATGGGAATCAACCCATACATAGTTTTTGAAGTCCATGCAGTTTAATGTCATGCGGTGAGGACATGGGAGGACAGAAGACCAGGGAGAAGGCACATGGTTCTAGCATTATAATCCTAGCATGAGTGGGGATATGGTACACCATATCATGCAAGGATCCTTCGAGAGAGATATACCAAGGGGCGATAGGCAAAGGGAAGAGTTTGGGGATGGGCTCAAGACATGGCATCTGTGGATTCCTACATATCCCTTAAGGATAGGAATCAATACACACATAGTTCTAAGGATGAAGTTTAATTTATTTAGGGATGAAGAATATTAGGGTCGTGCGGGACCAACACAAAGTTTAGGGCCATACGTGACCGACACATAGTTTAGGTTCATGCGGTACATGTAGTTTAAGGTTGTGAAGGACCAATGGTGGCTCAGACAATGTTTTTCGTGAGGAACTTGGCATTGGTGGGTTGTGTTATACGATCACCATCCATGGTCACTAGGGAGTATGCTCCATTGGGGTATACCCTTTGAATTATTTAAGGTCCCTCCCATTTAAGCTCTAACTTTGGTGGTTTCCTTCCAGGGATCATTAGTGTCTGGAGGGCCAATACCAAGTCGCCTTGCAGGAATGAGAGGAGGAAAACCTTCTTGTTGAAGGATCTAGATATCTTATTCTTATGACTTTATAGATTGTGCATAGAACGAAGCCTATTCTAGTCAAGTGCATCCAATTCAACCAGATGAATTTCTGCCACTTTATCTGGCGCCTGCTGGTCATAGACTCTCATGCGTAGTGAAGAAAATTGAATATCGATGGGCTGGACGACCTCAGCTCCGTACAGTAGGGAATATGGGGTCACCTGGGTGGAATTATGGGTTGTTTTCTTCTAAGACCATAGGGTGTTGGGGTGATTGTCCGGCCGACTCTTCTTATTCTGACACACCATTTTCTTCAAAATTTTAGAGAGTGTTTTGTTTAACATCGCGATCTGTCCATCCGCCTTTGAGTGATAGCGGGAGGTATGGTTTGAACATATTTTGTACTTGGAGTACATTTTGATCACCTCAGATCCTCAAAAGATGGTTCCATTATCTGTGAGGATGGAGAGGGGGACTCCAAACCGGTATATGATATTGGAGCTCACGAAGTCGACGATGGAATGGGCCTTGAACTCCTTGATCATAACTGATTCTTCCCACTTGGAAAAGAAATCTGTGGCGGTCAGGATGAACTTGCACTGGCGATCTATCGCTGGTGGATATGGTCCAATGAAATCAAGTCCCCACACCGCAAATGGCCAAGAGTACTTGCTAGATTTGAGAGGTTCTTGCGGCCGATGCATGATGGTAGCATGAATTTATCACATGTGACATATCTTTGAGAACTCGATGCAATCAAGGATCATGGAGGGCCAGAAGTACCCCAATCATCAGATCTGATGGGTCAGATTTTGCTTATTCTGCTGAGCCCCACTGGAACCAGAGTGAACCTCCTACATGACCTGAGAAATCTCGACTCCTTGTAATAAATGGAGGAGAACACCATCAAACCCATGCTTGTAGAGAATCTTCCTAAGATTGGGACCACTCTGGAGCATAAACTACAACATGCGTTGTCAGATACACTCGTGCTCGGCTAGATCATCTAGGAGGCAACCATTATACAGATACTTGACAAAATGGGCTCTCCAGTTGGGGTTCAATTCAGCCACAACATCTAAGGAACCTTGGGGTCCTAACGTGGATGCTCTGGCGGTCAGATGGCTTACTCATGGGCCGTCGTTTCCATATCTGGTGACGGGGGAAATGAATCTTTGATGTGCCACATGTATAATCAAATAGTCCTACTTGGGATCTGCAAGTGATGCAGCCGGGACTTCTAGGGAATTGGCACGACCGTTCTAAGATCAAGGGACATGTGTAACTTTCGTCCCAGACCGAAACTGGGCCATTAGCTAGATGGTGCACTCCAGAAATTGTATGAGCTCTGGATTTCTAACGATTTAGTCACCGTTAATATGCTTAATGACTAGTTCATAATCCCATTTAACATGAAGATTGAGAACATCGATCATGAGGGATAGCTCGAGGCCAGTAATGAGGGCCTGATACTCGACTTCATTGTTGGTGTAGCCTTCCATCAACAGGAAGGTGTACAACCAGATGGATTGCACTAGGGTAATAAAGACAATACCCAGGCCTACCCAGCTGAACTTGGGATCATTGAGACTCCTATCGGTGGGGCTTAGGGAGGCACCATCGAAGTGCATCTGCCAACACGGGATGGAATGATCTACCGAGATGATTACCTTATTGGGAAAATCCAGGTCCAGGGAAAGGTCCATGGTGGTAGGATGGGCAGCATGAAAATCTACCAATGCATGTCCCTTGATAGCCTTCTGAGGAAAAAACTTGATTTCGAACTACTGGATGAATACTGCCCACTGTGCTAGTCGGCCTGTCAACATGGAGAGGTTCAGAATGTACTTTAGCGGGTCTAACTGAGACACTAGTTTTACCTTGTGGTGGTGCAAGTAGTGTCGCAAATTCTGTACTATGAATACCTATGCCTGAAAGCTCTATTCGATGTGGGAGAATCTATTCTCCGTGTCAAGGATAATTCAGACGAGGTAGTAGAGACTTTTTTTCATCCCATCATTGTTCTTCTGGGCAAGAAGGGATCCAAGAGATAGTTACATGGAAGTCACGTACTATATTAACCGCTTCTCAGTGATGGGTGGCATCAGGACCGGAGGTTGGATCATTTACTGATTGATTTCTTCAAACGTTTTCTGGCACTCTTCGTCCCATTCATAGGAAGAGCCTTTCTTCATTAGCTGAGAAAATGGATTACACTTATCGGCCAAATTCACAATGAATCAACTTATGTAGGCTAAGTGTCCATGTAAACCTTGAAGTTAACGAATATTGCTCTGGGGAGGCATCTATCTGATGGGCTTGATCTTATCTAGGTCAATTTCAATGCCCCGATACCTGACAAAAAAGCCAAGGAACTTCACAGAAGTGACCCCGAAGACACATTTCTGCAGTTTCATCTTCAGGTGGTGAGAATGGAGGAATCCAAAAATGTTCACTAGGTCCTTGATATGGTCTTGGTGCTAGTGAGATTTAACCACTAGATTGTCCACATAGCATTCCACATGTGTCCCGATGATTGGCTTGAATATGTAGTGCATGGCCCGCTGATAGGTGGCACCTGCATTTATCAGGCCAAAGGGAATAACCTGGTAATAGAAAGTACCTTGGGGAACCCTAAAAGCTATGGACTCTTCATCCTCAGGGGCCATCCAGATCTGGATGTATCTAGAGTAACCATCCATGAAGGAGAGGGCATGGAACCCAGCCGTAGCATCAATCAAAAACTCTGTCAAAGGAAGGAGAAAATCATCCTTCGGACAGTGATGTTTAAGATCACGAAAGTCGATACAGACTCTGATCTGCCCTTTCTTCTTTCTGAATGGCACAATGTTAGCAATACACTTAGGTTACTAGACCTCCTTGACGATGTTGGATCTGATAAGCTTATAAACTACGGCCTCAAAAATTTCACCGTGAGAAGGGTTCATCTTTTTGGGAGGCTTCTTGAACCCGCGATGATTTATTAGGAGACCGAGGCGGTGGACAAATACCTGAGGATCTAGTCGTGGAATCTCGCCATAACTCTAGGAATACTCATCTTGGTGTTGTTTCAATAAGTCCACTTGCTGCTGTTGTTCCTCGAGGGGCATGGCAGCACTGATCAATGTGGGTCTCAGATATGCCTCGCCACCAAGGTTCACTTGTATCAGTTCATCAACCGTGGCAGAGATTACCTCTTCAAAAGTGGGGGGAGAATTCTCCAAACCATATTCATCAATTTTTAAGGGATCCCCAACTGGAAGAGCTTGCACTGGGTCAGAAGCTTCTGGCGGGAGGCTGGTACCAGCCTGGGCAGTAGTCGACATTATATCGCAAGATTCACATGCTGCTTAGACCGTAGAAATTAAGGCAGTCGATCCAATCCCATCTATTCTTCAGCCCAAGAGGCCACACTTGATGATATCAAAGCAATAGTGGTGTTTCGACTTGAGATGGTTAATTCCAGCCTGGCTAAACAGACACGTATGACGTACTACCATTGCCAGGGGCGGACATCTCGATACCGTATAGTGGTAGGAGGCTCCAGGATCACCTGAGCCTGATTTGTGTAGGAGTACGAGGTGATTTTCCACCATATCTTAAACTTGGGAATATGATTTCCTCGTGTACCGGAGAAAAAAAAACATTGCCCCATGTTAGGGGTCGTGGCCTCCAATCGATGGATCAAGAAGACATTGGCGTTATCCAGACTTTCCCAGGGGTCAGTTGCAACTATGGCGGGCTCAATCTCGCTAGCCAGAATCTTTTTATTCTATATCATGTAATAATCAGCATCCAAGTAGAGGGCTTCACAATAAGAGAAAAGAGATAAATCACCCTGGAGTACGTC
This sequence comes from Viscum album, assembly GCA_963277665.1. Classification (NCBI taxonomy): domain Eukaryota; kingdom Viridiplantae; phylum Streptophyta; class Magnoliopsida; order Santalales; family Viscaceae; genus Viscum; species Viscum album. The sequence goes on from OY728142.1 coordinate 287,745,861, forward strand.
TACTCAGCCATTAATGGAGTACTTGAGGCATTGGTGATATGATAAGGGGACCGCCGCATGTAGGTGGAGCCATGGTCTGCCCATCAATGAATTGTACGCGTTGTCTTAGGAGAAAACCATAAATTTGGTGCTGGAAAAAAGGCCACCGAACTGGGTCTTCAAATGGATCTTACTGACTATGGTCTGCTCGGTCCTGTCATATCCCTGGATTCTTAAATCAGAGGGAGCCAAGTCATCTTTGGATAACCCCATCCACCGTAGTGTCTGCATCGGCATATGGTTCATCCCGGAGCTGGTGTCAACAAGACAGCGGTGAACCTCCATGCTGTTAAATTTTCCTGTGATGCCCCTGTATGGGAGAACGTTCATATTCTCCAGAGTACGAAATGATGGATTGACATTTAGCATTCTCAAATGCTTCATCATGGAATGCTTCTGCAGCTACTACCTCCGTCTCAAACTGGAGACGGCTTCTTAAAGCCTCCGTGAGGGCCTCATGAATATATTGCGAAAAGTGAAGGGCTTCATGGATGGAAATACTCACTAGGATGCCAACGAGGTTCTTGAGAACAACATACTTTCGTTCCATGTGTGAACTTCTGCTTGCAGGGGGGCGCTCCGTGAGAGGAGGCATGGATGGCTTGGTTGGCTGGGTCAACGACTGAATGGTGCTGGGAATATCTCGCTTCTCACTAGTCAAAGCTTGGAGAGTAGCCACCAGATGAGGACCAGACGATAGAGATTGTCCTGTAGCAGGGCGAGGATGGTCATTGCTTGGACGAGGTAGCTCTACCAGATCCAATAGCACAAACGGTGGGGGAGGCAGGCCCGACGACACCGGATGAAAAAGCATCGCGTGCTGAATTCTGTGCTAAGCCTGTTGTCTGGTATCAGTGGCATGCATGGCTTGGCTGGAGGTTCCAACTGATGTTCCTCGAAGACCCATATGGTTGAAACTCTTCCGACGTTGGTGTCGGCTGGGGATGTTGGGGAGGTTCGTTTGGCATTCCCCATCATCAGGAGTCATGTAGGGGTTTACCAACTCGACGGTATTAACGGAAGCATACCCTTGACTATCACTTGAAGAGTCATCCACTACTAGATGAATTATGGGATAAATCCACATCTCTAGGGGCACGAAGTCTCCGAGAGTGCGGGACAATGATGGCATTGGTGGGGCGCATTGCTTTCCATTGCACCGCCGATGCTTGCTTTTCTGGGAAGAGGTCTGCGAAGATGATGATGCCGATGTGCTGGCTGTAGCTTCCAAAGGCTCTGACTGGTTCAGGCGAGCCCGAATGATTCCATGTGAATGTGCAACGGTATTGCAAGCCATCCAATCGTCATACTTCTGGGACCCACGGTCGGAAACCTTCTGCCACTGAACTTCTCCATCGTCACTACTATCTAGCCCAACAAAGACACCCGCCACTTGGGCCAGGCTGGGCCAAGCCTGACTATGTTGTAATTGACCTAGATCTGAAACCAGTCTCTAAACACATTTTATTGCTTGAGGGTGTTCCACATGATTCAAAGATAGGGGCTGTAGTTGGGGTGATCAGTGAGGTTCACCTCTTCTGGCCTTCTACACTCAGGAAACCACACGATCCCTTCTTCCTAGGCACTTCTAAAATAGTCTGGGACCTGATTCTCATTAAATGAGTAGGTCGATTTTCTTCTGTCCAGAAATGGGGCCCATGGAGCCTGGCCCTAAAATGGATCTGGAGGTTCCTGTCAAGGAGGAGGATCCTGGTTGTCCCGCCAAGGCCTTAGCGGCACATTGTTTAGGGGTAACTGCCGATTCTAAGGCAGACACAGCTGAGTCGGAGGCTACGCCTGATGTGGAGGGCCTCTATGATGCAGCGGGGCTAGTGCCACTGGTTGCAATTCAAGTTGCATGAGAAATTCTATTTGAGCCACTGCGGTGGGCTCGGCTCTAGAAGCCCTCCTTGCTGGAATTACCGGGGGAAACAGAAGTGCCTGGATGGCCGGTTGCAGGGATTCCTCCAGGTGCTGGGCCTTATCGGAGAAGTCTCGAGATCCTCCAAGGTAATTCTAGGTTTTCAGAGACAGAACCAATTTCCTCCTGACATTTCCTACACACATCGTCAATAATTACTCATATGTCAGTGGAATGTCAAGGGAGTATTTGAGAACTTTTAACCAGGAGATAAAGTATGCGACACACTCATCAGGATGTTGTATGAACTTGAATAGGTCTGTGATGCTAGTTTTATGGGTGGTAGAGCTGAACTGGTAGAGAACATTCCTGAAAATGTCCTCCCAGCTAGTTACAAATCTAACAGGGAGCTGGCTGTACCAGACTAACGCCAGCCTCTCCAATGTCTAGACGAAACAATGAAGCATGGAATCCTCCTGCTATAGTGGAGTCCCTAACGTGGGCCCAAACCATGAGTTGAAGTGGGATATTTGCTACAGCGGGCCCCCCATCCCGTTAAAGGGAGAGAAGGCGGGATTCCCAAATCCTAGAGGCACCGACATATCATCCACCCATGCCGGGTATTGCTTACCATTAGGTGGGATTTTCACCTATCATATTTCCAACGCCTCAAGGCGGGCTATGAGTGCCGCCATAGGATCATCTGGGTGGAGGTTCCTATCATGATGGGGATCCCTAACTACAAGCGTTTTGGCAGGTAATTCAACATGGTAAATAGGCTCTGCGGCTAGTGGAGCGCATGCGGGGCAGTTGGGGTAACCCGGGCCGGATCCCTTGGATTGTCACGTTGCTCAAGAGGGTTTGGTGAGACATAACGCACCCTTTTTCCACGAGCTCCAACTTCAGCCCTGTCTGTGGGGGAATGATGATCAGGGTTTCCTGGAGGCTGGTCGACGTGGGAAAGCTATTCCTTCCCATGCTGTGCCAGCATAGAATTGTCGTAGTCGGGCCCCCACTCCACAAAAAATTCATCCAGGAGCTTTTTAACAAACTTCTTCTACTCAGAAAGTTGTTGGCACAATGTGGATTTCTCAGGGTCCTTTTATGTCTTCTACACTGAGGTGGATGGGTGGGAGTGATTGGCAGTTCTGACATGCTCTTTTCCGTTTCCGACAATCCGGCTTAGTACCAATGCCTCTGGGGGCGCATAGAGACCATGTAGGTTCCTCTGCTGGCACATAATCCTCCTGGTTGGTCCAATAGTGGTGGAACACCTTCGGGGGTTAAGTCTCTTCCAAGAAGCTCTAACTCATCTTCATCGTCAGCTATGTCGACCATGTTGACCGTGACCATTCCTGGGGGAATATCCTCGATATCTCCTAACAGGTCGGGCTGCCGCCAGATAGGACGGAAGAGGAGTGCATCATACTTCCCCAACCTCATAATTTCATGTGGGGGTAGCCCCTTTAATGATTCTACGTAGTATCTTGAATCTCTGAACGCATTGTTGTTGGAGGGTCTTGCAGCGGTCTGGGGACTCGGGGTGTTGGACCACAGGGAGTACAGCCGAATCAACCAGAAGGCATTGTTCGCTGATGTCATCAAGGTGCGCTTGGCTCATGGGATAAGATAATCACTGGTGGGGAAGGTGAAAGTGCATCACCCATAGGTTTTGGCGGAAACATTCAACCTCCTCTCGAGTGAGGGATTCCATTATAGGAAAATTTGGCACTACCACGAGCCAAAACATCTCAAAGATGTGGCCCGCCGCAAGGATGTTCCACAACCTCCTTGGCTCAGAATCATGGTCTGGACCTTGGATTCCCCACTCATCAAATGGGGGTGGCATGGGAACTGGCAGTGGGAATGAGGCAGAACGTTGGGACAGAAGGCTCGCCGGTGGAGAGTACGACGAATAGGATGATAGGCCGCCTATTATCGGACTGTCCTCCGAAGAGTATAGCAAACATGCCGCCATGTCATGGTAATATAGGCTGATGATTGTCATTATTGGATCAGGGGATAGTGCCACTGGTATTGGGTCGTGCTGCTGCTCGCCTACCATTGGACCCAATAATAGTTATTCGTGATCTATTGTTGAGGTAGATAACGCTTCTGGTGATGGTGGCAGTGATTGCATGATCGTAACCTATGGGGTCGCCAGCTTTTCATCCACTTTGATATACCTGTGGAGGGAGACAAGAATCCTATGGACCTCACATTCCGAGAGTAACAGGATGATGCAACTTGTTTCTGCCCCAGCCCTTGACTCAGATGAGTGAGGGGAGGGTTCCTGTGCCGAGTCGTACTCCCCCTTAGATTCGGAGAAGTAGACCGGTTTTATCTTCGTCTGGACCTTCCCTGAATTCTTCTTATGGAAGCGATGACACACCCTCATTCCCCTGGGTCGCTCTTTAGGATACGGATGATTTCTGACAAGAGGTACTTTTGCCACACTCGTGTTGGGGCAGAGAGGGTTTCCACTGGAGAAAGCTGGGTTGTGAGGAGCACCGGGACAAATGTCAAAGGGGACATGGGGAGGACCTCCATGAATAGCACTAGAGTGGGAAAAACCTCCACTAGATGCATGTCAATGACCTCCATGCTTGGTGATAGTGAGGTGAGGCTAGATTTCACCAATCTGGTTGCCGAGGTGAGGAGGAAATTCCCCGGATGCTAGAAAGACTTGGGGAGGGTCCCCATGTGGAAGGGAGACCGGATGGGCAATGTACCTACAATGGTGGTCATGGGTGGGATAAATGTCCTCATACCTGGTGTAATGGGCATTGGAGAGGCCTCCATATAGAGAATCTCCACTGTGGGAAGGACCCTCGTTTGGATTGAATGTGGCATGGGGCGGACTTCCATGTCGAGCCTCGAAGTGGGGAAGGCCCACGCTCTCCGTTGTAGTGGTACGTGGAGGACCTCTGTACCGGGTGGCATCACTGCGGGTTAGTTCGCGACAACCACTGCTTCTGCTGGTGAACACAAGAGTTGACCCAACCTACCTGTAGGGTGGTTGGGGCCTCTATTCTTGTCAGGTGTAGAGGTTCCCCTGCTTAGTGTATGCAGGGGACTGATGGTAGGCGTCAGTGGAGACTCGGGCCACAGTTGTTGCCGACGTTGACGCCCCTTTTCGGGCATCCTCTTTAGATCATGCCTAATGCTGGCGTCGGGTCAGAAGAACCGAGGCAAGTGGTGTAGGTGTATAAATTACCTACTCCCCATTTAGCAAGACCGGGCGGCGGTGCTAACACGGCCGGGTTGGATCCCTCGTCGGGAGTCCTTGGAACGGGATTCTGACAATTCTAGTCCGGAAGTCACACACCTAATCTATATAGGGTAGTGAATCATTTAATTGTTCTGGGGATGGGCTTCCGAAACGGTTGTATGTTGGGGTGGGGGGCAATGGATCCTAGTGCGGTGCTCGGGGGTGGTGTTGATGGTGGGGCGCAGACACCCCCAGATCCAGGAGGGCCATATCCCAGGTTGGGATTATGCCCTCCTCCTCATAATGACGCACGAGGACGTTAATTACCCTTTATTAGATAACTTCTAATGGGGAAATGGGGCGTGGGAACCCAGTATTCATGGCCATTGAGACCGTTGTAGAAGAGGCAAAAACACAAGGGATTTCCGTGTTGGTATTGCCCTTGTTCCTGTGTCGGTGGGCAGGTGGTGATCACATTCCTTGTGTAACAACTTTATTCCTGAGAGTAGGGAGATGAACACATCAGTGATGAAATAAAAAGGAATTAAAGAACAATTCCCCAACTCCATCCCATCTTCTGTGACCAGTTAGTGGGATCCACACTGACATTGTCGTAGAACGGGATGTCCAAAATTCTACTGCCCCAACTTCTAGTGAGTTCCACACCAGGCCGGCTATTTTCTTGGTGGGACACAACACTGGATAACTAGATCTGGTGACACATCAATCTATTGATGCCCCGAGCCCTACTAACCTACATATTGAGGAGAAGACATTCACGTTGGGTTCACCATTTCTGTTTCCGATGATTTCATCGGGGCACGCACGCCACGTCTCATGGGGGACACACATCTATTTTTTTCCCCGCATTCCCGCTTTCCAAAGGCGGGTGGAATCTAGTCCTTATTTAGGGACATTTTCTCCATGATCAAAACGGGATGATGAGATGTTGTTTCTTCCTCCCATGGATTCCTTCTTAGAACTCGTCACCTAGTCCGGGTCTCCCTTATAGACTTAAGACATTGTTTGTGAAACTCTTCCTCGCGCCATATCTTCATGGACACCAGTTAATTACACTGATTCTGTCAAGACATTCCAAGGGGTATGGTTAGGGAAGGAAACTTTGATTAGGGGAGTAGTCACTTTGGGCATCCCTGGCGTGTCTAGATGCTAGGGGACTGGCGTATCTGCCTTCTGTTCCTTCTTATAGGGCTTCTCGAGGGCACGGAAGCCAAAGGCATCCCACAAAGAGCGCGGGGAATCATATTCCATGGGCATTTATATGGGGCTTTCCTCAGATTCCCATGTTTAACACGGGGTTTGACGAATGTTTAACCTCCATCAGAAATGGATCTGACTGATCAGAACACTGACTAGAGTGGATCAGATGGGTGAAACCCCCATAGGGGACGCCGATTTTAGGGCCACCGTATAGTGGGATTCTCGAATGCCGTTAACTAGAATGGGGTATAAGGTGGCATGATCCCACCACGATGTGGCGGCCTGGGAAAGAATCAAGATGGATGATGAGTGGATGAATGATGTGAAGTAGGGTTAAATAGGACCATCTCAAGGGCGACTGTGAAGTTGAGCTTGAGCCTTGAAGAGACTTCCTATGTATCCCCATGGCGGGGAATCAAAGTCCTCATAGTTCAGTGAACATAGTTCATCTTGACAACAGATTACCGATGAAAGGGGTGATAATGGATTTATGCTGAATGTGGCCTCAACAGATTACTGCTGGATGGGATACAACGGCATACCACTGGATGGGGTACAGCGGCTTACCACATGATGGGGGTCGGACCGTCGTGAAGATGGTTGGGACGACCTGTGGATGGTGGGATTGATCCTCAGGGAGCCTTCCTACGAACCCTTCCTTGGCAAGGATAAAGGCCACTTAGTTCATCTAGGGGTAGGAGTCAGTGAACCGACGTGAATAAGGACCTTGGTCTAGGTGGGAAGTGGTCTTGAACCTCGGGAAGGTTTCCTATATACCTTGCCTTGGAAAAGATCAAAGTCCTCGTAGTTCGGATGGGTTTGTGTGCAACGACTTACCGCTGACTGGGGAAATATCGACTTACCACAGATTAAGGTCAATAGTTTAACTTCATGCAGGACATGGGGAGAACTATCATGAAGGGGGCCAGAGTGATCAATGGGAGTTGGGTTTGAACCTCAGGGAGGCTTCGTACGTACCTTGCTGTGGAAAGGATCAATGACCACGTAGTTCATGTATTAGGGCTTGGTGCACTGACGTGAAGATGGTCGGGACCAATGGATGGTGATGGGATTGAACCTCAGGGAGGCTTCCTACATATCTTGCATTAGAAAAGATCAAAGTACTAATAGTTCGGGAAGGGCATGGGGCTTATAATCTAGGCTGCCCAGGGTGTTTGTGAACATATGTGAAGATGGTCGGAACGATAAATGGGTGTTGGGATTGAACCTCATGGAGGCTTCCTACGTACCATGCCTTGGAAAGGATCAACGACGTCCAAGATCATGTATGGGGAATGAGAATTACGGTCTAGGCTGCCCAGGGTGGATGTCATGGTCAGTGCTTGCTCTAAGCCCACATGAGTTGTGCTCGGTGTGAGAAAAAAGAGACAAAAGAGACCTGATGATCACATCACGAAAGGTGCATCCGTGGGAAATGAAGTGGGTCTTATGCATGATTGTATCCCGAAGGGGAGGTAACAGGGGATTATGCTTGGTTAGCATCCTGTAGAGGTTGGGACTTACTCCAGGATGGAGGCCCAACGACGATAAAGCACATCGAGAGAGGGATTTGGTACCGAAGAAAGGAGGGGTAGGGATGCAGCCTCCTGCAAGAAATGCTAGGGGCTTACACCAAGGTGGATTCCATTTCCCTGTGGAAAAACTATAGTCCAATAAAAAGGATATCATCGCCTGTTGAGACCAGTGGTTGTGGTGAATGTACAAGGTGGGGGATCTCCGTGTGCGAGGTACGGGATGAGGTCACAGTTTAATGTATTTTTCTGAGGATGAGGGTTATTCGCAGTTTAATTTAATACAGCTCGGACAAGGCGGGTTCACTCCACACCCCTATGACTTACATAACCGGTACCTACTACACCTTGGAGAAGGGAAGGCACCAACAATTCCATGATGAGGGGGTGTCATGGAGCGAACCATAGGGGGTCAACATTAGCGTGCCTATGCGAAGAAGCAATAGTCGTTAGCATGCCTACGCGATGAAGCATGAGGCTAAGCAATGCAACAGGCAGTATCGTCCATGGGAATTTGATGTTTCATCGTGAAAACCTAGAGGGTCATACAGAAAAAAGAAATTTCAAATAAAAGGGATTCATAGTCAGGGGCCATGTGATACTCTAGTGTCCCACATGGCAGAGTGTACTTGCGAAGGGATGTGCTTCACGAAGTGGGGTGTCCCGGACTAAGAATAGGGCGGAGGTGCATATAGTGGGTGCTTCGCGAAGTGAAAAGGAATTCGTGGAACACTACCTTGAGGAGCAAAGGTGGCTCTCGATGCAGGGTATTGTGAAGAAATGCGCTTCACAATGTACAGTGACCCTTCCTTAACATGTGGATCTCATGTACACGAAGGGAGTTTTGTGAAGCATAAACTCTCCGCGACTACCCGAGTCCCCTTGGGGATCCCCTTCCATCGCCGAGGCCCTTAGGCTCCGCGAAAGGCATACCTTTTGAATGGGGGGATAAAAACAAGGCATAGGGGAGGAACTTCGTAGAGAAGAAGTACTTCGCACAGCTCATGATTCGCAAAGAAGAAGGATGCTTCGCAATTCGGAGGCTTGGAAGTCGAAAGGTCGGAGTGTCCGCCCTTGGGGCTTCATGGGAGGCATGTATTTATAGGGAAGAGGTGCCGTGAAGCAGCGCGTGTTCAGCGCAAAGCGAGAGTTAGCTCCATGGTGGATCATGATTTTCAAACATGGTCGCAGAGCATTACCACCTCCTTGCTTCGCGGCGGGTCACAAAGGTCAAAGGGGTTCACTGAGTGTATCGCCTCCTTGCTTCGCGGTGGGTCATGAACGTCAAAGGGGTTCATGGAGCGTATCCCGTCCTTACTTTGCAGGGGGTCGCGAATGTCAAAGGGGTTCACAGAGGAGGGGATTCACAAAGTATCCTTTGGGTTGGTTCCTTCATCTCCTCCCCACATTTTGGTGTCAACACCGTGTTTATAAACAATTCTTTGTTAATATCACTTTCTCATTTTCTAATTACATTGTTTTCCATGTATGTCTCGGTTCAATAATTTTAGTAATTTGATATTTTTCATGGTCACATTATCTCTATAATTTTACCAATCACATAAATATTATTTATATTGAATATATAATTATTTATAGTAATATGTAAATGTAAGTTATAGAGAATGGATTAAACCGTTCTTGATGATAGTAGTCTATACATATGCATTAATGTTATTTCCCTTTTCCTTGATCGATGGAAAAATGCATTATAATTATTAATTAACTATTCCATAATTATTTTAATGTAAAATATTTCTAGTATATTAATCAAATACTTCCTTATTAACATTCATTTTGAAAATTAAATACATTTCACATCACTACGTGGAGAAGGTAGTCTACATGTACACACGAGAAATGTTATTATTTTTAAACATATTGTAAGGTAATAATTGAGATGAAATATTATATATATAATAAAAATATTTAGTTCATAAATATCACATATATTTATTTTAATTTTCCTCACAACAATCCATGTGAATGTAATGTGAAAAACAAACCACATCACTTTGACAGATGGTAATCTTCCACACACACAAGTGAAGTTGTCATATTCCCCATTGAATAGAAAGTAACAAGGTATTTGATATATACTAATTCAAGTACAATAATAATTAATTAAATATCATATAATTTATTAAAATATATTAGTATGTCGATATTTTAATTTTGTTGATGGAATGATAATTACATCGGTTAATGAGCTGGTAGTCTATCTTACACAAAATTGATGTTTTATTTTCAATTTCTGGGATAGGATATGGATATAGTTTATTCCATTAACATAATAAAATCACATTTAATTGGAAATATGAGTGTTATATATTTTCACCTATGTATATGAGTTGAAATATTTTGAAACGAAGTAAACTAAAAATTCATAGTTAAAAACTATACATCTTCTTTTGGAAATGTCTTCAGGTTTAACCTAAATACTCCCTAGATTTGAATTATGATCTCAAATATTTTGATAGGAATTGAATATGTAATTAATTAATATATTTTTCCATTTATTGGCTTAAATAAATAGTTTTTTAAGTGTTATTAGGGGATTTGAGTGGATGACCATTGATTAGTGGGGGGGGGGACACACATGGAATTTTTTTTAAATATAAAGTGATTCCCAGTTTATTATCGTGTAAAAAATACTCAAAAGGGTTTTTCACAAACTTTACTGGTTATAAATATGATATATATCCAAAACATGGATCATGACATGTTTTAGGTTATATTTAACCCTTATCATCTTATTTTAACCCATGGTAAACCCATATTATCTTAACAACTATAATTAATTTTTAACGTTTTCATTATTCATTAATGTCAAAAATTAATTTTACATTCATAGATGGTATAAATTATTTGGATTCTGAATGTGGAGTACATTTCCCCAAAACTAAATTCACATATGAGGAAATATTCAAATTAACATGAAACACACTTATGCATCAAAAAATGGGGTTTCTAATCAAAACCTTGAGAAATGATATTTATTATTTCAAATACATTTTATAAAAGTGGTACAAATTAATTTATAATTTTTTTCAAATTGAATGTATAATTTTTTTAGAAAAATATATTTCTCTTTAAGAAAAAACATTAATTCATATTTTTATTATTTTATTTCTACATAATATATTAAAAGTGAATTTTTTATACATGTTTAAATAATATAATTTTCAGAATTATGTTACTCTTATTTATACCCACCATCATAAAAAACATGTTGTAATGTTCATGTTTAAATAATAATATTTTTATATAGTATAAAATTTCATTTAAACCTAGTATTTTTTACATTTAAAGCTATCAAATAGGTCAAATTTATTTCAGAATAAATATTTCAGAAAGTATTGGTGTGTTTTATTCTCTCTTAATCTAGGTTTTTTGTGTCATATAAGCAATAAAAGAATATTTTTTTAAATCATGTGTAGTTACATGATATTTGATGTGGAGCCAATAATTTTACATGTGTTGGTAGAGACATCAATATCTACAAAGTGTTAAAAAGACATGGGAAAAGAACAATTATAGATTTAATTTTAATGGAATTAAAAGTTGGTACTTATAATTAATAATAATGAAAAAAATCTTCATTTTTGGTTCAAATAGAAAATATCGTTTTTCAAATTTATACATAAGTTGAGTAAACTAGGATAAATAACATTGTATTGAATTTAACTGTTTTGAAATATTTATTGATTAACATGTAAAATTAATATTTTACTCAATTTTTTTCAGGACATAGGAATTTTCACCTCTATTTTTTTATATTCATAAATTTTTTGATGAGAAAAGATTATAGTGTTTTTAAATATCATTTTATGTACCTTATTACCTATGTTCACTTCAATGTCACTTAAAATGGTCAATTATGTCTTGGTATTCCACTTATAAGGAAGGAATATTTCAATGGAAAAAATAGACAACATTTTAATCTTATTTTTCAATGGAGTTTTCTAGGATTGTATACATTATTTAAGGGAACTTGCATGTATTTATAGAGGGGTAATATCCTTTATAAATGATTTCAAACCTATAAATATAGCAAAAACATAATTTTGGGTTCCTAATTTGAAAATATTACCCTCCATTATATATTTGGTAGATGGTGATGAATTATATTGGATAAAGAAAAATATTATTCTTCATCTAAGGAACCCAACGATAAAGTTGTGATAAAAGTTATTTTTTATATTTTTTATATGTTTCTTTATTAGTAATGAAAAGTAAAAATAATAACCCCCCATATATATCATTTATATGAATTAAAGGTATTATAATGATAATTATTGATGTCAAAATACTTAGATCATCATATTTAGTTTAATTAACTACATCATCTTTATTATGGTTGGATATTAATGTAACGCCCCGACCCCAAAATCCCATAGTTGGTGCATTATTATGTATCATTTCCATGATCAAAAAAGACCAAGTCACAAAAGACTGATTAGTTTTGTAGTGTTGGAAGTAATATATACATTCATATGGTTTACATTACATCATAAAATGGAAAACTACAACAACATTGTTTTCATAGACAACACTGAGATCCCAGAGACAATCCCTATAGGTCAGTCATAATATACATCTTTGCATCCTGTGAAAAATAATACATAGAAAGGGGTGAGCTCAGATGTTCAGTAAGGAAAACAATATAGAGGAGACATTCAGAAATAAGCATCAACATTTAAGGCAATGTATAAGACTAAAACAAAAGACTTTTAAGCTTAAACTTCATCAAAATTTGGAAAAGATACAATTAAATAATTCCATTTACTTATTCACTTGTATATTCTACAAGTAGAATAATCACATGAAAAATCAATAGCCACTTTCATAATGATGGAATTCATAATTCCAAACATTCATAACCACATTTCCAAGGCCTTGTGCCAAGACTAAAAATTAGATTTTTTCAAGGCCTTGTGCCAAGACACTAGTTTGTCTCATGATACCTACCGATGCATCAAGGAGATATCACAGGTTCCACCCATCACTTACTATGTCTAATGAATTCCTCAAATGAAAATTTTTAAACATAACATAAACATTCATATTGAAACTAGCATACAAAATGTCAATAATTTATCCACAAACAATGAATGGTATAAAAATAGCACATCCACAGTCAAACATAACTCATTCAATATAATATGGAATATTTGTATAATAATAAATCAACCTTGATCAAGATTAATATCATATTAAGTATGTTGACATAGTTGAAAATGATCGGTAAAAATCTTTGAGAGAAATATCCCCCATTTTTTTGAAATCAATTAAATGTCACACTATTTTTCATGAAGGCGTTTAAAAGTATATTTTTGAATCAAAGTGTCTCATACCAATTTGAAACATTTAAAAAAAATTTTATTTTAAAACATTAATTTCCATATAAATAAATCCTTAAAACCATTTTTAAAACATGGAAATTAATGAGAATGATTTAGAAGAATAAAATTTTAAAACATTTAAAATAATATTTTTGTTAGAGTTCTTAAACAAATGATAGACACTGGAAAAAAAATAATTGAGGTAATAAAAACTTTATAATATCTTGAGAATAATGGATTTTATGATATACTATGTCAAAGGACAGTATATACACCATATAAAACTGAATTGGTGCATAACAACAATGATGTCTCAAAGGAATGTAAATTGAGATGGAATCTCTTATAAAGACAGTATCCTTAGTTAAAGGATATATAAATGAAATAAATATGTGTAAAAAATATAAATAAACTCAATATTATTGGATATTCAGTGTAAATCAATCATAGGACATTCACACATATTCTTGAAAAAACAACGCCAATGACTTGGAAGTTTAACTCAATGAATGGAAATTGAGTTAAGATCAAGTTTATATCAATGAATTGAGAAATTATCAATGGAGTGATTATGTGTATCAAACGTATATCCACAAAAATGGGATTTTAAATTACTACCTAAATAATAAATATTGATTCCACATATAATCTTCGAGTAAAATAATCAATAAAGTATGCATAAAGCACCCTGAGTGGAAATTGAAATTTGAAATTCCCTTACCGATGTGGTAACTTATGAAACATACAACCCATGAAATAAGTATTATTAAATGAAGAATTAAATACCCAAAATTAAGTTACATTAAACCCAAAATACAATCATGGACAATACATACGCCACACAAAAGGAAATAGTGGCCTATATAGCATAAATCTTATGGGAATAAAAAGTGAGATGAAAAACCATTACTTCATTGTAATCAATCGAGTCTTATGACCAAAAGTTAATAACCAACAAATGAATCACATAATAATATGAATATAATGAGTGTCATGATAATATATATCAAATGGATGTACATAATACACAACATCCAATAAATAAGTGGCGAACAATGGAAATATCACAGAATTAAAAGTGAGATAAGAAACCCCTTACCCTGTACTTTTCTATGACTGAGGGTCGGTTAACCTCCTGTATAGTGGTGAAATAATTGTTATTAAATTATATAATAATCATATACATTAATATGATATCATATATAATCTTTCAATATTGGTTTGTTAATAATATTTTAGTATTATTGTCGTTTCGGGTGTTAACTGATTCGTTTTCCTTTATATGCCTTTTTACGTATGTAATGATTACTATGGAAAGGATGTATCTTATTCAAATTAATAATGATATTAATTTATTAAAGATTATTTTTAATCATATAATGAAAATTAGTCTTGAATGGATATGATGAGGAATGAATCTCATCGCGTTCTTGGAGAAGGTAATCCGTACGTACGCATGAGATACAATATCATTCTTTTGATATTAAAATAAAATATAATTGGATGGAATATCATATATAAAGAATCATTATAATGTTATATTTATTATTTAAATCAATTATACATCATTATTATACCTATCTAAATAATTATGTGTTGAATAACATTTACACCATGACATGGAGATGGTAAGCCGTACATACGCACGTATGGTGACATGTCATTCAAAGGATGGATATAATAATGAATACGGTTGTAAAAAATTTATAATAACATCATAGTATATAGATGATACTGGATTTATTATTTTACAATGTAAAAAATAGAGAAATAGGAAGTGAAAGAAGAAAGGAACTTGAAATAGGTGATGAAATATTTACCTCTTTTTCAGGTTCTTCATTTTGATTTGATAAAAAGGGCTCCATAAGATGGATTTATGACTAATGTAATGCCTCTAGGATGAAGGGAGGATAGTTGAGAGGGTATTTTGGTAGGGTTTTGCCGATCTAAACAGCTAGGAATGTGTGAATTAGAGAGAAGGGGAAGTGACCTTTTATAAGAGGGGGGGGGGGAACCTTAGGAAAAGCTGGAAAAATTATTTTATAATAAAATAATTTTTTATTTCTAATGTCTAAAAATTGAATTATTTAAAAGATAACGTGGGGATGGGTCAAAAATCTCTCAAACAATAAGTTTTAGACAGGTTTGGGTTACTATATTAACTTTATCTTTTATATTTAACTCTTAGTTAAATAGTTTGACATTAACCATGTCTCTTTGTATTTTTATATTGTATAGTTAATAAGCATACTATAAACTTCCAAGAGAACCTCAAGTGGTTCATTAATTACGTATATAATATTATTTATGACTTTTTTAAGAACCATAGATTTTTAGAAATAGAATACCAATTAATAATATAATATTTGTTTTAAAAACTTTTTTATGTCAATTTTGACACTATTTTGTATTTTGATTTTTCTAAATTCATAAAAGCATTAAAACTTCAAAATAAATTCATATAACCAACCCTAAAATGTCATATTAACCTTTAAAATCGGGTTAATACATAAAAACTCTCAAATTACATATATTTGGATATTTATAATATCAATTATTTTAATATTTCATTATTTAGGTAATTACTGCTTCATAATTGTGTCATATAATAATTAAAATATTTAATGTATAAAAAATATAAATAAAATACCATAATTTAGGAAATTCTTTTAACTTTCTAATTAATGTTTATATTATAATTTATCTTATTTAAATCCCCATATTAAATATTTTTTAGTTATTAAACATTGATTTTAACTCTTTTAACTATTCTTTAAATAACGTAATAATAAATTTCATAATCAAATCCAAGTGGACCTAAATGATCAATTTTTTATTCCTAAGGTTGTTTTTGGTCTAATTACACTTGTCTAATAGAATTAGGAAAAGATTTAGGGTAAAAATAATATCATTTTTACCCTTAATTACCCTATTTAGTTTTAACTGTGGTTAATAAAAGAAAAAAGTTACTATTCACCAAAAATTATTTTCATCTTATTGAACCACATTTTTCTTACTGATATCAACCATGTCTCTCGGATTTTTTAAATTCAACTCACCGAAGAGAAAAAACAATGTATTATGTAATTTTCCAAATGCTCCTAGGAGGTGTGTAAAAGGCAGTAAAATGTTCAATAAAATTTTATACATCGAATTTTATTATAAAATGACAGCAATGAATTACACTGAAATTATATAGGTATTATAAATCTATTTTTACATAAAAAAATTTAAATAAAATAAATAACTATATAAATAAATAGTCGGTTTTAAACTATAACGCAATGTTTTTCACTATTCATCAAAAATTGAATGTTTTCAGAAAAATACAAAAAATTTACCCTAGTTTAATTTTGATATTCCGAATTCAAAAATGAATTCTATTTTACCAAAATAAAAAAATATATTTTTCCTTAATTTATTTAAAATTAATTCATGTTGTCAAAACAGAAAAGCAGGTTTTTAAAAAGTAAAAACTATCAAATGATTGACATGTGTTAATGTCAAATTTAAATGTGAAATTACTTATAATCACCTACATTTTACTAAATGATGAAAATATAATCTAATTATATTTCCAAACAATTCAAATACATAATTTAACACTATAAATTATTTCTATTAAAGAAGTTTTTTTCAATTAAATTTTAGTATTTTTCAGTATTCATCCAAATATAAAAGTTATTAGAAAAGTTCCCAAAATTTATCTAAAATAAAAATTTTATGTCCCGATTCAAAATAAAAATTTTAATTTCATTAAATTGAATACATAAAAGTGTCAAATACTGGTTTTAAAAGGGTTTTCCATTAAAAGGTGGTAAAATTGATTTTTTTTGATAAATACTTCTTTTCTCTGAAAAAAATGAATCTCTTCTTATATTATGTCTAAGAAACACATCATATGGACTATAAAATTATGTGGAGTTTATAAAATTCAAAATTCAGTTAATACTATTCATAACCACTTTTTGAATGGCTTGTTTGCTAAGTCGTGGTGCGCTTGAACTTGGTGTTATGTGTAGCGCAATCAACCGAATTACTTTAAAGAAAATAACTTACTATTAAATCTTGGGGTGTTACATTCTTCCCCACTTTTGGAAATTGAGTCCCTCCAATTTTAAATTTTGGCTTGGGAACTTCATTGAAAGTCCCACATCAGAAAACAAGTCAATAAAACTATCTCTTTAAAAAAAAGAGAAGTACAAAGGTCACCCAAGATAACCCACACTAGGATTCCATGTAGGAAAACATGGATATTTAAGATATAATAAGTGTCAAGTTCTGGTGGAGAGTGATAGAAAACATGATTAGGAGAAATTTAACAACATGAAAACCACAAACATGTGATGAGATAATAGTTCATTAATTTCCAAGTAGAAAAAGTAAACATATAACATTTCTTTGTTTTATGTTCCATTTCATAAAGTTGAAGAATTTATTTATGAGATTGATTAAGAACATGAAGAGATACACTTACTTTTTAAGTAGAGTTTCATCCTTTAATAAATTTCTACCACTAACTCATCTTTTTTAAACAATGAGTATTCAAGATGACTTGGTCACACCTAAAGCGCTAGAATCAACTTTTAGAGAATCACATAATCCACAAAGAATAAACTATATATATTTACCTTGTCTTTAGAGATTAACCAAAAACAAAATGGTTAGTAAAAGATCAGATGATCCCAAAAGAGGATAATCCGTTAGAGAAAGAAATACTTATCTTAATTTATAAAATTAATCAAACAATACCCAAAGTTTAATAAATACAATTCAATAAACAATTTTCCTTAAAATGCATCAATATAATCCGAACTAATATTGAATCCCAAAACATAGAAGATTTTTATTACGCAGTCTTCCACATTAAATTGTATTTCAAAATAACATCGACTACTCTTAAAGTCACATACTTAAAAGAAATTAACCCAATAAAATATTCTCTATGATAGGTTAATCATTTCCATATGTAACCCAAATCACTATAAATCCACAATTAACAAATTGATAAAAATCTACCATTACTCCTAAAATTAAATCCCATGGTATTCTATTTTCCTTAGGCATGTAGTATTCCTAACAGAGAGAACGTCTTCCAAAATAACATTTATCACTTAATCCGCAAATCATTTTCCTATAATAAGGATATCCATTTTAAAAGACATAAGATCCCAAATCAACATATTATTGGTTAATAAAATAATTTAACAAAAAATAATTAGTCACACTAACTAGGGACTTCATGTAGTTTATTGGTAGGCAATAAATCCCAAATCGCAATATGGTTGTGTGTTTGATTCCTGTAGCTTTGTCCGATGCCACAGGTTATCACACGGTTTGCGTGTTGTCCTTTTTCAAAAACTATATTTTATAACATTCCCAAAATGAGATAAAATTTTCAAAATAACTATAACATAATTTCACAAAAATTTTTATCAAATACCTCTCATTTTCATCCAAAAATTTAATAACATGTAATTTCCTCAAATTTAAGGATCATATAAAATCGAATTGTTATTTATAACTATATCGATAATAGAAAATGAAATTATTATTAAAATACTATTTTCACATAATAAACTGGAGGGTTACACATAAGAGAGATGTCTTCCAATGTAATCCCATAAAACAAGAGCACTAATACTTTTAAACATTTCACCATCCATTTATTTATACATAGGTTCTTCTTTGAACAAGGGGTTATCTTATAGAATAAGGCATTCACTTGGGTAATGCGCAGGTCCACTACATTTATGGAAAATGTATGTAAATTGATTTTTGGGATCATTTTTATTTTCATCCATATTACTCTTCATTTTTCCTCAGAAATTCCTTAGTTGATGTCCTTTTTTCCCACACATAAAGTATTTCTCTGTTCCATTGATACTATTCCCTAGATGTCTCCTTCCACATTCCCTGCATGATGGAAATTGAGCTTTCTTTTCTCCATCGTCTCCACTAATGAAGCTCTTATCATTCACCTCCTTTCTATTCTTTGTTTAGTTCAGGAGTTGGTTAATATATATGTTGTTGATCATATTTTTGGAGAATTGATTCAATATGAACATGATTTATATTACACCTATCAACATTCCATTCCATTGCTCATTTCCTCTGTCGTGCCCACCTTGTACAACTTGTTCAATGTTACTATCACTTCCTTGGAATCCAGCCATTGACTAAGACAAGAAAGCATAGTGTGAGTCATAAAATCATTTAGAGAATATCATTACACCTTATAATCAATCTGAAACACCTTAGGATTAACGACTGTTATTTATTCTCATATTATATTAAAATACTTTATATCTATTTGCCAATTGAATGTAAATTATCCTAAGCATATCCCCAAGGAGTTTTATAACCAAGAGTGCAAAAAGGCCCGTTGTCATGTACCAGGATACCCTAGGTCAAGCCCGAAACTCAGTGTCAGAGTTTTCACTCCTAGGTACATCTCTGCCAGAGCCGCCTCTACCTGCTCGTATCAAGAAAATAATGTACTGCTTGGAAAATACACAAAATCTCTACATTACAACGATTCTAGTATGTTCCTATATACTAATCCTCAAAGTCTATCTTAGGGTAATGTTCTCTAATCAGATTTTATCTAAATCTACTTTCCCAGGTTTGTAATAAACTTCCTCTGATACCGACTATAACACCCCGACCCCAGAAGCCTTGAGTCTGTGCTTTATTACCTATCATTGGCGTGATAAAAAACTATAAAGTCTTGATAGAATAATTAGTTTAGTTACCTTTGAAGTAAAAGATACATTCATAAGGTTTACATTACATCATAAAATGAGAAACTACAAAAACATTTTTTCCATAGACAATACTGTGATCCGATAGACTATCCCTACAGGTCAGTCATAATATACGTTTTTGCATCCTGGGAAATATAAAACAAAGAAATGGGTGAGCTCAGATGCTTAGTAAGAATAACAATATAGCGGAAAAATTCATAAATGTACACAAACATTTAAGGACATGTACAAGACTAAAAAAATCATTTTAAACATAAAATTCAGAATAATATGGTAAAGATAAAATTAAATAATTCCATTTACTTATTCACATGGATATTATACTAGTAGAATAATCACATACAAAATCAATAGCCACTTTCATAATTATGGAATGCATAATGACATACTTTCATAATCAAATAGTCAAGTCCTTGATCCAAGACTAAAAATGTGATTTTGTCAGGGCCTTGTTCCAAGACACTAGTTTGTCCATGAGACCTACAGATGCATCGAGGAGCTATATCAGGCTCCACACATAACTTACTAAGTCCAATTCGTTCCTCATATGAAATGTTCAAAACATAATGTAAACATTCGTATTAAAACTAGCTTAATAAATCTCAATAATATATCCACAAACCATGAATGGTATAAAAATAGCTCATCTATAGTCAAACATAACTCATTAAATACAATATGGAAGATTGGTATCATAATAAATCAACTTTGATCTTGAATAATATCCTGTAAAGGATGTTGACATAGTTAAAATGACTAGTAAAAATCATTGAGAGAAATATCCCCCTTTTTCTTGAAATTATTTAAAAGTCACACTATTTTTCAAGAAGCCATTTAAAAATATATTTCTAAATCAAAGTGTCCCATACCACTTTGAAACATTTAAAAATAATTTTAATTTTAAAACATTAATTTCTATATAAATAAATCCTTACAACCATTTTTAAAACATGGACATTAATGAGAAAGTTTTAGAAGAATAAATTTTCAAAACATTTAGAATGATATTTTAGTTAGAGTACCTAACCAAATGAGAGATTCTTGAATAAAAAAAAATTAGGTAATAAAAACATTATAATATCTCTATAATAAAGTATTTCATGATATACTATGTCAAAGGACAGTATGTAGACCATATAAAATTTAATAGGTGCATAACAACACAGAAGTCTCAAAGGAATGTAAATTGAGATGAAATATCTTTTAAAGATGGTATCCTTAGGTAAAGGATAAATCAATGACATAATTATGTGTGAAAAATTTAAATACACTCAATATGATTGGATATTTAGTGTAAATCAATCAGAGGACATTCATACATTTCCTTGTAAAAGCAATGCCAATGACATGGATGTTTAACTCAATGAATGGAAATTGAGTTTAGATCAATTTTATATCAATGACTTGAGAAATTGACAATGGAGTGATTATGTATATCAAATTTATATCCACATAATGTGGAGTGGAAATTACTACATAAATAAAAAATTGTGATTGCACACAAAATCTTGGAGTAAAATAATCATTGAAGTATGTGTAAAGCCCAGTGAGTGGAAATTAAAATTTGAAATTCCCTTACCGACTTGGTAACTTATGAAACATACAACACGTGAAAGAAGGATAATACAATGAATAATTAAATACACATAAATTATATAATATTATTCCAATAATACAATCATGGACAATATATATGCCACACAAAAGGAAATAGTGGCCTATATAGCATGAATCTCACGGGCATAAAAAGTGAGATGAAAACCCCTTCGTTGTAATCAAACGAGTTGTATGACCAAAAGCTAATAACCACAAAATGAATCAAATGATACCATGAATATAAAGTGATTAATGATAATATATATCAAATGGAATTACACAATACACCACATCAGATAAATAAGTGGCGAACAATGGAAATCTCACAGAATTAAAAGTGAGATAAGAAACCCCTTACTTTGTACTTTTCCTTGGTCGAGGGTAGATTAACCTCATGTATAATGGTGAAATAATTGTTATTAAATTATACATGAATCATACACATTTATATGATATCATATATAATCTTTCAATAATGCTTTGTTAATAATATTTTTGCATTATCGTCATTTCAGGTGTTAACTGATTCATTTTTCTTCATATGCTTTGTTATGTAAGTAAAGTTTGTTATGAATAGGATGTATCTTATTCATATTAAGAATGATATTAAGTCTTTTAACATTATTTTTAATCATTTAATGAAAATTATTCTTAAATGGATATGATGGGGAATGAATCTCATCGTGTTCGTAGAGATTGTAATCCGTACGTACGCACGGACAACAATATCATTCTTTTGATATTAAAATAATAAATAATTGGATGGTATATCATATATACAGAATATTTATCATGTTATATTTTTTATTTACATCAATTATACATCATTATTATACACATCCAAATAATAATGTATTGAATAACAACTACACCACGACGTGGAGACGGTAAGCCGTACATACACACATATGGTGACATGTCCTTCAAAGGATGGATAGAATAATAAATATGGTTTTAACATATTAATAATAACATCACAGTATATAGGTGACACTGGATTTATTATTTTATAATGGAAACAACAATGAAATAGTAAGTGGAAGAAGAAAGGAACATGAAAGATGTGATGACATATTTATCTCTTCTTCTAGGTCTTCCTTTTGATTTAATAAAAGGGGCTCCTTAGGATGGATTTATGACTAAGAAAAGGCATCTAGGATGAAAGGAGGAAATTTTAGAGTGTATTTGGGTTGGGTTTTTCCTAGAAAAATGGATTTGAAGGTGAGAATTCTAGAGAAGTGTAAGTGCCATTTTATTAGAGGGGTGAGGGGCACCTTAAGAAAAGCTAGAAATATTATTTTATAATAAAATAATTTTCGGTTTCTAATGGCACCAAAATTAATAAGTTAATGGATAAGGTGGGTATGGGGCTAAAAACATTCAACCAATATGTTTTAGACAGGTTTGAGTTACTATATTAACTTTATCTATTAGATTTAACTCGTAGTTAAAAAGTTTGACATTTACCTTGTTTCTTTGTATTTTTATGTTACATGGTTAATAAACATACAATGAACATCCAAAAGAAACTACAGGGGTTCATTAATGACATATATAATATTATTTAAGACCTTTTTCTGGACCTTAGATTTTTAGAAATAGAATATCGATTAATAGAATAATATTTGTTCAAAAAACTCTTTTATGTAAATTTTGAAACTATTTGGTATTTTGTTTTTTCTAAATTGAAAACAACATTATTACTTAGATAAAAAATTCATCTAACCAACCCTAAGATGTAATACTAATTGATAAAATTAGTTTAATTCATAAGAAGCCTCAAATTTCATTTAGTTGGATATTTATAATATCAAATATTTTAATATTTTATTAATTAGGTAATTGTTGTATCATCATTGTGTCCTAAATAAATAAAATTATTTAATGTATAAAAAATATAAATAAAATACCATTATGTAGAACATCATTTTATCATTCTATTGAATATTTTTAGTCGATTTTATCTTATATATAACCCTATATTAAAAATGTTTTAGTTATTAAACATTGATTTTAACTATTTTAACTCTTCTTTAAATAAAATAATAATAAATGTACTAATCTAATACAAATGGAACTAAAGGATAATATTTCATTTCTGAGGTTGTTTTTGGCCAAATTTCACTTATCCAATAGAATTAGGACATGTGATAATGTAATAATAATATCATTTTTACCCTTAATTACCCTATTAACTTTAACCGTGGTAAATAAAAGTAAAAAGTTAATATTCAAATAAAATTATTTTCATCTTATTGAACCACATTTTACTTAATAATATTAACCGTGTCTATAGGATTTTTGAAATTAAACTCACAGAAGTGGTAAAATTATGTTTTATGTAAATTTTCAAATGCCCCATAGGAGGTGGGTAGTAGACGGTAAAAAGATCAATAAAATTTTATACATATAATTTTATTATAAAATGAAACCAATGAATTATATTGAACTTATATAGGTATTATACGTCTATTATGACTTAAAATAAATTTAAATAAAATAAATAATTATTTAAATAAAATGTCATTTTTTAACTATAACACAGTGTTTTTCACTATTCATCAAAAATTGAATGTTTTCCGAAAAATACCAAAAATTTACCCTATGCTAATTTTGAAATTGAAAATTCAAAAATTAATTATATTTTAACAAATTAATAACATAGAAGTTTCATTAGTTAGTTTTATATTAATATCCATTGTCCAAACCGAAAAGAGGGTTTTTAAAAAGTAATAACTATCAAAACATTGACATGTGTTTATGTCAAATTTAAATGTGAAATCACTAATAATCAACTACATTGTATTAAATGATTAAAATATAATCTAATTATACTTAAAAACCATTCAAATACATCATTTAACACTATAAATTATTTTGATTAAGAAAGTTTTTTTCAATTAAATTTTATTATTTTTCAGTATTCATCAAAATATAAAAGTTATTAAAAATTACCAAAAATTTATCCAAATAAAATTTTATGTCCCAATTCTAAAGAATAATTTAATTTCATTAAATTTAATATATTAAAGTGTTGAATATTGGTTTTAAAAGGGTTTTCCATTATATGGTGGTAAAATTGCATTTTTTTAAAATAGTTCATTCATCTACCAAAAATGAATTTGTTCTTATATTATTTATAAGAAACACATAATATGAATTCTAAAATTATATGGAGTATATAAAATTAAATATTCGGTTAATACTATTCATAACCACTTTTGAACAGCTAGTTTGGTAAGTTGTGGTGCGCTCGAACACGGTGTTTCGTGTAGCGCAAGCTATTGAATTACTTTAATGAAAATAACTTCCTATGAAATCTTGGGGTGTTACAATTAAATTATGAAATACTTCATATTTTACACTATTATAATTTATTCTTATTTTTTATAACATAATATAAGAAATTTATAACCTATAAATTCCTAGAAATGAGAGTTGTCATTTGTTGTAAAAAAAGGAAAACAAAAGGTGATAAAGTTATAAATATTGTATGTTTTCATTCATTTGGATTTTTCATTGATAAAATAGATGTGCGATTCCTTGATTATTGGTTTAAAATATTGTATTTATTTTTTTGTGAGAAAATATAATAAATGTATAAGTTATGGGTTAGAGGAAACTGTATTACATGGAAAGTATTATTGTTAAATATGGGATAAAATTATCTGGTTTCCTAAATTACATATTATGAATTTTGGAAATAAAATTTGAAAATGGAAATGAAACAATTGTCAGCAACATGAAAATTTATTTGGATTAAAAACCACATCATTTTATTTTTCTGATAAATATGTCTTAATTTTTTGTGAGAGAATCAATAAATTCATGAAATAATTAGTAAAATTAGACATGTTATTTCATCTATCCCAATTTTCTTAAGAAATTATGGTTCTTCATTTCATCTTTTATCTTTATCAAAATAATTTTGAACTTTATGTTTATATTTTCACATTTCAAAAATATTATTGTATATAAGATTTTGATTTAGTAAAAGATGAAAAACCCTATTTCATGATTTTAATTTTTATAATGACTTTTTTGTGTGTACAATATGAATTTTGGTACTCCAATGTAACCTTTAATCATACATTTTCTATACTAAATTGAAAAAAATAACTAAATTAAATTCTTATAAAATTTATCAAATCTCGAAGGTCAACATTTGTGACATTTTTGAGTGATTTGAATCTATGTGGTTTAATTTATTTGATTAAATATTATTTCATTATGTAATAATTAAAATATCATTAAAATTATTCATATTTTCTAGTTTTGAGAAGAAACTTTTATCAGAAGTGAATGATATTTTCTTAAAACCCTGGATTTTGTTTCGATGCATGGAAGTAATTAGTAAATAATTATTTAATATAAAATTTATTTGGTAAAATCCATACATTAATCTCCTAGAACACATATTATTGGTGAAATATATTGAGTGATTTTTAAAATTTCAATTCCATTTAATTTTATTTCATATATTATTTCAAATAAATATGTCATTCAGATGGAATAAAAATGAAAATATAATCGAAATTGTGAGTTAAATTTATTTTAATTCAATATTAATATTTAATTATGAAGTTTTAAATTATCAATCACACACTTCTATTAGTTTTTTCTAATTACTATTAGTTTCAAAAATATTTTTGCATGGTCACTAATGAGAAAAATGTAAATTGGAATGGGTATTTGTATAAAGAAATATAGTTGGTTAATATCCTTTCAAAATTTTCTAATTCAATAATATTTATGAATCATAAAATAATATCTTTTCCACATCTATTTCATATAGAAATTATCATTTACTTCTAGATATTATTTATTATTGAAAATAATATTTTAAATAACATCATGATGGGAATTATAAAAACTTCATATTTAAAATTTATTTTATTTTACTAAACATGTCTTACTGATTCCATTTAGACAAGAATTAAATTCAGTGTCATGTAATTTTATGTGTAAATATTTTAGGGCCCTTTTACCATATATTTTTTATTTAATCATGAGTATTTATTATCCAAATTTAGAATTAATTGATAAATAAATAAATTTCATTTATTTTTGGTTATAACTATTAGTCATTGATTTTATATTTTATATGTGGGATTTTATTCATAAATAGATGTAATGTCCTTTAATTTTTGTTGTTTTATATTTTAAAATAAAAATACGATTTATTTTTATCTTACATTCGTTGAAATAAAACATTATAGGTTATTGTAAAATGTTTTTTATTTTTATGTCAATATTTCCAATTCCCTATGTTGTTTTTTATCGTATCAGTATTTAAAATATATTTGTAATTTTTAATTTGAAATATCAATTTTTTACTAAATCAAATTTTTTTACATCTTCATCATTGATTAATTATTTTCCTATTGATAGTCTATTGTGTTTAAATAGTTTATGCGTCATTGAATACTACTATGAATGATAAAAGTGTTTCAGTTTTGTATGATGCTTACACTAAAATAGATTATCATTTTTCTCTTAAAAAATTGAATACAAGTGAATAAGTTATATATAGGATTCATCAGTCATAGGGTTGTCTGAATGAGGGAAATATATCAAATAATCACGGGTTAATGAAAATATAAACTAACTAATGAAAAAAAATAAATGTCTTTAGGATTGATCTCCCTAGATAATCATAATAGAAACTAGAGTTCACATCTGGTTAGATGGAAATAATATATGAAATCATAAACTAGTGAAGATATATTTATGTTAGAAAATGGTAATTGACTATTAATTTTGGTACATTCATGAAGATAGTCTAGATTTAGAATGATTATTTTAATTTTGAGAGTAATTGTATAAAAATGCTCAATAATGGTCTTGATGTTGATGGTGGCTGTCAAACCGATGAACATTAATGTGGATCTAATGATTAAATTTTAAAAAAAAGGATGATTTTTTTTATCTTTTATATTTGAGATGATTTTATTTACATAATAATATTTTGGTGACTTTCATTTTTAAATCCCATGAGTTTTTCAAAAATTTGCACTATGATATTATAGTTATGTGATATAGAGGACGTTTTTGATTTTATCCATGGTTGAGTGTTCTAAGGGACTATATCTATAAGATTATTTTTCTATGTACTTATTTCATTAAGAAGATGAAATAATATTGGTGAATAATAGTTAATGAAGAACCATTACTTAATAATAACCAATGAAAATTTGATTATTGTATTTACATTTATTGTTAATCAAATAAAATAATGATGGATTTGGTTCTCGGTAGGAAACTGATTAAAGAAGTGTTGGGATAGTTTAATGGTATTTTAATAATTATTTAAATATCATGAAATTTGATTTTTATTATAGCTCATAAAAAAATTAATTGGAGTTACATAGCGGAGTTATTGGTGGAATATTTCGATTTTAGTGGAAAAAAACTGTGAACTTGCCACCCTTAGTGATTTATGATACATAAAATGCGAATAAAAACTATCCATCAAGAATTCTTATTTTTTATTTTAATATAGTGGTGTTGATACTTTTTATGTGGAAAAATCATTTTTTAATAGAGGATATCGAAGGATTATTTATATATACATAGACTTTTCTAACTTCCAAATATAATGAGTGGGAGATTTTCGAAAAATTGAACAAGAAATTAAATTAGAGGGAATTTCAATGATGAAAGTAGAGAGAGAGATAATGAGTTTATAGAGAAGATAAAAATACTCTTATTTATTTATTTTTTCTTATTTTATATTTTAATTTTTTATAATAATTTCATCTTTTTTGAAATTTAATATTGTTATCTGTTTAAATTCATTTAATTGAGATAATTTTATAGATTGTTAATAAATCTATATAAATTTTTTTCCATCATAGAATATTTTTGTTCTTCAAGAGAATCATTCCTTCAACCATATTATTATTTTTTATTAATGTATTTATGAAATAAAATAAATCTCATGATATTATTTAGTGGTTTATACATTTAAATTATTCAATATATTGAATAGTGGGACATATTTAATGGAAATTAACTAAACAAAAATAATTTTTCTTTGAATGAATCCAAATTTTAAATGTCCTGTTGAAATAAATTTTAGGATAATCATTTTTTCACTGATCTAATTAATTTATGCTTCCCCTTGATATATTTGAATAATGTATCTCATTATATATCATCTATCTAACCTTCTCAAAATTCAATAGTATTCCTTGTAAACTTTCACTCTTCATTCTCTCACATACCATTATATATCTTTTCAATTATTAATTTTTTGACATATAAACCCTCAAAATATTAAATCACCAACTATTGGGTTCAAACAATCATTGATATTGATGTGTAGGAGATATAAATGATATTATGAATTCGCAATGTACAACATATCTCTCGTCATATAAAATCCTAACATCATTAGATGAACAATGCATTTATTTTTATTAAATGTTTCGTATAATTGTGTTAATATTAATAATTTAAAATACACATTTCTCTATGAGTAATTTTATATTTTCTTTTTACCACATTCTCTCTACATAAACAAAAATAACAATTTTTTATGGAGAAGGAGGATTCCTATAGATGTGGATAAAAAAAATTGAATGCATTTGAAAGGTTGGTATGGCTCTCTGGATCAATTTTATCAATACTTTTATAGATTTCCTCTATAAACCCAAATTTATTATTAATAATATTAATAGATTAATTTGAAAATTATATTTGATTCTACTTAATTGGGAGTCATGATATAAATATTGATTGTGTTTTATTCCAAATACGACATATGTATTTTGATCAAATTTAGAAATTTGTTCAGATTCCTAAAACATGTATCTAGATTTCAATGAGTTAAACCATCAAGACATTACACATTATTCAACTATGTTGTTCTATATCCCTAAATCATTGAAATTAAACCATGTTTTATAGATATGGTTTTGAATTAATATTTATATCATAGGGATATAAATTTTTTATATTTGTTTATTCGTTGTTATTTTCTAAGAACTATATATAATCACTCGACAATAAATTTACCCTAATGAATATATTTTAAATAACAATCCTATGATACTATTTGGAGGTCATCATAATATAAAGAATAATGTTTATGTTATATAGAATTATAGTCATAATTTATCTTATTTCCCAAATATAGAAGACCTCAACAAATCAATTTTTAGTTGAAACATTAATCTTTTTGGTCATTTGATTGAAAATAAAAAATTCTGAATTTTTAGTGAAATTTGAGAAATTTACCTGTAGAGAAATCCATTGTAGATGGTGGATGGAAACATAAGTGTTGTGTGGAAAGTAAGTTCAATGATATCCATTTGATATAGGAACTTACAACACATATTTGATTATGTAAAACTTACATGTTTGTTATTCACTAGCATATGGATTGTGGTGTTTGGATTATTCTCAAAAATCTGATCATAATACAATAATCTACAAGGTTTGATGTGCCACTATCACATGGATTGTATGTGGTAACCATAATGTGTCACCCAAAGTCATCCAAACATTGTGATATGATGGTACTAGTGGGGACATATCTATGATAATGTTCACATGACCTCCCATTACCAGATCTATCCTACCATAGATATTAGAAAACATCCTAGTTGATCACATTAGCTATAGTACACCCGGATTCTGGTATTTAACACTTTCTTGATGATTTTAGTGGTTTTAAAGTTAAGGGTGACGTTTGGGAGAGTCTAGAGAACTTTTAATGTAGTTTTGAGGAAAAAAGGGAAGTCACATGAGTGGCGTATAGTTTGTCTAAATCGGTCAGCCAAACCGTGCGTAGTTGGTCTTGGAGGTAGAAACTTCCTAATGGGCAGTGTACAGTTTGTCCAACCACGTAGCCAAACCATGCGAGAAGGGTGGCCAAGATAGTAGCTAACACATGGTTAGCACACTGTTTGTAAAACCGTGCGACCACTTAAACGAGATCCTATAAAGGTGGATATCACACATTTTTTCCTCTAAGTGCCTCATTAAAGCTCCTAAGCGTCCCTAAATCGGGATTTTTCTTCTCATAAGTCCAAAGAGGGTTCTCCTATCATTCCGGAGGTGATCCGAAGGATTCTCTTAACGAATCGAAGCTGGATTCTTGTGGTATGTGATTTTTCTTGTTTGGCTTCTTAGATTTACTAATATCTACTTCTCCTCTTCTCTCGGTTTCATATATCTACACCCGTTATGGGTAGATCTAAGTGTGTGGATGCCAAATATGATGAGATTTGGTCTTGGCTGTGTTAGGAGAAGAGATCTAAGGAGGATCATTGGTGCATCAGCCCGGTTTTCTTGGGCATTCCCCTTTTGTTAGGGCTTTCATCAAAACCATTGAGGTAGGAGTCTTCACTCTAAACTCCTCTAGATAGAAATGATTGTATCAGATTCAAATTAGATTATTTGAATGTATTTGACTATGAAAAATAGTATAAATCTTCTTTAGTAATGATTTATGGTTTTGATGAGATTGTGAAATCTTAGTGAATTGTTGTTCAAAGTGATTTGGACTTTTGAATTTAAAATATTGATTTTAAATTATGGATTTGCTGAAATTGTAGACGGTTTGATGAAAAATGGGGTTTCAATAAAAAATTTGTTTTATTGAAATGGTTTGAGATTGAAATGACGTTGATGGATTTGGTTTTCAATAAAAAGGGAGTTTTATTGAAATGATTTAGAATTGAAATGGTTAAGCTTTGAAATGGTTTGAATTGGTTGAACACACTTGGTTTTTGACATGATGGTTGTGTGTGTTCATGGGAATGTGGGATGGATAAGGGTCAAGAGTCTCCCCCGTCAGTGTTGGTATGGATAAGGGTTTGGGGTCTCCCAGTCAAGCATTCATATTTCATTCGGGATGGATATGGGTTTGGAGTCTCCTCCATCAGTTTTGGGATGGATAAAGCTTAAGGCTCTCCCCCATTAAACATTCATGTGCATTTGGGTTGGATAAGAGTAATAAGTATCCACCATCATAGTTGGGATGGATAAGGGTTAGGTATTCTCCCCTCTTCTAGGTAGCATGCATGGTTGGTTGCATGGGTTTGGGGAAATGGTTGGGTATTCCAAAAAGGGATATTGTGAAATGGTTCTAAATCTTGATTGGTTATTTTTCTGAAAAAATATCTTTCAGGAAAATTTGTTTCCATTTCTCTTGGAATGACTTCGATTATAAATGGTTTTGGAAACATTTTTATAATTAGTTATAAACTTTTTTGAGAAATGTTTTATATAAACAGTTTATATATAAATGTGTATAACTCTTCTATCCTAGTGGCGTGAGTAGGGAATTCATTGGGGAAAATCTACTAAGTTTTATTCTCACCCCTGATTTGGAACATTGGTTCTTTTGCAGATGTCGTATTCTAGGACACAGGTAATGGTCAAGCATCTTATTGCAAGTGGCTTGTGGTGAAGCTTGGGAGATGTTGTGGAGCTTGGAGCATGCGGAGCATGGAGTTGTAGTGTATTTTGAGAGTCTGGAGTTGTTCATATGTTGTCTACATTGATTCTTAGTTTATTCTTCTGTTGTTGTGTACATTGATGTAATTTGATATAAATGAGGGGTTTATTGGTCTTTCATTTGTTCATGCATCATATAGTGAATGTTTGGTTATGGTTGGTTTATGGGTTCATTTATAAAAGGGTAAATCATCCCCCAACATATATTTGAAACCCTTAGGCATTTATTTCCTTCCTTTTTCGTCTTGGGAATATGTCTTAAGGCCTAGTAATGACTCATTTTACTCTCAAGATAATGATAATTTTCGGGTCATTACAATTTGTATCAGCTTGTTCGGTCCTTACATAACAAGTGCTCATCGATGTTCTTGGTCTTAGAGTTGAAATTAATTCTTGTCTATTCCTTGGGTAGAAATCTTAGACAAGAGTTGGATTTTGAGAACTTGAAATGTATAGCATAAAAGGACGTAGCTAACACTTTTATGTTGAACTTCATGTTACCAGGGTGTTGTGTAGATAAATGTTTTGGACACACTTCTAGAGTGTTGGAAATATCATTGTCATGGGTTTAGCCAATGAGAGGAGCATGACATGCATTTTATTGGAATGACTTCCCACTATAATTCCATATCTCATTGTAAGGAATTAGTAAGGATTTTGTGTATCGTGCCAATTTTTTTAAAATTGCAGAAATTGTTTTCAAGTGAAAGACTTTGAAAACATGTTATTTGGTGTATTTTGAAAATGTGTTGTTTTTCAAAAATTATGTTGAATTTTTTAAAAAATGGATGAACATGGAAAAAGGTTGTTTTTGTTAAAACAATGTTGTGATAGATGATGTGATAGAATTTGAATGCTAATACATGAGTTTCTAGAGAGTTATATTGATAGAGTTTGTTGTTGGTTTAGAAAATGGCACCCGGTAGGCGTCGTCAAAACCAACCCGAAGAAGCTATGTAAAATGTGGTTTCACCAGGACCCCGTGTGAACCAGGAGTTGGTTTAGAGTATTGTCCAGTCTTTTCATGTTGTGGATATAGAGAACCGGAGGAATGAACCAAGGCATGTGGATCATACCATCCAGTTCATGAAGCAGAATCCACTGAACATTCGGGGTGATGATGAACTCGAAAAGGAGAAGGTGTGGCTAAGTAGGACGAATCGTATCTTCGATTTCATCAGCATACCATCAGAGCTCAAGGTCAAGTTGGTGACGTATATGATCGAAGATCTTTCATGTCAATGGTGGGATTTAGCAGTGCATGCTAAATTGGATGAATTACTTACATGGTAGGATTTTGAAGAATTGTCCAAAAAACAATTCTATCCTCACACATTCAAGATCCAAAAAACGACGGACTTCTTCAGCCTGAAACAAGAGAGTCTCTCTTTCATTGATTATGTAGCTAAATTCATGTATTTAGTCCATTTTTTCACCAGAGGTTGTGGTAAGTGCGTCGTTGAAGGAACGCTTCTTCAATTCGGAGCTAAGTCAGGAGATTTGATCGAAGATTGCAGTACTCTGTATTACAGATTATACAGAAAAGGTGAACAAAGCGACTGTTGCTGAATGCTATATATCGGGATCGATGAGAGGAGCAATGTAGATACCTACAGGAAACAGTGGGAACTCAACCATTGGGAACAAGAGGAAAAGGTACACCATTTCCACGGTGTAAGTGGAAATCAGAACTAGACAGAGGGATTAGTAAACCTTCCTCCACGACCCTAGAGAAAAACATGTTGTTTTCAATGTGGTTCGCTTTACCAAAAAAGGCGATATTGTATGGCACAACCTAGAGCATGTCACAATTAAAAATAGATGGGGCATCTACATCGCTATTGTTGGAATGCTCCGAGGTCGGGGGCGCGTGACACTCCTCAGGCATCACAAGCATCATATTCTTTGACAGGATGTGGAAAATATAATCAGTCTCATCAGCATAACAAATCTAGACATGGTGATTCTTGAAATACCATGACTCCTCAACCAGTTCAATCTCAGCAAGGCAACAGGGACAACAGTGCTGCGACAAAGAAATTGTATAAAGCTGAGTAGATGATGGTTGATGCTCAGGCTGGACCATATATGGTGAGAGGTACGATTCTTTTGAATTCTACCCTTGTGAAAGTGCTCTTTGATACTGGTGCATCACATTCCTTCATTGTTTCTCATGCTGTTGACTTGCTATGTTTAAAAATGGAAAGGATACCTTCAGTTTTGAAACTAAAAACTACTCTTGGTGAAAGAGAATGTCAAGCCTTTGTGTGTAGAGCATGTGCTATAACTGTAGATGGAGTTGACTTAAAATGGGACATCTCGATGTTATACATGGATGCCGATGACGTAATCATGGGTATGGATTAGTTGGAAATGGTTAAGGCTCACAACGACTGTTGTAGGAGAACGGTTAGTTTCACGACTGGGGACGACATC
This sequence comes from Viscum album, assembly GCA_963277665.1. Lineage (NCBI taxonomy): Eukaryota > Viridiplantae > Streptophyta > Magnoliopsida > Santalales > Viscaceae > Viscum > Viscum album. The sequence goes on from OY728142.1 coordinate 287,780,336, forward strand.
AACTATCTCTTCAGAGGAGAGAGGATGGTAAAAAAAGATGCAACGATCTTGTGGGAACCAATGGTGGGAACGATTACCAACTACCAGCGTTGACTTTGTAATCAATGGTAGAGATTGAGAAAAATTGTTTTCCACCTGTTGTGGATCAATTTACAGATCACTTTTCCAATAACTTCTCAAGGTTACCACCTCTAAGTGAAGTGGAGTTTACGATTGATATCCTTCTAGGGACAAGTCCTATTTGCCTTCCGTCTTATAGTATGGCACCAACAGAGTTATGGGAATTGAAAATACAGTTAGAGGAGCTGGAAAGAAAGGGTTTCATTCGACCAAGTACATATCCTTGGTCCGCACCGTTTTTGTTCGTGAAAAAGGAAGATGAAACTCTTCGGCTATGTATTGATTACAGTAAGCTTAACAAAGTCATGATAAAGAATAGATATCCAATTACACCTATTGATGATCAGTACGATCAATTAAGGGTAGCACAGTGGTTCTCCAAAATTGACCTGCGATCAGGATATCACCAATTGTGAGTTCGGAAGGAGGATATTCCAAAGACAACTTTCAGAAGTAGATATGGCCACTATGAATATGTAGTCTTGTTTTTTGGTCTAACGAATTCACCAGCGTTATTCATGGGTTCGTTGAATCAGATATTTAAGAGATATCTAGATTCAATTGTTGTGGTGTTTTTGGATGATATATTGTTGTATTCAATGAAAAGGGATGATCATGAGGATCACTTGGAAATAGTGCTACAAATATTGAGAGATCATCGTTTATAATCCAAATTATTAAAGTGTGATTTTTGGATAGGGGAAGTATGTTTCCTTGGTCATGTCATTTCTGAGAAAGGCAGTTCTGTTGATCCTGAAATGATAGAAGCCGTTATCTCTTGGGAACCACTGAAGAATGTGTTTGAGATATGAATTGTTCTTGGCATAGCTAGTTACTAATGATGCTTTGAGTGTGATTTCTCATGACTTGAGTCACCAATTACAACTCTGAAAAAGAATAATGTTCCATTCCAATGGACAGAAGAATGTCAGAAGTCTTACCAGGAACCGAAGGTTCATCTCACATCAGCACCCATCTTGATCTTTCCTGAATCAGGACTGGGATATGTGGTGTATTGTGATGCTTTGGGAATAGGGTTGGGTTATGTTATCATGCAAGGAAACCATGTGGTTGCTTATGGATCAAGGCAGTTGAGGGTTCATGGGAAACATTACCCAACACATGATATGGCGTTAGCTGCAGTCGTCCTTGCATTGAAAACATGTATACATTATCTCTTTGGTGAGAAATTCACTGGGTTTATAGATCACAAAAGCTTGAAACACATTTTCTCACAGCGATATTTGAAACTGAGGCAATGGAGATGGATGGAGTATCTCCAGATGTTTGACATTGACTTGATGTAAACACCAAGAAAAGGGAATTATGTGGTAGATGCATTGAGTAGAAAGTCAAATGCTCAGTTGCCAAAAGAAGCTTCAAATGAATGACAGTTGATGTCGGTGTTAGCTAACTTTCATGTGGAATGTGAAGACCGAGGTGATGTTGATATTAACTTTTCAGCTACAAGTGTTCCTGATTTAGTAAAGATAATCAAAGATGCACAAACATTTGATGCAGAATGTCTGTTTGTATGTTCAAAACTCAATGGTAGGGAGACCATTGATGTAGGAAACATGATGGGGGTTCAGTTTTTTGTTTCATAGATCGGATGGTTGTACCTATGGTTTGTCAGGAACTAATCCTTCATTCTTATCAACATTCATGATGGGTTGTACACCCAGGTACACAAAATACGTATACGGTGGTGAAGGCGCAGTTTTGGTGGAGCGACATGAAATGGAAGGTGGCCGAGTTTATCTCATGGTGCTTAACATGTCAGCAGGTTAAAGTAGAGCATCAGAGACCAGCAGGTATGTTAAAATAGTTATCTATACCAGTGCAGAAGTGGGATCATATAGAAATGGATTTTGTTATAGGTCTTCCAAAAACGGTCTGGAAACACGATGCCATTTGGGTGATAGTGGATCATCTAACCAACTCTCCCCATTTCATCCATATTCATGAAACTCATTCTGTGGAAGATCGTTCAAAAATCTATATATGATAAGTGGTAAAGAGGCATGGTGTACTAGTGTCTATAGTCTCAGATAGATATCCGAGTTTCACATCTCATTTTTGGAAATCATTACAGCAAGCCCTTGGAACATAGTTGACTATGAGCACAACGTATCATCCTTAGATGGATGGGAAATCCGAGTAGACGATACAAACTTTGTAAGATAAGTTGTGGGATTGTGTACTGGAATTTTGTGGCTCATGAGAGGAGAATATACCCTTAGTGGAGTTCTCATACAATAATATTTATCAAGCCTCGATACACATGGCTCCGTTTGAAGCATTGTATGGGCGTCCTTATCGTTCTCCACTATGCTGGGTGGAAACTGGTGAAATTTCACTAGTTGTGCCGAGTCCTGTCCATGAAACAATAGAGAAGATTCAGTTGATTAGAAAGAAGATGGAGACGACTTAGAGTCATCAAAAATCTTATGCATATCACCATCTAAGACCATTGTCATTCATTGTGGGTGATCATGTCCTCCTGAGGATGTCTCTAAGGCTTGGACATCATCGTTTCAAGAAGCAGGGCAAGTTATCTCCTAGATAAAATGGCCATTTTGATATACTAGAATGGGTTGGAGAGGTGGAATATCTATTCGCATTACCACCATAGTTTATTTCGGTGCATAATGTGTTCCATGTATCTCATTTTAAAAATTATCAGCTTGATCCTAACCATGTGATCAGATGGGATCATGTTGATCTAGAGCCGGATACTTTGTTGATAAATATCCTGGTATGGATTTTGGATAGTCAAGAGAATGTTTTTTCATGGAAAAAGCATCAATCTATTGTGGGTTTTATGGCAGCATGGTCAGATTCAGGAAGAGACTTGGGAACATGAAAGGGAAATGAAAGAAAAATGGCAGGAACTCTTTCAGCTAGGTGAGGGTTTTCTACTTTCTAGGGGAAAAAGACCAATTGTGGGGAAAATATATTACCCTCAGTTTCTGTTATGTAACCGTTTCTTGATGCTTTTAGTGGTTTTAAAGTTAACGATGAAGTTTGGGTGAGTCGAGGGAACTTGGAATGAGGTTTTCTGGAAAAAGGGGATGTCCCATGGGTGACACACGGTTTGTCTAAACTGTGCGGACAAATCATGCGTTGTTGGTATTGCCGGCAGTAGATTCCACATGAGCGGCACATGGTTTGTCTAACCATTAGGCCAAACCATGCGAGAATGGTGGTTGAGATAGTAGCTAACCCATGGTTAGCGCACGATTTGTCAAACCGTGCGAACTAACCGTGTGGCCACTTTAACAAGATCTTATAAAGGTGGATCTCACGCGTTTTTTCCTCTAGGTTCCTCATTTAAGCTCTTAAGAGGCCCTAACTCAGGATTTTTCTTCTCTTAAGGTCAAATAAGGTTTTCCCATCATTCCAGAGGCGATCCAAAGGCTTCTCTTAACGAATCAAAGCCGGATTCAAGAGGCATGTGATCGTTCTTGTTTGGTTTCTTAGATTAACTTAGATTTACTTCTCCTCATATCTCTGTTTCTTAGATCTACTCCCGTTATGGATATATCTAAGTGTGTTGATTCCAAATATGATGTAATTTGGACTTGGTAGTGTTAAGAGAATAAATCTAAGGAGGATCCTTGGTGAATCATCCCTTTTTTCTTGTGTGTTCTCCATTTGTTTGGGTTTTCATAAAAACCTTTGAGGAAGGAGGCTTCAATACCAACTCCTCTTGCTAGAATTGATTGCATTAGATTAAAATTGGTTTATTTTAATGGATTTTACTGTCAAAATAAAATAATAAGTCTTCTTTAGTGATGATTTATGGTTTTGATCAGATTGGGAAATCCTGGTGAATTATTGTGCAAAGTGATTTTCCTTGTTGAATTTAAAATGTTGATTTTAAATTATAGATTTTCTGAAATTCTAGATGGTTTTATGAAAAATGGGTTTTAAATAAAAAGTTTGTTTTTTTAAATGGTTTGAGATTGAAATGATCTTGATGGATTTGGGTTTCAATAAAAAGGGAGTTTTATTGAAATTATTTGGAATTTAAATGGTTAATCCTTGAAATGGTTTGAATTTGTTGAACACACTTTGTTTTGACATGATGGTTGTGTGTGTTCACGGGTATGTGGGACGGATAAGGGTTAAGAGTCTCCCCCATCAGTGTTGGGATGGATAAGGGTTAGTGATCTCCCCCTTCAAACATTTATATTTCATTCGGGACGAATAAGGGTTAGGAGTCTCACCCATCAGTGTTGGGTTGGATAAGGGTTATGGCTCTCCCCCATAAAACATTCATGTGCATTTGGGTCGGATAAGGGTAAGAAGTCTCCCCCATCATGGTTGGGATGGATAAGGGTTAGGGATTCTCCCCTATTCCATGTATCATGAATGGTTGGTTTCTTGGGTTTGTGGAAATGGTTGGGTATTACAAAAAGGGACATTGTGAAATGGTTCTAAATCTTGTTTGGTTATTTTTATGGAAAAATATCTTGCTGAAAAACTTGTTTCAATTTCTCTGGGAATGCCTTTTTTATGAATGGTTTTTGAAACATGTTTATATTTAGTTATAAACTGGTTTTGAGAAATTTTTTATATAAAATGATTTTATATAAATGTGGCTAAATTTTCTATCATAGTGGTGTGAGTAGGGAAGTCATTAGAGGAAAACATAATATGTTTTATACTCATCCCTGATTTGGCATGTTGGTGCTTTTGCAGATGTCGTATTCCGGGACACAGGTAAAGGTAAGGCATCTTTTTGCTAGTGGCTTGTGGTGATGCTTGAGAGATGTTGTGGAGCTTGGAGCTTGTGGATCATGGAGTTTTAGTGTCTTTTGAGAGTCTTGAGTGGTTCATCTGTTGTGTACATTGATTCTTAGTTTGGTGTTCTGCTGTTGTGTACTTTGAAGTAGTTTGATATAAATGATGTGTTTATTGGTCTTTCTTTAGTTCTTGCATCATATAGTGAATGTTTGGTTATGGTTGGTTTATAGGTTTATTTCTTATAGGGTAAATCGTCCCCAAACTTATCTTTGAAACCCTTAGGCATTTATTTCTAGCCTATGGCATCTTGGGGATGTCATTTAAAGCCTAGTAATGACTCACCATACTCTCAAGCCAATGAGAATTGGTAGGTCATTACATTAGCCACACAGGATTGGTACAATGTTCTATGAGAGAGGCCACCATGGATATCCAATATATCTTCAAATTTTTATCCTTCAACATTGATGGTATACCACACATCACACAATATTTCCACTCTATAATCTTGTGCATGTTCCTTGTTGTACCTTGTTAAATACTAGTATTTTTGGCTATGCATAGGGTAAACGATAATAATGATTTGTGAATAAAAAAATACACATACCCATATCGATTACCCCAACCTATTGGAACCATTTTTCATCTTTTAACCAATTTTACTGGGTAATTTAATTATTTGAATTTTAAATAAATTATAAATTGTTTTTAAAAATTAATATTAATTAAATTAATGTTGAAACAAAATGTACATGTTTATTAATTGATATAGAACACTAATAATATTATTGAATTGTCATTTTTTTAGTCGAAGGGTAATTAATAGGTTGGATGTCATAATTTCAAGAATACAATATGTGAAATATTATTAAAGTTTAGTAATAATCATCTTTTATGGTGATGTTCTTTGATCATATAAGATGATCTTAAAATAACAACTTTGTGGAGCTACAAGACCGATGTGATGATGATTGTCTAATATTGGTGAATCTAAAGTCATGATAATGAATTATTGGAAAATAATAAGATCATTTGAGACTTCAAGGATTCTTAAAAAAATACTCTTTTGAAACTTAGGAAAATAGTGAAATGCATTGTGGAGTAATAAATTTATTAAATGGTTTAATGAAAATACATATTGTTTGAATAGTGAACTAAAATTATAGAATTCATAATATGTTAATTGATAATGAAATTTTTTTCTTTCTTTCTATGATATTATTAAATGAAGCATTCCTAATAAAATATAACACCATAATTAAAAATATTTCTATAAATATCAGGTCATCCATAGGATTTTGTTATCCAGAATGTTACCCATTGGCGAGTTAACTATTTTATGATAATGTTTATTGAATATATTAATATATGGAACATTATTTAACAAAAAAAATTAGATTTTATAGTCATAAAAAATGTAATATGTTATGTTAAAATTATATCATTTTTATAAATTTTCAGGTGGATTGACCATGATATAGAAACATAGGGGAATATCTTAAGTTTCCTTCGAGAGTTCATGTTCAAATTTTAGAGAGGAAAGTAATGTCATCAGGGTTACGATGATAAAAGATGGATAATTTTACAAAATAAAATCCTTCTGTTATGTTTTTCTATTTCAATCACTATTGATTTTGAATTTTGATTCGAAGAATATGATGTATTCACCAAATTTATTCATATTAAGTCTTTTACATCATATATGAGGGCCTCTTCATTTTGATTTTGAATTTTAGTGGTGTTTAATAAATATTTTGATATGTGATGTATCTTTTTTTCTTTATATATATCTATGTGCTATATATATTATGATTTATCACCATGAAAATATACTTCTTCAAAATATTAGAGTGATATGTAACTGAATATACTGTACTCACCCAATAATCTCGAATGAGATAGTTTCAATATTTATAAAAGATTGTTAAAAATGATATTTTAAACAACATATATTATTGGAGATTTTATGAGGATAGGTAGTTTCACTTGGGTCCTTTGTAAGATTACATTTTACAAGCGATATGTGGAGTGGTTCATTTCCTCTAGAATCCTGATAATGTTAATTTGATTCCATCAATTCACTCGAATGGTGACATCCATTCATTCCAATAGCATGAGGATTGAAGTGGAATATGATTCACCGGTATTATCTAAAATTCTACAAATATATTAGTGATTTTGTTATATCATATATACAAATATTGTGATAATGATGTATATTTCCCATGGTATTATATTATACATCATTTTCCTTAGATTAATTTCTTTTTTTTTCTGAATTCTAGCGATGTATAAACTTCTTACCTTGGATAGGTTCCATTGTAGTTATTGGGGATGAGTATTTACAACGAATTTATAAAGATATATATATATATATATATATTTAAATTTACAAGAGTACATTTAACATTGATAGAGTTGAGTATATCCCAAAAAATCTAATAACCAATGCTTCTATTGTGAGTATCCAAGATGTGAATATACGAGGGGATGTGTGATAGGTTACAACTTTATGATATGTTATATAATAAGAATTTTTATTTGTAAAGAACAACACAAGTAAGATGTTGAAAACATTGTCAAATTTTATTTTGATTTTATATATGATTCTATGGATTATGTCCAGGTAAAATTTATACACATTATTTAGAAATTTTGAACATTGAACAATATTTATTTTTATATCTTTCACTAGTTCTAACTACCTATAGGGTAAAGTTATACTCCATAATTAATGTGATCTTATTCATTTCATTTCATTGTTTTTATATAGGAATAATGATGTAGGGGATGAAGGAGCATTCCTAATTATGATTATTTTAGGTGATGATGTCTTGTGGATCAGTGATATTAATGGTGTCCAACCTCATACCATTAATATCTGGGATGTCACAAGTTTAGGATATGTATGTTGTAACATTTTTTAGTTATACCTAATTATTTCATTACATTTACTCACCTTGGACAATCATTGGTCTTCTGTATCATTTTTATTGTATCCTACATTCTATAATAATTAGTTTAAAGTTCTTAATTTTTTGGTTTATATTTAATGCATATCGACTGGAGAGTGAGGTAATATAGCTAATGATATCTATATTTAGAGGTATTGCATCAAATGATTCGATAAATACCTGAGTATTAATCATTAATACTCACTCTTATATAGGAGGGTATGGTGAGTTCCATTATCAATATGACATGTTTTTGTAGTTAATAAATTATTTTAAATTTATATTGAAATATTTTTTTTGTGTAATGTTTAATTATTTTTATGTTCTATAATAATCGGTGAATAATAAAACATTTTATTAGTTTCTTGAAAATTATTCATTTATTTCCATCATATTCTATTTAATTTCATTTAAATTGAATATTTAGTCTTAAAAAATTGACACCACTTTTAAATTTCACAATTATTTTTTTTATAAAAATTAAAAAAAAACAGAAATTAAGAAACATGCATAAAATATAATATTTTTATAAAAAAAATTTAAATAGAATTTTAATAAATATATAAATTACGGTTATGTTGTCTTAATTATATTAAATTAAAAATAAAATTTTATATATAATATAATATTTTTTGTTTGATCTAAATATCAAATTCTATATTAAATTACAGATATGATAGTTATTCCGTTTTATTTTTATCGTATTCAATAGGATTTATTTAATTTTTTTCTGAACTATTGCATTTTTAATGAATATTTGTGTTACATATATTTTTAATTATATGAATCTATTTTTCTTTTGGTAAAGGACATTTTATATTTTCGTACAGTGAATTTTTTTGTAGTGGAACTAATGCATTTTGAGAAAATAACTAAAGCATTTTTATAATTTGGAAAATCACAACAATGATTTTTAATATTTATTTAGGAATATTTTATAGAATATTAATATTTAATAAAAAACATATATTAATTCATGGATTATTTATATTTTATTTTTATTAATTTTTATTTTCATATTTAAATAAATCAAAAAAGTTTTTTATTCATTATATTACTCTAAATTTACTTTCCAAAAATAATTATTTAATATAACAGTATATTATTAATTTATATTTATTATTATAATATTTATAACATTTTAAATATAAATATTTCACAAATAAATATTTTCATTAAATATAAATAATATTGTCTATTTTTTTATAAAAACTTTGTTGTTTTAAATTAGCATTTATTACATTTTTTCAGAAAGGATAATTTTTTCCAAAACATATAAAAATAAAATATAAATTTTCTTTCATATAAAATTTCCTTTTCATATTCATTAATTTTTTGGTTCACTTTTGATTATTTTAAAATATATTTTAATTTTATTTATATACAATTTTATTTATGTTACCTCACATGTGACAGTTAGTCATTCATTCTAAACATGGTCTTACTTGACAAGAACATTCATTATGAGTGAATTATCATCATTATATTATATTAGAAGAAAGTTTTATTAATGTGATTTCATAATTTTGAGGGAGTTTTTAATATATAATATATGAATTATATTAATTTATGTATTATTCAAATTTAAATATTTTATACTATTTAAAAATGATGAATTAAGAAATCCAAACTAAATGATTGAGGAAATATTTTAACATATATTGTTTAAAATTTACACCAAATATACCCTTATGAATATAATTGAATCATTCTTTATCCCCCTTGATCAATGTATAATCATTTTATATTACTTATGTATATTTTAGGGGCAAAATTTTTCAAACCACCCTATCAATATATCGCTATTTTCAGAAAACTTAAATTGAAGAGTAGGGATAAGAGTTTTGTTCCTAATATTCACGAGATCATGTAATAATAATGTGTTTTGTATTGAGTATCCTTTAGTGAGTTGATAATGTTTTCACCTGTTATTTAATTGGGTGTTCTATTTTGTTATTCATAATTTTATGCATAAAAATATTTTTTATCTTCTTGTTTCCTCAATCAAAATTCACAATTATATGAATATTTTTATAATTGTAAAATTTCTCTTTAAAAAAGATATTTCATTATATTGTTTAACACTATTAATAGTACTTTTAATTTATTGTAAAATATTACTTTTAGATTATTTTTTTAAAAACATGAGGAACAAAAAAGAAACTAAAAAAATAAATAAAATGAACTGAATTAGGCTTTGTTTTCTAAATAATCTATTTTTAACTAAATTAATATAATCTATAGTATACAAGGTCAATTTTTTTCTCAATTTTCCTTGACCATGTTTTTTTATTTCATACATTTATTTTTATTAAATATTAATTCATCGAGTCACTAAAATGATAAGTTTTAAGGTTCATTTTAACATTCTGGTTTATTTTTATTTCCATTTTATACTCCCCATAAACCATAATAAGACCATTAAATGTTTTCATAAGGGTGTAGTGTGTCCTGAGATGTAGTTATTATATAATCTTCAAAATCATGGAGTAAAATGTACATAATTAATTAATTCAAGAAAAATTCATTTTTTGATTATTTATTTACTATATTTTGAAGAGTGATGTGATTTATCTTTGTGCGGGTGTGTATGAATGATATTATATGTTAATTAGAACAAGGTTAATTATACCATATAGAAAAATATTTTGATGATTTTTATTCTTAATGATAGTATATTTAATTCAAATTTTATTTTTATATAACTGAACTTATTGAATGTTTATTTCATTTGAATGGTTAAGTGTTTTTTATTTTCTTTATTTCTTACTACAAATAACATTTTTTATTGAAAATGAAAAAATTTCTCACAATTCAAATTAAATAGGGTTTAAATGACGTTGTCCCCGATAATATTTCTAAAAAATGATAATGTATTCCTTGGGAAGGGAACTAATACCAAAATAAATGAATGTGGGTACTTTTGTATCTATTTTCTAGTAAGAGAGACTAAAAGAAATTACCTTCCCTCTAAGTGTGATTAAGTATAGTGTTCTGCTTGAGGAGTAATCTAAAATTCCTTAAATGATATACGATGTTCAAAGATAGACTAATTTTTTTGCATAAAGAAGCCGAAAAACAATCGTAGAGACATATTATTCCACCATAATATTAATATGAAACAACTTGAACATGTGTAATCCACTAACCATTTCCCTTACATTAGCTCCATGAGAGTCACCTGACAAACAAATGGTATTAATGTTGAAGAGGACTATGGAATTATCATCCCACATGTGCCCTCATCCTATCATATTCCTATCCAGATATGGAATTATAAAATTGATCTTCGAACCATATGCATGAGTGTTCCACCAATCCCACATACCCATTATTTTCTCTCACAATCATCAGCTCACAAGAACACCATATGAATTTACCTTCAGTAAGGGGGGAATTTATTTCCATTGGGAATAAAAACCCCTAGATAAACCAATATGGAAAAAATATGCATCACTATGTAACTAAATAAGAGATGATATCATTCTCTTTATCTATTGAATGCCTCCCATGGGATTTGAAGCTATAAAAAAATCATACTATGGGCCATTTTTTATAAACCATTTCTATATATATCCTAGAAGCATGAATCTAATAATATACTGATGTCGCCTCCATTACTAAAAAGTTTCAGGTTCTGGTCAGAATAGATCCAAATAAAGCAGGCCCAATTACTTTTTTCAAAACAGGTTCTCAACAATTTTTTATTTTGGCGAGGTTTGGTATTAGAAAAAGGACATAGGATAAGTCCCATACTCTAACATGCCGTCATCAATAGGAATGTTTCTATTTCCTAAATTCCATACAAAAAAGTTCATTTTTGAAAGTATATTTTTCACCAAATTGTTGATTCCCTACTATTAGATAAAATACTAAAATTCACGGCTATAAGGTATCCACTAATTGAAAACAACCCTGATGAAGATCCCATGATTGAAAATATTCTGGCTAATCAACAATAGAGATATTCTCAAAATTGATATTTTGTTGTGAATCGTTAGTAGAATAAATGATTGTAGGAAAAGATCCAGCCACTTTGATGGAGATATCTAGGAGACAATATTTAGGGAATAAGAGAGGGGAATCAACACAAATTTATTTCCAGAATTTAATTTGGCTATTACCTACCGCCCATCAAGACACATTTCCCAGTACATCTAGATAGTCAATAATCACCCTAATGATTCTAGAATATCTTCTATTTTTGGTAGCACATTCCCTCTAATTATCTCCAAACCTGTGTCCTATGAACATTACCCAAATAATTTACCTTTCTAATTTAGCTTGCATATCATTCTTGGAATGCGATACATTGCGCAAGTTAATACCACATTAGTGCAGGAGAGTTTATAATTATTAGAAATTATTATATCCTAATTATATATATTATAAATTGTTATAATATAGTAATTTGAAAAAAAAATACCCAAATAAGTAACTTGATAATGATGATATTAATTAATATATTTTCGAGTCTTTTATTATCCATTATTATCAAATTATTAATTACTAATACTACGTTTTATTTATTCTTGTTTAATATTTAATATAATTAAATTTCTAGTAAATATTTGCAAATATTATATTATTATTTATTTGACATTGAAATTAAATGTAGAATATATATATATATATATATATATATTAATTTATTACTTAGTATTAAATAGAATTTCTTGTTTTTTATTTTATATTTATATATCAAATAATAAGAAAAATAAATTAATTTTTTACATGATATTAAAAATATATACTGAAAAATTTCAATATTACTTATTTACATTCAAGGGTTTTTCTTCAATTGGAAATGATATTCATATAAAAAATTCTATCATTTTTATGCATTACTTATATTAATAGCCATAGATTGTCTACCTATAGTACCCTTAATGTTTCTAGCATACATACCAGTATCCGGAATCTTTAACAATTTCTACTTGGAATTCTTTCCTAAACCCCTATTAAATTAATATTTATTCTATAACTAATGAGACTAAATAAAACCAAAATTTTAATTATGGGTGTGATTAGAATATTGGGAACTATAAAATATAATATCTATAACCAATATATTTTGATCATCTACTACAGAAACATTAGTTTCATCTTATGAAGAATGAGATCCAATAACCATTATTTAATGAAATTATCTTTCATTACTAATATTCTAAATGAATGGTTGATATCTATTTTTGATAATTTTTCTAGCTTCCTAAAATTGATCATTGTCAAAATCTTTTGTATCATATGGATTCAAAAGAATACCAGTCATATTAAACATAATATCATTGTTATCATGTAAGAAATTCTATTTTATCTGTTTTTTTTATCTTGAGTATCAAAATTATACAAAAAATTTTTCCGTTTAGTATTCTAAAAATATTTTGACAATGGCATATAATAGTCACGTAACTCAATTCTTCATTTGTAGAATCCTATACACAACATTAATACAAAATTAGTTTTATTATTTTTCAATCTACCACGTCATTCCCATTAAATAAAAAAACAAAATTATTGCATCATTCATAGTTTAGCATTCATATTACCAATTTCTGTGAATTATTATCACAAGTCATGTATCCTGTTATTTTCAAAATGATGATTTAGCACATCATTATATGATGTAAGAATAATTTTATTGGCCATAGACAAATTCATGTTATCTTCAATATAAATTCCATAAAAATAAGAAAATATTTCATTCTATGTCTCCTTGTCTATATTAATAACTATAACAATGTAAGAATAAATATTATGAAAAATATTATAATGAAATAAGATATATCTTGTACGAGAAATATTAGTATATATTTTTTTATGTGTTCATTATTTCAGAAGTATTAAAAAAATTATATTATAAGATCGTATGTGTACAAATATTTATAAAAATAGGGGAAAACCCCCCAAGTCCTATTTTTGAATTCCATATATTGAGTCAAAATGTTACAAAATCCATTAAAAATAGGGATAAATATTTATTTTTAAGTTACCCATATTGAGGAATGATGACTTACCAGTGTATCTAATTCCCATGTCATATAACCCTTTGGAAAAATAACGTAACTGATAATTTAGTGATTTCCAATGTCTACTCATTAAAAAATCTATATCTCTCTCTCACAATGAATATATATGTGATAAAATTTCTGAAAACATTTTTAGAATATGAATCATGAATCATTGTGAAAAATAAATGACAAATAGATTCATCAAAAAAACTATTTCCCTAAACAAATTGATTGTCCTTGAAAAATAATCATTATATAATTTATGATTAGTAACCATAATTCGACCACGTTCAAGTAAACTCTACTTTTGAGATATATCATCTTGAGTAAAATTCATCTAATTAATTATTGAACCATAATCACTTACATAATCATCATAACCAGATTTATTCACATTATCTACATCAACTCTCTTTAATATTAATATTAATTATTATTATCACCATTATTAGTATAAATATAATATTTTTATAGTTTTTTTTATCACATATATTGAAAATATAGTGATTCTATTGAATAGATGTTGTGATCAAGAACTATGGCTCTTGGTGAAATTATATGTGATGTGACATCCAAACTGAAGTCTGGATTGGGTGAAGGGTTCCTTGAGGAAACATATTAATAACGAACAGATATTGAGGTTCTATTGATGAAAATTTAAATATTTTTCAATTTTTTCTTATAAAGAAATATTTATTCAATATAATATTAATCAAATAACTATTTTGAAAAGTTCTAAAAAATAAAGTATATCTAACACAAATATCAATGAACCAAACCTATTGAATGAGATTCATTTAACTAGGTTGAGAATTCAGATTTAATGTATTATAGAATATATAAAAATTGTTTAATTTTTTTTTTCATAATGTTTTACCAATGGTTGAATAAGATAACTATAACAGTTCTCTTACCAACTGTAATGGATTGAGTAATTGAAGGGCAATTCATTAAGTGTCACTATGTCATATATACAAATAATAATATGTGGTTTTAGTTCTTTCTAGTAGTTATAATTATAGTTCCCATTATATATATGATATAATTATAGTTTGTTAGCAGTTTTAGTTTTCTACAAACATCTTCTTCTATATTTAAGAATAAATTCCCAATATTTATAAGAGTTTTTAGCGAGTCATAGTAGAATATAGGGTTTTTCTAACATCTTGTTTTGGACATTCTGGAAATTATATTCCTGTTCCATTATTTCTAATTTAATTTGTGCATCTTGGGACAACCTAGGATGATGGTAACTGATCGGAGAATGTGACATCTAGTTTAGGGATGGATGATTCATTCTAATTTAGGGAGGTCATGCTTATATATTTTAATGGTTTTTTTTTGGGTTCATCACAGTTTTTGATAATTGCCATGTTTTTTTTAGTTTTTTTGTAAGAACATGGATATTTCAGTTGTGTAATGGGAAATAACATGGTATGTAAAAGGGGTTACATTACATATACTATGTAACTAAAAAAATTCATGAACTGTTTACATGGTTTGAATTTAGTACACATCCTTTAATGATTAAATGAAATTTAATAATATAAGATTGATTTTTAAGAAATATGTGACATGTTTTTCGGAATACATGATCATCATGGATTATATGATGTGTAATAGAGATAGAAACTATGTTACTATTTGAAGGTTTTCTTTAAGTGTGGAATATAGATGAAATTTTATTACATTTTCCCACATCTCTCTGATCTATTGGCCTAGAACCCTTCTTTGATGATTTTTTGAGTCAAAATTCAATATAGATTGATCTATTCGAAGAGTGATCACCATCACTATGGTTTCTTGTATATTTAGGTGAGTTAAGGAATATAATTCTTAGTTTATTTAATCACTGTAACATCATGGTGATGTGTTATCAGATTTATTGATTTGTGGGGATATCTATCCTGGTTTGTTATAGATTAGTGGTTTGTTCTTTTTCCAAATAAAATTTCATTGTGTTAGTTGTGGGGTGGAATGATATTATCATCAAGGTATGTTATTATTTACCCTATTCACCAACCATTTTCATAATTGGATCAATTCTAATATTTTTAGATTGATTCAAGGGCCTTTGATGATGTTTTTGCCTTCATATGTTTGTGGATCCTCTGTGGGTGTGTCATACCCTGAGTTTTGAGGTTCGTTGTTCAATCTCTATCCAGTTTTGGATGATTTTATAGATATTGTTTTTATAAATTCATTTATTAAGGAATTTGGAATGATTTTTATTGGTGTGTAAATGGATTTTTGATAAAAAGTTGGTTTTTACCTAGTTTTTAAAATTTTAAAGTGGTTTATTTTCTACTGAAAGAAATGATTTATGAAATGTAGAACATGGTAATTCATTGATGAAAAGGTGGGAGGTTTATCTTAGGGAAATCATCATTATTACCATTTAGAGGTTGATCTGGTGGTGGGGGTCATTTCTCTTCTCCCTTGGCTTGACGTTTTGGGCACTTGTTCCAATATTTTAGTGGGTTCACTCATGGGGTTACCCCCTTCTCCTTGGACCTATGTTCTGAAGACATGTTGTGAACTAGTCATCTTTGTGGTATGATTATCATGTTACCCTATGCTATTGAGTTCTTTAGCGTGGTTTACCAATGCTTGGATTTGTAATATTTTAAATTTTATATGAATTATTTTTAATTTTTAAAATTATAAATATAAATTATTCTTGAAATAGATATACTTGACATTTTTTTATATTTTGCTGAAAAAATTGAAATATTTATCATTATTTTTCCAAAACTATTTTAATACTTATCATCCCATGTTTTTATTTTAATGGGAATACCTTGGTTATTTTAAAAAGACTTATTATCGAAAAACAAGGAGGTATACTACTAATCCAGTTTCCTAACAAACTTCACACATTATCAGTGTAATATAAACCATTTTATGACATTAAATATAGGGAATTCCAAGGCTCTATACTGAGGTAGTGAGGTTTCTTTTCCACTGGGTTTGGGTAACTGGTGGTTAGATGGTGGGGGTTTTTATATTCTATCACCTGTAGTAGATGATTTTTCCATTTTAGTATTCCTTTGTTGTAGGAATGGTACTTGGATATTTTTTTTTCTACTCTTGGGTTGTTTTGTCTCATTTATTAAATACATTTATCTTCCACCATTTTTCATTATCAAATATATATATGCAACATGTTTTAGCTTCATGTTAGAAGAAATCAATCCCCTAGTTTGTTGTTCTATGCATAGTTTATAGTATCTAGACCTTGGGGATTTGGAATTCACTTTTGGTATGTGGTGGGTTGGGTTATGTACCAGTGTGAGAGGGTATTTGTGATGTTTTTTAGGTTTTTCAATGAACCAAACTATTTTAAATAAAATACCACTTTTGATTTACTTAATTGTCAAATTAGGTAATATGGTTATAGAAAACACATGAACCTCTTTGGTTTTGTTATATCCTATCAAATTTAATTGTTCATTAAGAATCCTTACCATTGGTAATATATCTATTTAATAGTGACCAAATTATTGATATAAATATAGGTTTCGAAAAAAATCCAATTATCACATAAAAATAAAATAATGGACTCAACCATTACAATCATACCATATGAATCCCATTTATCATAGCTTCTAATGGAGAATGAATTAAATGTATTTTTATTGACTAATCCCAAGATGATATCAGAAAACATAAGTATGCGGTAAATTTTTTATGATTGATGTTCATGATAATCAAGATCATGACCCAAACCATGTATGTCGAACCACCTGATGAAAGTCTCTTGGTCATAAAGCACACTCTAAGGGAATTTTCTGGTATATCAATGGGATATGAATCAAGAAACTATAGATATTAGTATGTAAATTATTTTATATAGAATAATGAATATATTTTCATTCTAATATTATTACATTATAAATTATTTTAATTTTGATACAATAAAACCCAAAAATTATTTTCAAGTAATATTAAAATTAAACTGAGGAATTTATTTTAATGATGTAATAGATTTTTTAAATATATATTAATTTAATAAAATATTATTATTAAATATTTTTTATTAAATATAATTGATCATATAATTTTTATGGTGTTAAATGTTAATTTTATAATGATTTGAGAACTGTTATTATCAACAAAACCCATCATTTCTCCATAAATGATTATTGTTATTCTAGAAATGAAAATGTTCATATTTAAAATGTAATTTTGATAAAGTTAATATTAATTTTTTAATATAAACCTCTAAATTATCCAATGGTTATTTTTTCATAATTATTCGAGACACATGGGTTTTCGGGTAAAAATTAAATACCGTATAAATCTATGGTGTGTATTATGACATCAAAATGTACTAAAAGCAGTGTAATAAATAATATAAAGGTTATAAATAACTAAATTTATGTTTTATATTTAATATAATGTGATTTAAAATTTATACTCTTTATTATATAAATCCCTTATGAATCCTCCAAAAATTATAATATATTTATAGCTTTTTAAATATATTATTTAAGAGTATGCCTCACATCCAGAGATGAAAAGGTAATATATTATTAAAATCATCCAATAAAATTATTAAATCAATAAAACCACTCACATATGAAAGAAATAATGTTAATAAACCATGGTAATGTTTCTGGTTTATGTTATTTTTTATAGAGTCCAAAATGTACTTTTGAGAAATTATAAAGAAATAACAAATCATTTCTTAAATAAAACCAACCATGATACCATTTATCTCAACATAATACCCTCACATCACAAACATACTCTAACAAAACCTCCCTATAGATACCCCTAGTTACTCCCAAAATCTTTAAAATCTGTTCCTAATCATTCAAAGTCAAACTCTCAAGGTAAGGGATCCCCACCATCTCTTATTTATTCAAATTTCATAATTATCTTATCCCTTATATATCTTATTACTAATATTGTGATATGTCTTTACATATCCCTATTTCTTCCCATTTGGTTTCCAAATGGTGATAGACTCATTTCACTCTCATCAACCCATTTTATGCCTTTTTATGTAACGTTTTAATGCGGCCGATATTTCACAGCGATTTTTCCTTACCATAGTAATTGTGCAATAAATACCATAACCATTTTATATCAAGTCTTTTAATCATTATAATAATATAATTATTATAATTAATACTTAAATGTATTTATTCCACACTCCATGATCATGGAATAAAATATTATTATTAATGAATCAATTTTGTGTAAACATTGTGGAACACTTAAGCATGAAAATGAAATTAAAGTGACAGGTGTGCTATGGATTATATATTGATACAATGCATTGGATATGGTTTACTGTCATAATCATTCATTTTTTGAATGTTTTTAAACCTGAATCCATTGTGAGAATATTTCCATTGCTATGTCTTAGCAGTTATCCTTGACATATGTTTACAACATAGTGTTTTATATTATTGCCACATTTTCCATGTCTCCTTTATTATTATTATTCTATATCATGTCTCATTGTTCATGTTTATGATTCTTACACTTTTTATTACCCATGGATATGAATATTGTATAACATGTATTATTTTCTTCATTCCAGTCCATGTTTATTCCCTAACTAGTCTTTATATATCACCCATCTCTTATGTATGTCCCCTGGTTATCCCAAGTAGTTTTAAGTTCAATGGAATATTATGATCATGTTAAGGAATTATTAAATAAGGAATATGTATTCATAATTTTATGTTGTCATGTAATGTACCTAATTCTCAAAAAAACTATACATATCGATCATATAGGTTGTCTCATTTATAATCTTATTTAATAATATACACGTGAATGTGAAATATAGAGCATGGTTTTTATAGGTTTAGTATACTATTTTTTTTGGTATTCTCCATATTATCAAATCACATTATATTGAGTGTAGTTTCAATTAGTATTTAAAATATATATCATTGAAATTATAGTGAAGAAATATAAAGTTCCTAGGAGTCCTTGTCCATATTTCATATAACTTTCCAAATTGTAATTAAGGTAGTTAAATAAAAGAACATAGAGATTATAATTTTTTTAATATTTTTTATGATTTCATGTATAGTTGGATGTGTATTGGTTTTTTGATAAAGTTTTTTTCATCTTATTTATTATTATTATTTTGAAATCTATTAGAGTGTCAAATTACTCATTTATTATTTTACATTATATTAAATATAGTGTTATATAATTATTCTCTATATTATAATATATTTTTATTAAATATTTTATTAATTTTATTTATATTATATCTTTAGTGAAATTAATTTTTTTTGACGTTCTTTTATTTCAACTTCCATTGATTGAATGTATACCAAAAATATTTTATTTCATTTGTACAATTCATGCATTCATTTTATTGTGATACAATTTATGTTATGATATCAGAATGCTATAATTTTTCTATTAATTTATATTAATTCATTAAAATCAATTAATTAAAATTATTTTGATATCAATAATTTGTAATCAATTCAGTTTGTCCAATTTGTGAAATTTATTACAAAATTATATTAATTAATTACTATGATATTATATATTGGAGTTACAAAAATTTTGTTGTAGTTGAACAACATATCCTTTTTAGTGATCTAATAAAACATTATAATTTTATAAATACATAATTTTTTGTTTTATAATTAAAAACGGCCATGGTTATTGTTTATTCTATGAATTCATTCATTATAGATAAATAATATTCATTTAATATTTAAATTATTTTTAATTAATTGGTTCTTTAAAATACATCACTACATAAAATTGACAATTTGAATTGGGTTTTCATGTAAAATGTATATTGTTTTCGCTATGAATGGTAAAATTGTAATTTAACTAGTCTCAAAATGAACATTTGACTTCCTATATAAATTTATAGAATAATTTATACCTTAGGGTCTTATTTTGGAAATTTTATAAGGATGTGATAATTTTTAATTTATGTAGAAGATATCAATGAATTGAATTATGTTTCTATTTATTTATATAAAAAGATTTCAAATGGATTTTATTTACATATTGTTTAATTTATATACTGAGAGATAATTTGTGGTGGAAATAAAGTATATTATTTAAGGATGAATTCCTAATATTTTATAGTAAAACTTATTATCGTATCAATATAATTACTTTGGATATTATAATATAGGGATTAAATAGGAAGATAGAGGAAATATATTATGAAAATTATAAAATGAAATTGACATCATAATTAAGGAAATCAACATTAGTGATTCTATTGTACCCTGGTGCCACTTTACACCAAAAGAGGTGGTTAAATTTGGATACAGACACATATTCCACAATATAGATGAAGTTTGATCTTACCAACATTATGGAAATGAAAATATAAATATGGTTTTAATCACAAATATATATATATATATATATATATATATATAGAGGGTGGACATTACGATTTTATTCAGATTACCTATAAAAGTACACTCTAAAGAGAACATATCATTGATGATTCAATGAGTTTATTAAATAATAATTATCTATTAATATATTATTTCATTATAAGTTTATCACTGATCCAGCATGGCCTATAAGATATTCTTATTACTTCTAGAAGCATGCCGTTTATGTTATAAAGTAAAAAACAAAAAATGTTCTTCACTTATTACATTGAGAAATTAGCTATCCAAATTCAATAGTATTGTCCCCTACCTTGTGGAATAATCATTAATTCCTAAATCCCACATTAATGTTATATTTTTTGGGGGGATAATTCATTACCCTGGAGGCATCATCATATTGTTAAGAAAATTTATTAGGGATCTAAAAGAAATTTTCATGCCATTCCACTCCATATGGTTCACCTATAAAAATTTTCATATAGAAATATGATCCAATAATCTTATGGTCGTGATCAAAGTTGTGAAATATTCTATGTTAATTCCCTTTTTGGTACTACAGTTAACCTTATGGTATCATAGGGATGTTCTTTTATTCTACGACTCTACGAGGTCAGTTGATATTTGATATCTCCAAAAATAGTTATGTCATGGGAAATGAAGTTTTATCATGTTGCACATGAAACAAAGTCCATTATGTAATAAAAAAAATATTGATACAATGACCATTATGAAATTCTTAATATATTAATGCATATTTTCAACATAATCCTTATGTTATGGTATATATTTTTCATTACAGTTTTAATAAAAATTTCTCACGAATTATATGTTATTTCTACCATGTTTATTGTATATAAATTAATTTATAAGGCTTATAATAATATTTTAATTTAAAATAATAATATATTTAAAAAAATAGAATCATCAAATAACCTTAGATAGGACAATCTCTACCTTTGGATTTGTTTAGAAACATGCAATTTTCAAAATTATGGGAATTTTCACTCCCCTTATGATAATAAAATAAATATTTTTATTATACTATCATATAATCAAGAAATCATGAACTATATATTAATAATTTATCTATTCCTATGTGAGACAATTATCATTCTATGAAATAATGAAAAATATTTAGTTCTATAATGTGATATAAAACTTTAAAACAATCGAACCTATTTAAAAACACCCCATAGATAGAATCTATAAGTTTATTTGTGCTAAAAAAGATATTGTAAGCCAATAAATATCTAAAAATGAATATATAATTATTTTTTTAATGTATAGTGGTTAACTTATGAAAATAATTTATGTTAGAGTAAATTGATCAACCTATAAAAAATCAACCTATGCCTTTCAAATACATGAGACTGTAATGTATTTATTAAAATATCAGCAATTAGATTTTTTTTGTTTATTTTGGAATTATATCCTCACAATATCAGTCTCCAGATTATATTTTATAAAATGTAACTACATCTCAATTTTCTACTTGTGAGAATACAAAACCATTTTTTGTAAAATTTAACAACCCTTCTATTGTCACATTGATTCATCATTAGTTTCTGTACAAAATCTCAAATGTCTTCCAACTTTTGCTTCATATGGATATTTTGAATAAAATTTTGTGTCAATATAATATTATACTACTTATATTAACAAAGAAACTAAATATTATTTCTTTTAAATTCAACCAACATAATTATTCAAATATATAAATTATCCTCTAGTTACGAATTTTTTGTCCACATTATCACGAGCCTAATCTTCATCCAAATATACAAATAAATAGATTTTATTTTATAATTTAAATAAAAAACCATAATGACTCATTACTTAATAATACATTATTATTATTCTCAATTAGATGGAGTGATTTTTCATAGGATAAATTTGATTATATTCATCCAATGATGAAAAATAGAAAATAATTTGCATAGTTGTAATCACGTTGAGTAAAATAAAAAATGTTCTTCACTATATGGTTGAGTGTACCTGCCCATTTTTCTCATGTTTTCCACGTTTTTTCAAAAATATATTATATATGAAACATTATTTTACTACACATTTTTTAAATTCATAAATCTTCCTATGTATACATCAATATTCAAATAAATGGTCTCTCTTAATATTTCACAACTTTCATCCCATGAAAATATATTAATTATATAATAATTTCCATTTTTAATTATGAACTCATTAATTTTACTAAATAATCGAAATAATTCTTATTATTACCACCAAATATGATCCATATACATATTCAAACACCATTAAACACTATTTGTTATAAATTTTTTCATGGAAGTGATGATCGACCCCTCATATTTTGAACACCATATACATCAGAAAATTATCCATCATTGAATACTAATCTAGATCATATTTCATTAAGAAATATAATGATTTGGTCAACATGAAATATTTGGATTCAACATTTCCATAAAAATTTACAATATTTGTAATGATATATACATATTCATTATGGACTTCATTCAGAATCATAGTCTGGAAATCCATTTGGAATATTCAAAATTTTATTTTGAAAACCACCACTAGAATGATTATGTATAATGTATTAATCACACTGGTGTGAAATTAACTTTTCAATCAAACCATTCAACAATATAATGTATTTTACAACTAATGTTTCTGTATTCTCAATTACCATTCAATTATCATTTGGATTTTTTCAGGAAAAAAAACATTATTCTTATAATATTATTTTACTATGGCCCATCCAAATTCTCAAAAGAATATTATTTTATAAATTTTACCAAATTATTTAATAATGAATTTCAAATTTGATCTCCCCTTCATTTCTTCATCTAGTGATATTGGTTTTATCATGAATCATAGTGTAGTGGACTTTACTATCATCATCATTTGAGTTAAAGTTAGAGAAGATTTGACTATAACTATATTTCATAGATAAAAATGTGTATTTTTATTTTCTAAATGAATAATAGATTGATTATATTATTTAATTTTTTATTCTAAATAATCAATATAAAAATAATAAACATCTTTAAATTTATTAAAATCTAATGAATGAGCATTTTTTCTTCAAATTATCAAAATACATCCAATGAAATTAAATTTCTATAATTTTCTCTGTATTAAATTTAAATATTATTACATCCTTTATCTAAACTATTTTTTAGAGTCTCTTATTAAATCAATTATATAAATTTATTAATATTATTTACCCTACTATTATTATTTGATCCCCCATATCAAATTATTTTACAAAACTTCTTTCATTATTTCAGATGAAACAAAAACTTCCAAATACTCACTAATTCTTGATAGAAGGTTTAAATAACTATCACATTTAATATTGATTTTTCACGACTCCTGAGTCATTTAACAATCTATTATTATTATTATATAATTTCACTATAACTACTTATTTCCAATGGTGATTTGAGAAGCTAAGATATATCTATAATCCTTTTGTTATATTATTGTGTGTGAAATTTCATTATTAATCAAAAAAAATTGTTGAGGAGTTATCCCAAAGTAAAAAATAGAGAATAATAAAAATATTATATAGATAGTTTGAAATCACATTAATTGTTTAATCCATTATATTACATGTTTTTTGAGTTTTTAATGATATAATACTAACAATTTTCATCCTTTTTAACCATTGTATCCAATACGACACCTTTGTTTTCATTGAATATATATACATGAAAAAATACATGCCACTATAATCAACCATAAATAGGTTGAAATGTATCTCACCATAGGTTACTATGTAAATAATCATAACATATGAATCAATATTAATCATATTTATAAATGAATATTATATATATTTATAGAGATCATATAGATTACAACCCATAATTCCTTGTATAAAAGATTAATTTTTTTTATCAATGTAACTTCAAGTTATGTTTGTCAATTGGTGATCTAAAATTTGATAAATTATTAATTTTATATTAATTAGTCTTTCTTAGAATATGATAAAAAATCATTTTATTCATACACTATTAGTGGAAATCTATTCTTCATCATATGAACATGAAATAGTTTTCCAAAAGATCAATAACCATTCATCAAAGAATTCCAAGACATTATTAAAATGTAGAGGCCCTTTAAAACAATTGTCACCTAAATCCATGAGTTATAAAAATGAATAATAATAAATAAATTATTAATAAGTGTATCAATATAATGAATGTAGATATTCTTCACTTCATCATAAGTGAGTGATGTTATTCAAAAAAATTTAATCATAAAAATCCATCATTTATAATGCGTAGGGTTCTATCTACTATACCATTGAAATTATTCAAAAAGATAATATTACCTATCGTATGATATAAAATATTTTACCCAATATCATTCTTTAACATATCTTTATTTATTTTATAAAAATTTTAAGTGATATTTTCCACTCAATCATCTTACATTCATTCCAAAAATTTATTGAATGATTTTTGTCTTTTATTGGTCTCTTCCAATAATTTTCAGAATAATATATTATGTAAATTTCTTCTTAATATAAATTTAATACTTATTCATCATGGATATTTACACTATCATTCATTTATCTTCCATCTTAATATCACACTCTTCTCTATCAACAATAAATTTCTTTATGGGAAAAGATTTAAAAATTAAAATCGAAACCATATAAGTGATTTATTATCTAATATATATTATATATACTATATATCTTTTATTGAATTCCAATAGTTTATCCTCATATATAAATTCCCATATTACCAAATTTGACCTGATATGTCTATAATATAAATGAATTACATTTTATTTTCAAAAAAATCATATAACTACCTCAAATCAACATATAATCATAATTTGAATTATTCCTTAATTATTCATATTCACTAATTTCTGGAGAAATATATTCCTTTAACTTCTTTAATGAGTTCTTCATGACCTAATATGTAATATTTTATGTTCCCCCATCGATGAAAATACATTTTGTTTCTCATTCCATTTCACATATAGGCACTCAATATTTCATAAAATGTTCTTATACTTCATTCGACCCACATTTCAAATATTCATTTGATAAAATACCAAAAAATCATCTTAGTTGAACCTTGTATCTTAATTCTAGTCTAAAACATAATTCTCAACGATCCAATATAATCTTTAAGATATTAAATATTATTTTATTTATATATCTATAAATAAAATTAAAACTTAAACGATCTCGACGAATTCATAAATATTCAAAATCTGAATCACAAAATCATAATATTTTATTTATACTACTTCGCAGTATTTTAATACTTTTTACGAATATCAATAAAATTATTAATTACATTTACAGATAATGAAGAAACATTCCATAATATTATATTTTTCTTATTTTCTAAATTTGTAAATCCTAATATTCAATAGATAACACTACAAATATTAGAAAATATAAAAATTATTTTCATTGAATATCAACATATTCCAAAGTTTTTATGTTAACCACAAAATCCATTACAAAATTATTTATATTTAGTAAAAAATAGTTTCAAATCATTCCAATGGACCATAATCAGCATAATATTTTTCTTTTCTAACATGATCTTTTCCTAAAATCATATTTCCAAAAGAATTTCAGGAATTGATTTACTTACTGATGGAAAATTCATCATCATTTAATTGGTGAGAACTCAAACTAAAATAATATGGATAATATTTTTGAAACATATTAAGGATGTTTCCGGATCTCCAAAAATGAAAACATGATCAATGTATGTTTCCTTGTACACCCCATTACACTTTTAACATTCCTTGGAATAAGAGATAAGAAATCACCATTTACATAATTTGGATTTTTATCCTCCGAATATTAATACTTATAAACATCATTAAATTATATGTCATTATAAAAATTTTCATAAGAGATATATTTATTGAAATTATTTTAATAAGAGACCTATTTTTTATTGAATTCATCATGATATAACATACTTGACATTGTTTTTTCAAGAGATAATTTGATTACATTGTAGAATGAATGTAATATATTAATAATATTTTTTACTAAAAAAATATTTATTTTATGAAAAATAACTAAAATAAGACAAAAATGATTAGTAAGATGATAAATTAAACCCAGTTTGACTTCAATAGAAGTCAATAATTAACCTAGTTTTATATGAGCAGATGATTTACCTCAAAAACCTTTCTCTTTCCCTCAATTATATTATTATATTTATCCCAAATAGGTTTTTCGAGTGAGAACCCCTTCACTTTTAGAAATATAAAATTTAAAATATTTTCAATAATATATGATAACAGTCATAGTCATCATTAAACAACTTTTTTTCATCTTCTATAATTAAAAGTCACACCCGAACCCAGTTTAATTTTTTTAATTTTATTTTTAATTACTTCTATATATTATGATTTTTGGATAAGTTTTATGTTGGATTCCTGATATGTTCATGATTAAATTTTGAAAATTTTAATTAAAAAGTCATTATGCATAGGTCACACATGATTATGTGTAACCATGCAGAGACAATGTATGAGGATCTATCATCATGATAGTTCCATTTGGAATGGTTGGTTCACAATTTGTCCAACCATGTGACTCACCTTGGGGTAACTGTGCTGTGAATCATTCTTTCCCAGTAGGTACAGCTCGGTTGTTGCATGGTTTGCTAAACCATGAACAGAATAAGTAATTTTCCCAAAACTTTTTATGTTTATTTTTATTTTTGTTTATACTTATCATTTATTTTTATTATTTTCCTCCATCTCAATATTTTCATTAACCCTAATTTACTTTTGGAACACATGACGTCCCTTCCCCCTTACTTTTTTAGTTGTCATGCCGCCCCTCCCACTCAAATCCTTGTTCCCCTCGACGATATCTTGTGATTTCAAGGGATTTTGAGGTTTATTGTCAATGATATGACCTCCTATTCCCTTCTCCTTTTTTGTTTGTTGTTTTACCTCTTGATGTATCCCCATCAAAATATTCCACACACTAGGTTATGGGTTGAAATGATTAATGGATATTTCTTCTCTTATTATGGAATGCATTGGGTCCATCTGCTCTAATTTGGGATGTTTTCAAGATACACCACAAATAATAAATAATTTTGGTTCGTTTCAGTTGACCACCATTATTTGGGAAGTTTCTTTTCATCCATTTTTATTATTACAAATATCATGGGTTATTTTGGTTATTTTTGGGTTCTTATTATCTTTGTATTGCATATTGGTCATCCATGACGTGGTTCCAAGCCACTGGAGTTGAAAGAGACATACATATGTATTCATGGGTAAGGAAAATATATACACATTACCCCATTGTACATATTCTTTCTTGATACAGTTAATATATATGATGAATATATGGATATATATTTATATGTATAAATTCATTTGCATGTAGGTGTAGAGAGTGTCTCTGAATCATCTACATCAAAAGAACCTTGATAATGATGTATTTTCCATATAATTAGACCTTTAATTTGAATTTAAAAATTTATTGATTGTTTTTAAATATTTTTTCATTATTATATAATTTTTATATTCTATAAAAAACAGTTATGGCTATTTCAAATGATATGTTAACAACCCTTACATTTTTTCCTTGATCCCTTTATGTTAAACTCCTTATTTCAATTATTTTTCAAACATATTTTCTAAAGGTGTAGTTCCTTCATTGTTCAATTGGTATTGATAATCATTTTAGATGCCTATATTGTTGGGAATTAGTTTTTTAAATATTTAATATATCTTCACATAGAATGAGGTGTCCTGGTTGGATCCTTGAAATTTATTTTTTGAATTGGAAAATCCAAGTTAATCCAAAACACCTTGATTTAAAAATATGATGCGTGTGTTAAATGTGTTATTTGTGATACGTTCCTAGTTAATAAAATTTTTAATTTTCTTGTGATGTGGAATGGGGATGCGCATAAAGAGGGAGATTAGTGGTGAAAAGTTGGATGGATATTAAGTGAATAAAACTATATGTATATATATTCTAGGTTTTAAAAAAAACTTCCATTTTTAAATTGTGAAAAATGAAAATTAGGTTCCTTGTTTGGAGACATTGTTTAGTAAGACATGTGGTCTGGTAGGGATGACGCTTGGTTTCCCTAGGATGATTGAATCTACAATAGAAACAAAATATATGAAGGTGATTTGAGAAAACTAGACATTGGGATGTTAATCCTCATTAGTGGATTCTACATGATGGTTTTGGGGGTTTTGGTAAATTATTAGAGACCACTAGTCCTAGGTATGTGATTCCCCTCTAGTGGCTCATGCACAAGGATGTTTTTGGGTTTTGTTATGTATTCATCATTGAGGTACGAGGATCCTAGCACCCCACAGCCCCTATAAAATTTGGGAATTCCAATGGTGATTTCTAGCCTTTCACACTATTTTATATGGTATTGATTTAGAATATCATTTATTTGTTTCCATTATATTTTTTTAATTAAAAAAAATCAAATTTCGTTACTTTTTTATTGTGGCAACTCATGATTGTTTTTTCTTCTCGTTCCTTGTACATTATTTCTTTCTCCCTCTTATATGTGATTTATTGAAAATATATCAGGCTGTGTAAAATATTTTCTAAATTAAATTGAAAGTTATTTTTATGAAAATGGATGAATATCACTTTTTTTAAATGAATGGAAAAAGATTATTTTTATATGTCTTATTTTCAAATTTGAATGACATGGTTTTTTTTAAAGGCAAGGCATATAGAATATTTTATTTTGGGAATAAGAAATTATATTTAATAATCATTCATATAGAATTATATTTATTTTTCTCTTAGGGTGACTCATCTATATGAGACTCAGTATTCATTAGATGGTGTTTGTTTAGTGGTCGGTGGGGACCTATCGGGTCACATAAAGGTATGTAAATTTAATTTTCATTTGATACTAGTAATTATTATTTTTTGTTATTTTTATATTCATTTGTTTGTCTTCTATTTTTGGGTTAAATCATTCCCAATCATTTTAACTAGATGACCAACAATATTCTATAATCATGGTGGATAGAGAATCCCTCTAGGATCTTTTTTTGGGACAAATCGGGTGAAGTGATCGAGGTTGACCCATATTGGTGTTTGACAAAATGGTATCAGAGCTGAACCAATAATATTTTGGATATTAATTAGATGTGAGAATGTATTTTAAGGTCTCATGAGGTTGGTCATGGGTCAGTGTCTGATCACTTCCACTCATTATGAGACCTAGTTCAGCCCGAGTAGTTTTGTTTCAATTTTTTTGTAGTTGCTAGTATTTTCATCTGTTGTGTTTTGTGGGCTTGTTAATGTTGAGGGATGATTATGGAAGGGAACTGAAGTTACAAAGTGTGCATACATAGAATATAAAACCATGTTTATCCTATATTAATATTACAATATAATTTCATTTGTCAATTCATTCGCAATGCATGGTCTACAGAAAAATATGGTTGGCTAATGTATGACAAGTAGTTCACTATTTTAGTTGTTTTCATGTGGGTGTTTTTTTGGAATGATTTTAGTTAGTACTATTATATTTTGAATGGAATAATGTTTTTTGAAAATTGTTTTTAAAAAGAAAATGATTTTGGTAAGTGGTGTCCATTTTGAAAATGGATTGTTTTCCTAAAACGGTGTGTGATTTTAAAGGAAAAGTGTAAGTTTTATCTTGGGCTCTAAATCTGAAGAACCATAATGGTTTTTAGTGTAAGAATACATAGATTGAAACAATTTATTTGATAATGGGATTTGGTTTTTATGTTTGTTTTGGTATTAGAAATTGTTTTTGATTCTAAAAGGGTGGAATTGAATTTGAAAATTACGGAATTTTGAAATTGTGTTATTTAAAAGTGGGTTCTAGGATTGTTTTGTGATGTTTTTATGGTTTCATTTTGGTTGATATCTAAATAGTTTTTTATTTTGTTTTTGTTTGCGTGTGTTTTTGACCTTTTTATTTTGTTTAATATGTAAATTTTTCATGTTTTCGATCGATGATGATTTGTTTTGGTTCTTTACATTTATTAGATTATATCACCCAGAAAGACCAAGAAGGCTTCTAAGGAATCTATTTTTTTCGTCATTAATGGACCTAATCCTATTGTAGTTGACGAACCAAGATCTTCAAAATTAGTTTTTTACCTCTATTGAAATTTTGGTTATTTATAGGATATGGAGTGATTTGAGGATGTTGAATGTATTCAGGTTTTGTGGAACTCTAAATGTTGTGAGAGTGTGAGTTATATTGGGGTTTCATAGAGAAATGGGACTACACCAGTGGAAGGTGATCATTAAATCCTCATTGTGAGTTGGTATGTCTTAGAGTATCATCAAGAATACATTAATCCAATTTTATTTCCCATTAATGTGAAGGAGAATAAGGTTCAAAAGCATATTGATACTCTAAAAGGTTAACTGATGGTGAAGGGGAAGGTTGATAATTTAAATAGGTTGGTTTCCTTTTCTATAGTGATAGTCTCAAGGCATTAGTTTGAAGATCCAATTTTATTGTGGGGTATCCATCTAGGTTGTATATTTCATCTCATTTCTATATGGGAAGTCTCAGGGGAAAACCCATGGATGTTGGTGGTCCATGATTTTGTACTCATAGAGGTTCCCCACCCAGTGAGGAATATGAACCAGAGTAACCTATTTTGAATGAATATCTCTATCTATGTCTGCATTCTCTATGTCAGACCAATCTATTTTTTTTCTTCCAACATGGTCATTTTGGGCACTCTAATCCATTTTGATTTAATTATTATATGGATTCTCATTGGTGTTGTCCTGGAGGAGTTCCTTAAGTTGTGTTTTCAAAAGAATATGTGACAATCAGATGTTCTAACAACCCAAATTAGCTAAAGAAGATTAATCCAGACATCCTAGATTCATCCATAGATCCTAGTGTCATGCTTTTCACTCAATTTAGGAATTTTAGGGTGTGATTAATGTACTTACAACATGTTGTCTCTGATGTTAGAGTGGTTACTGTTAATGTTTTTTCTTACATTATTCATTTAGGAGATATTGGAGTCCTCTTTCCTAAAATTTTTATGGTTGTTATTTACAGAATATGAATGCATAAATAATTATTTTTCATGCAGGATAGTTTTCGCTTTAAGTGGGTTGTATTACAATATTCATATGTTTTATGGAATTTTGAATCATGGTTGGTTTTGGTATTCCAGTTTAATTTATTATGATTGGGTCCCCTACATTTTTTGGTTCAGTGTTATCATGATTATTAGTTTCTCAAATCATGTGGAGAATCACCATCGATCACATATTATTATGTATTTATATGATGTTAGTTGTGTGTGACTTTTGGAGTTGAATATTGACACAATGGTTTCTGAGATTCTTCGATTCTAGTTTTATTTTGGTGGTTTCTTTTTATTTTGATATTGATTTGGTTTATCATTTAGACTAGGTGACTTTTTTGGTGATGATACTATTAATTGTCTCTAAAATCTCCACACAAATACCCTTATTTTTTTTAATAATTATTCATCATTTATTTATGATGATCCTTTAAATTTATGTATTGGATTGGTTAAAAATAATTTCCTGGGAAATGTTTAATATTTTTAAGGAAAAAGGAACTGTGTATTGGGTTCTCATGGTTAAGAGTAATCGCGCTGTAACAGTGCTCACAGGCGTGCCATCATGACATTGCCATTTTGTATAGTTGGAGAATGGTTTTTATAATAATGAAACTCTCATATGGGTAACCATCTGGTGTCCTATGTTTTTTAGTATGGAAAATAGTTGGAACATGGATTGTGGATCTGTGTGCAAACCATACAGTTTTCCTAGATTTTTTAATTTTTTTCATTTTATTTTTTAACTTTTATATTTTAGTTTTTCTTGTTCCTTCCTATATACTTTTTATTTCCGCATTCACTAATTGTGGGACTCAAAACTCTTCATCTCCCTCCCTTCCTCCATGGTCACTCTCCCCCTCACACTCGACTCCCTCTTCTCCATAATTATTTAATTGGATTTCTTTTAGTTTTTTGGTCACTTTTATTAGGTAAGGAATCACTTCCCTCCTCCATTATTGGTTGAGTTTTTTTATTCTACCCATCATCCATCATATTTTTTTGATGTGTATTTTAGGTCTTCAAGTTGTCTTTGGATCATCTTCTATTTAAAGAGCATGAAATAGGTCTCTGAGGTCATCTTTAAGCATGTTTCAGCATCTATCACTGAAGGTGAAGTGTATTTTTTTTTTCTATTTAGGTTTAACACCACCATTTTGGTAGGTTTTCATCCACATTATTAATTGTTCCTATTTTTTGGTGTCTTTTGGAGATTTTTTGGGTTAATAATATACATGTAGTGCATCTTAGTTTTCCTTGAAGTTGTTTTGAGCCACCGAAGATGAAGGAAACTTACATATGTATACATGGGTAAGGCATATATATGAAATATTTGTATATATTCCCTCGCAATGAAGGGAATATGTACAATGTATCTAGGGGTATATATATAGATATATTATGGTGTGTGTGGCCATAAATAGTGGTTCTAGATATTCTAAGTAAAAATCACGATAATATTGAGTTATGTTTCCTATGACTAACCCTTGAATTTTCATTCCATAATTTTAGGATTGTTTTAAACTAATATATTAATTATTATATAACTTGATTATGCTGTGAAAGTTGGGTTCTTTTCAATTAATTTTTAAGATGATGAGAGTGTTTGAACGATATCATCTGCCTACATTTACAATGGAGGGTGGCCCCTAATCAGTTTTGTTCTAGATCGAGTCATTCCTGATGATCCAAATATATAATGAGACATCTACAGATAATATTGATAAGCATTCCACATATGACCTAATTAGACCTACCAGGAATTATTGGGATTATCTAGAGTAGGCTGGGTGACAGGAGGAGTTATCATTGAAGGACATTGAGGTAATATTTTGGAGCCATTTCTATTCATATATATTAATGGATAAGATGTATCATGGGTTTGTACACTTGAAATTGAAGGTAATATCTAAAATTTAATATGCTAAACGTTTCACCAATCTTCATTTCTTTGTTCTATCTTTAGATTCTGATGAGATTACCAAGGTTATAATTTTTAAGATAGGATTCTTAGTGAGATCAGGTTTTTTGTGAATGTTTTACATATATTTATTTTTCGAATGTGGTGAATGTGGTAGGTATCACAATTGAAAATCTGAGAGAGGCCCTAAGTACCGGTCATGCAATTATAGAAAGGATAATTGGGATAAATTCATATTGTTTTTAAAATAACTACAATAATAGTTTCCACGATGGAAATAAGGGAAAGAGTAAGTTGGGTAATTGGAATCCATATCAGCACTGTATGACGTTGAAGTGATTTCAATGTGATATGTTTGGCCACAAGAAGGATCTATGTTTGTACCCATCATCAATGTGTCATTATTGTTGCCTTACTGGACAGTTAAAGAGGTTTTTAGGGGTATGAAGTATAAGTGTATTGGAAGGGGTCAAGTCTAGGTACTTGAGTCTAGGAAGGACACTACTACTCCTTAGTGAGAAGGTTTCTAGAGTTCCATTGGATGTTCATGTTGAGGTAGGGACATGGGGCCCCGTTGTAGGAACTATAGTAATGGGAATAAAAAAAATTCTCATGGTGGTTAGGTAGGAGAACATGGAATAGGGTATCAGCAGCTATATATAATATAGACTATTCCAACAATTATGAATATAAGACCTTGAACTATCCGAGGTATCATCTACACTTGTTTTTGTTTTATTATAAATATTAGTATAAAATTTCATTCTATATTCTATTTTTAAAAATTTTAAGGGATTGTTTGTGAAAATCTTGGATGGTTCATTGACCATAAATACACTATTAGTAGTGAAGCTAAAAAATATCAATCATTATAAGGAGTTATATCAAGAGATCGATGGATACCACTTCATGTGGGAAATTTTTGTGATGGAAATTAATATTTCCAATTTGATTCATATTAAGGATTGATTATTGTTATAACATTATCATATTTATAGTTAGAAAATTAAATAAACCTGTATTTCATTAAAATAAGGAATATATTCTAACTAGGTTGATTGGGATCTTCAGGATAGTCATGGAAGACCAATTAAGTGTTTATTTTATAGTATAAGATCTCAGATAACTAACCCTTTTCTAGATTATGGTGGATTGTAGGAGGATTATTTTCCTATTGTGATAAATCATTTCTTGTATGTGTTTCTAGATTTGTTATATGGATTTATGACTGATTTAGAGACTGAGTTCATGATCGTGTTAGTGTTGGGAGTCGGGCCAGTATCAATATTTCTTTATAGAATAGAACAAGTAGAGATTCTAGAGTGTAATATTATGTTGGGAACATCTAGATTTTAATTTTTTCATAAAGTCTTGTATGTCGCCATGGATTTCTCAAGTACATTTCCCAAGGAAACCTTATGATACCTTTCAATTTTGTGTGGATTATTTGAGATTGAACAATATGATGTTCAAGAACCGATATCCTATTTTGTGGATTGATGATATATTCAATCATATGTGGGGTTATATGATCTTCACCATGATTGATATGTGACCAGGATACCACCAGTTGAGGGTGAGACATTTGAACATAAATCGTAATTATTTTTGGATAAGGTATTTATTTTATGATATTTTAGTAAACCATTTGGTTGGACCAATGCACCTGAATCATTCTTAGCTTTAACGATTAAGATATTTCATCCTTTTATAGATTATTTTGTGGTGGTTTTCTGGAAAATATCTTACTAAAATCCTTGTTAGATGATTATCATGCCACATAAATTGAGATCTACCTCATTAAATTAAGATAGTATAAACTTTATACCAGGCTAACCAAATTCATCATCTGGATTAATAAATTGATATTCTTAGTCCACATCATCTCAAATGAATAAGAGTTAGTGGTCCCAAAGAATGTAGTATCCATGGTACCCTGGTACATACCTAATAACATAGTTTATATTCATAGGTTTTGGTGTTTAGTAGGTTATTATAGGAACAAAATCTATTAATACTATCATCATTCTATATTTATGTCTAGAATGTAAAATAAGGGGATGATGTTATTTTGTGAATCACATGTGAAGGAGTTTTTCAAGAGATGAAATATAGAATAGAATTAACACATATCATCCCTTTACTTGTGTTTGTGTAAGTATATACCGTGTAAAATGAGGCAACTGTTGTTGGAATAATATAGGTTATGATATAGGAGGATTGAGTGGTTTCTTAGTTATGCAGATAACTGATACTACATGAGTGGAATTACCATACTCATGATACATAGTTATCTGTGGGGGTACATTCCCCTAGATTCTTATGATACCATCTTTTGTGTCGGAGGTTTTCGGTATACCCAGACCAAAATATATTTTGGTACATTCTTTCCCAATGGGGCTTGAACCTTTAGAAGAGGTGGTGGGTCAAGTGTCTATTGTATTTAGAGACTGATTTTTCTTATACACCAATAAAAAGAATCATAATTACTGATTCTTTGAGCTATATGATGTAGACAGAGGATGTTTAAGATTATGGCGATGAGTGGTGAATGAATGAAAACATTTCAAACGTGCATCTACGTGTTTTGAAGTTTCATGATTGAGTATTTTTGTCATCAATTTCTTTTTATACATATGCTTTTGGACTAGATTAAGATGAAAAAATTTTGTGATACACATGTCTCAGTTTTGAGAGATAACCTATATGGTTGAGATACACGATAATTATAATATTTTTGTATTTTAAATTATATTCTTTTACATTTCTGAGTAAGGGTTATTATGGGCTTGTACGAGTAGTTGATGAGAGTGTATCATGGTTCAAGATGGGTGGTATATCATTGTTTCACAATGAAACACCAAAATCCCCATATATAGTACTTGTGTTATGAAATAAGGAATGTTGTAGGAAATATGGGGGGAAATTTTTCTCATTAATTAGAAAGTGAAAGACGACCATCAAAGGATAGATGGGCTTTTGTAGGATCTACCCATTCCTGAGTGGAAATAGTGTGATTTCACAATGGATTTTGTGATATAGTTATAATGGATAACCCTTAATAATGATGCACTATGTTTAATCATTTATAGACTAAAGAAGGTATCATACATCGATTCAATTATGTAGACATTCAATATTGACGATTTGGGTTGTCTCAACAATTGTGAGGTAGTTCGGTTTCATGGTGTTATAAAGACTATCATTTCAGAAATAGATCCTTGTTTTACATCATGATTAAGGTAGGGTCTTCAAAAGGATTTGGTTAAAAATTTCATTTGACAATTTCCTATCATCCTCAAACTGAAGGATTATCTGAGTAGACAATTCATGTTCTGGAAGATTTTCTACAATATTGTGTCTGAGATTTTAGTTGTTCATGGGAATAATATATGGAACTCATCGAGTTTTCATATAAAACTAGCATCCATTAATGGATCCAAATAATATATTTTGAGGTTTCTTATGGTACAAGGTATTTTTGAGATCATTATTGGTTGGATTTTGGTGAGTTAGTGCTTTTTGGCCCATGTATTGTGAAGGAGACTTCTAAGAGGTTTTACTGATCAAAGGGTGGATGGTTACCACACATAGAAAGAAGGAATATTATGATATCTATTGAAGATAACCTATGGAGTTTGAGGATGGTCATTATATCTTCCTTCAGGTGTCACTTAGGTTGGGGTACATTCATAACAGGAAATAGGGAATGAATGTTTCTTGTTTTTTTAGATCATTTTAGATAGTAGATAAATTCAGCCCTATGGCCTACCGATTATCCCTCCAATATTTCTACCATGCAATGCATGATGTGTTTCATGTTTCATAGCTTCGTAGATATTTTAATGAACCTTATAATGTGGTATAAATTAAGGACATAGATCTATTATCCATTTCACCCTTTTATATGTATCCAATGCAGATTGTGGATCATAGTGAGAAGTATCTCCATGGAAGGACTATAAATATTATTCGAGTATAGTGATAGAGTGTGATTGTTTATGAGGAATTATGGGAGATAGAGTATGACATAAAATTAATATTGTAAGAATTGTTCATCAAGACCCCATAGTGATACCTGGAGTAGATCAAGGATAAGCTTTTGTTGGTGGGAAGATTATAAGAACATGTCTTTATTCAGGTATGTCCCTCTTTGAGTTTTCCTATAGAGCATTGGAGGACGAGTCTCATTCCGAGAGGGAGATATTTCATTGGGGAAACTAAAATAATGTCAATGTATTTATATTTAGTTTAATTAATGGAGTTTCAGTATAAATGTGTTAAACAAGATTACGATGGGTTTTTGTGTGTATGGAAGGATTTTGAGATGGTTGAGATACTTTTGAAGAAACTATACTGAAAAATATACGATGTACTATTACAGACCGTGTACATGTTATATGATGTGTAACTGATGGGAGAGACATTTCATAATACTAATGAACTCTTTTTAGATGTAGATCAGGAAAAAAATTAACTAGATGAAATGGGTTGTTTATAGTATCTTCAAATTGATGAAATACAACATGTAATGAGATTACACTCCATGTAATCTTTGTAAAGAATGGTTTATGTGGGAAGAACATATGATTATCTATTTTATATGTTTAATATTTACCTCCCATCAACTGAAGATGAATAATATATGATTATATATACATTCCCTTAATTCTAAATCTCCAAATTTCATATCAGATCACTAGTTCTTGTTGTGATTCTCTACACCTCCATCCCTGTAAGAATTTTCCATTAGAAGTGTTATGTCAATCACCAGATAAAGGTAGGTGGTCTAAACCATAACCCTATTGTTTGAAAATTGTCATGCATTTTCAATACGGTGAACGTGCCAGTGAAATACGTGCTCAAATCAATTTATTCATTAATAAATTTTGAAATGTGAATTAGAATATGGGTTAGATGCCTTTTTTATTTAATAGATTTTTCATGGATTTTGGCTACCTATTGGGTGAATATAACCATTAATAATATGATTTCTCATATGGATTAAATTGTTCTTAGCAGAAATGATAAATAAAGTAATTTCTATTTATAAAATACCGTGGTAATGGGTTATTGATTTTTAATATGATTGTTGATTGTTCGAAATATAAATGAAAGTGTAATTAAAAGATGAATAATAATTTTCAATTAACTACTGAGATGTTTGAGGTGATATTGTGATATCCAGCCTATTATTAATTGTTGTTATAACATTTTTTTATTCATATCGGGATTGAGCTAGGCCTAGTCCCATGTTATATGTCTTATATTGGGAGGGTTAATCTCAATCCCATACTGTT
Source organism: Viscum album (assembly GCA_963277665.1). Classification (NCBI taxonomy): domain Eukaryota; kingdom Viridiplantae; phylum Streptophyta; class Magnoliopsida; order Santalales; family Viscaceae; genus Viscum; species Viscum album. The sequence continues at coordinate 287,819,822 of OY728142.1, forward strand.
ATGATTATACTGAGAGGTCACTTCCTATTCCCATGTTGTAATGCATATACTGAGTGGGATGTGCCCAATCTCTTGTTTTAATGAATATATTGAGTGGGATATGCCACCTCTCATGTTGTAGTAAGTATATTTATCTGTATAGGCCTAACACCATGTTTTAATGCATATATTGAGCGATGTCTCTCTAGATAATTACTGAAATAGTTATATAGCAGGCTCAACCTAGATTTGTATGATTTCTCGATGGATATATGTGTTGACCTCACCTGTTTTGATAATCCCAATTATGTGTTTATATATTATGCTACTCTCAATTACTGATGATCTACATTTTAATTCTTTCAAATCGCTGATCAAGTTAATAATAATGTTTAAATAATCTCTGATTTATGTTAATCTCGATTATCCCTGTTTTTCTTTGAAACAATTCTAAGTCACTCAGATTTGGTTTTCATAAGAGCTACCGATAGCCAGAGCTACTGATAGCCAGAGCTACCGATAGCCAGAGCTACCGATAGCCAGAGCTACCGATAGCCAGAGCTACCGATAGCCAGAGCTACCGATAGCCAGAGCTACCGATAGCCAGAGCTACCGATAGCCAGAGCTACCGATAGCCAGAGCTACCGATAACCAGAGCTACAGATAGCCAGAGCTACCGATAGCCAGAGCTACAGATAGCCAGAGCTACCGATAGCCAGAGCTACCGATACCCAGAGCTACCGATAGCCAGAGCTACCGATAGCTAGAGCTACCGATAGCCAGAGCTACCGCTGCACACAGAGCTACCGCTGCACACAGAGCTACCGATGCACACAGAGCTACCGATGCACACAGAGTTACCAATGCACACAGAGCTACCGATGCACACAGAGCTACCGATGCACACCGAGCTACCGATGCACACGGAGCTACCGATTTGAAGAGCTATCGATGGAATCCCCACACCGAGTCAACTATACACGTCTACAACCAAACGGCTACCTATAATGAACTGTGGAGTCAAATCCTATATCCTATACACTATTTGTTTATTATACGACACTAATTGTTTATTATACTAACGGTTATATTTGTTACTTTTGATGAATTTAATGTTATTAAATGATTTATGTTGCCATTTCAGGAAACCGTACCAAGTACGAACAAAAATCATAATCACTCCTTGTCAGAAAAACAAAAAGGATATAAAGAGGACATTATGTATGTGTCAAAATGACGGGGGTGTGTGAAAAAGAAAACAAGAAGAGATCAAGCAAAAAGAACACATTGGCGATCAAGCTAAAAACGTGCCAAGATCAACGGGAGAACTTGCACTCACGAGGCTACTACTACCATCCTCCAAAACATAGAGCATACATCGAGCAATCTATGTTAAAGAAGAACCACACAAAACTCATCATTCTTTTGAGCCGATAAGCAAGATGAACCTTGAAGTCAAGGAAGCAGATGGTACTCTGTTTTCAGACAAAAACCAGAAGGCTCAGAAGGAATTCTAGTCAACAAAAGAAGTCAAGAGCTGCACAAAGATCACTAGAGCCATTTCTAATCTCTAAATCTCTATCTCTGCGGTTTACTTCTTACATTACGAGCAGTGTGTGTTATCTGTTGTATTTTACACACACACTGTCTCCTGAACCATAACTGGAGGATTTGTAAATCCTCACTCATTATCTTTTCATTCCTTTTCCCACTGTGGATAGTGGTAGAGGTCGTGTGTGACCTGGACAGCTGGTTTCTGTTGTTTTGTTTCCCACGACTAACAATGGTAGTGGTCTTGGACCTGGACAGTTGTAAACTATTGAACCCTGATCCAGGGTGTGGATCATCCTTATATAAAACTTTTGAGAGGACTAAGTCTCGGCTTGAGACTGAACCACTTGGTTAACTCCTCTGTGTTTTTAGTTAAAGTTTATATCCATACAATACTTTAATTTCATATTCCGCTGCAGTTACTTTGAAATATAATTTATCTTCAAAGATACTTTGATAGTTAAACTCGCAAGTGTTTATATTTATTGTAAACCAGTAAGTTAGTTTCAAAAGTTAAATTAATCATTAGATTAAGTTAACTGAGAACTAATCAATCTTTGAGAAACTAATTGAACCTTTATAATCTGTATAAATTCACTACAGTTTAATCTGTTTTTGAAATTGGGGGATTTTAATAGAAATTGTTTTTAGCAGAAATTTTAATTGGAACTCAATTCACCCCCCCTCTTGAGTGTCCACTCCGACCATCATTTGGTATCAAAGGTTGGTTAATATTTTCTAAAAGTACTCTGTTTTTCAACTGTGATTTTAGTTGTATTTTAAAGTTCTTAAAATTTCTGTTATTTCGAAATTTTTATCTCTTTAAAATTCTTTTTGTAATATCATGGATAATAGACTTGAGGGTGCTGCTACTAACCAGCCACCTTTCTTTAATGGAAATAACTATGCTCAGTGGAAACTTAAAATGAAAATTCATCTAGAAAGCATGAGTTTTGATATTTGGACTGCTATTGAATCTGAATATAAAGTTCCCACTACTGATAGATCTACTTGGGATGAACCTACAAAGACTGCTTACAATAATAATTGTAAAGCTATGAATGCTCTGTACTGTGCTCTAGGAGATGAATAATTTAATAGAATCTCTGCATGTAAAACTGCTTTTGAAATTTGGGATACCTTGGCTGTTTCTCACGAAGGAACAACCAATGTTAAAGAAATGATATTAAACACTTATACTATTAAATATGATAATTTCAAAATGAAGTCTGATGAACCTATTTCTGACATGTATCTCAGGTTCAATGAGATAGTGAACACAATGAGCTCACTCGGAAAGATTGTTCCTGCGAAGGAACAAATTATGAGAATACTGAGATGTTTACCAGATAGATGGAGAGGTACATCCGTTTCAATTAGAGAATCCTGTGACATTGGAACACTGCCAGTCAAGGAGTTAATTGGTAAGCTGATGATGTATGAAGAAGAGCTTAAAGTAAATAAAGAAGAAGATGAGGAACCCAAAAGGAAATCCGTGGCATTTAAGACTACTGCATCAAAGAGTAAAGACAAGGAGAAAATACATGTGCCTACTGAAAGCTCGTCCAGTGAAGATTCAGATTTTGACAGTGATGAAGAAATGGCTCAAATAGCCAGGATATTCAAAAAGTTTTATAGGAAAAAGAAATTCTTTAGGAAACCAAATTACAAGGGAAAGTATGATCAACAAGGCAAATGGAAAAAGGATTGGAAGAAGGCTGACTGGACTGATGAAGTTGTTTGCTATGAATGTAAGTGAAAAGGACATATCAAATAAGACTGTCCAAAGTTAAAATTCAAAACGAAATATGATTACAAAGATAAGAAGTACAAGAAAGCCATGAAAGCTACCTGAAGTGCTTTAGAAGACAGCACTAGTGAAGCAGAATCTTCGTACTCTGAAAGAAATCGAGCCAACTTGTGTTTCATGACAAATACTTCTGAGGTAACATCTAACACTCCTGTTTTAAATTCATATTATTCTAGAGATGATTCTGATTCAGAAAACATGTCAAAATCTGAACTATTTGAGTACTGTGATATGTTGGAAGAAACCTGTAATGAGCTTAAAGACAAATACAAAGATTTAAAGAAACAGTATGCTTTAAGTGTTAAGCATAAATCTGATCTTGATATAGAAGAGGAAAAGAATTCTCAACTACTAAAGGAAAATACAGAACTGAAACTGTCAAATGACCAACTTAGAAAGGACTTAGAAAAATTCACAAATGGAAAGGATGCGTTAACTCAAATGCTAGGAAAGCAAGTTGCACCTAGATACGCTACTGGTTTGGGATACCAACCTGGACAGAGATAGTTCACTAGAACCCGATTTATTCCTAAGTCTGGAAAGAATTATGTTAGTTCTAGTTTTGGAAATTCATATGCCTAAAGAGGTTGTTCAAATGGTTATAGACCAAATAAAGTTTATCTTTCAAAATCTGTTGTTTCTGTTAATTGTATGGGACCCATAAAACAAATTTGGGTACCTAAGGCCCTGATTGCTAACCTATCTGGACCCAAGAAAATCTGGGTACCAAAGTCATTTCCTGTTTAAATCTGTTTTATAGGAGACCTGCTTGAAGAGCTGTCACAAGAAGATATGGTATTTAGACAGTGGGTGCTCAAGACACATGACTGGAGATTATTCTTGCTTCAAGAGCTTAATAAATGTTGATGGAGGTCATGTTACCTTTGGTGACAACTCTAAAGGAAAAATCATCGGCCTAGGCCAGATTGGTAACACTGACTCAGTATTGATCTCTAAAGTTTTATTCGTTGATGGACTTAAATATAACTTGCTTAGTATATCTCAATTATGTGACGATGGTTTCAATGTCAAGTTTGAAAATAACTCATGTGATGTTTTTAACTCTAAATATTCTTTAGAATTTTCTGCTCTAAGGAATGAAAATGTTTATACTATTGATTTAAACTCTTTACCTAAACAAAATATTTCTTGTTTAAATGCTTTTCATAAAGATTCTTGGCTATGGCACAGAAGATTAGGACACTGCAACATTCACTCACTTAGAAAACTTTCTAGGAAGAACTTAGTTAGAGACTTACCAAAGTTAGAATTCCCAAATGACAAAGTGTGTAATCCCTGTCAAAAGGGAAAACAACACAAAGTTTCTTTTAAATCAAGGAAATAAGTCTCAACTTCTCAACCACTTGAGTTGGTTCACATGGATTTGTTTGGACCATCAAGAGTTTCTAGTTTAAATGGGAAGCACTATGTCTATGTTCTTGTAGATGACTTTTCTAGATATACTTGGGTATACTTTCTAGCTCACAAAAGTGAATCTTGTTCCTACTTTATTAAATATTCCAAGTCTGTAGAGAACCTTAGTGGACTTAAGATTAAGACCTTGAGAAGTGATCATGGTCGTGAGTTTGAAAATCATGAGTTTGAATCTTATTGCTCACACAATGGCTATAGTCACAATTTCTCTACCCCTAGGACACCCCAACAAAATGGTGTAGTAGAAAGGAGAAACCAAACCCTTCAAGAAATAGCTAGAACTATGCTCAATGAATATGAATTGCCTATTTACTTTTGGGCTGAAGCTGTTAATACAGCTTGCTATGTTATTAATAGAGTCTTGATGAGACCTGTTCTTAAGAAAACCCCATATGAATTATGGAACAATAGAAAGCCTAAGGTTAATTACATCAGAGTTTTTGGTTGCAAAGTCTTTGTACTTAATACTAAAGATAATCTGGATAAGTTTTCTCCCAAAAGCGATGAAGGAACTTTTCTGGGCTATTCTATTTCATGTAAATCTTATAGAGTTTTCAATAAGAGAACCAAATGTGTGGAAGAATCTGTTCACATCAAATTCGATGAAACTGATCCACATGAGCCTAAAACCACTCTTGATAATCTTGAAGATGATTTGTCTATTCTGGACCTTAATGATAAATCTAAAGAACCTGTTATAAAAACATCCAGTTCTGGACTTTCTCCAGAATCTGCTTCTGTTGAACCCGAACCTATAGATGAACCTGAAGTTTCTAGTCCAACCTTTACCAAATCGACTAAGATTCTAAAGAATCATCCTTTAGATTCTGTTGTTAGTAATTTTGATAGAGGAACACAAACTAGAGCTTCTCTAAGGAACCAGGTTGAACATCAAGCTTTTCTGTCACAGCTAGAACCCAAAAATATCAATGATGCTATCAATGATGAATTCTGGGTAATAGCCATGCAAGAAGAGTTGAATCAATTTGAAAGAAACAAAGTCTGGGAATTAGTTGACAGACCCAAGGACACCTTGACAATAGGCACAAAATGGGTTTTTAGAAATAAAGTTGATGAATTAGGAAACATAGTTAGAAACAAAGCTAGACTAGTTGCACAGGGATATAGTCAAGAAGAGGGTATAGACTATGGAGAAACTTTTGCACCTGTAGCTCGACTAGAATCTATTAGGATCTTACTTGCATATGCATCACATTTGAATTTCAAGTTATATCAAATGGATGTCAAAAGTGCATTTCTAATTGGTTTTATAATTGAAGATGTTTTTGTGGAACAACCACCTGGATTTACAAACCCTCATTTTCCAAATCAAGTTTTTAAACTTTCTAAAGCTTTATATGGTTTAAAACAAGCTCCAAGAGCTTGGTATGATAGACTCAACAATTTTCTTATTTCAAAAGGTTTTACTAAAGGGATCGCTGATCCAACTCTTTTTATTAAAATAATTTCTAAAGTTGTTTTAGTTGTACAAATATATGTTGATGATATTATATTTGGATCTTCTAAACACTCTCTATGTACTGATTTTTCAAAAAGTATGCAAAATGAATTTGAAATGATCTTAATGGGAGAGCTTAAGTATTTTCTTGGTTTTCAAAATTTTCAAACTAGAGATGGAATTATTTTAAATCAAAGTAAATATACCAAAGATCTTTTAAAACGTTTTGGTATGGACAGTATTAAGGAAAGTGAAACTCCTATGAGTACAATCTGTAAATTGGATACAGATGAAACTGGGAAACCAGTGGATCAAACCAATTACAAAGGTATGATTGGTAGTTTACATTATCTTACTGCTAGTCGAACAGACATTATGTTCAGTGTATGTATGTGTGCTATATTTGAAGCTAATCCTAAAGAATCACACTTACTGGCTGTTAAAAGGATTTTTAAATATCTTAAGCATACTGTAAACGTAGGTTTATTTTATCCAAAAGGACAATCATTTGACCTAACTAGCTATTCAGATGCTGACTTTGCTGGATGTAAGTTAGAACGGAAGAGCACATCTGGAACATGTCATTTACTCGGTAAATCCCTAGTGTCATGGTGTAGTAAGAAACAGAACTCAGTTGCATTGTCTACTGCCGAGGTAGAGTATATAGCTGCTGGTAGTTGCTGTGCACAAATTCTGTGGATGAAACACACTTTATTGGACTATGGATTTGAGTTTAAACATGTTTCAATCAACTGTGACAACACTAGTGCAATAAACATATCTAAGAACCCTGTATCTCACTCTAGAACCAAACACATAGATGTAAGACATCATTTTCTGAGAGATCATTATCAAAAAGGTGGCATTTCTCTTGAATTTATTGGCACTGACCATCAATTGGCCGATATTTTCACTAAACCTTTATGTTCTGATAGGTTAAGTTACATTAGGCACGAGCTGGGGATGATCAATTCTCACCGATGTTGAAATTCTCACCGATGTGAAATTCTCACCGATGTTGAAATTCTCACCGTTGTTGAAATTCTCACCGATGTGAAATTCTCACCGATGATCAATTCTCACCGATGATCAACTCTCACCGATGCTTTTTTAAAACTTCTGTCTGCCGCCAAGAATATGAATTGTTTTTTTTGTTATTTTACTTTATTCGTTTATTTATGATTCCTACGTGATAAAACTAAGCCTAAACCACTTCTCACTCCACCGGACCCAAAACTTTTCACCTTTGAATCCTAGCTCCCTAATCGACTGAGAACCCTATTTCCGCGATGGCCCAAACCAAGATTCCTGCCAGTAGAGATGACAATGTAAAGCCTAAAACAAAGAAGCAGAAAGTGCAGCAAGAAGCTCGTGGAAGTAATGTTAGAACTAGGTCGGGAAAGCGACCAGTAAACCCTCATTTGCAGAATAGAGATATTGTGATTGAAAAGGAACTATGCGTAGATTGGTTGCTACCAATCAAGTCGTTGGTGCTTGCAATTCTGGAAAATCAGAGATGGGTAGATTGTTTTTCAAATAACAATGGTCCATACTACCCGAAGTTAGTGAAACAGTTCTACGAATTCGTAAGCTTCGAGAAGTCTAAAAATGAGAATCGGTTAAGTTCTTTTGTAAATGGAAAAGAAATGTCATTTTCTTCAGTAGAGTGGGAAGAATGTCTCAAAGTCCCACATGAAGGTGTATCCGGGTATGTCGCAAGAGCAATTCCTCCTACCAGTAACATCTTTGACTATGACACAGCTTTAAAAGAGCTAACAGGTAATGGAAGTCAAAGGCAAGTGGTTGCTACTGAATTGGATGGAGAGAACAGACTGCTTTTCAAATTTGTTCAACATGTTTTGATACCGAGGAGAGGAGACTTTATAATCTGAGATATCAAGATATTTATCTTCTACATCTGTTAAGACATGGTGTGAAAGTTAATCTGTTCACACTGTTGTTGAATCAAATGGAAGATATGATTAGGCCAAAATCAAAGGCTAATGATTTATTCTTTGCCAAAATGATCTCTGTGATGATAAAAGTGAAAGGGATAGCTGAGTCTCAGGATGAGATAGTTGTAGTTAAGAATAACTTCTGTATCACTAATACAGTTTGTAAGTACATGAAAATCAATTAGAACCCATGGAAAGGAGAATGGGGCAGTGATGACCAGAGGATGTATGATAAGTTTAATCCTGTGGATTATCCTTCAAGGCCAAAGGATAAAAGAGATCCAGGTTTCGGATCTGATGAAGAGGAGCCCGAGTATAGTGATGAGTCATAAGAAGAAGATGAAGATGAAGAGGAAGAAACTCCTATGGATATTGGAGGAGATATAGACTTGCCCCCATGTCCTGTTACTGAGTTTGTATACTCAAGAAAAGGAAAGGTAGAGGAAGTGTTATCTACTCATGAGGAAGACCAGCCAGTTCCTCAGCAAGAAGGAGGAAAAGAGAATGTATCTGAATCATCTGATTATGCTAGGTTGAGTCTGAGTCCATTGATTGAAAACTCAGTTGTGCCTACTATTGAAGTAGAAAAAGAAAGAGAAGAAGATGTACATGTTTCAGAAAATCTCCTTACTGCTGCTGAGATAGAAGCTGTTGTGGAAGACTCTGATGAAGAAAGACCAGCAGAAAATGTAATTGTTGTACATAGGAATGCACCCATTGAGGGGGAGCATCATTCCAATCTTGGAAATGTTACAGTGGCTGTTGAGATTGAAGACTGGGTAGAAGACCCAGGTTTCATAGTCTGTGGGTTGGATTATCCTGATTCGGATAATGAAGTATCCTTGAATAGACCAAAGATCAGCTATGACATCAATTCTGAGTTATTTCCTGATGATGTGGTCCAAGTACATGATTTAGATGTGCTGAAAGAAAATCTCAAAGTAAGTTTTGTAGAAGAAGTAAAGACAATGGAATCTTTTTTAGTCTCCTAAATTCAATCAGTCATGAATGATTCAGTAGTCAGCTTAGCTTCTGCACGAGTATCTACTACAGTTGCACCTACTGATTTTGTTACAAAATCTGATCTTGATTCTCTGAAGCATGAGCTGAAAGAATCCTTCACTGCCTCAGTTACTGAGATGAAGCACTGTTTTCGTGAAGAAATGAAGTTGTTGGAACAATCTTTTGAGCTTTCTCTTGGTTTCAATCTGTCAACTTTTATGGGTGAGCTGATGGAAGCAGTTAAAGAGTGCCAGACCCAATCTTCTAGAATAGAAGCAGATCTTGAAGCATTACAGAAGTCTGTTACTGCTTTAGATTCTTACATGAGCTCAAAGCCTCAAGCTAATAAGGATTTAGCCTATGTAAAAAGTGTTGTAAGCCAAATGGTCTCAGTATTTGAAGATTTCAAATCTTCTATAAAGGATCATGTTAAAAATCAGGACTCTCAACTGCAAACTCTGATTAGTGGCTTGACCAAAAGTTTCAAAGAAACTGTATCCTTCTCTGTTGGCCCTCTGGCTTCAAAAACTACACTTGATTTGAATCAAATACGAGCTATGATGAAGGAGGAGCTTGGTTCTATTTCAACCAGTGACTCTGGGGACTCATCAGATCTAAGCCGGGTAGTGCTTTCTACAAGAGATTCAGTAAGGGAAATAATGAAAATTGTCCATGACACTATGAAAGAGGCCTCTGACTCTCAGGAGGAAATCATGAACAAGGTAGATTATTATTTCCAAAGGATTTTTACCAAGCAACAACTCACCCATCATTTCAAGCTGATGTTGGAAAACATGAAGTTACCCCCTGTAACTCAAGCCTTCCGAGAACAAGTGAGCAAGCTAAGAGAGATGACTCCTGCCTTAGAAAAATTTATGGAGAACAAAGATGATTTTATATATGCTATGGAAAGAGGAGGAGGAATTATTATGGATTTCAGAAATTTGTTGCTGCCCTTCTTGCATGTTGATGCCAGACCTGTTATTGTCCCTCCTGCCTTGCCTCCCTCTGCCTCTACCGAGTCTCCACTCCAGATGACTCCTGCTCAGGCCATCCGAAGCCTCACACCTCTGATCACTCAACAAACCTCCCAATACAGGCCAGGCACTATGTCAGTGGCTCAGCCTCCTGTGATCATTTCTGGAATTCCAAAGCCCTCACTCACATCCTCACCACCTACCTCTTCTTCTGATCTAAAGGGAAAATCTCATGTTGAAGATCCGGATTGCTGAAGTGGCCAGGCTGTTTGATAGGAATTTTTTTTTCTTTTCCTTTTCTTCTTTCTCTTCTATTTTGTTTATGTATGTTTTGTCTGGTCTAATACAAATACTTTTCTTTACACTATCTCTGTCTCTCAATTTTCTCTGTCTGCTTTCCCACTTTTTGATTATCACAAAGGGGGAGAAAATTATAAGGGGCGAAAATATAGAGAGAAAGGGGGTAATATCCAAGGGAATAAATTTTGAGCCTTTTCTGCTATTCTTATATTTTTTTTCTGTCCTATCATAAGTTGTGATTATCAAAAAGGGGGAGATTGTTGACCTCACCTGTTTTGATAATCCCAATTATGTGTTCATATATTATGCTACTCTCAATTACTGATGATCTACATTTTAATTCTTTCAAATCGCTAATCAAGTTAATAATAATGTTTAAATAATCTCTGATTTATGTTAATCTCGATTATCCCTGTTTTGCTTTGAAACAATTCTAAGTCACTCAGATTTGATTTGCATAAGAGCTACCGATTGCCAGAGCTACCGATAGCCATAGCTACCGATAGCCAGAGCTACTGATAGCCAGAGCTACCGATAGCCAGAGCTACCGATAGCCAGAGCTACCGATAGCCAGAGCTACCGATAGCCAGAACTACCGATGCACACACAGCTACCGATGCACACAGAGCTACCGATGCACAAAGAGCTACCGATGCACACAGAGCTACCGATGCACACAGAGCTACCGATGCACACAGAGCTACCGATGCACACCGAGCTACCGATGCACACAGAGCTACCGATTTGAAGAGCAACCGATGGAATCCCTACACCGAGTCAACTATACACGTCTACAACCAAACAGCTACCTATAATGAACTGTGGAGTCAAATCCTATATCCTCGACACTATTTATTTATTATACAACACTAATTGTTTATTATACTAACGGTTACATTTGTTACTTTTGATGCATTTAATGTTATTAAATGATTTATGTTGCCATTTCAGGAAACCGTACCTAGTACGAACAAAAATCATAATCACTCCTTGTCAGAAAAACAAAAAAGGATATAAAGAGGACATTATGTATGTGTCAAAATGACGGGGGTGTGTGAAAAAGAAAACAAGAGGAGATCAAGCAAAAAGAACACATTGGCGATCAAGCTAAAAACGTGCCAAGATCAACGGGAGAACTTGCACTCACGAGACTACTACTACCAGCCTCCAGTACATAGAGCATACATCGAGCAATCTATGTTAAAGAAGAACCACACAAAACTCATAATTCTTTTGAGCCGATAAGCAAGCTGAACCTCGAAGTCAAGGAAGCAGATGGTACTCTGTTTTCAGACAAAAACCAGAAGAAGACTCAGAAGGAATTCTAGTCAACAAAAGAAGTCAAGAGCTGCACAAAGATCACTCGAGCCATTTCTAATCTCTAAATCTCTATCTCTGTGGTTTACTTTTTTACATTACGAGTAGTGTGTGTTATCTATTGTATTTTACACACACACTGTCTCCTGAACCATAACTGGAGGATTTGTAAATCCTCACTCATTATCTTTTCATTCCTTTTCCCACTGTGGATAGTGGTAGAGGTCGTGTGTGACCTGGACAGCTGGTTGCTGTTGTTTTGTTTCCCACGACTAACAGTGGTAGAGGTCTTAGACCTGGACAGTTGTAAACTGTTGAACCCTGATCCAGGGTGTGGATCATCCTTATATAAAACTTTTGAGAGGACTAAGTCTCGACTTGAGAATGAACCTCTTGGTTAACTCCTCTGTGTTTTTAGTTAAAGTTTATATCCATACAATACTTTTATTTCATATTCCGCTGCTATTACTTTGAAATATAATTTATCTTCAAAGCTACTTTGATAGTTAAACTCGCAAGTGTTTATATTTATTGTAAACCAGTAAGTTAGTTTCAAAAGTTAAATTAATCATTAGATTAAGTTAACTGAGAACTAATCAATCTTTGAGAAACTAATTGAACCTTTATAATCTGTATAAATTCACTACAGTTTAATCTGTTTTTGAAATTGGGGGATTTTAATAGAAATTGTTTTTAGCAGAAATTTTAATTGGAACTCAATTCACCCCCCTCTTGAGTGTCCACTCCGACCAACAATATGGTTATAGATTGTAATGGTTTTGTTACATGCTCAAAGATATCTTGAAATGGTGTTGAAGTGGTTTTTTTATATTGCATTCATTTTTTAATAAATAAACCTATTTATCACTTATTTAATGCACTTATTATCAGATCAGTTAAGTGTAGAAATAGTGGTGTTGACCTACTGTGTTTTAATCACACCCTTTACAATATGACATTTGGTACGTCGAGCAGATTTCATGGGGAGGGTTTGGAATAGTAAAAGGGAAATTATTTCTGATTATTATTTCTCTAGATGTATGGGATAGATTTTAGATATTGGTCTAACATGGGGTTTTTGATTAAGGGTTTTTAGGATTATTTATTCTTCAGATGGTTCTTTTTTTTTGGTTTGACATTTAGATACTTCTATGTTTTTCATTAAGTGATTCATCATTTTTAGTTATTGGTTACTCATTTATTTTCCATTTGTATAATATAAAATTTTCTACTATATACAAATAATATGATATTTTTTATTCCCTTTTTTCTATTATTTTTAAATATATTCTAGGAGGTATTGTCTCCCCACTATACATATCACACCCCTATAGCTATTCAATATACTCTGGCTTACGGGTGGCACATTTGAGGTTTAGTAACTAGCCTATTTTTTCACATGATATGATTAAGGATCTTAGGATGTTACACATGATAAAAAACTCATACACATTCCATTTAATGAGAAACCTGAACATGAAGAATAATATAGATGGAATAAATGAGGATAAAATAATTTCATACAAATAATAACATGAGAATGAAACATAACAATTGATATTCTAACAAATTGAAAAATCCCATGGAACAGAAACAATGAATCTTATTATGAGTGAAGTCAAATTTTCAAACAACATAATCATACTTCTAATGCCGGATTTTATGACATATTAAATAAATGTGTAAGTCCTCAGCTAAATACCCACGTTAGTTTCTCTCATGAGAGGTGTCGATGCATCTAGGGGATACAATGGGAACCATATATAAGATATTTATAATAAATAATTCCACATATGAAATTGGTTAAATTTAATCAATACAAACATTAATATTGAAAAACTAACTTACCATATATTAATAATTACCTCAAATTAGAAAACATAATCATAAACCATAAAGAGTAAAATTTATCATATATAAATGGTACATCCCCAGCAAAACATACCATAAAAATATTAATAAGGATGGTATCATTTAAATATATTCACAATATATGAAATGAAAAATGACATCTGATGTCATTCTTAATTTTAAATATAAAATAAATTCCATTAAAACATTATTGTCCAATATATTAATTTAAAAATGAAAATATATTTTAAAAACAAGAAAATTACAGAACCTTAGTAAAAATAAAACCTGAAAATAAAATTTTAAACATTTAATTAGACCATAAAAATGAGTGGGTGTGATAGAAGGAAATTATATATACTCCTTACACATTAAAATATTGATTCCTTTCATATTTTTGATAAAATTCAAATGAGAATTGTTTGGAAAAGTATGAAGCGATTATTATGAAAAAATAGTTTTAAAATAATAACATTGGTAGGAATTTTTTAAAAATTAATTTGGAGATTTACTAAAAAAATAATTTTTTTTACAGAACCCGGGTTTGGATGAAAGACGACTTTCAACCGAAGAGATATATACCTCATTTTATGTTATAAATAGAGGAAAAACCCATTAATAAAAAATTTAATCATCAATAATAGAATAATAATGTGAAATGTATTTTATGATAAAATTTTAAAAAATTCTCTCAAGATTGAGGTAATAATAAATACTCCTCAGTAATGATGAAATTGTTGAATAAACTCTCACTAGTTTGGTAACTATTAAATAATATGGAACATGAAAGAAATAACATAAAAAACACAAAATAAAAATAAAATTAATATATTCATTATATAACATATGAAAATTATAATTATAAAAACAAAAAAAAATAAATAAGTTTGGAAAATATAATTAGTCTCATGGAAGTAAAACTGATAGGCAAAATCCCCCCTCAATTTCGAATCCCTATGTATGTGTAAAAACCATTTGTATAATAAATATAGGTATATTATACATATATTTAATAGCCATAAAAATATATCTAATACCATATAAGATTTATATTTAGTCATCTATATCCTATTTATTAATAATTTATTTAAGATCATTGTTTCAGGTGATAATTGCCTCAATTTTCATATATTGTTTATTTTGTAAATTTTGGTCCTTTTACATTGTTCATGGTTAAATCATATCAATAATTTTAAACATGATATTAATATCATATATATTCATTATATATGTATTTAGTTAAATATATGATATTTAGAGATAGAAAATAGATTACACCAATCTTGGAGATGATAAACCTTACATACGCATTAATGTAGATTCCATTTTTTTCAATGGATGTAATGAAATGAATATAAAAATTAAGTAAAAATTAAATAATAATAATTATTTTATAAATAGAACATATATTAATAATATCAATATTTATTACCTTCCATTTAAAAATAATAGGAAAACATTTCACATCGTTATGTGGAGGCATTAGTCCACATGTATTAATGAACGATGTTATTATTTTGCAATGGATTTCAAGATAAGAAGTTAGAAGAGATATTTTATTTCAATAAATATTATTACATAATATATATAATAAATATCAATTTTCATTATCTTTAATACCATATTTATAAAGAATAAGATTAAACGGAATCACATCAATTCGTGGGTGGTAGTCTATCGAACAGACGAGAGATGTTATCGTATCCCCCCTTAAAATAGAAATTCAGAAGGTATATGTGATATAAAAATTACATAAATATATATTTTTCTTAAATATAATATATAAATGATAATTATATCATTATATCAATCCTTGAATGGTGGTGATGGAAAACATATTACGTTAGTTCACGAGGTGGAAATTCTATATACACAGGATCGACAGAGCTTCATTCAATTTGAAGATATTAGATATAAATAAAGGACATTAAATTATCATAACAAAATACCACTTTATATGATATACTATTTATATGATTTAATAATAGTTGGAGATGAATTTATTTTTTAGGAAGAAAAAACAAAATAAAAACACTCGTTTAAAAATGTTACCCCTTTTTCAGAAAACTTCTTCTATTTGGGAACAAAATCATACGTAAGATGATTTTTTTATCACAAAATTACTATATATTGTTGGTAGGGAGTTAATTAAGGAGTTAATGAGGTTATTTTTATATACAAATAGTTTTGGAATCGAAAATTGGAGAGGATTGGCGGTGGCATTTTATATGTTGGGGATATGACACATTTTGAATTATTTTAAATGAATATACTACTACCATGTTTTTAAATTGAAAAAATGTTAAAAAATGGATCTTAATAGTTCTTTAGTGGTGATAATCATGAAATATTTCCATTATATTGGTTTTTTAGTAATTTACTTTAATTTTAACCCATATCTTCTTAGCTAAACCCCCAGTAAACACGTCATAACTTTATTATGAAAAATTAAGTTTTTTCTCAGTTCACTAATCATTTTGAATGAAAATAAAGTTGAACTTATTAAATAATATAATTTTTTTGATTCCAAATTTTAAATATATTTTCAGTAATTTAATTCACATAGTACAAAGAATTTAATTTAAAAATAAAATTTAAAGACGTGTAAAAAATTGGATTTACAATGAAAAAAATTCGAAGTTTAAAAATTTTTTATATTAAGAAAAAAAATATTAAATTGATATGAAATATCCAAAATTAATAAAATCATAAAATTATTTTACTGATTTTTCTTTAAAAATAATTCTAAAAATAATAATTTATATTGGTAAAAAATAAAAAAGATAATTTAGTTTTCAATAAATATAACTACTTTCACCAATAAATTAAAATTTCTGAAAATTCCAAACAATTCATCTAATAATAATTTTTTCATGTATATTTAAAAGTGTAGTATATATTTCGAAATAAATTTTTTCAATTTGGTAAAAAAATTGATAAATTATATATTCCAAGCACAACTAAACCTCAATTTTAGAAAATAAAATTTTTTAGAAAAAAATTAATTTTCTTTCATATGATTATTAATTTTTTTCTTATCAATAGATAAAATTTGGATTTATTTTTTACATGAGTAAGTTATATAATTTTCATAATTTATTTAATTGTATTCATACACAAAATCATAAATTCCTATATTAAATGGAAATGATTAATAAATATTATTTTAATATAGTATTATGTTTTGTTTAAACCTGATGATGTGTACAACATAAGCTAACAAACTGAGTTCATTTATTTGAAAATAATTATATCATTAAATATTAGGGTGTAAAATTCACTTCTAAGCATATTTTTATATGTTATGTATGATATCAACTATAATAAGACTATCTTAAAATATTTCAGTGTTATATTCTGAATCCCTTAAATAAATTACACAATTACAACTCTATTTCTTTCATTAGAAGCACAACCTATGTTGAAACCCCTCATCATAAAAAGGGTTAGTGAAAATTACTATTGATTATATGGGGATGGAAATATTATATTCTTTATTATTAACAAATAATGAGGATTCCAAAAAGGAAAACACTAGTGTGAATTGAAAATATGGACATATAGGGAAATAATAATATATAAGGAGTGTGATAGAGATAATTGATCAAAATAATGTGAATTGTCAAGAGATAGTACGCAACCAAAAATACATTACATTGTGATGTAAATGAAGGGAAGAAAATAAAATTTTGTTTTAGAGATCCATAGTAATAATTTTATTTAATTATTTTACCACCTATATTAAGAACATAAGGAAATATATTTATGGGATTTCTTCATATTTCATAAGAATAAATTCATAATTTTGTTGTTAATAGGTCACAGTCCAAATATTTTCATACCCTAATAAATGAAAATTATTTTTTACAGGATTCATCCAATATATTAACTTTAACTAGAACATAATTTCTAAAAAATATGGACAAGTCATTCCATATGTCTCAAAATATTTACCAACAACATAATAGATACCACTATTCATCAAATAGATTAATATGTAGACCTCAATGGTAACACCCAAATTTCAACAAAATTTTTTCTATAAGTATTTATCCATAATATAATTTAATTAAACAAACATATTAACCTTATCATCATGTGGTCCACTGTTATTTGTTTCACTCCAATCCCCCATTAGTTGTAGGTTGAAGCATTATAAACCTATCATATGCACTGGGATTCTCCCTAGAATTTATGTTGTTATTTTTCTATAAGTATATTAATATATTTCTTTTAGTTATCTTTAATATATGAAGAATATCCTAAAAACTAACATTTATTTTCAAGTCTCATTTCCTGTCGATCACTATTATTCTTTATTTCTTTCAAATGATTAAAAAACTATAACATTACAATCTTTATATATTTGTTAATTATTTTTACCAAAATATCATTGGTAAAAATACCTCTACAACCTAATTCTATAATCAAAATATATAATAATTTTAATCATTCCACTTTTTACATATTAATTTCACAATCATTACATCGATCCCTTATATCTTATGAGGTATATTCCTCTAATGTTTTTGCCAATAGTTTTAGTAGATAACCAAAATCATACTTTAGAAACAGTAAAAATTACAATACTATTTGTTATGCTTTAATTTACTCACAATAGGGAATATCTATTCACACTTTAATTTGACTCTCATTCCCCTCCATAAAGTACTAGGGTGTTTCTTTTCATAATTATTACATTTGGAACATTATTATTTCCATTATTACCATTATATGTCTCTTTCACTATAATCCAATTCCTCTCTTTCAATCCATTATGTTCGAAATACCTAGAGAATTATTTCTTTATCTTGGTATAATATGATACTATATCATCATATGCTTAGAAAATTTTAAATATAAGTTCCCTTATAAGGATTGGATTAATCTCATCAAATAAAATATCAATATGTTTCATTGGATTATATAAAAAGTCAATAATATTCCTTGTCATCCATTTTATGAATGATTTTTAATTAGAAAAAAATTCGACTTAATTTTTTCATAGAATCAATAATTTCCTCTCCTTGTTTACTTTCTATCATGAAAAAAATACTTTTCCTAGAAGGTTATATTATAAACCTTCCATTATATGTTCTTTATTTCTTTTCAACCATACTGTTTTGAATCAATGACCATTGTTGATATGCATATCCTGATATGTGATAACCTTCGATGACAACATTCTCACTTTCAATACATCGCAGAGTAACAAATGTATTCTATAAGGAATGTTTCCATTTCTCAGTTACAAATTTATTTTTTTCTAGTAATTAAAGGATGCATCTGATTCATGATGCCCCGAACTAAGCATTTAGTGGTGTGTTTTTAGAAGTGTCTTAAAAACACCCCCTATTTGTTTAAAAAATTTCACATCAGTTTTATAAAAATAACATCTAATGTGTAATTTATTTATCAAACATGACACTTTCCCCATCCCTTGACACCCCCGAACCCCCACCCCACTGACTCCTAATGCCCTAGCCTCATCGTCTCCCATCGCCACCCATCTCAACCACTCACCACACCTCTCCTCATTGCACCTCGCCTTGATATTCCTATCTAGCCCTCACCGCACCTCCCCTCGCCATCCGTCGACGCCGATCCTGACCCCCACCTCATCAACCATCAATGTTCTAGTGTAGATTTTAAATTTATATTCCCCATACACTCCTTTTGTATTGTCATTATCTCTCTATACACTCATTTACTCAATTTTTGATAAGTTTTAGCGTAGATTTAATCTAATCATGGTTATTATTCCCCATTACGATGGGTTTTTTGTCTATAATGCTTATAGGAGGACACAATATGATGACTTCACACACATGAAAGTAGTACCAGTGATGTTAAGACACTGAACACTTTTATTTTTTGATTTTTTCCAAAATTGGATGATATAGATGGTTAAATGGGTGTCACATCATTTTTTATTTGATTTTATAGTGTTGAGAGTGCTCTATAGACCATATAGGCGGTGTTGGACATATGTTCAATGCCATAGTAGTGCCCGATGAACTTCCTATCATTTATGCATATTTTTTTAATCTAATTATATAATTATAAGTATTTATAAGTATTTATTAATGTTATATCATGTGATGAAAATTTTTAGAGTTGATATGGACTCAGATGCTTCATGGATGCGATTGGATGAGGACTTCTGGAGTATGGATTTTGTTCTAACATAATTATAGAGGTTGTTGGTCCCTATAATGCTAGACAATATTCATTATTTTTAATGAATTACCACTGAAATATTGTTCTATAGTATTTGGTAGAACTTATCTGTGAATATTGATGTCGAGTAAAGAAGATATGGTGGTGTTGGATCTACTTTACTTTAGAGGGTTATTTCATGTTGCATTGTGAGATGATATCGATGATCCAAACCTTTGTAGCTAATGCAGTGGGATGAGATGTTAATATATAACTATAATGAGTTCCATTAGGACACTGTATAATTTTTTTATTCCACCCTACCCATAGTTGTTGGGAATGGGGTACAAATTGGTATGATGGAATTAAAAAATAAATTTTATGGATTATAGAATGTATATGAAGAATTCATGATTGGGTTTTGGGTTTCTTTTGTAACATAAGGTGACCTAATATAAAGGGAGTCATGATGTCCTATTTTTGACATAAAATTAAATGATATTGCGTGGAATGTTTATTTTATTCCTCATATATACATAAATATTATTGAATATAGAAGGGTCACCTGATAAGGACCTATAGAGATGTATTTCTCAAACCATTCACGGGAAACCCTATGTGGATGCATAACTTTTATTTAGACTTCATCTAACCACATCACATTTAGTGGATAGGTCTTGTAAAGGATGATGCATATTTTTGATAGGGTGTGTTGAGTCATAAGGATGTATGTAGTTCATGATTTTTGGAGTTGTATTTTTTGGTTTATTTAATATTTTTCATTATCCCTAGGGAAATTAGTGTTTGTATGACAATATGAATTATTAGTGTCATTTATTATATAATTTTGTTTATTTTATTATTTACATAGATATGTGGTATATGTCTTTGTTATTTTCCCATTATAGTATACTCTAATTTGATGTATTTCATTCCCCATAGAATATGTATTAGTACCATGCAATAAGTTTGCATCCACTTTAATATGTGTTAGAATCAGTGAGGTATGTCAAACCTTGTCTCATATGATGATTTTAGAATGGGGAATTACAATGTGACGTCATATAATTTAGTTAATTTTATAAATTGGGTATATAGAAGATGGAAATCTGAAGAAATTATGAAATCTTATGATAGACCATATATTGGTGAGTCATGAAAAGCCTTTTGGTGGTAGGTCCTAGTTACAATGGTATTGGGATTCCTGTTATTTCATTTTTCTATTACGATTTATTTTTTTTATGGAATATTATAAGGCCCCAGCCTTAAAAATTACTTAACATTGAATTAAAAGAATAATTCCCATTGAGGATATTTTCAGGTTTAGAGATTTAGAGAATTAGATCTTAACTATTACATCTCAAAATATTAAAAAGTAGACACTTATACTGAGTTTCCATAAAATAAAAACACTTAAAAAGAAACATGTCTAGTTCCATGTTTTAGTTAGCATGACTATTCCTTGATACCATCCTTGAACCTCTTCCACATTAAGTCCTGTGAAAAACATTTCAAAAACTTGGGGTGAGCATAAAAAGCTCAGTAAGGGATACACAAAGAATGAAAACTGTTAGTTTTTCAAAACAACAAGTAAACCATGTATACTTTATCAAAGTAATACTTTTCACATTTATAGAGTAGTAAAAACTCTTCACTGAATAACAGATCATTACTTACTCTTTTTGTAAGAAAAAGACTACCATAAAACCCATTTAAAGAACACATAACATATAAAGGTAGCATGGGACATAAACATACTTAAGTGGAATAACCATCCGGTCTACTTCCACGCATATCAATTAATGGAATAGTCATACGGCTGACTTCCATACCCAATGCATTGGACGTTATAACGTAACCACCCATACTGTTATTCACAGCACCACCCGTGATATGTTTTATCACGTAACCACCCGTCAAATGTCCAAGTACCATTATAAAATCATAAGACATAAAACAAATATAATGGAAAGAAAACATTTACACACTTTGATCAAAATATATCAATTAAATATATTGACATAAAAAATCCATTATAAAAATCATTTCAATAACAAAATACATAAAAGAGTATATGGTATTTATTTCATTTTAAAAACCTTATGGCTTGTTGAGGAAGCCAAAGACCAAATAATACTCACATTGGTGGAAAAGGTCGTTGTCACCGTGTACATTAAAAGAAACATTCCTTTTTTTCATTTAGTAAAACTCTTCATAGAAAAAGATTCTTTTTGTATAAAATTAAAAGTCAAAGGGGTTTATACACCGTATAAAAGAAGGCCTTGTATTAGAACAAAATATGCCTCAATGAAAGGAAATTGAGATGAAGTCCCTTACCTCAAGTCCGACGTGACTCAATTGCTCTTTAATCTCCTGAATAATAAACTAAAGTTAATTTCTACTTTCTTAATAATCTTTTTCAAGTTTAATATTCTTTTTATATAACTTATTTCCATGTTATAAATGTTATGTAATCATTTAATTTCATAAAGTTCGTTTTGTCGATATTTGGTACTTAAGTCCAAAATGGACTTCTTACAATTACATGTTTTTTATGTGGTCAAAGGTTCATTATATACAGAATTATATTCAGGATTTATATATCATATATATCATATATATCCATCATATACACATATTTATAATAGTACATAACATTTAGAGGTAAGATATTAAATGCACCGTTCATGGAGATGCTAAGTCGTACGTACGCATGAACGCTACTTTAATTTCTATTTCATATTTGATGGACTGAAATCAGAATGATATAAGGGTATATTATAATTCCAGTATAACATCATATATAATAACATTAACTCCATCCTTTATACGTCCCACATATGGCATTAACAAATCAAATCACTTTGAGGGGGTGGTAGTCCGCACTTCCTAAAATGAAATTATCGTGTTTACCCACAATGGAAACCATAAAGGTATGCCAGAAATGAAAAATAAAGATGCATAAGGAAAACATAAACATAATATATATCATATATAAATAGATTTAAATCTTAATGGCCACCATGAAAGGTGTTAAAATAATATTGAATAATCATCGTTTCGTGAGGCAGAAAATCGCCAACCAAAGAAACAATATGTTAGTTAACCATTAGACGAAGGTGTGTGTAGGTGTAGCTCTAATACTTATCATAACAAAATCCTAGTATATTTTAGATTCTGGTGTTGTTACAAAATAAAGGAATAAAAAGAGTTTAGGGGGGTTGGAGAAGCAAAATAAAACATAAGAACACAAGAGAAGACACTACCTTTAAATTAGGTAACTCGTTTTTATTTGAGCTCAAAGGTTTCCTTGGAAAGACTTTTGCCCAATGTGAGGCTTCTAGGAGTAAGATAGGGATGTGGAGAGACAAAATGGGTAGGGTTTGACCGAGACAAAGGCTTTAGAGGTGTGGGTAAGGTGGTAGAGGTCGGGGCCTTTTATAAGAGGAGAGGAGGGGCACTCTTGGAAAGTTATAAAAGGTTACTTTATTATAAAATGAGTTTCGGTTTTTAAAGGTCCCAAAATTATATATTTCTAGGATAAGGTGATAATATTTTTAAATCCACCCATCCAATAGATTTTTTACAAGTGTAGGTTATAGATTTTACATTATCTTTTCATTTTATTTGAATCGTTAAATAATGAGGTAATCATTGCATCATCATGGTGTCATAAATAATTTAATTTATTTAATGTCTAAAAATTATAAAAAAAATATCATGATTTAGGAAATATTTTTAGATTTCTAATGAATATTTATAGTCCAAATTATGACTTTTATAACCCCATTTAAATGTTTTTTAGTAAAACATCTCATGTTTGTGACATTTTTATTTTAGCATTAAACAAAAAGTTTTTAATGTCATTTTCCTACCAAAGTGGCTCCATGGGGTCCCCAAGTTGACCCATGGATTGTCTTGGTCAGCCATGACACATCTAATAATGGCAGGACATGTGTCTAAGTCATTTCATATTATTAAAACATTATCTTTACCTTAAACTACACTAATTACCTCTAATCACGATTAAAAACTTAAAAGTTACTATTCACCAAAAAATTATTTTAATCCCATTGAAAGACATTTTACTTCATAATGACAACCATGAATTTCATATTTTTGAAATTCAAAACACAGAGATGGTAAAATTTCATTTAAACGAAAAATCAGTTTTTTTAAGTACCACTTAGTGGTTTTACTATTTATCAAAAAATTGAAGTTTTCCAGAAAATACCAAAAATTCATCCTAAGGTATATTTGATATTCTAAATTAAAAAATGATGTCTATTTTAAAAAATTCAAAAAATATATGTTTCATTAATTAATTTAATAATTAATTCCCGCTGTGAGAGCAAATAGTGTGTTTTTATGAAATAATATATATCAAAAGATTGACACTAGTTTAAGTCCAATTTCTAAGTGAAATTCATTCCAACGACCACTATTGGATTAAATGGTAAAAATATATTCTAATTTCACTTTAAATCCAATTCAAAATATAATCTAATCATATAAACAAATTATATTAAAAAGAGGTTTTGAATTAAAATACAACATTTTTCACTATTCATTAAAATATGAACATTATCGGAAAAATACAAAAAATTTACCAAAAGTAAATTTTGATGTCCCGATTCTAAAGAAGAGTTTTATTTGGTCCAATAGAATGTATAAGAGTGAACAAAACTATATTTAATGATGGTTCTCCATCAAAAGGCGATAAGTGGACCTTTAGTGAAAATTAGAGCATATATGCCTATAATTGAATTCTTTTCGTATTTTAAGCCTTAATATTTTATTGGATAAATGTATAAACATTTAAAAAACATAAATAATCATATTTTTGTTATTTATATTCATTCCCACCAATAAAATGGTTACATGTTAACTACCATTTAAAATAATACTATTTTATTACTAGTGTGCAACGTAAGATTTCAAAGAAACTCCTTGTTGCGTATCGGGTACGCTATCGAACATAACAACCCTTTTAAAGTAAAATTAAAATTTAATTCATAAATATTAATAAATATGAAAATGTTTTATTCTTTATTTACTTGGGATGTTACATCCTTCCCCCCTTTTGGAAATTTCGTCCTCGCAATTTTATTCACTTATCAAAATAAGTGGGGGTATTTATCCCTCATAGAATTTTCAGATTCCCACATTTCCTCTTCAATCATATGGGTTTTCCACAAAACCTTTTCCTAGTGAATTACCTTATTTCGTAGCACTTTCTCTCTTCGGTCAAGAACCTGGACTGGTTGTTCTTCATAAGAGAGATTCTCTTCTAACTGAACCACCTCTTGGCTCAAAACATGAGATTAATATGGAATATACTTTCTCAACATCGAAACATGAAAAAAATTGTGTACCTGAGATAAACTCGGAGGTAAAGCCACTCAGTAAAAAACTGATCCAACTTTCTCCAGAATTTCATATGGTCCAATGAACCTTGGACTCAACTTTCCTTTCTTACCAAATCACATCACACTTTTCGACGGTGAGACTTTGAGAAAAACATGATCACCTACCTCGAAGGAGAGATCCTTCCTCCTGTTGTCTGCATAACTTTTCTATCTGCTCCGAGCTGTTCTCATGTGTTTCTGAATCAACTGAACTTTTTCTGCCATCTCTTCTACCAATTCTGGTCCCATCATCTTCCTTTCACCCACTTCATCCCAAAAAGATGGTGTTCGACACCGTTTACCATATAATTCCTCAAACGGAGCCATCTGTATACTGGAATGAAAACTGTTATTATATGAAAATTCAACCAAATAAAGATGTTGGTCCCAACTTCCCTGATAATCCATCGAACAAGCACGTAGCATATCCTCCAACGTCTGAATTGTTCGTTCTGACAGCCCATCTGACTGAGGATGAAAAGCTGTACTAAAAGTTAATTCAGTAGCCAACGACTTCTGAAGGCCCTTCCAAATGTTAGAAGTAAACATGGGATCACGATCAGATACAATGGACAGGGGAACTCCATGGAACCTTACTATATCTTTAAGATATAATCGAGAAAGTTGATCTACAGAGAAAGTATCTCGAATAGGAAGGAAATGAGCATATTTAGTCAAGCGATCAATAATAACCAAGATTTCATTATTACCTCGAGATGTCTTCGGTAATCCCACAACAATGTCCATGGATATATTTTCCCATTTCCAATCTGGCACTGGTAAAGGCTGAAGAATCCCTTTCTGTAACTTCCGCTCTACTTTAACCTGCTGACAAGTCAAACACTTCACAGTAAAATCAAAAATATCTTTTTTTATTCCATCCCACCAGTAATACTCCCACAGATCTCTGTACATCTTTGTACTGCCAGGATAAACTGAAAACGGGGAACTATGAGCCTCACATAACAACTCATTCTTCAACTGTGAATCACTAGGGACACATAATCTATTCCCAACCCTCAAAAAAAATAATTATCAATGTTAAATTCAGGAAAATTACCATTCTGAACCAGCTCTACCTTTTTCTGCAACCCACTGTCTTTCTTCTATGCTTGCTTAATTCTGTCTGATAGGGATGATCTCACTGATACCTGAAACAAAACAGAAGAACTTCCTACACCAAAAACTTCTATGCCAAAGTTCATCAAATCAAAAACCAAAGCATCTCATTCCAAACATAGCATGGTTAATGAAGCATTACTTTTTCGACTCAAAGCATCAACCACTTTATTTTCTTTTCCCGGATGGTAATGAATTGTACAATCATAATCCTTGATTAATTCCATCCATCTCCTATATCTCATGTTCAATTATTTATGAGTGAATATATACTTTAAACTTTTGTGATAAGTATATATTTCACAATTTACTCCATACAAGTGATGCCTCAAAATTTTTAGAGCAAAAACAACACCAGCTAATTCCAAGTCATGTGTAGGGTAATTTACCTCAGGAGTTTTCAACTGACGGGAAGCATATGCAATTACCTGATCATTATGCATAAGGACATAGCCAAGTCCCTTCAACTAAGCATCACTTTATATAAAAAACTCACCATTCATGGAAGGAAGTGCCAAAACTGGAGCATTCACCAATCTTCTTTTAAACTCCTGAAAAAAATACTCACATTATTTTGTCCAGATAAACTTAACACCCTTCCGAGTTAGCTTAATCATTGGACTAGATAACCATGAAAATTTTTCAACCAACCTTCGGTAGTAACCTACAAAACCAAGAAAACTACGGATCTCGGTTACATTTTTGGGTTTTGGCCATTTTTCAACAACTTTTGTTTTAGCAGGATCAACAGTTATGCCATTTTTTGAAACAATGTGACCAAGGGAAGAAATTTGTTGCAACCAAAACTCACACTTTCTGAATTTACCAAATAGTTTCTTTTCTTTTAAGGTTTGTAAGATAAACCTTAAATGACTTTCATGCTCCCTTTTACTTTTAGAAACCACCAAAATATCATCAATCTCATCACTATCCTTGATATTTTTCACCATCGACCACCACTGATCAGCTTCACCTTTAAAAAGGTAAACAGCAAGACAAACCTTTTGATATTATGAACACCCAATGACATAAAAAATCTTCTCCAGTGCTATAATCAACCCTTTCGCTAGCACTGGGTTAGATGACCCTCTGAATGATGGGGGATGTTGGCTTATGAAATGTTCCACCACTAACATGTTCCTCTGCGGTTGATCTGGCTGATCTCGTGCATGGATACCACTACCATTTATAGCCTGAGTCAACTGTGCCATTACTGCAACAAACTGTTGGATTCCAATTCCGACCATCTCGGGTTGCTGATTTGGAACGTTGTCTTCCTCTTGATGTCATCCCAACATAGCTACTTTGTTTCCTCTACGGAAAACCATTCTGAACACAGAAATATCTTAGGCGAAGCAACATGGTAATCTTTAAATGCTATATCATTTCAGTAATATCATAAATTAATTTATAATTTAACAAGTTTCTAACTCATAAAGTTGTCTAAACCGACCTCTGATACCAACTATAAAGCCCCAGCCTTAAACATTACTTAAAATTGAATTAAAAGAATAATTCCCACTGAGGAACTTTGCAGGTTTAGAGTTTTAGAGAATTAGATCTTAACTATTACATCTCAAAATATTACAAAGTAGACACTTCTACTAAGTTTCCATAAAATAAAAACTCTTAAAAATAAACATGTCTAGTTCCATGTTTTAGATAGCATGTCTATTCCTTGATCCCATCCTTGACCCTATTCCACATGAAGTCCTATGAAAAACATTTAAAAAACATGGGGTGAGCATAAAAAGCTCAGTAAGGGATATAGAAAGAATGAAAACTGTTAGTTTTTCAAAACAACAAGTCAACCATGTATACTTTATCAAAGTAATACTTTTAACCTTTATGAAGTAGTAAAAACTCTTCACTGAATAAAAGATCATTACATACCCTTTTTGTAACCAAAAGATTAACATAAAACCCATATAAAGAACACATAACATATAAAGGTAACTTGGGACATAAACATACTTAAGTGGAATAACCATCCGGTCGACTTCCACACATATAACTTAATGGAATAGATATACGGCCGACATCCATACCTAATTCATTGGAGGTTATAATGTAACCACCCATCTTGGTATTCGCGGCACCACCTGTCATATGGTTTATCACGTAACCACTGTTCAAATGTCCAAGTACAATTATGAAATCATAATACATAAAACAATTATAATGGAAAGAAAAAATTTCCACACATTGATCACAATATATCACTTAAATATATTGAAACAAAAAATCCATTATAAAAATAATTTTCGATACCAAAATACATAAAGAGTATATGGTATTTATTTCATTTTAAAAACATTACGGCTTGTTGAGGAAGCCAAAGACCAAATAATACTCGCGGTGGCGGAAAAGGTTGTTGTCACCGCGTACGTTAAAAGAAGCATTCATTTTTTTTAGTAAAACGCTTCGTAGAAAAAGAATTTTTTTGTATAAAATTAAAAGTAAAAGGGGTTTATACACCGTATAAAAGAAAGCCTTGTATTATAACAAAATATTCCTCAATGAAAGGAGATTGAGACGAAGTCCCTTACCTCATGCCCGATGTGACTCGATTGCTCTTTAATATCCTGAATAATAAACTAACGATAATTTCTACTAGATCAAGAACCTTTTTCAAGTTTATTATTCCTTTTATATAACTTATTTCCATGTTATAAATTTTATGTAATCATTTAATTTCATAAAGTTTGTTTTGTCGATATTTGGTAGTTAAGTAAAAAATGGACTTCTTACAATTACATGTTGTTTATGTGGTCAAAGGTTCATTATATCCAGAATGATATTCATGATTTGGATATCATATATATCATATATATCCATCATGTTCACGTATTTATAATAGTACATAACATTTAGAGGTAATAAATGAAATGCACCATTCATGAAGACGGTAAGCCGTATGTGCGCATGAACACTACTTTCATTTCTATTTCGTATTTAATGGAGTGAAATCTTAATTATATAAGGGTATATTATAATTACAGTATAACATCATATATAATAACATTAAATCCATCCTTTATACATCCCACATATGGCATTAACGAATCAAATCACTTTAAGGGGGCGGTAGTCCGCACTTCCTAAAATGAAATTATCGTGCTTACCCACAAAGGAAACCATAAAGGTATTCCATAAATGAAAAATACAGAAGCATAAGGAAAACATATACATAATATATATCATATATAAATATAGTCACATATTAATGGCCACCATGAAAGGTATTAAAATAAGATTGAATAATCATCATTTCGTGAGGCAGAAAATCTCCAACCACAGAAACAGTATGTTCTTTAACCATTAGACGAAGGTGTGTGTAGGTGAAGCTCTAATACTTCTCATATAAAAATCCTAGTATATTTAAGATACTGGTTTTGTTACAAAATAAAGTAATAAAAAGAGTTTTTGGGGGTTGGAGAAGCAAAATAAAACATAAGAACACAAGAGAAGACACTACCTTTAAATCAGGTAACTCTTTTTGATTTGAGCTCAAAGGATTTCTTGGAAAGACTTATTCCCAAATTGAGGATCCTAGAAGTAATAGAGGGATGTGGAAATAAATAATGGGTAGGGTTTTTCCAAGCCAAAGGCTTTAGAGGTGTGGGTAAGGTGGTAGAGGTGGGGGCCTTTTATAAGAGGAGATGAGGGGCACTCTTGGAAAGTTATAAAAGGTTACTTTATTATAAAGTGAGTTTCGGTTTTTAAAGGTCCAAAAATTATATATTTCAAGGATAAGGTCATAAGAGTTCCAAATAAACCCATCCAATAGGGTTTTGACAAGTCTATGTCTTAGATTTTACATTATCTTTTCCTTTTATTTAAATAGATAAATAATGAGGTAATCGCTGTATTATCATGGTGTTATAAATAATTTAATTTATTTAATGTCTAAAAATTATAAAAAAAATATCATGATGTAGGAAATCGTTTTAGATTTCTAATGAATATTTATATTCCAAATTATAACTTTTATAACCCCATTTAAATTTATTTTAGTAAAACATTTCATGTTTGTGACATTTTTATTTTAACATTAAATAAAACGTTTCTAATGTCATTTTCCTACCAAAGTGGCTCAATGGGGTCCCCAAGTTGACCCATGGATTTTATTGGTCGGACATGACACATAAAATAAGGGTAGGACATGTGTCTAGGTCATTTCATATTATTAAAACATTATTTTTACCTTAAACTACACTAATTACCTCTAATCACGATTAAAAACATAAAATTTACTATTCACCAAAAAATTATTTTAATCCCATTGAACCAAATTTTACTTCCTAATGAAAACCATGTATTTTGGATTTTTGAAATTCAAAACACAGAGGTGGTAAAATTTCATTTAAACGAAAAATCAGTTCTTTTAAGTACCACTTAGTGGTTTTACTATTCATCAAAAATTGATGTTTTCCAGAAAAATACCAAAAATTCATCCTAAGATATATTTGATATTACAAATTCAAAAATGATTTCTATTTTAAAAAATTCACAACATATAAGTTGCATTAATTAATTTAATAATTAATTCATGCTGTCAGAGCAAATAGCGTGTTTTTATGAAACAATATATATCAAAAGATTGACACTAGTTTAAGTCCAATTTCAAAGTGAAATTAATTACAATGACCAATATTGGATGAAATGATAAAAATATATTCTAATTTCACTTTAAAACCAAATCAAAATATAATATAATCATATAAAAAAATTATATTAAAAAGAGGTTTTGAATTAAAATACAACATTTTTCACTATTCATTAAAAAATGAACTTTATCGGAAAAATACCAAAAATTTACACAAAGTAAATTTTGATATCCCGATTCTAAAGAAGAGTTTTATTTGGTCCAATAGAATGTATAAGAGTGACCAAAACTATATTTAATGACGGTTCCCCATCAAAAGGCGATTAGTGGACCTTTTGTGAAAATTAGAGTATATATGCCTAAAATTGAATTCTTTTAGTATTTTAGGCCTTAATATTTTATTGGATAAATGTAAAAATATTTAAAAAACATATATAATCATATTTTAGTTATTTCTATTCATTCCCGCGAATACAGAGACTACGTGTTAACTACCATTTAAAATAATATTATTTTATTACTAGTGTGCAACGTAAGATTTCAAAGAAACTCTTTGTTGCGTATCGGGTACGCTATCGAACAAAGAAACCCCTTTAAAGTAAAATTAAAATTTAATTTGTAAATATTAATAAATATGAAAATATTTTATTCTTTATTTACCTAGGATGTTTCAAAAATAATGTTTTTGTGGAAGTTTTTATTTTAAATTGTCTTCTCCTCTAACACTAGAATAAGGACCATGTGCAGAACCATATATGGTATATAATAATTTCATGACATATACATGAATGAATTTAATTGAAATTTCAAAATAGGATTCAGTTGTTTGAAGTGTAAAAAATATATATATAGATTTCAAGAGTATTTAACATCACAAAATTTATGTTACATTATTGATCCCTTCATAAATATAATTATTTATATTTTGGGTGATTGAACTCGCTGGTTTATGAAAATTAATTCATGATCCCTTCTAGTGTAATTATATAGGAAAACAATTATTGACATATTCATATTTTTTCAACTAGTATATATGAATCTCTTTTTCTATTTATTAATAGTTATATGTTTCAATTTTATTTCTATAATTTTTAGGAGCATTGAGATATATATGGATAAATGTTGAATCACATTACTGAGGAACACACCTCAATATGCTATGGGTTATTATGTGTTTTTCGATTTTACAAATTCAAATCGAACAATTGATGTGAGAATAAGATTCCAATGTCCGTAATATAAATTAGGAATATGGTTTAAGGGAGATTTTGTTTATGAAAACTTTATGTTGAAGTAATTAAATGCTCAATTTTTGTGTTAGATTTCACACGGAAAATGGAATGTTACATAAAGGTTGATCACCAATTTCAATCTATAGAATGAGCTCCCAACATCATCCCTATTGGAAAATTAAATGAAAAACCTTATAAATGATGAATTCTTCATTACAAGACACCAACATAAAAATCAAAACATATCAAAACAACTGGTTGAGGGTGATTCAAATAGAAACCTGGAAGGTGAGGTTTATCAGACACTGGGATAACTAGATCACGATTATATCATATCTTTTAATCCACCTCTTGATTCTAGGGAGTCTAAAGTGAGATAAAACATTTTTTAGCACAAATATGTGTTTCATGGTTTAGATAATGTTGGAAATCAAGAGTTTTATATGGGAGTTTTGATATATTCAAAACATTATTTTCTACAGAAGTTGTACAATATCAAATACCTATGTGGAATTAAAAATAAGGTGATGTCTATGATATTGGAATTCTTGCATGATTCATTTACTGAAGAAATGATACTTGAGTCTTTTAATGATATGAAAAATGATGTTATCATGTTTGTTCTGAATTAGAAAAAATGCATGCATGTCCCAGTGATTTTATGCTTTATTGTGGAGAAGATTCAAGAAGACGGGATTGCACGAAAATTTATTCATCTAGATAGATGTCTATGGTTGATGTTGGAAATATGAGTCAACATAGTAACATGAAGATGAATTTAATTAAAACACCATCCAATGTTTTGTGTTACATTCATTTACATCAATGATTGTAATGATTATTCATGTCATTGAAACCTATTGAAAACATGAAGTGGAATATTGTAGATAAAAAGAATGATGGGTTAATGAGTCATCCAAAATATTCCTAATAAATTTGATTAATTATATAAATATTGTTCATATGATATGAGGAATGTTCTATTGGGATTGGGTTGTGATGGATTCAAACCATTTCATACTTTGAGTATGAGTTTTAGCATTTGACTGGTTGTGTTGATCCCATCCAATATTCCTTTAGGGATGTATATGAACCAACCATATTTTATCATTTATATTATTATTCCTAGAAAAAAATTCATGGAAATAATATTTATGTATACTTGTATTATTTAGTTGAATAGTTACAGGTGTTATTGAGAAACAATGTTAAGACATATTATGCGCCTTCTAGAAGAATGTTCAAAATGAAAGCTTCTTTAATGTGGACCATTAGTGACTTTCCAGGACTTTGGAATTTCACAGGTTGGAATACTAACACGAGTATAAATTATATTATTTTTATTATTTATTTTCTGATCGAATGGATACCTCATAGTAGAAAATGGTTTTTATTATGTCATCAAATATTTATCTTTGCATCTCATAGATTTCAACAAATCTAGTCATAATTCAATGGTTTCATTGATTTTAAACCACCTCTAATGATGTTAATTTGTTCTGAAATATTGGCACATCTTGGAAATGTTGAAACATAATTGGGGAAGGTACATCATTTGAATTATAGTGTGAAACGAGATCGAAGTTCATCATCAAGTTAAATCTGAATTTAATAATGGAAGATAAAATTATAATATTCAAACATCAATATTGGAAATTTAATTGTTCCTACAAAATCTTGATGTGATCCATATTGAAATTTTTTTTTGTTAAAATTTGATATTCACATTGATTAATGAGCATGGAAAGTATATAGATCATCACTATGCTTGAAAAGACTTACAAGAAATGAACATAAAGCGTGATCTCTGATCAGATTATAATTGAAAGTATACTCCAACAATTTATGGAATGAAAAACAAGGATAAAGATACATTCTGTAAAATTTAAAAAATGTGCATGTATCTAATGGGTATTCAAGTGACATATCAATGTGTGTTGACTTAATGTATCATAGGTTACCCATATTGAAAAGGCACAATTCAAATATTTTTTTACAATAGTTAATTCCACTGGATTTGTGTACATTATTCATTGAAATGGTTACTGCTTTCGTACTCCAATTCTTCACGTTTTTAGACAACTATGTGAGAAAACTCTACATCCATATTAGTTTGACAACCTTCAGGAGATATTTTTATTAAAACATTGTTTACTATAGATGATCTTCCCTCTGTCATTTTTTACGCTCGTGATGCATTTAACTATTCATTTGGTTGAGGAATATAAAATATGAGGCCCCATAAATTATAGATGGATGTGTACAATTTAGAGGTACTTTTTTATATGTTTTCATTATACTAAATAATTATTTAAACTTCATTGAATACCTAATTATATTTTTTAATTTCACATATTTCTTGGGAATTTTAAATCATACATGAAAAATAAATCTTAATCTAAAGGCTCAATTTCAAAAGGCTATTTGGAAAGGGAGTGTCTTTCCTATTTTTATAGAAACCTAGATTATATTGATACAAGATTAAATTGATTTATACATTTTGACAACACATCATCTCAATCTAAAATATATGGGAAATCAAAAATATTTCCTGCTATTGTATGATTAGTTGGGAGGAGCTCAAATGTTACACGAACATAAATGGAATTATTTTAGGCCCATAGATATGTGCTTCTGAATAGAGAAATTTTAGATACATTTATTAAAGGGTTGAGGATATAAACAAAGAGACAAATGGGAGTATGAACATGAAATTATAATGTTATAACAAAACAGTTAATAAAGAGGATGCAGAATGGTTTCATGGAATATATATTCCTAAATATTATAATCAATACAGATATTAGGTTATTACACATACATTGTATATCTAATGAAGTACATTAATTTTTTAGATCATTAATACTGATAAATGATTATATTTGTAAGAATATTTGATGTTTCCTGCTCGAGGTCCTCTAATACAAGATCGAATTTTTGATACTTTCAATGTGAATGGATATAGATTCTGTACAGTTGATCAAAAAAAGGGTTTGAAAACATTGAATAATGGAATATTTACATTTTCTAAAGTGGAATACTATGGATTTTTTACTGATATTATTTAATTAATCTACAATGAACTGTTCTCATTTGTTTTATTCATATGAAATTGGGTGAATATTATATGAGGTGTTAAAAGAGATTCAATGAAATTTACTTCTATGAACTTCCCTCGCCTTATGGATGTGCTTGATCGTGAACAACATGAGCCATATATCTTATCACAACTAGATAAAATGGGATATTATGTGAAATATGTCATCTATGAAGGGTAGAGTGTAGTTTTTCACGTGAATCAAAGAGACTTGTATGATATGGTTGATGAAGTGAATGATTTAACCTTTGAAATTAGATGCCATCAACAACAAAAAGAGGACTTATTTTTCAATAATGATATTGAAGATATTAGTCATGGAATGTTGAATGAAGTTGATAATGTAATGATAGAGTAGGGAACTGACATGATATAAGGATAAAATTATTGTATGTGTAGTTATCCATTCATTTATCAACCACTTATGTCATTTATTCACTCATTCATTATCATTGTTATGTATATTTTGTTAGTTAGTACTCTACATCTATTATCATTTCTATATTTTTCATGAATTTTTCATAATACATGTTATGAACATAATTTATTTTTATTAAATCATAATAATTCCAAAGAGGAAGAATTATACTCACACTGCGGGGTCAAAGAGTTTTATATAAGATGATCGAATATGGTAATATGTTGATTACTTTAAATATTTATTGGTCAATGTTATATGTTTAATTCATTAAAATGTTTATTTATCATTTTTTAATATATTCATAATGTTTAGGCCACCAGGAATCCTAAATATATTTTTGGTTGAATGTTTATAAACAAATTATGGGGGTTTTGTTAATGACCCTGCCAAAGATATTGGGGTATGATTATTATTTTCACTATAATAACTTATTATCAATTTCCACTATGTTAATATATATTTTTTCTATTATGAATTATATTTGACATGAAGTTAAAAATAAAATAACTATGGGATGCCAGTCCCACATAGTCCTACTCTGTCTCTGAGGATGACCCAGTTGGTAAAGTCATTCGGAATAAGAATCCTGGTTGAGTGCGCATGATGAGATTGATATTATAACAATATAAGGTCTTTGGAGGGAATCCATGGATTTAAAGTGATGAATGGTGGTGACAAGGTAAATTACACAAATTCAATATCATTTACTTCACAAACATTCTATAATTTTATGTTTCTATATAAATATAGAATGTTGTTTAATTTTCAATATAATTGTCTTAGAGGTGCTGGCAGAAGGATGTTTAGATGGAGAAAGAGAGGGTCACAAGAATAGATCATCATTGGGGAATAATTAGTGGAGTGGGGTTTCACGTGTATCTATATATCTAATGTGGGTATTTTTTTAATTATTGACATATATTTTAAATGGGATCGGGACAATTGGTTCCCTATGTAGTTGTTGTATAACCATGTGACTATATGTTCTGTCTCAACTGGCTGTGGAGATTGAAACATCTTTATGATATATATGATGATCAGTTTCTTGTCTTTAAATTACATATAGGTTGATCTGACTAGTAAATTATACTATTTCCCACATCTTTTTCATGGCACCTTACTATGTATATTTAGACTCACACTTTCATGGTCTTTTCATGCATGATTTTTTTATTATACATACAACTGGTAGATGGTGACCTTAGTGGACCTAGTATCTAGGAATCATAGAATTAGGCAGAGTCACTAACAATGTATTGTAGTC
Source organism: Viscum album (assembly GCA_963277665.1). Lineage (NCBI taxonomy): Eukaryota > Viridiplantae > Streptophyta > Magnoliopsida > Santalales > Viscaceae > Viscum > Viscum album. Next base: position 287,856,766 of record OY728142.1, read on the forward strand.
AGAATTAGGGATCCTGAGTTTGGAACATGTTTTCTTTTCACTTTCAGTTGTTCTTAAATCTGGACCTACTTTCATCCTTCTTGGATGGGCATGTATTTTACCATTTTCCTCTATTGGATATTTATCTATATCATTCTGATGTATTTATTAGTGGTTACTACATGAATTTTTTACAACGAGAGGTTTTATTTTATTTTTCCTATGCAATATTTCATAGCGTTGAGTGTTTGTGTGTTCATAATCAATTGGTTAATGCATCCCACTTCATTGATATTCTTACTTGGTGCTTGTCGCTAGACCTTCAAATATTGGGGGTGAACATGTGGTGTCACTATCATCTTACTGATGTCACCTGTAGGATCCCTATAGGTCACGTCATGACAAAAAACCCATGGTTTTCTTTATGACTGTAATCTAAATCTAACCCCGTCAATTAAAGGTAAGTCTATACCCTTTTCTAAATATCACATCATGACCTAGTTATAAAGAACAAATATGGTTCTATGTTATCTCTCAACAAACTATGGACATATATCACTTATCCATATAACGATATCTCAAACCTATAACATATAGGATCACCCCAATCTATCATTCTATTTTTTCAATTAGTATCCTATTATTTTAAACTTCTTAGTTAGATCTAAATCGTTATGTGTAGGGTGATCTCCCTTTTGGAATGTATTTATATTCTATTTTTGAATGGACCCTGTTATGTGAGCTTTTCCTTGTTGGTTTTGGATATGCCATGGGGATGTAATCGGGTAACTTAGAATATGTAGATTCTTTTCATTCTAGGTACATAGATGTATCTATGTTGTTTGTCATGATCTCATAAAGGGGTGGGTTCAATGTTGGAAATCCTATGATTTCATAATGTTTTTACCCGTTGTATGAATCCTAGTAATATTTAATCATTTATTGTGGAATTTTTTATCATTTATGGATATTTTGGTTGATTTACCTCTTTGATAAGCATTTCATATCGGGTTTAAATCGTTAATGACCCTTTTGATGAAAATAGTACTCATGATGGATGTTTTCATATTGAGAATTATTTATGTATTATTAAATTAATTTATCTTGTTTTTAATTTCGTATGATTTAGTTTTTATATATAGAGTCTCATTTTAATGAATATACGTTAATTTTTAATATCTAGTTTTAAATGTTTTAAATTTATGTTTTCTGTGGAATTGGGTTTTGTAAGAGATTAATGAATCTAAATACATTCAATGAAAAATGTATTGAAAAATATATTAATTCTTTCAATGTATTAAGAAATATATTATTGATTATATCAATGTGTTGATTCATTCAATGTATTTATGTATTATAGATTCTTTTAATGTGTTGTTTCATGTTGGATTCTTTCAATGTATTTAGAATTGTATTATTTCTTTGAAAGTGTTATTTTACATGGTAAATGTGATGATTATTTATATTTTGGTTAGAATCAACATACATTGATTCTTTATTTTTAACCTGTTTTTTTTTCCTTGTATGTTGACGATATATATGACGATCTGGAAAACAATTTAGGGTATCAATTTTGTTGTTCTAAATATAGGATATGGGTCTATACAACTAACAACTTGTTTTTTGGTAATTCATGATATAACAGTGGTTTAAACCGCTTCTAGATATAGTTTTGTATGCTATGGTTTAGAAATCCACTTTATTATTGTATTTTATTTAGGAGGAAGTTACAATTTTCTCTAAATATGAAATTTTTTTACTTATCAGTGGTTTTATCTATTTTAGTGGTGATTTTTTTGGTAAAAAGTTAAAAATTATGGGGTGGTTAAAAACAGCCGCTAGATCTTAGTTATTTTTTAAGAAAAAACCACCGCTAAAATTAATTAAACCGCTACAAAATATGATTTATAAAACAGATTATTGAAACAATGAATAAATGTACGGAACCTCCGAGTGTTGTATGCCAACACTAATTTTAGGGGCAATTTTTTGAAACCATCGCTGAAACATATAATGGTTATTTAAACAACTGTTAATTTGTAATTTTTTCGTAGTATAAATTTGTTAGACCACACTATGGACCAGTAGGATTATCCAAACTTGCATGGTTATTTCTAATAACATTTCTTAGATAGCATAATATGGTTAATATTTTATCAGTTCCAGCTACATATCCATCTCTCTCTTTATTATCATTTATAGTAGGGAAATTATAAATGGTGTATGTGAAGTGATATAGTTTCCATTCCTTCTACTAAGATCATTTAAAAAAATGAAATGCACCAGATTAGATCATATAATTTGGAAACATAATTTGTAATCCCAAAACTTTCGAAACACTTAACACACATTGAATGATTTATTCATAGATAACATTATTATCATAATCCTAGTTTGGTTGGAAAATATTTGATCCCATAAAATATTTTCAATTTATTCATAATGGTTATTAAATAAATTTTGAATTAAATTAATATTACCATATAAGAGTGTTTTGAAAGGTTAATAATAAGGCACATTGTTGCGTACTATGTAATAATTGATTCAATCCCAAAATTCATTTTTCGGGGTTCTTACACAATGAAACGTCTTTCATAGAAACACATCCAATTTTATTTTCAAGAAAGAAGTATATTTCTAGGAAAACAATATAATATATTCCTCACCAAAACATTAGGATATGTTTCTACATTTATCCACTATGTCTATCATAGGATTATGTTCCTGAATATAAGTTATCCAAAATATAGTTCCCTAGGTTTCTAAAAAACTCCCCATGATCCCAACTGTATAGACCTAAAACATAGTGTCATAGATTTAGTTATTAAAATATTACACTGGCATCAGATAAATGGTTTTTCTTTATGAAGAAAAAAATACATTAATAGTCTTGGAAAACTAGATAAATACTTTAATATAATATTTATGTTGAAAAAAAACAATGAAAGTTTTTAATTTTATTGAGTACACCAATATTCCCATTAGTATATTAGTACATATCAATCATAATACACAAATTGGAATCACGGGGAAATAAACACAATAAAACATGATCCTAGATTCTCAATAATCAAATGCTTAGAATAGAATCTATCATGAGTAAATAAACATAATAAGTATGGAATTTTATATGATTAAACACATCCCAATAAATTAATAACTCGAACACGAGAAATAATATGGATGGGATAAATTATGATCGAATACATCAATAAAAATAGTAGAATTGGAATAAACTATAGACACAGTAATTCAAAATGATCGAATAATGACATGGAGCATAAATAACTAATCTCGTAATGGTTTAATTCATTATTTTTAATATCATGACCACATCGTCAAGGATATTTTCCCTAATATCTTTTAAAAATGGGTAAGTAATCATCCCAATACATATGCTATGTTATATCATGATACCAACTGATGCATCAAGGGGATATAACATGACTCACAAATTTCCTATTATGTTCAATGTATTCCTAATAGGGAAAGATGGAAACATAATCAATATAAACACTAATATTAAAAAAACTAGAAAATTAAATGTTAATAATTACACCAATCAAATAACATAACCCTAAACAATAAAAAGTATTATAAATGGTTTCAAACTGGTATATCCCTAGTATAACATATCACAATTATTCTAGAAGAAAAATATGTATTTTTTTCAGGATGACATATTCCCAATAGATTAAAAAAAAATTCTGATGCTACCATTAAAAAATATAAACAGCGTAAAATTGACCAATTTTTTTTAATGAAATATCCTTTTCACATTGAAAAAAAGTTTAAAAACTAAAAAATTTATATCATATTTGAAAAAAATCTGAATAAAAATATAACATTTTAAATAATGATTTGAAAAAATAGTTGTTTTAAGGGCATAAAATTCCATACATGTTGTAAATGTAAAAATAATGATTTCATCCATATTATTAATAAAATCTAAATAGAGATATTTTGGAAGAAAACATGAAAAATTTATTATTTTAATTAATTAAAAGTAAAAAATATATAAAATATCATTACAAAATGATTAGGATGATTTAAAAAACGTTTTTTAATTTTTTTTTGAAAACATTGTTTTAGATGAAAACAAATTTTTGAATGAAGAGTTAAATGAAGACAATATTTCTATAAAAACATTTTCTCAATCAATTTAATTATAAAAGAGAGGAAAAAATGTTACAATGAATTTAAAAGCTCATGATTAACTATAGGATATTAAAATATATGAATTTTAGGATAGAAAAATGAAATACTTATCCCAAGATGGAGTAAAACATAAACAATAAATAACGAATATGATATTGTAAAATACACAATTACAACTTCTGAATCCATAAAATCATAATTCCCATCAAATAAATAACTTAAAAGGAAAAATTAAATTCCATTATTTAAAATATTATCATTATATGGCATATCACAACTGTCAGTATATAGACCACTTAAATGAATAATTGGGGAATACGAAATTTGTCTCGTGATTGTAAAATTGAGATGAGAAACCCTTACCCCAGGTTCAATTTGATTTGTATGTGATCAAACATACAATATAATAAATATTGGTTTATAATATATAAATTATTGAACCATAATCATATATATAACATCATATATGATTTTCTAATATACTTTTATTACCTTTTTATTAATAATACATTATTAAAATCACTATTTCTCGAGGTAATTGATTAGTTTTTTAAGTATCTTTTTGGATCAATAATTTTGTTTACTTTTAATTAATAATGGTTCAATAATATCTAAAATTTTAACAATGAAAAAAACATTATATATATTTATTATATATATTTGTAGTATAATCTATACAAGTTATAGATTGAAAATAGATTACACCTTACATGGAGATGGTAGGGAGTACGAATGAACATACAATATTTGCATTATTCTAGATGGATATAAGAAATGAAAAATAAATATTAAATAGACATTAAAAACTATTGTTATATTTTAGATCATTTATATTAATAAAATCCATCCTAATTACCATTTATGTGAAAAAATGAAAAATATTTCTCATTCCAATGTGGAGTTGGTAATCCACATGTACGCTAGAGTGATGTTATTGTTTTCTAATAGATTGGAAGGTGATAATTAATAAGTGAAATTATATTTCCAAAAAAATTATTATTTCATAAAAATAAAATTTATTCAATAAAAATTATTCATAATACATACCATGTAAAGTGTAAGGAAAAAATGAATCATATAACCTTTCTAGGAAATACTCTTCCATACACACAGGTGATGTTATCATATAAACAATGAAAAGGAATGTAAGATGATATATGTGATATAAAAATTATATAAATATAATAATGAAACCAATATAATGTACATATATTAAATATAATGGAATATCCATCCTTAAAATATGGTGATGGAAAAAAATTCATTGGTTCATTAGGCGATAGTCTTCTACACACCTGATCGATGGTTCTGTTTTCCATTTGATGGAAGTGGAGATATATATAGGTTATAAAATTATCATAATAAAATATAATTATTTATTTTATATTTTTTTTTATTTTTTCATTGTTGGAGAATATTTTAATGATGTTTAATAAGAAATAATATAAAAACACTCGTTTAAGAATGTTACATCTTCTTCCATCAACTTCTTTAGTATTTCACCAAAAGCATTTTATGCCTTAATTTATGATAAAACCAAGGAATATTATATTTTTCCAGTGATATAAGTAAGGTATTTGATTATTTAATATTTAAACCAAATTATTATTAAGTGTAAAGATGTGTGGATAGGGAGTGTTCTTTTATATGTGCGAGAAATGATAGACATTAAATTTTTAAAAATAATGAATTATAATGATGTTTTTACCTTAAACAATGATTAAAATTTTGTCATTATAAAATATTATAGTTCCTAAGGTCTATATATGGCTTGAAAATTTGGTTTACATAAATTATATCTCATTTTGAACTTTTACCTTCTTATATTATCCCCTTGGTAAACCCTTTTTTTCAATAATAGACGTAATTAATACATTTACATTCATATTCATTATGGTAAATATTTATATAATCCATATTAGTTAATATAAATTATTCTAATTCCAAAAATGGAATCCATTTTTTTCCATTTCAATTCATATATATTTCATAGATCAATTTCTAATTAATCCCACAAACAAGACCGAAAAACATGTTTTTCAATGAATTACATAAAAAATTATAAAAACAAATTTACTTAGATATAAAATGAGATTTATTTACAAGGAAATTAATTAGTTAAATTGAATAATTTTACACTAAAAAATTTAAATTATAATTTTTTCTTTTTAAGTAATTTAATGAGAATGAAATTTTAAATAAACATTAATATTCTTCTCTATTTATCAATAAATTTATTCTTTGAGAAAATTTTCAAAAAAACCAAAGATAAAATTGAAAGGTGGATTTCAAAATTGAAATTATAATATAAAATAAATTTTCTAAATTTATTAAAAATTAAATTAAATTTTTGTTTAAAAACTAATATTAAACCATCCTTTTGAAAAAAAATATTATTCTGAAAATGTTTATTTTTCCTTCAAATGATAAATATATAATTTATAATCTATATATAACCGTTGAATTAATTTTATAAATGTTTTAAAAATATAAATTTAATAATTCACACAGACTTATTTGTTCCAAAAAGATTAAATTTTAGTTTATAATGGGAATGATTAAATAATAATAGTTTAATTGAGTACCATATTTCATATAAACATGGTGTTATGTGCATTCGGAACTATAGAAGATAATGAATTTATTTAAAAATAAATATATTCCAATTTCTTAGGTTGTTACATTCTCTCATAATATTGTTTTTCCCTGTCATATATGCTATCAAAAATGAAGTTAACCTTTTAAAATCCCATGGTGTTATATTATTCCCACCTTAACTAAATTTTTCCATCACATTTCTATTTTTGTCATAAAGGTTATATCATTTGTTAAAAACCCACATTATAATTTTTTTTTAAAAATTACTCTCGATAAGAGGGAGATAGAAATATTAATTTCATATATAATAACACATAACTAGATTTCCATGTAGGAAAATTTTTTTGGGATGTGAAAATAAAAACATGGAGGAAATAAATAAATACATATGGATTGTGACATAGATCGTTGATCAAAAGATTGTGAATGATAAAGATAATGTTAATACCCACAAATACAGAAATATATAAATGTAATGAAGGTAATCAGATTATATTTACTTCAATGGATCATTCTCTTAATTTCAAGGAATTAGTTTTACACCTAGAAAAATAAAATAAAGAAATATATTTACTTTAAATATTTCAATTTTAATAGAAGTGTGACTTGTTTGTAAAAAAGTGTCAAGTCCTTCTTTATTTCAATAAATGTTTTTCAATTTTTTTTTGATTCAGTTATCCCATAAATTATTCATTAAACATAAATAGTTACACCAAATGTTTGAAATAATTAATTCTATTAGTATTTTTCAATAAAATTAATTATTTAAAAACAATGTCAAATTTACCGCAACCTTAAAATGGCCATTGGATGGAGCTACCCCCTTATTTTAATTAATTTACGTGGTTATGCTCTACAACCATGATAGATACATAGGTATATCACTTGGAATGTGGGTTTTTTTTATAAAACCATATTTATATAATTAAATTATTTTTTCAAAAAATGTTTTAATTATCACAAATTTTTTTTTCCTCAAATCAGTTATCTTGGACATTGGTGCCTTTCATCGTATACTTTTATTGCATTAAAAAACTATTTCTGTAAAATACTTATATGTTTCATGAATCATTTTTGAAAAATTCCATTGGTATAAATACTTCTATAAAAAAATTCTTCAATCCAAATACTCATTAATTTTTATCATTTAACTTTAGTAGTATTGATATTGAAATATTTCTATCAACCACTTAGCTTTGTATGAGGTATATTAAATTAATAAATGGGGAATTAATTTTCATTGTGACATATCTTCTTAGAGTTGAAACAATGAAATATATAGTATGCTTCTATACCATTTAATTTACACATTTGATGGAATATATCATTAAAATCGATGAGAACTATAATTCCCTTCATGAAATCACCAAAGTTTTTATTTTTATATCTATCACATGAGGGAAAATCCTTCTTTCCCTTCTTCAGTTTATAAATTATTTTTGCTATTATTTTCATCTTATCATTATTTCCATAAAATCAATATAACATGTAGAATTCATTCTCTATATTTATATAAAATGATATTATATCATCATTTGACTAGAATATCGAAAAAACCAGCATCTTTAAATGATCAGATTTATCCCATCAATGTAATAGAAATTTTTTTTCTTTATATTACATAAATAATTGAAAAAAAGCCTTTATATCCTTGTAAAGTTGTATTTGGAGATAAAATTATTTTAATTTCATTTTGACATATACTATAGAATTTCCTCACAATATCTGCTCATTTCTATCCTAGAAAATATTTTTCCAAGAAGTGTACACTAAAATAAATAAATTCCATGTTTTATATCTCTCATTAATCCTTAGTGTTTTTAATCTATGAACACATCTGATCTTCATCTCAATAGAGATAATAAAAATCAATGAAAATATTCTCCCTTTTCTTTCTTCCCAACGAGAGAAATATATTCTCTAAGGACCATATGCATTTCTCATTTAAATATTTCTTTTCAGTTCTATTATATGTTGGAGGTTACTGATGCATAAATAATTTTAAAACTATTTAAACACATTTTTAACAATGGGGAATCTCCCTATGGTCATGGTTATTATGCATAACTAGATTCAACAACCCCATTATGGTTTTAATTTGATCGGTTCTAGATAAGGATCTGGATTTAACTACATTATCATTCCCAAGAGGTAAATTACAACATGGATTACCTGAATTGATATGGTTTCCATTTCATTCAGAATGAAACATTTCTAAATAATGTATTGTACAATATTATATTCTATGATTATGAAATATAATTCATCATCCCAAAAATGGTGAAGCACTCAAACAAAATTGAAGGATATAGAAATTTCTAATCACACAATTATATAAATTTATTTTTAGGAATAATTTCATATCATAAAACATAATCCAACCCTTAAAAAAATTTGTAAATAAAATGTAGATTAACCAAATAATATATCATGAGAGTGTCAAAACATTCCCATAGTTAGGCCGATATTTGTGTTTCAGGTTATGATTTTTTAAATCCTAATGTTCATTATTTGGCATTACTACGTAATGGAACATCAAGCGTATAATTACGTCCACTTATAGTTTCAATATTGGAATGTTTTTCAAGTAAAACCACATAATATTTCTCATACCAAATATATAGGATGATATTATATTCCTCTTCAAATGTATATCATTGAGTTATGTTCACTAATCTAATTAGTTCAAATCTACTACCTAATGTTTCTACTATGATTTATATAATAAATACTATAAAGGCTTTAACCCTGGTAGACCAAAGTCAGTGGTTACATGATTACATTGACATAATATATTAGGAATAAAATCATGAAGAACTGAGTAAAATTGTATAATTAGTAAACTTGGAACATAAATCAATCTCATATTAATATTGAACACCTAAAACTATAATATATATTTTCCTTGTATACACCCTCTTCCTCTTCATAATATCCCTCCATATTAATCCCCTTACATACCACGGCATCCTAGGGAATGAGAAAAGGAAAGTGGTGAGATCATATTCTTAGTAACCATATGCATACGACATAATATATCTTGATTAAATTAACACATTCACTATATAATGGTAAAAAAGCATTAAATTTTATAAAAAAATGGAACTTGAAAAATAGTATGGAATGAATGAATAATGATCAAATAATTACATAAAAAATAAAATGATCATGAAAATTAATAATGAATATTATATCTAATTGAATAATCACAAGAAAAATAAGGAAATAATTTAATTATGAGAGAATTATTTATAGAAGACATTTTAATCATACAATTAAGTCTTCATGCTAAGAAATGTTGCATAAATGGGTAAGGGCTCAGACAAATACATAGTCTAGTTTGTCTTGTGAGTCCATCCAATACCTCAGGGGGATATAAAAGGACCTACCCATCACTTAGTAAGTCAAATTCAATCCTTATATTAAATGGGTGAAAAATAAATCATGATATAAATTCGTATTGATAGTCTAGAATATTAAATTTTACCAATTACCCCAATCAATACACATAATCAGAAAACATCTAGAGTAATATTGATGCTATCAAACATGTACATCCCCAATAAAAATAATCATCAACCAACAAGGAAATAAAATAATTATGGTATCATTAAAAAATGTTTCCAAAAAATAATATTTAAAATGAGTGTATTAGTAGTTTATGAATTGAAATAACAATATAATTCAATTAAATTATTCCTTTAGAAAATATAACTTTATGTTTGAAAATAATTTTTTTAAAATATATATAATAATAGGAAAATAATTTTTTGAATATCATTGTAAAAATATAAATTATTGTTAAAAAATATTAGTTTTGTAGGATGAAAAATTCATATATTCCATGCATATTAAATGTAACGCCCCGACCCCAGTTACCCAGAGTCAGTGCATTATTACAATAGATTGGCATGATCAAAAAATATCAAATCTCGAAAGATCGATTAGTTTAGTATCATTGGAAACACTAGATACATTCATAAGTCTTACATTACATGATAAAGTGAAAAACTACAACAACATTGTCTCCATAGTCCACACTCTTATCCCCACAGACTATCCCAGCAGTTCTGTCATAAAATAACTCTTCAAATCCTAGAAAAAATAAAAAATAGAAAGGGGTGAGCTCAGATGCTCGGTAAGGATACAAATATATCAAAAACGTTCATAAATAAGTATAAACATTTAAGCCAATGTATAACTAAAAAAATCCATTTAAACATGAACTTCAACATAATATGGAAAAAAAATAACTCCATTTACATATTCACATGAATATTCTTCTAGTCGAATAATCCCATGCAATATCAATAACCTCTTTCATAATGATGGAATACATAATTCCAGACTATCATAACAACATAGTCAAGGCCTTGTGCCAAGACTACAAATAATATTTTGTCAAGGCCTTGTGCCAAGACACTATTTTGTCTCATGATACCTAGTGATGCATCTATGATCTATAGTGGCCTCCATCTGTCACTTACTAAGTCAAATTCATTCCTCATATGAACATGTTTAAACATAACATAAACATTCATTTTAAAACTAGCGTACAAAATGTTAATACTTTCTATATAAACCATAAATGGTATAAAAATAACACTTCCAAAGTCAAACATATCACCAAAAAATAAATACAATATGTATGTCTTCTATCATAATAAATCAACTTCAAATAAGCTTAAAATTCATCAAAGGATGTTGACATAGATGAAATCAAAACTACATGAGAGAAATATCTCTTTTTTTGAAATCAATTAAAAGTTACATATTTATAAAAGAAAAAAGTTTACTTTTAAAATATTTTTATAATATTTTAAGGGATTCTTCAACAATTTTATAATAGAGGAAAATAGCTGCACCCGCCATATAAGTTTTAAAAGACATTCTTACCTTAATTCTGTCGAAAAGGTTAAAAAGGACCTTGTTGGGAAAATGAAAGAAAGATTACTTTATAAAAATCATATAAATACTCAAACAAGGGTATAAATAACTTTAACCCAATGTCTATAAAATAGTAATAATGTTTTGAAATATATTTTTAAGAAACATTGATGTGGATGATAAAGAGATCCTAGTAGATAATTACCTATAAACAACCTCAGATAATGAAGTGATTGTACAATTAACACTTACTATGTACTTTTCCTTGGTTGAGGGTTGGATAAACTTTTATATATTTGTGAAATAATTGTTATTAAATTATACAATAATCATATACATTAATATGATATCATATATGATCTTTTAACATTGTTTTGTTAATAATATCTTAGTATTATCCTCGTTTTGGGTGTTAATGGATTCGTTTTCCTTTATATTCCTTGTTATGTGAGTTAAATGTTTTATAGATGGGATTTATCATATTCATATACATAATGATACCATGTCTTTGAACATTATTCTGAATCATCAAATGAAAATTAGTCTTGAATAGATACGATGGGGAATTAATGTCATCGTGTTCGTGGAGACGGTAATCCGTACGTACACACGAGCGACAATATTATTCTTTTCATATTAAAATAATATATAATTGGATGTTATATAATATATAAAGAATCATAATCATGTTATATTTATTAATTACATGAATTACACATCAATATTAAACCCATCCAAATAAAAATGTATTGAATAACAATTACACCACGATGTGGAGACTGAAATCCGTACGTACGCACGTATGGTGATATTTAAATAAATGGATGGATAAAATAATGAATATGGTTGTACCATATTTATAATAACATCACAGTATAAAGAAGATACTTGAGTTATTATTTTATAATGGAAATAACAAATAAATAAGAAGTGGAAGAAGAAAAGTACTTGAAAGAGGGTGGGGAAATTATTACCTCCTCTTTGGGTTATTCCTTTTTAATTTGATCGAAAGGGGTCCTTAAGTTGGATTTCTAACTAAAGGAAGGCCTCTAGGAAGAATTGAAAGAATATTAGAGGATATTTGGGTAGGGGTTGTCCGAGCCAACATTATTTTAAGGTATGAATTAGAGATAAAGGGGTGTTCCCTTTTATAAAAGGAGTGAGGGGAACCTTAGGAAAAGCTAGAAATATTATTTTATAATAAATTCATTTTCGGTTTCTAATGGCTAAAAAATATATTATTTAAAGTCTAAGGTGTGGATGGGTCGAAAACCACTCAACCAATAGGTTTTAGATAGTTTTGGGAAACAATATTAACTTTATCTTTTATATTTAACTCTTAGTTAAATAGTTTGATATTTAACATGTCTCTTTGTATTTTTATATTATATGTTTAATAAACATACCATTTAATTACTAGAGAACCCATAGTGGTTCATTAATAATAAACCTATCATTATATATGTACTTTGGACGAACCATAGATTTTTAGAAATACAATATCAATTAATACTATAATATTTTTATTAAAAACTCATTTATGTCAATTTTGACACTATTTGGTATTTTGTTTTGGCTAAATTCATAAAAGAATTATTACTTAGAAAATATTTCATATAAAAAACCCTAATGTGTCATATTAACCTAAAAAATTAGTGTAATTTAAAAAAAATCAAATTACATTTATTTGGATATTTATAAGATCATTTATTTTAATATTTCATTATTTATGTAATTACTGCATCACCATTGTGTCATAAATTATTTAGATTATTTAATGTCTAAAAATTATAAATAAAATACCATTATGTAATAAATGTTTTTATATTTTTAGTTAATATTTATAATCTAATATATATTATGTATAACCCTATATTAAAAATGTTATAGTTATTAAAATTTTATTTAAACTCATTTAACTCTTCTTTGATTTAAATAATAATAAATGTCCTAATCTAATCCATGTGGACCAAAGAGGTTCAAATTTTATTCCTAAACTTTTTTTGGTCGAATTATAATTAGACAATAAAATTAGGACACGTTTTAGGGTAATATTAATATCATTTTTACCCTTAATTACCCAATTTACTGTTATCTGTGGTAAATAAAAGTAAAAAGTTACTATTCATAAGAAATTATTTTTATCTTATAGAACAACATTTTCTCCTTAATATTAACCCTGTCTCTCGGATTTTTGAAATTATACTCATAGAAGTGGTAAAATAATGTTTTATGTGAATTTAAAAATTCTCATAGGAGATGGGTACAAGACGGTGAAAAGTTAAATAAAATTTTTATATATGTAAAATTATTATAAACTGAATCCAATGAATTAAATTGAACTTATATAAGTATTATGTATCTATTTTTACCTAAAATATATTTAAATAAAATAAATAATTATTTAAATAATAATTCAGTTTTAAACTATAACTCAGTGTTTTTCACTATTCATCAAATATCGAAAGTTTTCAGAAAAATACAAAAAAATCACCCTAAGCTAATTTTGATATTCAAAATCCAAAATTGAAGTCCATTTTGAGTGATACAATTTATAAAATTTCAAAAAGTGGGTATTACTATTCATAACGGCTAGTTTGATTGGTTGTGGTGTGTTTTAGAACTCGATGTTGCGTACAACACATGTTACTGTATTATTCAAAGAGAAGTGTATCATGGAAGCTTGGGGTGTTACATTAAAATAATTATTTAATTCACTTTTGTGTTTAAAGAAAAATATGCATTATTTTAAGAAATACATGAAAATAAATTCAATAAAATATTTAAAAATTCGAACATGGGTAAATATATTTGTAATAATTCACTTGGAAAATATTCAATACATATTTAAAAACATTTTTTGAAACCGTGGTTATAGAAATAAATTGATTTCCACATGAAGAGAGAAATGAAGTCATATTTTTTTAAAAACAAATCACAATCATTTTAGTAGAAAAGAGAAAGAAAATGAAAATATTACATTTAAATTTCATTATTAACTACAAGAGAATAAAATTAATTATTTTAAAGATAAACATATAATATATTTTCACATTGTTAGAGTTAAACATAATCAATCTGGCAGGATGATGAGATTGTCAAATAAACACCTACCACTTTTATAACATTTAAATAAAAAGCCACATGAAACAAATAAAATGACATTATAAATTAAATACCATGAATATAAAAATATTTGAGATATAACATATAAAAAAGGGTTATTATATACACTATAAAAATTAATAAGTTTTGAAAATGGAAAATATCTCATGGTAGTAAAAGTTAAACAAGAAACCCTAACCTCATGTAAAAGTTCCTTCATAACTGTAGAGACCTATACATATATTAAATATATACTATGTTTAAATATATTAAATAACAATAATAAGATATATCATACCATATATGATATACGTATAGCCTTTTCCAGTATTTTTATTAATAAATATTTGTTAGAATCATTGTTTTGAGTGATAATTGTTTTTTTTAGTTTGTTTTTGTTCATTAAAGTCATTACTTCTAATTTGATCTTTATTTCATCATCTATAAAAATTTTAAACATGATATAAATATAATATATATTAATCATATTTTTATTTTTTGTAATCTATTAAATTTAATAATTAAAAATGCATTACACCATTCATAGAGACAGTACGTCGTAGGTATACATGAACATTGTTTCCATTTTTCTTCTCAGATGGAATAAAATAAGTAAAAATATTAATTAAAATTTAATGAATAATTATTTATTTTTTATAAAGAATTTATATTTAAAACATCCATCCTTATTTTCATTTTTTTAAAAAATGTTTAAAACATTTCACATTTCCACATAGAGGTGGTAAAACACATGTACGCATGAGTGGAATTTTTTTTCCAATAGATTAGAAGGTAAAATGTTTTTTGTGATATTATAGTTCCATATGTTTTTTATATTAATAAATTTCCCATATATTCATTAAATTCATACTTACTATATTTCATGTAATTTATATGCGAATAACAAATCAAATTTATTCTCAAGGTGGTTGTCCATTGTACACAAAAGTGATATTTTCATATTCCTCCATGAAATGGAAATTAAGAAGTTGTATGTTATTTAATAATTAAAATATAATAATTATTCCATAAATATTATATACAAATTTTATATTCATCATTATATTCATCCAGTAAAGGTGGTGATGGAAAATTTATTACATCAGTTCATGAGGCATTGTCCATCATACACCTGATCAAAAGTGTCATTTTTCTTTTTGATGGATATAGAGATAGATATAGGTTATGAAATTAACATAATAATATATCAGTATATATTATACATTGTTTTAAATATTTTAATAATTTTTTAGTATATTTTCAGAATGTGGAAGATGATATAAAATTGAAACACATATTTAATACCATTGCCTATTATTCAAACAACTATGTTAGCATTGAACCAAAATCCCTACAAGGTTTTATTTCTAATAAAACCAAGGAATATATTTTATTTAAAGTTATTTATGGAATTTATTTTTGTAGTTGATGATGTGATCAAATGGTTTTTTATTTGTATAGGGGAGAGGAGATTAGTCAAATTTTTTAAGTGGGTGAGAGGGAACACTGATAATTTTTTAAAGGAACAAATTGTACCCATATTATTGACATTCCCTATGGAACAAAAATTAGTAATTATTGAAAATAAGATGTTATAAGGTAGTAATGTATCAATATATTGGTATTTAGAAAAAATTAGGCCATTTTAACCCTTTTCATTTTTTAATCCCCCATTAAACATAGTTTTACATCATCTATGATAATTAAATTTAACTATTTTTAGCATTCATTATAGTAAAAAATTATGTTCTTAAGGACCCCAACCCGAGTATCCCAATTATTTATGTAACCTTATTACATTAGAATTAGATATAGGGAATAATATCCTGAATGGATGAATATTTGGGAGTCTTGTTAAACTAGATACATAATTGAAATCCCCATTATAATTGAAAACATGAAATACACATAGTGTTTTCCTTGAGAATGTTATATTTCCCATTTTAATTTCTCCACATATAAATTAGTAAAAATTCCTATTATACTATGATAAATAAAACATAAAAAAGGATTGACCACATATAATAAGTTAGGGTATTCTTGTAGTGGAAGATATCATGAATATATAAATATAATAAATAAGACACGATAACTATGTAAAAACCCAATTTAAATAATAACATGAGAATAATATGGAAGGAATAAAATATTTTCAAATTAAGACATATAAATAATCACCTAATCATGAAACCTATACATGTATTTTCTACCTAATATAAGAGTGACATAGTTATCAAAAGATGTTCTCATAGTAGGGGAATTCATAATTATAGAGATATGAAATCTACTATCAAGACCTTTCACCAGACAATTTAAACCAACGAGTAGAAAATAAACTAATTTTCCAACTAATATTTCCCCTGATACTTGTTGATGCATTGTAGATCTATGTATTACTAGGCCCCACCCATCACTTACTAATTACAATTCGTTCCTAATATAAAATTGCTGAAACATAATCAAAAATAATATTTATATTTAAAAACAAAAATTTGAAATATTAATAATTATAATAATTAAATAAAAATCTCATAAACCATCTATAATAATATAGTGAATGGTAATAAATTTGTACATCCATAGTCATACTGACCACAAACCATTAAAATAAATAATAATAATGATATCAATAAAATATATCCCCAATGGATGTTAATTAAAGTAATCTGATGACAACATCAATGAAAAGAAATACCATAAAAATATCAATAAATTTTTTTTTAACAAAAATAACCCTCGCAATATGAAAATGAAAATTTAAAGAAATCCATTACATTTTTAAAAATATTTTCTTAGAAATTAATATAATTAAACTTGTGAAATAATCGTTAAAACATTGAGTGTTCATGATGAGAAAATTTAGATATGCCCTACACATTATAAGAATGACTATTTTCACATTTTTATTAAAATCCAAAAGGGCAGTGATTTAAAATCAATAGGAAGATTCCTTTAAAAAATTAAAAACTAAAAAAGATATAAATTTATTCAATAAACCATTTATATAATACTAAAAAATTGAAATACTTTTTATGAAACATGGAATTTGATAAAAAATTATTTTTAACCGATGTTATAAAGAATTTCATATTTTCATAATATATTATGTCAATAATTTTAAGTATCCAATAGTGGTAAATGATACTATTACCTGAAAATTTTCATTAATATCTATATGATAATAGAATATATTTATTTAATTATATAAAATATAAAATAATTTCTACATTTGAGACATACAAAAATATAATCATGGAAATTTATTATATTGGAAAATAAAACTATACAGCAATGGTAACTTCTAAATCACAAGACATAAAAAAAATATCATAAAATGAATCCTTCAACACCATGAATATAGATATATTCACTATATAACATATAAAAGTGGAAATATATATCCATACAAAAGAAATAATTGTTGAATATTTAATATGTCTCAAGAACGTAAAATTGAGACAAGAAGCACTTACATTAGTTAGACTTTATTTATATGGGATAAATATCATATATAATAAATAATGTTTTGTTATAAATATATTATAGAACCAAAAACGTATATATCACACCATATATAATTCACATATATGCTTCTAATGACTATTTTGTTAACAACTCTGCACTGGGAATTATATAGAACATATGACTCAAATAACCTTAGTTGAGTATTTAACAATTCTGTGAGCTCTTTCAGCACATAGTCCTTGTGTGCGAACTTTGGTTTCCCACTTCTCCTTAAAGTGGCTTAATAAAAAATATTATAGTTGGAGGATTGTATGTTTTACTTCATTAATTTAATACTTTGAATTTGATCATTGATAAATGATTCCTACAATGTTAAACATGATATATAGGTGTATATATATATATATATATAATATTTTAATAATATATTTATGGTAATCTATTAATGATAGATAAATGAAATATTTTATGTTGTTCATGGAGATGGCAAGCCATACATATGCATTAATGGGGCTTACATTTTAAATAAGAATGTAATGATAAGGAAATAAATATTAACTAATATTTTATAAATCATTATTATTTCATATATATATTTTATTTTATTCACATACATCCTTATTACCATCCGTGTAAAAATAAAATTAAAAACAATTCTCATAACCATATGGAGGTGGTATTCCACATATATGCATGAGAGACATTATTTATTTCCAATGGATTTAAAGGAATGATGTCATGTGTGATATTAAATTTCAATAAGTGTGTTCAAATCATAAATATTTCACATATTCATTATAATTATCCTTCAAAACATTCATGTAATGAATAAGTGAATAATAAATGGAATCGCCTCGTTGGACGGTAGTACACCATACACAAGCATGATTTTATGATATCCCACATGGAATGGAAAATAAAGAGGTATATGTGATATTATAGACCTAGAAGTATAATAATTTAATAATCATTATATAAATGTTTTAATTCATTCATTATATCTATCCTCGAATGGTGATGATTGAAATCAAATTACATGAGTTCACAATGAGGTATTATACCAATGTCACAATCGACGGTTCTGTTTCCTATTCGATGGAAGTGAAGATGGATCTAGGTTGTGTCTCTAGTTATTGGGGGTTCAGGTGAACTAACTAGACTATAATTTTTTATTATCATTTCTTATATATAGTGACATATACATAATGTTTACTTACTATTATAGGGTATATTTGTAGATGTACAATATATAAATGGTATTGTTCATAGATTAATTTTCATATAAAAATGTTATAGGAGATCCCAAACTATACTGAGAACCTCGAGATACATAGAAATTAATCTAAAATAAATGTCTAATGGTCTAGATACATCCTACTTAGAAGACAATGTTGATGTCTTACTATCATTTTTTGGGGGCCCATAAGCATTGAGAATTCCTCTCATGAAGTTCACACTTGTTGGTCTATGGTAGGTGATATCATGAGCAAAAACTTTCCAATAGAAAAACCACATGTTTCAAGTCACATTTTTTGTTCTGATCAATGGATATGTGTATTAATCTTCTAACATGATATCGTTATCATTGTTTTCAATTTGATCATGTACTTTGATGCGTGGAAAAAACATGATAATGAAATCATGGTGATGTAGATTTTTTTATTGTGTCATTAGTGGTATTAAATTGGTAGAATGGTCAAGATGGTACTTTTCAATTCCGAGTTGAGGATGTAATATCTTGGTCTAGTTTGATCAGGACGGTATTACCTTCATCAATCCTTGGATAAAGAAGTCGAGGTTCTGTTCACCCAATAAGATCAACAAACAATAAATTAAGAAAGGTATATAACACAATTGTACATCATACCTTATGATATTCTAAAAAAACGAGATTATATTACATGATATTTCCTCATAGTTTGGTGGTCATTGATATATATTATTTATCACTTTTGGGTCATTATTTGGTTTCTAGACTCTGCTCTTATTCCATGAATATTACTCACTACTATTAAGATGAGGGCCTAGAGAGTCACACACATTAGCTTACAAATTTATTAAAAACAATAATAATATTCTAAGAATTAGTCAGTATATATAATTCTACATCTAATATAATATCCTAGGTTTCTGGATCCACGATGATGAGATCTTCAATGGGAGTAGAATTTCTATCCGTTGTCTGTATGAATTCCTCAGAGATAATTTTACCTTGCTTGAATCTACAATCCAAGATTAGGTCTTGTTTTTCTAACCATACCTCTTGCTCCTTCTTAGTGTCATCTTGTAACATTATTTCATATATTCTTTTGAACTCTTTTTTTAAGCGTTTACCCTGACCTCTTTTTCACGCATTTCATCCTTGGAATGAAGGATGTGCTTCAAGAACACCCCTTCCTCTCCCTCAACTATTTATGTTCTCCCTCTTTGTTCTATAGATTCCCCACTCTAAGAGGTCTTGATTTATTTGTTTCAACAATTCTTAGACGTCATTGTTTCCATTGGTTTAGGAATGTTTGAATAATCATTGTGTCCCTTGGGTTTTTTTGCATTGGCCAAAGTAAATTTTACTTAGTCAATATTTTCTTTCCCCCCTTTCTTCCTTTTAAGGCTCTGAATACCATTCCCCTGAACTCTTTCCAAACTATCCATGGATAATTGGCATTAAAATTCATCACATGAATCCTCTTACTCTCAATCCAGTGATGGTTCTTGAACATCCAGAACATCAAATTGGTTGCCCAACTCGACCACTGGGCCTTCTTTAGGAGGGACTCTTCCTGATTGGCGCCATCGCCATTCCTACTTTGAGGCCATTATTCATTCCCATAATCGTAGTATTTTAGTGGAAGGAGGGTTTTGAAGTGGGAGTGTTTGTGTCAAAATGACCCAATACACTCACTTAAGCCTACCTCCATTATACCTAAAGTAAAACTGTAACAACTACCTCTTCCAATGAAATTCTAGAAGGCGCGACCTCCACTCAGATTACATCCCCAGTGGCCACTTCCTTTTCCCATGGGGGTGCACTGACTGTTATTTCCAGTACATTGCAGCTAGTATTTCCAAGGATCTGACCCCATTATCACCTAGATCCTTCAAATAGAGGTGTATAGGTAGTTACTGTTTCAAATGATTAAAAAAACCCACCCCCTATGGATTTTCATTCAACCTTTTATCCTTTCACATACAAGCTGAATGATCAGTTACCCCTTGATTCTCCCACAAAGCAGCTATATTTGTTTCAACTTTTCATTTCCATCCAGCGTCAATCTCTCTCATCTCCAGTTGAACATCATCAGCCTTGATGACTGAAATATCGTCCCCCATCATTGGAAAGGGAGTCATATTCTAGAAACTAAAAGATAGGCTACGATGAAATCTATAAAACTCAAGTAATATAAAAAACCAAAATAAAAAGGGATCCAATCATGGTAAAATATCATTTGTTGCCCGTGAAGCTCACACTTGATCTCATTGGTGGTAGATTCTAGTGGAAATTTAGATAGATCAGATTCGATATAGATCCTAGGATTGACTGGATGACAAATAGCCTTGGTGTGAGCATCCTAATAGACATAGCGGCCTAGCAAATCACCAATGAACCAGAGGATGGTAGGGTTCTGGAACTATAGAGAAAGTAGAAGTAGAGTATTCCTGATTTATTTGGAGAGAGGGTCTCTCTATAGATGTAAATAAAAGTTCCACTAGAATAGAGAGAACCTAACTCCCTCCATATAGAGTGGAGCTAAGGCCCAAGCATGGATCATGTCTTCTTAATTTGGGAAACAGATCTGCATGTGTATCACATCTAAAAGGCCAACAATCAGTTGATAGGGTAAATTACAAGAAGAAAAAAAATGTTCAACCGTATCACTAGATGGACAATTCATTCCAAATCAGTCAACCAAAGTGAGATCAAGTATAGTGGAAGCTTTTTTGATCTTTAGAGGATAAATATGTAGAAATAGCACACTGTTCGCAAACGATTTCACCATAAAGCTTTTTTCAATATGAGGAAATAATGGGATGGAGGAAGGAACTGTGAAATGGGAGAACGAAGGGATAATGGAAGGGAGAGAGTGTGAGGGTGAAGTTGAGAATCCCCTCCCCGACCGAAGCAAGTCGAGGAGGGGAGGAGGCGTTGCATCCATACCCTACACCATTAATGGAAGGATAACGAGAGTTAAGTGTGATCCCTATAGACTTAGAAATGAGTCACATGCATTATCATATTAAAGAATCTAACTTATTCGGCTGGATAGGTATATTGGACAAGGTGAGCCCCACCAGAAGGTCGGAGTGTTTTCCAAGTCATCAATAAGTGAAAAATAAGTAAATTCATTAGTATTTGAGTTCATAATAATTAGATTTCACTTATTTATTAAATGTATTCATTATATATTTATTGAATAGAATAAAAATGTTATACAAAATAATATTATTCTAATATTACTTGGTCATTTAATATTATATAGAATTACGATTTGAGTTAAATGACTCGATTTTATCACAGAATATATTTAATATATATTACATGTTTTTGATAAAATTTAAATAATAATTATGATGTATTTTAGTCCCTAATAACTAATATTTTATTGGTTATTTGGAATTAATTTTATTTTCAGGCCCAGGGGAACCCTTTCTGGGTATTCGACTCACCAACTATATAATTACATGAGAGGAAATCAATCCATGTATTCTTCATTCTAATGGAATGAGACCCTCTATCATCTCATGATTTATAGATAGAGAAATCCTCTTTCAAATAGCTTATCCCGGAATAGATTTGATAGATATATAATTAATGGTATACCAAAGGATTTTTCGGAGCACTATGCTAGCACATGGATTTCTTTGAATGGTGTGTGTACAAATATTTACATTGTGTGTGGATGACCGAGTGGTTTTTGGCCTTAGATCCTTCGACTAAAAATCACTGGTGACTATCTACAATCAAGAACTCTTCCTTTGAAACAAGGTATGAGTTCTTTTTTTTTCTATATTAAATAGATCAAGCTAGATCCTCATACATTTACTGGGTTGTGGATCACTGGAAAGGTAAAGTTTCATTCCTCCATTGATGAAAATTTAAAAATCCCTAGCCCTCCAGCTTCTATGGTGTTCCCAAGTATCTTCAGTTAATATCATAGTGATCACATGGATTTTATGATTCAAAAAATAATAATTTTCATGAAATTAAGTAGAGATAAATATTTTTATCCTAATGGTATAAACCATGCATAGATATGATTTTGTACAACTATTTTATGTCCCCCCAAAATTTTAATACGGATCATTTGTGGTTTTTTGGGTAATAAAAAATGATGAAAAAATGATTATATGATTAAGATATACTTTATTTTGAGTTTTTGTGTGTGAATCCATTGAATTTTATTTTACGATTGGGTACTATTCAGATGTATGTGACTAGATTTGTAGTGGCCAGTGTCCATTAGTTTCTAAAAACTTCTATAAAAATAATAATACAAATAAAATAAAATAATAACACTAGGTCAGTTTATTTTTTGTGGTTGTGTGGCTATTTTAAAAAACAATAAAAAAATATACTAAAAACATCTTATAGTATAAGAAGGTGGGGAAGTGGATTCAAATTTTTTAAGAAAACCTTCGATACAAGGGGGTTGGGGTCCCTCTATCTCTTTCAGTGAAAACCGGGGATAACATCAACGCCTCATCCTTTGAGGTTTTTTGACCCATGCCCCCCTCCCCCTAGGGCCCACACCCAAACTGGTCTTTTCCACATCCCTCACAGTACCCCAAATCTCCCCTCCTCAACATGATCCAAAATCCTACTATAGAGTAGGGGGCCACCCTACAAGGCCCCAGCCTTAAACATTACTTAACATTGAATTAAAATAATAATTCCCATTGAGGATCTTTTCAGGTTTAGAGTTTTAGAGAATTAGATCTTAACAATTACATCTCAAAAGATTACAAAGCAGACACTTCTACTAAGTTTCCATAAAATAAAAACTGTTAAAAAGAAACATGTCTAGTTGCATGTTTTAGATAGCATGACTATTAATTGATCCCATTCTTGACCCTATTCCACATGAAGTCCTGTGAAAAACATTTCAAAAACATGGAGTGAGCATAAAAAGCTCAGTAAGGGATACACAAAGAATGAAAACTGTTAGTTTTTCAAAACAACAAGTAAACCATGTATACTTTATCAAAGTAATACTTTTCATCTTTATAAAGTAGTAAAAACTCTTCACTGAATAAAAGATCATTACTTGCCCATTTTAAAACCAAAAGATTACCATAAAACCCATATAAAGAACACATAACATATAAAGGTAACTTGGGACATAAACATACTTAAATGGAATAACCATACGGTCGACTTCCAGACATATCACTTAATGGAATATCCATACGACCGACTTCCATACCCAATTCATTGGAGGTTATAAAATAACCACCCGTCCTAGTATTCATGACACCACCCATCATATGGTTTATCACGTAACCACCCGTTAAATGTCCAAGTACCATTATAAAATCATAAGACATAAAACAAATATAATGGAAAGAAAACATTTCCACACATTGATCACAATATATCACTTAAATATATCGACATAACAAATCCATTTTAAAAATCATTTTCGATACCAAAATACATAAAAGAGTATATGGTATTTATTTCATTTTAAAAACATTACGGCTTGTTGAGGAATCCAAATACCAAATAATTCTCACGGCGACGGAAAAAGTCGTTGTCACCGCGTACGTTAAAAGAAACATTCCTTTTTGTCGTTTAGTAAAACACTTCATACAAAAAGATTATTTTTGTATAAAATTAAAAGTCAAAGGGGTTTATACACCGTATAAAAGAACGTTTTGTATAAAACAAAATATGCCTCAATGAAAGGATATTGAGACGAAGTCCCATACCTTGTGTCTGAGGTGACTCCATTGCTCTTTAATCTCCTGAATAATAAACATGAGTTAATTTATACTTGCTTAAGAACCTTTTTCAAGTTCATTATTCCTTTTATATCACTTATTACAATGTTACGAACACTATGTAATTATATAAGTTAATAATGGTCATTTTTTCGATCATTGGTACTTGAGTCAAAAATAAACTCTTTATAATTACAAGTCGTTCACGTGGTAAAATATCCATTATATAAAGAATTATATTAATGATGTAGATATCATATATATCATATATATCCAGTATATACATGCATTTATAATATTACATAATCGTTTAGAGGTAAGAAATGAAATGCACCGTTCACGGAGACGGTAAGCCGTACGTACGCATGAACGCTACTTTCATTTCTATGTCATATTAATGGAATGAAAACTAAATGATAGATATGTATATTTTAATTCCATAATTATATTCATCATTTAGATGTAACATACATCATATATATCCATTATATATATGTACTTATAATAGTACATTACATTTGGGGATACGAAATGAAATGCACCGTTCATGGAGACGGTAAGCCGTACGTACGCATGTACGCTACATTCACTTCTATCTCATACTTTAATGGAATTAAATAATAATGATATAAAGGTATATTATAATTCTAGTATAACATCATATATATTAACTTTAACTCCATCCTTTATACATCCCACATATGGCATTAACGAATCAAATCACTTTGAGGGGGCGGTAGTCCGCACATCTTAAAATGATGATAT
The DNA here is from genome assembly GCA_963277665.1 of Viscum album. NCBI lineage: Eukaryota > Viridiplantae > Streptophyta > Magnoliopsida > Santalales > Viscaceae > Viscum > Viscum album. The sequence goes on from OY728142.1 coordinate 287,882,662, forward strand.
CACGTTTACCCATAATGGAAACCATAAAGGTATGCCATAAATGAAAAATACAGAAGCTTAAGTAAAACATAAACATATTATATATCATATATAAATATAGTGACATCTTAATGGCCACCTTTGAAGGTGTTATATGAGTGTCGAACAATCAACGTTTTGTGAGGCATAAATTCACCATCCACAGAAACAGTATGTTCTTTAACCATTAGATGTAGGTGTGTGTAAGTGTAGCTCGAATAATTAACATAACAACATACTAGTATATTGAAGATACTGGTGTTGTTGAAAAATAAAGGAATAAAAAGAGTTTAGGGGGTTGGAGAAGCAAAATAAAACATAAAAACACAAGAGGAAACACTACCTTCAAAACGGGCAACTATTTTTGATTTGAGCTCAAAGGATTCCTTGAGAAGACTTCTTCCCAAAGTGAGGCTTCTAGGAGTAAGAGTGGGATGTGGAGAGATAAAATTAGCAGAGCTTGTCTGAACCAATGGGTTGAGAGGTGTGGGTAAGTAGGTAGAGGTGGGGGCCTTTTATAAGAGGAGAGGAGGGATAACCTTGGAAAGTAAAGAAAAGATACTTTATTATAAAATGATTTTCGGATAAAAAGGGTCCCAAAATTATATATTTAGAGGATAAGGTGATATGGTTTCTATATCCACCCATCCAATAGGTTTTTGACAAGTGTAGGTCTTATATTTTACATTATCGTTTCATTTTATTTAAATATTTAAATAATGAGGTAATCGCGACATCATCATGGTGTCATAAATAATTTAATTTATTTAATGTCTAAAAATTATAAAAAAATATCATGATACAGGGAATCGTTTTAGATTTATAATTAATATTTATAGTAAAAAATATGACTTGTATAACCCCATTTATAAATTGTTTTAGCAAAACAATACATGTTTGTGACATTTTTATTTTAACATTAAATAAAATGTTATTAATGTCATTTTCCTTCCAAAGTGGCTCCATGGGGTCCCCAAGTTGACCCATGGATTTTATTGGTCGGCCATGACACATACAATAATGGTAGGACATGTGTCTAGGTCATTTCATATTATTAAAACATTATTTTTACCTTAAACTACACCAATTACCTCTAATCGTGATTAAAAACATAAAAGTTACTATTCACCAAAAAATTATTTTAATCCCATTGAACCACATTTTACTTCCTAATGACAACCATGTATGTAAGATTTTTGAAATTCAAAACACAGAGGTGGTAAAATTTCATTTAAACGAAAAATCAGTTTTTTAAGTACCACTTAGTGGTTTTACTATTCATCAAAAATTGAAGTTTTCCAGAAAAATACCAAAAATTAATCCTAAGCTATATTTGATATTATGAATTGAAAAATGATTTCTCTTTTACAAAATTCAGTACATATAAGTTTCATTAATTAATTTAATAATTAATTTCCGCTGTCAGAGCAAATAGTGTGTTTTTATGAAACAATATATATCAAAAGATTGACACTAGTTTAAGTCCAATTTCAAAGTGAAATTAATTTCAACGACCACTATTGAATTAAATGGTAAAAATATATTCTAATTTCACTTTAAAACCAATTAAAAATATAATCTAATCATATAATCAATTTATATTAAAAAGAGGGTTTGAATTAAAATACAACATTTTTCACTATTCATTAAAAAATGAACTTTATCGGAAAAATACCAAAAATTTACACAAAGTAAATTTTGATGTCCCAATTTTAAAGAAGAGTTCTATTTGGTCCAATAGAATGTATAAGATTGACCAAAACTATATTTATTGACGATTCTCCATCAAAAGGTGATAAGTGGACCTTTAGTGAAAATTAGAGTATATATGCCTAAAATTGAATTCTTTTCATATTTTAAGCCTTAATATTTTATTGGATAAATGTAAAAACATTTAAAAAACATATATAATAATATTTTATTTATTTATATTCATTCCCACCAACACAATGACTACGTGCTAACTACCATTTAAAATAATATTATTTTATTACTACTATGCAACGAAAGATTTCAAAGAAACTCTTTGTTGCATATCGGGTATACTATCGAACATAGACACCACTTTAAAGTAAAATTAATATTTAATTCATAAATATTAATAAATATGAAAATGTTTTTTTCTTTATATACCTGGGATGTTACATCCTTCCCCCCGTTTGGGAATTACACCCTCGCAATTTTATTCACTTATCAAAATAAGTGGGGCTATTTATCCCTCATAGCATTTTCAGATTCCCACGTTACCTCTTCAACAATATGATATTTCCACAAAACCTTTACCTGGTGAATTACCTTATTTTGCAAAACTTTCTCTCTTCGGTCAAGAATCTGGACTAGTTGTTCTTCATAAGAGAGATTCTCTTCCAACTGAACTACCTCTGGGCTCAAAACTTGAGATGGATCTGGCATATACTTTCTCAACATCGAAACATGAAAAACATTGTGTACCTAAGATAAACTCGGAGGTAAAGCCACTCGGTAAGCAACTGATCTAACTTTTCCAGAATTTCATATGGTCCAATGAACCTTGGACTCAACTTTCCTTTCTTACCAAATCGCATCACACTTTTCCATGGTGAGACTTTGAGAAAAACGTGATCACCTACCTCGAAAGAGAGATCTTTTCTCCTGTGGTCTGCATAACTTTTATGTCTACTACGAGCTGTTCTCATGTGTTTCTGAGTCAACTGATCTTTTTCTGCCATCTCTTCTACCAATTCTGGTACCATCAGCTTCCTTTCACCCACTTCAGCCCAAAAAGCTGGAGTTCGACACCATTTACCATATAATGCCTCAAACGGAGCCATCTGTATACTGGAATGAAAACTGTTATTATATAAAAATTCAACCAAAGAAAGATGTTGGTCCCAACTTCCCTGATAATCCATCGAACAAGCACATTTAATATCCTCCAATGTTTGAATAGTTCTTTCTGAATTCCCATCTGACTGAGGATGAAAAGATGTACTAAAAATTAATTCAGTACCCAACGACTTCTGAAGGCCCTTCCAAAAGTTAGAAGTAAACCTGGGATCAAGATCAGATACAATGGATAGGGGAACTCGATGAAACCTGACTATCTCTTTAAGATACAATCGATAATGTTGATCTAGAGAGAAAGTATCTCGAATAGGAAGGAAATGAGCAGATTTAGTCAAGCGATCAACAATAACCCATATTTCATTATTACATTGAGATGTCTTCGGTAATCCCACAACAAAGTCCATGGATATATTTCCACATTTCCACTCTAGCACTGGAAAAGGCTGAAGCATCCCTTTCGGTAACTTCCCCTCTACTTTAACTTGCTGACAAGTCAAACACATCACAGTAAAATCAGCAATATCTCTTCCAATTCTATCCCACGAGTAATACTCCCACAGATCTCTATACATATTAGTACTACCAGGATGAACTGAAAACGGGGAACTATGAGCCTCACATAATAACTCATTCTTCAACTGTGAATCACTAGGCACACATAATCTCTTCCCAAAACTCAAAACACAACCATTATCAATGTTAATTTCAGGCAACTTAGCTTTCTGAACCAGTTCTACATTTTTCTGCAACTCACTGTCTTTCTTATGTGCTTGGTTAATTCTGTCTGATAGAGAAGATTTCACTGATACCTGAAACAAAATAGAATGACATCCTGCACCAACAATTTCTATGCAAAATTTCATCAAATCCTTAACCAAAGAATCACGTTCCAAACACAACATTTTTAATGAAGCATTACTTTTTTGACTCAAAGCATCATCCACTTTATTTGCTTTTCCCGAATGGTAATGAATTGTACAATCATAATCCTTGATTAATTTTAGAAATATCCTATGTCTCATGTTCAATTCTTTCTGAGTGAATATATACATTAAACTTTTGTGATCAGTATATATTTCACACTTTACTCCATACAAATGATGCCTCCAAATTTTTAGAGCAAAAACAACAGCAGCTAATTCCAAGTCATGTGTAGGGTAATTTACCTCATGAGTTTTCAACTGATGTGAAGCATAAGGAATTACCTGATCAATCTGCATAAGGACACAACCAAGTCCCTTCAATGAAGCATCATTGTATATAACAAACTCACCATTCCTGGAAGGAAGTTCCAAAACTTGAGCATTCACCAATCTTCTTTTCCACTCCTGAAAACAATCATCACATTCTTTTGTCCAGATAAACTTAACACTCTTATTAGTTAGCTTATTCATTGGACTAGATAACCATGAAAAATTTTCAACAAACCTTCAGTAGTAACCATCCAAACCAAGGAAACTACGGATCTTGGTTACATTTGTGGGTCTTGGCCATTCTTTAAGAACTTTTGTTTTAGCAGGATCAACAGTTATGCCATTTTTTGAAATAATGTGACCAAGGAAAGAAATTTGTTGTAACTAAAACTCACACTTGCTGAATTTTCCATACAGTTTCTCTTCATTTAAGGTTTGAAAGATAACCCTTAAATGAATTTCATGCTCCTCTTTACTTTTATAAAACACCAAAATATCATCAATAAACACAACCACCATTTATCACCTAATTCAACTGAGCCATCAGTGCAGTAAACTGCTCAATTCTGATTCCGACCGTCTCTAGTTGCTAATTTGAAATGTCATTATAGTCTGTATGCCTTCCTAGAAAATATTCTCTATTTCCTCTATGGAAAACAATTCTTATCAGTGAAATATCATAGGCGAAGCAACACGGTAATCTTCAAATACTATATCATTTCAATTTGACCAAAAAAAGATATTTTTGGATAATCATATAATATAATTCTAACTGCTAATGTCATTTATACCGACCTCTGATACCAACTATAAGGCCCCAGCCATAAAAATTACTTAACATTGAATTATAAGAATAATTCCCATTGAGGATCTTTTCAGGTTTAGAGTTTTAAAGAATTAGATCTTAACTATTACATCTCAAAAGATTACAAAGTAGACACTTCTACTAAGTTTCCATAAAATAAAACTCTTAAAAAGAAACATGTCTAGTTCCATGTTTTAGATAGCATGAATATTCCTTGATCCCATCATTGACCCTATTCCACATTAAGTCCTGTGAATAACATTTCAAAAACATGGGGTGAGCATAAAAAGCTCAGTAAGGGATACACAAAGAATGAAAACTGTTAGTTTTTCAAAACAACAGGTAAACCATGTATACTTTATCAAAGTAATAATTTTCTCTTTTATGAAGTATTAAAAACTCTTCACTGAATAAAAGATCATTACTTACCCTTTTTGTTCCCAAAAGATTACCATAAAACTTATATAATGAACACATAACATATAAAGTTAACTTGGGACATAAACATACATAAATGGAATAACCATACGGTCGACTTCCAGACATATCACTTAATGGAATAGCCATACGAATGACTTCCATACCCAATGAATTGGAGGTTATAACGTAACCACCTATCCTAGTATTCATGGTACCACCCGTCATATGGTTTATAACGTAACCACCTGTCAAATGTCCAAGTACCATTATAAAATCATAAGGCGTAAAACAAATATAATGGAATGAAAACATTTCCACAATTTGATCACAATATATCACTTAAATATATTGACATAAAAAATCCATTATAAAAATCATTTTTGATACCAAAATACAAAAATGAGTATATGGTATTTATTTCATTTTAAAAACATTACAGCTTGTTGAGGAAGCCAAAGACCAAATAATACTCGCGGCGGCGGAAAAGGTCATTGTCACCGCGTACGTTAAAAGAAACATTCCATTTTGTTGTTTAGTAAAATTCTTCGTAGAAAAAGATTCTATTTGTATACAATTAAAAGTCAAAGGTATTTATACACCATATAAAATAATGTTGTGTATAAAACAAAATATGCCTCAATGAAAGGAAATTGAGACGAAGTCCCTTACCTCGTGTCCGATGTGACTCGATTTCTCTTTAATCTCCTGAATAATAAACTTGAGTTAATTTATATTTTCTTAAGAACATTTTTCAAGTTTATTATTCCTTTTATATCACTTATTACCATGTTATGAACAATATGTAATTATTTAAGTTAATAATGGTCGTTTTGTCGATCATTGGTACTTGAGTCAAAAATAAAATCTTTATAATTACAAGTTGTTCATGTGGTAAAATATCCATTATATCAATAATTAAATTCATGATGTAGATATCATATATATCATATATATCTAGTATATACAAGCATTTATAATATTACATAATCATTTAGAGGTTTGAAATGAAATGCACTGTTCATGGAGACGGTAAGCCGTACGTATGCATGAACGCTACTTTCATTTCTATGTCATATTAATGGAATTAAAATTAAATGAGAGATATGTATATTTTAATTCCATAATTATATTTATCATTTAGATGTAACATACATCATATATATCCATTATATATATGTACTTATAATAGTACATTACATTTGGGGATAAGAAATGAAATGCACCGTTCATGGAGACAGTAAGCTGTACGTACGCATGAACGCTACTTTCACTTCTATCTAATAATTTAATGGAAAGAAATATTAATGATATAAAGGTATATTATAATTCCAGTATAAAATAATATATAATAACTTTTAATCCATCATTTATACGTCCCACATATGGCATTAACGAATCAAATCACTATGAGGGGGTGGTAGTCCACACTTCCTAAAATGAAGATATCACGTTTACCCATAATGGAAACCATAAAGGTATGCCATAAATTAAAAATACAGAAGCTTAAGTAAAACAAAAACATATTATATATCATATATAAATATAGTGACATCTTAATGGCCACATTTGAAGGTGTTATACAAGTGTTGAACAATCATCGTTTCGTGAGGCAGAAATTTGCCATCCACAGAAACAGTATGTTCTTTAACCATTGGATGTAGGTGTGTGTAAGTGTATCTCGAATACATAACATAACAACATCCTAGTATATTGAATATACTAGTGTTGTTGCAAAATAAAGGAATAAAAAGAATTTAGGGGGTTGGAGAAGCAAAATAAAACATAAGAACACAAGGGAAAAACTACCTTTAAAACGGGTAACTCTTTTTGATTTGAGATCAAAGGATTCCTCGGGAAGATTTATGCCCAATGTGAGGATTCTAGGAGTAATAGAGGGATGTAGAGAGATAAAATGAGCAGATCTTGGCCGAACCAAAGGCTTGAGTGGTGTGGGTAAGGAGGTAGAGGTGGGGGCCTTTTATAAGAGGAGAGGAGGGCCACTCTTGGAAAGTTAAGAAAAGATACTTTATTATAAAATGATTTTCGGATAAAAAGGGTCCCAAAATTATAAATATAGAGGCTAAGGTGATAAGGGTTCGAAATACACCAATACAATAGGTTTTGGAAAATTTTAGGTCTTAGATTTTACATTATCGTTTCATTTTATTTAAATCGTTAAATAATGAGTAATCGCTGCATCATCAGGGTGTCATAAATAATTTATTTTATTTAATGTCTAAAAATTATAAAAAAAATATCATGATGTAGGAAATAGTTTTAGATATCTAATGAATATTTATTGTCAAAAATATGACTTGTATAACCCCATTTAAAAAATGTTTTAGAAAAACAATACATGTTTGCAACATTTTTATTTTAACATTAAATAAAAAGTTATTAATGACATTTTCCTACAAAAGTGACACCATGGGGTCCCCAAGTTGACCCATGGATTTTCTTGGTCGGCCATGACACATCCAATAAGGGTAGGACATGTGTCTAGGTCATTTCATATTATTAAATCATTATTTTTACCTTAAACTACACTAATTACCTCTAATCGCGATTAAAAACATAAAAGTAACTATTCACAAAAAAATTATTTTAATCCCATTGAACCACATTTTACTTCATAATGACAACCATGTATGTCAGATTTTTGAAATTCAAAACACATAGGTGGTAAAATTTCATTTAATCGAAAAATCTATTTTTTTAAGTACCACATAGTGGTTTTACTATTCATCCAAAATTGAAGTTTTCTAGAAAAATACCAAAAATTTATCCTAAGCTATATTTGATATTCTGAATTCAAAAATGATGCATGTTTTAAAAAAATCACAACATATAAGTTGCATTAATTAATTTAATAATTAATTCCCACTGTCAGAGCAAATAGCGTGTTTTTATGAAACAATATATATCAAAAGATTGACACTAGTTTAAGTCCAATTTCAAAGTGAAATTAATTCCAACGCCCACTATTGGATTAAATGGTAAAAATATATTCTAATTTCACTTTAAAACCAATTAAAAATATAATCTAATCATATAAACAAATTATATTAAAAAGTGGTTTTGAATTAAAATACAACATTTTTCACTATTCATTAACAATGAATTATATCTGAAAAATACAAAAAATTTACACAAAGTAAATTTTGATGTCCCGATTCTAAAGACGAGTTTTATTTTGTCCAATAGAATGTATAATAGTGACCAAATCTATATTTAATGACAGTTCTCCATCAAAAGGCGATAAGTGGACCTTTAGTGAAAATTAGAGTATATATGCCTAAAATTGAATTCTTTTCATATTTTAAGACTTAATATTTTATTGGATAAATGTAAAAAAATTTAAAAAACATATATAATCATATTTTAGTTATTTCTATTCATTCTCGCCAATACAACGGCTACGTGTTAACTACCATTTAAAATAATATTATTTTATTTCTAGTGTGCAACGTAAGATTTCAAAGAAACTCTTTGTTGCGTATCGGGTAAGATATCGAACATAGAAACCCCTTTAAAGTAAAATTAATATTTGATTCGTAAATATTAATAAATATGAAAATGTTTTATTCTTTATTTACCTGGGATGTTACACACCCTGTGAGGCCACAGGCCACTACCGAAGGCTACCCTTACCATGTCATGCCATTAGAAGACCATGTCGACCTCCCCTTTCCAGGATCACAAATCTGCTTACAAACATGCACCTCCGGAGCCACCACCTCACCATACAAATAATCACTACCCTAGATCTACACCATAAATAGATCATACATCGAGAGAAAATAAGGGTAACCTCCTTCACCTACAATGCCACATATCGAGATCTGTCCCAGTTAGGAACACCAATTATGTAAAAATTTTCACTGTTCAACGCTTTCACCACACAAGCTCCTCCCAAGCACCAGACATCCCCTAGGGTCACACTATAATTGACAGCCTGACCATACTATAACCTCAACTACATGTCACTGATAGCCATGGTCACCACCACCAGTGAACCCAATTTTAGGTCGCAACCCCCTGTAGAACCTAGATTTGCTATGAAAAGAATAAGGTTACCAATGCCAAAACCTCCATAAGGTCCAGTTTGACCCGACACGCCCTATAATGGGCATTTGCAGACCTTCTTGACCAGGAACGGGTCTGTGCAGGTCTTCCTAGCTCATAAAACCCATGTACAAGGCCTACATATCCTGAAAAGGTCTTGCGATGTTTCAACATGACCCACAATAGGTGTGGCAGGTTTTAGGGGCCTGTGTTATTTTTATATAATAAAAATTAATTCTTTAAATTAATTTAATTTCACAATTAAATTAAAATAATTGAAACATAATTTTTAGATTAACAATTTTAATTTTCTAATGCATTAAAAAATTAATTTAATTTCTGCATTATGTTAAATTATAATTTTAATATTATTTTGGGAATTGAAATTAAATTAATAATTATTCAATATGAAAATTAAATAAATTATTTAAATTCTAAATAAATTTTATTTTTTTCAATAAAAGTTTTATATTAAATTTATATATTTATCATGCTTTTAGTTTACCCACTGAATGTTCTTGATAATTGACCAACCTATGTCTGTATAGTTTATTTATTTATTTATTTTTATAAATGTGTTTGATGAATGTAATTAAATAAGATGGTTCATATGTCAACTTTTTTATTCATTTATATGAATAATGTTCTCCGCACCTAAGAAAAATGATTTATCTATATAGTTGACACCTGATAACCACTCACCAATGTGGGAGTATTTTTTACTATGATTAGAACCAAGAATGTTGTGTTCCCTGCCATGTCGAGCAGAAAACTAGACATAAAGTGGTCACATTGGATGTGTACGAGCAAAACCATGATTCATGATATGACTCATGTCTGATACCCATTGTGTGCGCTCGATCCATTGTGATTAAATAGATTAAATAGTTTTATATACTCAATACCAAATGGTTAATTTTATTTTCTTCTAGGTGTATGTTTATTATTTTATTCATTTTCGTTACAATGAGGGACACATTAAATAATCAACAGTAAAATGATTAAATATGTACATAATTCTTTTCTATTACTTCTCAGTTGTGAGAATGCCTTCATAGAATGAAATTATTTATAGAAATAGATTAGTTTCATCAAGAAAATTTACAAACACCCTCAATGAAATATTATGTCAGAAATGCCTTTCGTTATTCTTATTTGAAAAATATTGGGTGTTTAGTGAGATTTTCATCCAACGATAAGGTTTCCTCTTACTATCTAGAGTTATTAATTGAGTGATGATTTGACTTAAAAGATGTTGACAACAAAAAAAGTATCCCATGTTATCTTCTTTTCATCTTTATAAGAAATAATTGAGTAAATCCAGTTTATTATTTTAGGATCTGGGACCTCATTCAACTGATGAATGGACCACATGTTAATATTGATGGCCTATCAAATGAAAAACTTGAAATCTCTAACTAGTGGTGATGAAAAGTTATTAAGTCTTTGAGAGGATTTTTAGGGATACTCTAAGCAATAATACTCAATATAATGGTTATTCTAATACTAGTATAGTGGTTTTCTAGTGTTTTAGAAAATAGTTAGAGACATTTAATGATATAATAAATCAATATTTTCTAAATTAGTAACCAATATAAATGTAAAATATTACATATTTTATTTTCATAGAAAATGTAAATTAATACTACAAGACACACTGATTTATCTAATGGGAAAAAGAATATTTTAATTCATGCATGTGTTCTAGAAGAGTAGTACATATTCCTACACATTATTCTATGATATAGAAAATTGAAGTCACCATATCCCCTATACATATTAAACCACCTCATGAAGCATTGGCATGAAACTACTTATATAGAACTCATTTATTAAAAAAATGAGGTTTATTTCATATTTATTTCATAAATATATGATTTATGTTGTGGATACAGTATTGGGACATGAATTTTTTTACATTTTTTCTCATCTCCAGGAGGGGTTGAAGGAGAAAGTGAAGCATGATACAAATAATATAATGGTTTAAACATAATCTGTGTAAATATGAAGCGGGTATGGAATTTTTTTATAACATCTAATTCATACAATTTTTTCACCAAATAACACTAGTTTCATATAGTAATGTAATGGAATCATACGGAAAATGATTCATTTCCTTTTAGGCAAGGTCCACCAAGTCAATAAGATCCTACAAAAAGATTTAGTTATTGTGAGGAAAAACAACAACGAAAATGAAAAAATTCTAATTTAAAGGTTGATGTCAAAGGCTCCTTTGAAACATCCTTTAATTAGAGACTTATTAAACATGTGTTTATTTTCTCCAAAAAACAATAAATTTATATAATGATGTTTAAACAAAATGAATTTAAATAAAGAACATGTAATCACTTTTTATTCCAAGTATATTAATATTTTATTATTAATGTTTCTATTACAATTTTTGGGTATTCAATGAATATTCTTATAAAATATGTGTATTTGAATATAGTATCCATTTAATTATTGAAAAATTACAAGAAGGAAGATGTGTTCTCCCAAAATTTTAGAATGGGTGTTTCCTAGGACAATAGATAGAATTACATAAATTCTTTTTGTTATGTGAAAGATTCTTGTTTAATTTTATTAGTATTACTAAATAAACTAATTATATGTGTCCTTTAGATACTAGCATACATTAATCTAGTTTACGAATGAATTTTTTGGTCATGTTTAATACTCTAAAAATAGTTCAATAATGATTGAAACATTTGATATACCCAATGAATATAAAATGTAAGACATCATTATTCCAAGTTTTCTCATGATAATAATTTTTCAGGAAAACATTGTTTAGTTTTTAGGGATATACCACATTTGGTTTTTTATGCTTTGGAGTATAAGAACATATGTATTATTTTCATTATTATGTACAAATTTTTGTAATAAAGAAAACATTAGCCCAAGGTATGGCATAAAGCTTTTATAATTAGTTCAGCGAGAGTTTGTGAACTATTCCAATGGTTAGATAGTGGTAAATATCCTTAAATATATTATTTTATAATCTTATTAAGGAATATGAAAGTGGGTTATGGAAAATTCATGGTTATAAGATATGATTTTTTCTAGGATATTGTGATAATGAATATCTTGACCAATGTATTCATTGATCATTATAATATAGCAACGAGAAATTCTTATATACACAATACCTTTTATCCATCAAATAAATGATGCTAATTAAAGGGATAAATGACGAGTGTCACATCTCTACATTAATAAATAAATGTTTCTATGGAGTAATTCCAAAACAAACATTTCTATATGCGCATCAGATCGATGTTTTTATAACAGGAACATGAATGTTGATACATATATTCATTGAAATGAATTCTATTTTGTTTTTGATATACATCACATAAAATGTCATTATCCTATAAATACATTACAAATATAAATAAAAATGGATATCCTATTATATATAGTTTTATGGAAATCAATTATGACCTAAGAACTTGAGGTTGATGCAAATTGTTTGGTAGGATATAATAAAACATTCATGAAGTAGAATAAAAAGTGCATTTGAGTAATTTTCATAAAATATTCTTAGGATATTAGAGAAATACCTATTATGGGAAATATCTAGTAAAGTGATAGAAATTATTTTTTAAAAATTGGGAACATATCTATTTCAGGTAGTAGGATCCAGATTGACTTTTATTTAATCCATTCCAGATATACATAAGTAGTTGACACATGAAAAAGTTAAACAAGACCTTTTGGTAGAATAATTATCTAGAGATACATAATATGTTTGAAGTATGGAAACATAATGATGGTTTTATATTCACCATGGTCATTGATACATTATTTAGTGAGAAAAATAAATCATACATGAATGAAGTATTTGGAAAATATCTAAGACTAACAAGATAAAATAATATCGAACAATGGATTCCTTGAATAAAATTATTGGGTGATTATAATTTGGAATATAGAGGTGGTCATTTTTGGGAGGCTATACATGGATTTTATAAGTAAGTTATCAATAAGGAATGATTAGTAATACCAAGTCCTGATGCCATATTCCATTAGAATTTTACTTGTCATAGATAATTTCTATTATCATATTATTGTTCATTTGATTTCAAGACCACTTATCATGGAAGGTGTCTATATGACAAAACCACAAAGGTATGATGACATCATAGAATGACAATAAGGGGTCGATATTGAAAATACATAGTTCAATATTAAAGGATGAAACTATATCATAGAGTTTTTGTTTGGAATGAATATTTTCCATGAATATACTAGAGTTTAGTGAGAGTGCTAGTTTTACTAACATGAAATATTCTTAGTAACATTTGGAAAACAAATATCGGTATTACTGTTTATAAAAAATGTGATAAATGTAGAGACCCGAATCTTGACGTACATGGACATTACATTAGTTTTTTCGAATACTTAATACATAAAAAAATAGATACACAATGACCATAATAGTTTAGTGTCTTTGGAAACATGGAACGTAATCTTATAATCGTGGTGAAAGATATTCAACATCTCCCATAAAGATCTTCCCTTTTTTTTCTTACCTAAAACCTTTCTTTATATCCTGGGGAAAAGAAAACATAAAAAGGGTGAGCTCAAATTCTCAGTAAGGGTAAGCATGGATAAAATAAAAAATACCATGTACATTTTAACTTAAAAACATGAACATAATGTTTAAACATCAAAATCTTGAGCAATGACATAAAACATGGAAGTACGTAAGGCATAGATCATAAAAAACATTAATAATGATAAAATAGCATGGGAATAAAACATGTAATTGTGGAATCCATTAATCACATGTAATTATTTCCATATTATCCAAGGCATTGTTGCCAAGACCATCTTAGTGGACAAAGTCCCTTTCTGAATCGAGTTCACTCCTCATTCCAATCCTGTATTACTGAACTGGTTTAACCTTCCATTCCAGCCATGTATATCTCATGAGATATAAATCTTTACCCAATTAATTGGAGGGAGATATAGGTCCCACCCATCTCATAATGAAACCATTCTTACTTGTGCCACAAAATAAACATACATCATTCATAATAACTTAATAAATAAAATGGGTTTCATAAACATCATCCCATCATTACATAATCCATATAAAATAAATGGATAACATTTAATAATAGGTAAAGTTAAACCATGTAAATCATAGAGACATTATACTTGAAATATACAAATATGAAATAATTTCATCTTAGATCAAAAATGGTTTTGATAAAACACTTGAAATGAATTCTTGAGGAAAATATCCTTTCTTTTTAGAAATCATTTTATTTTCACAAAATGTCATGCAATTTTAAAAGAAAAGGATTTTGTTGAAAATAGTTATGAAATATTTTGGAGGAAGCTTCATGAAAATAAGGCTTTATAAAACCATAAAAATCCTTTCATACCGTATAAGTTAAAAAAACATTCTTCTCGTACTTTTTCCGGAAAAGTAAAAAAAGTAACTCGTAATGTAAACAAAAGAAAGATACCTTACATACCATGTAGTAAAAGTAAAAAATGGGTAAAAAGGAATTTTAAAATACATGAAACCATTTTTAGAAAACAGGGACCTGGATGATAAATATAACCCCAGTAAATACTTATGAATAAACAATCTCGGATAAGAATGAGATTGGAATAATTATCCCTTACCTTAGGTCCGATTTTCTTCGTAAGTGTCCAAAACTCCTGTATAATGATTTAAATAATGTTATTGACTAATTACAGAATCATATTAATTGTTATTATATCATATATGGTTCACTTATGAGTTTATATTACCCGTTCTTTTGTAAATTCATGTTAAAGTAGCGTTTTGGGTAAAATCGTTTCATTTGTCGTTCGTGTTTTAACTTGTAATTATTCATATGATTACTTAGATCATGATTACTTACATCCAGAATGTAAAACATGATTTATATATAATATATATTTATAATATACATACATATAATAGATCTATAAATAGAAATAAATACACCGTTCATGGAGACGGTAGGCCGTACGTATGCATGAACGCTATTTTTGTTTCCTTATTGAATTGAATGAAACTAAATAGATGAAATACATATATATATAAATCAATCCAGTAGAATTATTATTTCATATATTTCATTATTATTCATTATGTAAACTTTATGATCATTAATGTATGGTTAACATGGAGAATGAATCTCATCGCGTCGTGGAGACGGTAGTCCGTATGTACGTACGAGCGATGATATCGTTCCCATAATTATTGAATAGAATTAGAGTGGATGGTATAATATATCAGAATCAATATCAATTTACAATAATCATATATATTCATTATTTACACCATTATACCCATCCATGTAAGGTGTTGGTTGAAAAACAGATTACACCACGGTGTGGAGACGGTATTCCGTACGTACGCACGCACGGTGATTTCATTTTCTGTAGGATTGATAGAAGGTGAAATGGGGTTGTTTCAAAATTATAATAACATATCTGTATATTAGTGATACTGATGTTATTACTTAATAATGGAACAACTAAATAAGAATAAGTGGAAGAAGAAATAAAGTTGAAAGAATCGGTAACGGACATTACCTCTTCTTTGAAGCGCCTCTTTGAGACCTACTCTTAGGGAACTAAAATTTGTCTTTGAAGAAGAACATGACCTCTAGGACGTTTCTAGGGAAGTTTAGAAGTGAAATGGGCAGGGGTTGGATGAGATTTAAGGCTCAATGTTGTGTAAAGATGAAATGGGGGAGGTGCCCTTTTATAAGGGAGGAGAGGGGCACCTTTGGGGATCTTAAAAATATTAATTTATAATAAATCAAACCCCACTTAAAAACCTCCAAAAATGACTCATATTCGAATATTAGATGATATAGGGTTGTAATATCATCAACCAATACAATTTAGACAAGTTAGTAAATTATTTTAAACATTATCAACTTGATTTATCCTTATTTAATCAATTTAATTTTATTTTTGGTAATAACATTCTAAATTTTAAATTATAACAAATAATTACTTATTTGTTTTTAATTTTCCATAATTGGTTACTTTATAACATTCTAGAAAATATAAATATAAATTTATAATTTGTAAATATTTTTTTAATTTTTAAACAATTTTATAATATGATATATTTATAAAATAACAATAGTATCAATTTTGACAATATTCATTTATTTTAATTTAAATAAAATATATACAGAAGATATGTTCGGAATAAAATCTTATATAGATTCATAAAATGTCATATGTATCTATAAAATTAGTGTATTACATTAAATAGTTCATATAATATTTATTTTATTATTTTTAAAACCATTTATTTGGTTTATCACTTAATAAAATAATTACTACAACATTTTTGTATAATTATTTAATATACTTATTTGTTGCATAAAAATTAAAAATAAAATCCTATTATAAAGATAAATCTATTACCTTTCACAATAATACTTTTACTCGAATTTATCATCCTAAAATCACAATATTTAAATTGATATATTTATTAAATTATAAAGGTGACAACTTTGGCATCATTTAAAATAAAATAATATAAGTATCATAATCACTTTTATAAGACTCAAAACGGTTATATATTAGGTAATTGGATGATTATGGTTTACATATACACTACCAATAAGTTTTGGTCAGGTTTTATGGTCTTTTAATGGGTATTATTATTTCAATAAAAACGATATTACTGTTTTTTCACTTAATAAATAATTTCTGCATCATTAATGTATCACCATTAATGACAATTATTTAATTCCTAAAAATTATAAATAAATTATCATGATGTAGATAATTTTTTAGCGTTCTGAAGATTATTTATGTTCGAAGTTTTATGATGTTTATCACTAAATAAAAGTTATTGTACTTATAAGATTTAAGAGAGTGACATGTTGTCACTTTCTTTGGTTTTAATACTAATTAAATTATTTTCATGGTAAAAAGTCCATAAAATGAATCTAATCCGACCCTTAGGTTATATGAGTATACTTTTATCCATCCAATAGAATTTATTCAGGTGTTAGGGTAATTTTATAATCTTATATTTACCCTTAATTACCCAATTTACCTTTAACTATGGTAAATAAAATTTACCATAGTTACTATTCATAATGCCCAAAAATAAAAAGTAGCTTATTAACATAATTTGGACCCACTGATTCCAAATATGGAATCCATTTTTCCAAATTCAAAAAACAAAATTTGCATAAATTAAATTAAAATTAATCCCGTTGTTGAAAGAAAACGGGTTTTTCTTTAAAACATTGCAAAAGATTGAATTGATTTAACCTACGAATTCAAGGTAAAATCAATGCTAATGACATAAATTATATTAAATGGTAAAAATATATTCTATTTATACTTTAAAACAATTCAATATTATAATTTAACCACATAAGTTATTACGATGAAAAAAGTTGTTTTTAATTAAAATATAACGTGTTTTTACTATTCACTAAAATATGAAAGTTATCAGAAAAATATCAAAACTTTATCCAATGTAAATTTTTATATCCTGATTCAAAAGAATAAGTTTATTTTTTAAAATTGAACTTATAAACATGTCAAAAACTAGATTTAATGTGGCTTCGCCATTAAAAGGCGGCAAAACTGTATTTTTTGTAAAATACATATTTTACCCGAAAAAATTATTTTGTTCACATACCATGTTCTAGAAAATGTTTAATATGAAATAATAATTTTATAACATTCAAAATTTAGTTAATACTATTTATAACAGCTAGTTCATAATAATATTATACTAATATATCGTTGTTTAGTAAAACCCGGTATTGCATACAACACACGCTATCGAGGAAGGTCATGATTGCGTGTAATGCAAGCCAAGTCAAGGTTACGTGTTGTGCAAGACTCCTTTGTTGTTGGGTATAAAAAAATACATTAAATATATATATATATATACTCAATGTTTCATAGAATTACTACTATCAAAGAAACATGAAATTGTGTGTAACACGATCTAGGATTAGTGTTGCGTATACTACAAGCTAGTACGGTGTTGCGTATAGCGCAAGATAATCTTGGTGTATCATAAAACAGAAGATATAAAAGAAATTAAAAAGAATATATCTTATAAAATCTAGTTTTATTACATTCTATCCCCCTTAAAATGAATTTCGCCCTCGAAATTCGTCGGGGTTATAAATGGTTTTCTACTTGAAAGTTTCTTTAATTGAAACCCACATCGTAAAAAGGAATACAAAAACTTATCTTTAAAAACTAAAGTATGAAACATAACGGTTACCCAAATAAACTAATCAATGGGTTTCCACATAGGATAACATAGGTTAAAATATGGATATGGAGGAGAAATCTAACAATCATGTTCTGATAGAGAGTGGTAGAGAACATGGCTATGAAAAAGCCAACAATGACAAAGCCATAGATTTGTGATGATCTAAGGTACCATATGATTCATCAGATATAAGGTCACTAGGACAACATTTTTGGTTTTCAAGATCATTTCCCTAAAGTTGATGAAATTTGAATTAGAAGAAATACTTTCGTGATTTTTGTACAGTCTCACCGTTGGTCGTTCTTTGGACAATTTCCACTTCATCTCTTAAATAAATGAAGTTGGATTTGACATTTTTGAAGTGTTAGTAGATCATGTGATAGAATGATTGGTCATTCCATCTTTCTCAAACAAAAGGTTAGAAAAGATATCAAAAATACATAAGTCCATCTATGATGAGTTTAATCGTATATGATTCCAAAAATGAACTTATACTACATATATCATACCGCTTAATAAAATAAAACAATATTCTACTAACCAGGGACATCCTGTTGGCCAGTGGTAGGCGATAAAGTCCAGTCGCACTTCGGTTGTGGGTTTGATTCCCACAGCCTTTTCCGATGCGATGGGTTGTCACCAGTCCTGCAGGTTGTCCTTTTTCTAAAACTACATTACTATAACATCCCATCAATAATATCGAAATAAGTTCTATCCTTAAACAATAGTAACTAATGTCCAACATAATCCATTACAATCTTTAGGCTTATCTAAAATACTTCAGTCTAAGCTCATAGTATAATGAAAATGATTACTTGAAATGTCATCGACCAACCATCATTTATCCCCCATTATCTTTTTGGCCACATTCCAATCATGTGAATACCTTAATCATGTATTCTCTTGAAAAATGAATATCCATTAAACCTTAGTGAAAACATGAATGCTATCAAAAGTTAACTCTTTCCACATACCAAAATCCAAAAATACTATATACTCAGACCATGATATAACCTTCTCCTTATATCAGTCATGAGCTCATGAATACTATCAAAAATTTAATTTTCTCCTCATCCCTTCATTATGCGCATATCATCTACTTTCCAAAAATATCTGAATAACCATTCATGGTCACTAGTACCATTCATCATATACTTTCAAAACGTAAGGAATGAAAATAGTGTAACAATCCTTAGATGTCTCTTTATTCTATAGTACCATGAGATTACTTATACAACATTACACTTGATAAACATGTAATCATTCCACTACATTCTTAATCCATTGACCGAGATTCAACAATTCTTTAATATCACATATCATTTGTAGTCTCTTTATCATCATCAACATAAATACTACCCATACGACCATACTGATTCTCTTCATGATACTTTCCCTTAGTGCATTGGTTTACATAATGCCCGTACGTTCCAAATTTAAAACATTTAACCATTGTTGATGTCGTAGCAATACCATTATCCTCATCCATGGTGTTAACCGAACCTTTTCCTTTGTACTTACTTGCATTATGTCCTTGTTTTCTACACCCAAATCATCTTCCAGTTCCCTTGAAACATTCTCCTTGATGCCTCTTCCCACATGATTTACATAGGGGAAATTTAACTTTCTTTCCTCTATGATAATAATGAATCTCCATATTTCTATTCCTTGCTGAGTCAGGAAACATACCAAATTTGAGTTTATTGATCATATTATGAGATTGCTGATTCGACATAATAATGATGTTTGGACTTCCAAATCCCATTTCATTTGGTTTCTCATGAATAATATCATTCCATTGTCCATTATATCCTCCATTATCGTGAATCATCCTGTTTCCAGCCATTTTCTAAAACCCAAAAAGAATAATGTGAGAGGATAAAATCATAATAAAGGGGGAGTAACTTCAATATATAACATCTTAGGTTTAATATAATATCGTTACCATAATTCTAGGACTATAACCTATACTTATACTTAACCTTAGGGACATGCCTAGACATACCTTAGAAATATCTCTAGGGATCTCACTAATTTTCTCGCATCCTAGTTTCCAAAGGTTGACTAAACCTTTCCTATGATACCAACTGTAGAGACCTGATGCTTGACATACATGGACATTACATTAGTTTTTTGAAATACTTAATACATATCAAAAACAGACACACATGGACTATAATAGTTTAGTGTCTTTGGAAACTTGGAACATAATCTTCTAATCGTGGGGAAAGATCTTCAACATCTCCCATAACGATCTTCCCCTTTTTTTCTTACCTAAAACCTTTCTTTATATTCCGCGGAAAAGAAAACATAAAATGGGTGAGCTCAAATTCTCAGTAAGGGTAATCATGGATAAAATAAAACATACCATATACATTTGAACTTAAAAACATGAACATAATGTTTAAACATAAAAAGCTTGAGCAATGACATAAAACATGGAAGTACATAAGGAATAGATCATAAAGAAAATTTAAGAATGATAAAATATCATGGTAATAAAACATGTAATTGTGGAATCCATTAAGCACATGATATGATGTCCATAGTAGCCAAGGAATTTCTTCCAAGACCATCTTAGTGGAAAAAGTCCCTTTCTGAATTGAGTTCACTCCTCGTTCTAGTCCTGTATTACTGAACCAGTTTAACCTGTCGTTCCAGCCATGTCTATCTCATTAGATATAAATCTTTACCTAATGTATTGGATGGAGATATAGGTCCCATCCATCTCATAATTAAATCATTCTTACTTGTCCCACAAAATAAACATACATCATTCATAATAACTCAATAAAAAAATGGGTTTCATAAACATCATCCCATCATTACATAATCCATATAAAAGAAATGGATATCATTTCATAATAATAAAAGTGAAACCATATAAATCATAGAGACATTATACTTGAAACATACACATATAAAATAATTTCATCTTATATGAAAAATGGGTTTGTTACAACACTTGAAATGAATTCATGAGGAAAATATCCTTTATTCTTCAAAATAATTTTCTTTTCACAAAATTTCATCCAATTTTAAAAGAAAAGGATTTTGTTGAAAATAGTTATGAAATATATTGGAGGAAGCATCATGAAAATATGGCTTTATAAAACCGTAAAAATCCTTTCATTCCATATAAGTTAAAAAAACATTCTTCTCGTACTTTTGCCAGAAAAGTCAAAAAAGTACCTCGTAATGTAAACTAAAGAAAGATTCCTTACATACCATGTAGTAAAATTCAAAAATGGGTAAAAAGGACTTTAAACATACATGAAACCTTTTTTAGAAAACAGGGACATGGATGATAAATATGACCCCAGTAAATACTTATGAATAAGCAATCTCAGATAAGAATGAGATTGGAATAATTATCCCTTACCTTAGGTCCGATTTTCTTCGTAAGTGTCTGAACCTCCTGTATAATAATTTAAATAATGTTATTTACTTATTAAAGAATCATATTCACTGTTATTATATCATATATGGTTCACTTAGGACTTTATATTACCCGTTCTTTTGTAAATTCGTGTTAATGTAGCGTTTTGGGTAAAATCGTTTCATTTGTCGTTCGTATTTTAACTTGTAATTATTCATATGATTACATAGATCATGATTACTTACATCCAGAATGTAAAACATTATTTATATATAATATATATTTAGAATATACATATATATAATAGATTGATAAATGGAATGAAATACACCATTCATGGAGACGGTAGGCCGTACGTACGCATGAATGCTGTTTTTGTTTCCTTATTGAATTGAATGAAACTAAATAGATGACATACATATATATATAAATAAACCCAGTAGCGTTATTATTTCATAAATTTCATTATTATTCATTATATAAACTTTATTATCATTCATGTTTGGTTAATATGGAGAATGAATCGCATCGCGTCGTGGAGACGGTAGTCCGTACGTACGCACGAGCGATGATATCGTTCCCATAATTATTGAATAGAGTTGGAGTGGAGGGTATAATATATTAGAATCAATATCACTTTAAAATAATCTTATATAGTCATTATTTACACCATTATACCCATCCATGTAAGGTGTTGGTGAAAAAACAGCTTACACCACTACGTGGAGACGGTATTCCGTACGTACACACGCGCGATGATTTCGCTTTCTGTAGGATGGATAGAAGCTGAAATGGGGTTGTTTCATACTTATAATAACATATCATTATATTAGTGATACTTATATTATTACTTCATAATGAAACAACTAAATAAGATGAAGTGGAAGAAGAAATAATGTTGAAAGAATCGGTAACAGACATTACCTCTTCTTTGAAGCGCCTCTTTGAGACCTACTCTTAGGGCACTAAAATTGGTCTTTGAAGATGACCAAGACCTCTATGATGTTTCTAGGGAAGTTTATATGTGAAATGGGCAGGGTTTTTCCGAGATTTAAGGCTCAATGTTGTGTAAAGATGAGAGGGGGGAGGTGCCCTTTTATAAGGGAGGAGAGGGGCACCTTTGGAAATCATAAAAATATTAATTTATAATAAATCTAACCCCACTTAAAAACCTCCAAAAATGACTCATATTATAATATTAGATGATATAGGGTTGTAATCTCATCAACCAATAAAATTTAGACATGTTAGGAAATTATTTTAAACATCATCAACTTGATTTATCCTTATTTAATCAATTTAATTTTATTTGTGGTAATAACATTCTAAATTTTAAATTATAACAAATAATTACTTATTTTTGTGACTTTTACATAATTGGTTACATTATAAAATTCTAGACTATATAAATTTAAATTTATAATTTGTATATATTTTTGTGATTTTTAAACAATTTTATAATATGTTATTTTTATAAAATAACAATAGTGTCAATTTTGACACTATTCAATTATTTGAATTTAAATAAAATATATAAAGAAGATATGTTCGAAATAAAATCTTTAATAGATTTATAAAAGGTCATATGTATCTATATAATTAGTGGAGTACATTAAATAGTTCATATATAATTTATTTTATTATTTTTAAAACTATTTATTTGGTTTATCTCTTAATAAAATAATTACTATAACATTTTTGTATAATTATTTAATATACATATTTTTTGCATAAAAATTAAAAATAAAATCCTACGATGAATATAAATCTATTACAGTTCACAATAATACTTTTACTCGAATTTATCATCATAAAATCACAATATTTAAATTGTTATATTTATTAAATTATTAAGGTGACAACATTGGCATCATTTAAAATAAAATAATATAAGTGTCATAATAACTTTTATAAGACTCAAAACGGTTATATATTAGGTAATTGGATTATTATGGTGTATATATACACTACCAATAAGTTTTGTTCAGGTTTTTGGGTCTTTTAATGGGTATTATTATTTTAGTAAAAACTATATTACTGATTTTTCACTTAATAAATAATTTCTGCATCACTAATGTATCACCATTAATGACAATTATATAATCCCTAAAAATTCTAAATAAATTATCATGATTTAGATAATTTTATTATCTTTCTGTATACTATTCATGTTTGAAGTTTTATGATGTTTATCACTAAATTAAAATTATTATACTTATAAGATTTAAGAGAGTGACATGTTGTCACTTTCTTTGATTTTAATAATAATTAAATTATTTTCATGGTCAAAAGTCCATAAAATGAATAAAATACGACCATGAGGTGATATGGGTATACGTTTAGCCATCCAATAGTATTTTGGAAGGTGTTAGGGTAATTTTATATTCTTATATTTACCCTTAATTACCCGATTTACCTTTAACTATGGTAAATAAAATTTACCATAGTTACTATTCATAGCGCCCAAATATAAAAAGTAGCTTATTAATATATTTTGGACCCACTGATTCCAAATATGGAATCCATTTTTCCAAATTCAATATAAAAAAGTTTCAGAAATTAAATTAAAATTAATCCTCTTGTCGAAAGAAAATGGGGTTTTCTCAAAAACATTGCAAAAGATTGAATTGATTTAACCTACGAATTCAAGGTAAAATAAATGCTAATGATATTGATTATATTAAATGGTAAAAATATATTCTATTTATACTTTAAAACTATTCAATATTATAATTTATCCACATATGTTATTACGATGAAAAAAGTTGTTTTTAATTAAAATATAGCATGGTTTTACTATTCATTAAAATATAAAAGTTATCAGAAAAATATCAAAACTTTATCCAATGTAAATTTTTATATCCTTATTCAAAAGAAGAAGTTTATTTTGTAAAATTTAACTTATAAACATGTAAAAAACTAGTTTTAATGTGGGTGCGACATTAAAAGTCTGCAAAATTGTATTTTTTGTAAATTACTTATGTTACCCGAAAAAATTATTTTGTTCACATTCCATGTTCTAGAAAATGTGTAAGATGAAATAATAATGTTATAACATTCAAATTTTAGTTAATACTATTTATAATGGCTATTTCATAATAATACTATAATAATATATCGTTGTTTAGTAAAACCTGGTATTGCGTACAACACACGCTATCGAGGAATGTCGTGATTGCGTGTAATGCAAGCCAAGTCTGGGTTGCATGTAGTGCAAGACTCCTTTGTTGTTGAGTATAAAAAAATAAATTGAATATATATATATATACACTCAATGTTTCGTAGAATAACTACTATCAAACAAACATGAAATTGTGTGTAACACGATCTAGGATTAGTGTTGCGTATACTGTAAGCTAATACGGTGTTGCATATAGCGCAAGATAATCTTGGTGTATCATAAAACAGAAGATATGAAAGAAATTAAAAAGAATATATCTTATAAAATCTCGGGTTATTACAGTAAAAGTAACTCACTAGATATTGAAGTAATGTAGAAACCCAAGTTATATTAAAAATGATCTATAGTGGAAAAACTAATGGTTTATTAGACGTAGTCAATTGTACATATACTAACATGGTATTGAAACATACAAGTTAGAATAATTAAGGAGAGAATTTTTACCAGTGTCACAAAACGATATATCTCTCCAAGAAGACATTGATTACCATAGTGGAGTTTTAAGTGTACATTAAAATTTTTATATGTTTCTAATTTGGATCAATTACCTATCCCATGCCATGTACTAGATGGGAATTGTAAATCATATAATTTATAGTAGGAAAATATCAGTTATATCCAAGAGAATAGCAATGAGAGAATTCAGAATTATCTAATGGTTATGGATGAAGTTCAATGTATATGTACATATTAGGCAGAGGATAAAAAATACTTGTTTTTATGGGAGACAAAATAGTCTTCCTTTGATAAATATGATCTAATATCACTGTAAGGTTATGTTATAGATCATGAAATGCTCATACAATCCATTGGAAGTCATTCAAAAAAATAATGATAATGTAGTAGCTTATATAGAAGAGAAAGAATTACTGTAGAGTACATAATAATTTTTCCTGTTTGTGGAATCACACGTAGAAAATACTTTTTTTCATTATGATAATTAAATTTCTGGTAGTAGCCAAGAAGTCAGGTGGTGATAGTGGAAAAACGATATAGACATGGGGTTTACATCCTATGAGTATTTTTACTCAGAGATGTGAGGTCACATATAATCGAATCGCCAAGAAGAGGAGACATAGAAGACCCATAAACTAATGTCTTGACTAAGAAGAGACATGATCTCAATCATATGATAGCTAATAATGATAGCAAATAAGTTTTATGTAGATCAAGTGGGAGTGTTGTATGATTGGGTTCCCTAGACCCAACTAATTGTACTTTATTATTTCCATTTCATGTATATATTGAGATATACATGATTTTCAGTTACTATAATAGATTATATATTTCGATATCCACTATTTAAATAGTAATTTTTATAGATTACTTATCATATCAAAAAGTTAAAGATAATCTCAAGTTATAATGAGAACCTCGATATACTATGAAATAAATCTTAAAATAAATTTCATATGGTATATATACATAATCGTGACTGGACATAGTTGATGTATCCCAACCAGGTCATTAGGCCTCATAAGAATTTGAGATTCATCTCATGAATTATCAATTGGTGATCTTTGGTATGTGAGACAATGTGTACATAACCACCAAAAGGAACAACACATGTTTCAAGTTTATTGATTTTTATTATATATGGACATGTGTATTGGTCTCCTTTATTGGAATCATTGTGAATGTGATCTATTTGACCAGTTACATGAATGCATGGAAACAACCATGTCAACGAAACCATGGATAGGTATCTTATATTGGGTGTATCATTGGTAGTGTGGAATTGGTTGAATGATCTAGATAAAATTTGTTTTATATGTGTTGAAGAAGAAATATCTCAGGCTAGGATGTTCACAATTATACTGCCTTCATAAATCCTTGGTTAAGGAAGTCTAATGCATTTCAATCTGGATAGACCAAAAAACAGTAATTTAAGAAGGGATGATGACAAAATTGTGCATCCTACATTATGAGATATCAAATTACAAAGAGATTGTATTATATTGTATGAGTTCGAAGGCCAGTTTTACTTTATCTTACAATTGTTTATCTCTATTGGGGCTTTGATGGGTTGATGGACTCCACTCATTGTCTTTGAATAATATTCAATTCTATTGAGATGAGGGCCTTGAGGGTCGCAAAAAATATAGAATTATTGAATCTTCACTATTCCGATGAATGGGTATATAAGATATGGTGGGATCCGCCACATGGTCGGAGTATTGTGCAAGTCATCAATCACTGATTAATTAAAAAATTTATTTTTATTATATTTTATAATTATTGGATTAATATTATTTATTAAAAGCATTCATAAGGTATTTATTAAATATATGAAAAATATTACAGCAGAAAAAATTATTACTTTAGTATTCCAAGTTCGTTTAATATTAGCAGGAATTACGAGTCAAGTTAAATTACATGGATTTAATATGAAATATATTTAATGTGTATTAAAATTAAGTGATAAAATATAAATAATATTTAGGAAGTGGTTTACATTTTCATAAATAATTATATATCACTTATGTAGTGGTCGTTTTATTTATTAGGGTTGGGGAACCCTTTTGGGGATTTTACCACTACAGGAAAATTAGATTTCATAGATCTTTTTAAAACTGCCCCTAAATTTATTTTCAATATATTTTTATAATTTTATATTTTAAAATTAAAAAAGAAATTTTTGAGTTGCTTGTTTTAAACTGACTCGAAATAGAGGTGGTTTTTAAAAAACATTAGCTAAATTAGTAAAAAAATTATAAAATCTAAAATATTTCATTATTATTTATGCTATACGATTCACTATTTACTATAATATATTTTTAGTCTTTTACATTTTAAAATACTTATAATGTTTTAATTAATAAATATTTATTATTATTAGTTAATTATAATATTGAATTTTTAATATTTCGTGAATAAGATGAGAATCCAAATTAAGTGTCAAGTAATCAAAAAATTTGATCTGGATGTCCATTTGAGCTCCAAAAACAGTAAATCTAATCGTATGAAATGATCCAAAAGAACGTTAGATAATATGTTGGTAATAATAAAAAGAACGAATTCTATTATAGTTTTTTAAAAGTTGGAAATTGAACATCATCTTTAAATTACCATAATATTCGATCTCGTTGTTTATATAGGTTATACCTCATATAAAATCAATGTCTGCAATGAGATCTATTCCATGATGACCTAGAGGACCTTGGCCACTATTTTTTCATTCAAAAGTGTCCTTGATGGCCTCTAAAACCATGTTTTTTGTTTGGATATCATGATTTTTTTAACATTCCATGAGATTTAATGTTCAATTAATAATTTCATGAAATGAATTTTATGTAATTTATGATTTTATTCTGTTAATTTACATTCTAATTGATTTAATAGTGTTGAAATTTTTGTTGATTCCCTTATTTTGGTCGTTTAATATCTAATATATATATATATATATCATTGTTTATGAATTTATTAATATTTGTGTATAAGTATATACATTTGTATATATTAATAAATATTTATGTTCATATATATTTTATATCTTATATGTTCAAATATAGATAGAGATGATTTTATTTAGTTGTGTTTATTTATATTTATACTAATATACTACAATATATCTATGTATGTTTTTATATATTTGTGTAACATAAATATGTGTTCATATATAATATTTTAAATTTCATTATATATATATATATACATGCCAATATATATTTATAGATATTTATATCCATTTATAATATATAATTTATTATTCATTATTTATTCAACAATTATTTAATATTTTTAAATATTTGTTAAATTAATGTTTAATGAAAATTTATTTTTTATTATTTATTCTTTAATATTACATTTTATTTTTATTTTATTAATATTTTAAAAATAATTTATTAACATCAACTTTTTTATTATATACTTACCATTACTTAAAATATTATAATACATTTCTATTATATTTGTTAATTATAAATTTATTATGTTTTTTTGTTTATAAATTTATTTTTAATTTTTGTAAATTATTTATTGTTAAATTATTATTAACATGTTATTAAATATTTATTTATTACTAATTTATTACATTTTTTATAATTTTGTTTGTATTTATTTATAATTTATTAACTTTTATCTATTATTTTTTAATTTATTAATTTATTATACTGTATTATTTAATTTTTTAAGAAATTTATTATTAATTAATTATTTATTTATTTATAATTTATTATTTACTTATTAATTAGTAAGGATTATTTATGATTTATGATTTATTTATTACAAAATAATTATTTCAAATTAATGATTGTTTATTAATTACAATTTATTATATATTATTCATTGTATAATATTTATTATTTACTATTTATTCCCATATTATTTATTTTTTATCAATTTTTTCCAATTTAATTTTTTGTTATTAATTATGAATTATAAATAATTTACTATTAATAATTAATTTTAAAAAAATTTGTTCATATGTAGTTGTTATCTATTATTTTTTTTCTATCGATATATACATATATAAATATATTAATTTCTGTTTACTCGCCTTATAAAGATTCCAAAAGAGTGATAAATTCTATGCAGAATAACAATGAGCTAGGGGTTCAAATCCCATCCAATACAAAATTTGTGCACATAAAATATGGAATATGCATACATGCAAGGCATGTGCATCTCTATCTGCATGTGCATGGTAATAAATAATAATAACAAATAAAAAATAAAATATTAAAAAAAATATTATTTAAAAAATTAAAAAATAATAAATAAATTTAAAAATAAACCATTATGAAATAATTTTTTCATCATTTAAATCGCTACTAAACGATTGTTCTTATTTTAAAAAAAGACCAGCAAATCCTTCAACAACATTTTGGAAAAACCATTACTCAATGATTTTTCACACATGATTTAGTTGGGTTTTTTCAAAGAAACTAGATAATAATTTAGTGGTGTTTTGAACCACCAATAAATGATTACATTGGCGTATTGGACTTACCCAGTATATAAGTATAAGTGAGGCACTCAATCATTCTATTTTTTAGTCAAATGGAATGACATCCACTCTCTCCAACCACTTTCTAGAGATATAAATCCCCTCTCTGAGCACCACTCCATGAACACCATCAATAGATCGAAGGCATAAGACCGAGGTGATTGATGCTAAGTGGAGGGAATCATCGGGTCTCCACACTAGCACTTAGATTTCGATAAAAAATGACAACACATATTCATGGAGCGTGTGTGGATGATCATGAGGGGTTCAGATCTGATCATTCGATCAATAATCATAGTTTAATACCTACAGTTGAGTTCACTTCATTTATAAAAAGTTATGTATTCAGTTTTTGTTTTGGATTTGAATAATTTACAATAGATTTTTATTACCATTACAGAACATCATATTGCTGGAGATGGCAAGTAACATTGCTCCAATGATAAAAATAAGATGTCCCCGACCCACCAGCTTTCTTTTCATGCCTCGGTACCATTAATTTCATTAACATAATAAAAAATTAGTATTTATTAAATACTAATTTTATTATATCATTATATTTTAATATTTTTTTAAGAAGGTGGAAGAAGAAAGAAAACAAATATGTATGTTTATGTATTTGATAACTTCTTCATAGAGCCTCTTTAGGTTTATAACAAAATATCTCATAGTTGGATTTCCTAATAAAATTAAGGACTTTAGGATATATTTAGGGAATTAAAGAAGGTATATGGAAAGGACTTGTGAAAACTATAGAGTTTTAGAATTGTGAATATGGAAGGATAAGTTCGGACCCTTTAAAAGTATGAGAGAGGACACACATGGATTTTTTTAAAATATAAAGTGATACTGCCATTTTTCTTATTCTAGAAGAAAGAAAAATGGGTAATTATCAATCATTTGTGGTTTTAATGATGAAATATAGATACAAAATTTATGTTGGACATGTTTTTGCAGATTTTTAACACATATCTCTTTTGTATACCCACCAGGTATACCCATAATTTTCTTAACCATGATTATTATTTTATACAGTTTTCACTATTCATTATAGAAAAAATTCAGCTAACCTTATTAGATAATATAAATTATGATGATGGCAATTATGATCCCGTTTTTTAATGTTCAATTCACATATGTGGTGGAATTCAATTTAAAATTTAAACCCCATTATGATGAAAGAGTGGTTGTCAAAAGATAAAATTATTGTATGTATAGAAATATTTTAATATAAAAAATCATTGTTAAATAGATTTCAATAACATAAATTAGATAAATTGATGTTTTATAAATTTAATATTACCTATAATCTAATTTAATATAAGGCTTACTTTTTTAATACGGTTATCAAAAATATTTTTTTCAATTCAAATAATTATTTTTCAATATTCATCAAAGTAATAATTTTTTCAAAAAATTCACAAAAATTTACCCAAATATCATATATATATATATATATATATTAAAAAATCTTTCATATAAAATATTTTTATAAATGTTTTAAATTTTAATTTTAATTTCTGTTTACAAATTTCAACTCGACCTCCTTTAAAAAAACAATGTATTTTATAGAAAAATTATTTTTGTTTAAATTATTTTTTATTTTATAATAAATTAATTGTTAAAAATATAATTTGTTATATACATATGTAAACCATATAATTTTTATAATATATTTATTATTATTAATTCTATATAACATAAAAACTTGTTTATAATTTTTTATATTTAAATAATAATATTATAGTATAGTGTAGTCTTTCCATTAATCCTAGTATTGTGTATTATGAAATCTATTGAAGAAATTGTAGAAATTTTTAAATAACTATATTTAAAATTATTGAGGAGTTATATTGACATATTTTTATTGTTTTTGGATTAATATACCACAACTAGAAAATTTTAATATCCACACACCTCTATCATAAGTGTTTTCCATAAACATTGGGATAAGGAAATATACTTTAGGCTATCCGAACTAGTGGCTAAAAACCATTAGGATAGACCTCCCTAAATTCTCTAAAACACCTATTCCCTTTCGTCTTCCTCTTTTCCGATCCTGAATGCACTGCTCCCCTCCTCCTCTATTAACACAACTCATATCCCCCCTCGTGCCCACTCCTCCAATCACTTCTCCCCCTCATCGATTACCATTGGTCGCTTCTCCCCTCCTCCCGTACCAATCCCTTGAAGCCACCACTCTCCCCTCCTAGAAAAATTTACTCTCCCCATAAACCCTTGTCTCTACCAAAAAACTTCTCCCCTGATTATCCAACATGCTCATCCCTGCCATGAACCCTATCCAATACCCTGCCAACCCTCATCTCCCTTTATTACTCTAACATCCATCACGCTCATCCCATACAAATCCAAAATTGTGCCTTAATACCCTACTTTCTTTCAATTCCATTGTTCCGATTCGGTTTTCAACCTCCCTGTTAATTCTCATTGGAAATATCTTTTTTTATCATGGTTTTA
Organism: Viscum album; assembly: GCA_963277665.1. Classification (NCBI taxonomy): domain Eukaryota; kingdom Viridiplantae; phylum Streptophyta; class Magnoliopsida; order Santalales; family Viscaceae; genus Viscum; species Viscum album. The sequence goes on from OY728142.1 coordinate 287,915,219, forward strand.
AAAGGTAATATATTTAAATATATTATTAATGAAATATTTTATTTTTTTTAGGTTCCTTTAATTTGGGCTTATATTCTGTTATAATTTTTTTTCTGATGACAAATACAATCATGTTTAGGCGATTGATTGATTTTATTTGGGTTTGAATATATTAGATGGTAAAAAATAAGGGTTTTTGTGTTTCATTAATGGTTATTAAATTGAATTTAACCTTACACCAAGGATTCAATAGATTTGGTTGGCTTCTTATTATATTACAAACTATCCAATATTGATTGTGAGGTCCTAGAAAATATTAAAATAGTCAGATTTTTCATTTTTTTGTATTATTTTTTCTTCTTGAGGAAAATAAATAGAATTAGTAGATAATATTACATGAATTTTATAATTATCATATATTTTTTTTAAATATTCATTAAAAAATGATTCATCATTAAAATATTGGTCACTCAATTTGTTTTTTTAAATTTCATTGACGACCTCATAGGGATAATATAAGTATGAGATTACATAAATTGAATCTTGATGTATTAGTCTGTGGTTCCACCCATTTTGATTTTATGATACACTTAGTCATTGTTGTCTGAAAGAACACATTATTTAAATGTTAATAAAAATAATGGTTCTGGATGAAAAAGTGTGTTACAACTCTATGTTTATGGTTTTGGTATAGTGATTAAATTCTTGTGGAGGACAATGATTTGATGAAGGATTCAACGTATTCATTAAATGTAAAATTATTTTTAAAATTTATTATCAATAATGATCGAAATATATCAATTCAGATACAATTTGTGGCCACTGATATGATGAGTTATTGAACTACTGTTTTTTCTTTCTCATTATTGTTTTGATTTCTATTACAAACCAAACTAAAAATATATCAGTGTGGAAAGAAAAATTCAATTCAAATTCAATCCTCAAATATTTATGAGGACATTCATGATAGTGGGGACACTATTTTCATTTACTTATATATATATATATATATAATGATCCACATTTTAATTAATTATTTATGTGTATATCTTCAGATATTACTTGTAACATGACATCCATTGTATCACTTCTCTTACTTATGGGTCATGGATTAAGCTAAGAATCCCCTTAGTGTTACATTTAATTATTTAATTAGAAATAACCAAAAATATATAATAATATGGTCATTCAAATTACTATTGATATAGTTTTTCTTTTTAAGGGATTACCATCGATCCTTTCAATCAGTTATGTTGAGACATAGTTTGGTGATGAAATGGTTTCACCTTATGACATAGTTTATTAAGATAACTATATCTTCTGATGATTTAACATAATAATTTCAAGATCCCAATAATGTATTTGAAGATAGATTATATACATAAAACACCTATGATCAAGGTCAGGTTCAATTAAAAATTCAATTTGGGAGCTTCTTGGAAGACTACCAAAAATATAACTATCCTCTCACCACTGGGAAAGGGTAGTGGAGGTAGGAGGATAAACCGTAAAATATAAGTGATTAGATATTATGATTTTTTTGAGTCTACATTTACCAAAAACAATTTATCCATATCCTTCCTATTAATAATTCCAAATCATAGTGGTTGAAAGTCATTCTCCTTAGGATATGGGTGCCGAACTAGGTCGAATGGACTTTGTTAGATAGTTTCAATGGTATGAATTAATGGAAAAAACACTGTTAATTTTATTTGATATTAAGGTATTGGGAACAAACTTTATGTGAATATTATAGTGTATATAAGAATAAATTTACTGTATTTATTGATCCATTCCATGAATTACTAACAGATTTTTTTTTGTGAATAATGATTATTTCTTGGTTCGGACCTTAACTTTGGGATTGGGATGATTTTTTTTGGTTTCCTAAAAGTATTATTTCAAAAATTTGTGTACATTTTCATATTAAGTTTTTGGTGTAATATATGGGATGATCCCTAATTATAAATCATTGCCCTATATGCACACTTATGTGACCTATATATATAATCTTGAATCCATATAAATACTTTAATATGGTGGAATTATCAACTATTTAAGAGGTCTCTCTAGGAATTCCATGATCAACCCATAGTTTAGATTTCCATCAGATTTCTGTTGGAATTCAATTTTCCTCCTACCCCCTAGGTTTCATATTGTGAACATACTAGGTTATCATAATTATTTAGACTATATATTATTATTTTATATTTGTTATAGATACAATTCTCATGTTTTTATATTACGGTTTTCATTTATTCATTTGTTAGAATCATGTTTTTCATTTATAGTAGTTCTTTATGAATGTGAGGGGATACATAGGGAGAAATTACTCTTATCACATGTTTTATGGTCTCAATGCCAGTTTCTAACCCATGGTCGATTAGAGGAATGATCGAGGAGGGTAATACCAATCCTTTTCCAGAGCATAATGGTGGATTTATTATATTTTCAAGTCATTGTAATGAAACGTCATTACTTTATTTTTTATGCATATTCATAAATATCTATCAAAATTTGTGGTAATTTCCAAAAATCAAGTTTTTTTTGGGAAAAATGAAAAATTTTCATGGGTTTTGGGTATGTTTTGTTACATTTCAATTTATATCCTTTTTTATATAGATGTTTTGGGGTTTTGAGTTTTTTTGTCTCCTTCTAGAGAATTTTGGACCTCGCTGCATTGTTTTCGTGTTTCTTTTTTTATCGGTCTCTTTCACATGTATTCATAGGTGGGAATATACATATATATGTTCCACCCACATATATATAATAACTCAAAGAGGTATGAATGCATATACTGGTGTTATTTGTGATTATATATATACTTATATATGAATAATGCATATGTGTGTTAGTTAAAGGGGTAGATGCATGTGTAAACATATTTATAATGATACTCTTGTACATATTTGTTGATGATAATATGTATATATTGGCTAGTTGACCGTATACATATGTGAACGTGAATATGTATGAAAGTGGTAAAAAGAAGACTCGAGTTGGATTCTTCATAAGCCGAGTGAATTGAGTTTGAGGTAGGTTCCCTTATGCATTGGCCTTTAAATATAAAGAAGCATTAATTCCTTGAATTTCACACCATGTTTTTCTACTAAATAATGATACGGATTTCTTATATTAATATAATGATTTGAAGTGAAGTGTTTACCAAAATGAATCAAATCGAATCAACCAAACCCTATTCAAATACAAATGAACCAAATTAAATGAAACTCACATAAACTCAATTAAATTGAATTGAATGAAATAGGACAAATAATAAGTAGTAAAAACCAAATTAATCTGAATTGTATTAACCTATAAAGTGTACAACTGAATATTCTTAAAAAAACTACAATAAATTAAATTATCCTATACCGAACAAATAAACTAATATTTACCATATCTTAACAAATCGTACCATTTTGTACCAATAAGAATCATACATAATTAGTTTAATCATATTAGACCTCTCCTAACCTGCCTCAATTAGGATTTCATGAAACATAAAGAACCAAGATGAACCAGAAAAAACTAAGTAAAATATATAATGAAACATATAAAAACATTCACAAACACATAGATCCTTATTAGTATAGATGTAAATCCGATCAACCAAAATATACAATGAATAATCTAAATGATGAAAATTTAATTAAAATAGAAAATTTTTGAATGAAACTAAAATGGACCACTCAAAATCATCTAACTCGAACTAAAATTATATTACCAATTATGACGAAAATTGTACCAAATATAATGAATTCAATCCAATATGAATGAAATCGATATGAACTAATTTGGACTAAATTAAAATGATATGAACAAAATATAATCAAAATGAATTGATTAGAACCCAAATGAATGAAATTTTAAAATAAAATAAAAACAATAATAAGAAAAACTATATCAATAGAAAATTTACCAAACTTACTATTATCGAACAAAACCAAACTAAGCTGAAACACATGAAAAAAATATTATATACCATTAATAGGAAGGGAAATTTGTAATTAATAAAAATTTACTATTTGATTATATATTTTTGAAACGTGGATTTTTTCCCTTGTATATAGTAATTTGATTTTTAACTATGGGGAATTTCAGTTCTTAGGTGTTTGGTGATGACATGTATATTCACTAGAGACATGTATGTTATAGTTTTGTTTTAACTTTATTATCTTTATCGCATCGTCGACATAGTAATTTTACATAATTATAGGGATGGAGGATAGATATTTTCTGTAAAGGGGGCCATAAGGGAACCAGAGGTGGCTAAACAGTTTATTTGTTGGGGATGTAGATCAAGGTGGTGGAGGAATTAAAATTTTTGGTCCATTTATTATATATTTATACAATTTTTATTTTTATTTTTACTTATTTTCTTTCTGTGTGGATATATGATATATGGATGTATCATGCTGAAATTTTATTTATTTTTCACTAATGTTTCAATTAATGGATTTTGGGTGAAATTGGTCCAAATTGGTGATTCCTTGATTCCCGAACACTTGTTCCTTCCTATGGGTGTAGTCCATCAGCTTTAATACATTCTATTAATTCTAATATAAGAATATAACTAGGTTATTTACTTTTTCTGAAACATGGTAGGGCCTATATAACCTGGAATACCATGGGAGGGATTGAGAGTATCTTTAAAATTCTACACCTCCATTAGTCTGGTTCACATATATTATCAAACAAATAAAAAAAAGACAAAATCATAGGATCACAAAATAATTACTAAAATTTAGTCAATTCATGTTCTCATATTTTATATCTAATTATTTATATTATATGCAATCCCATTTAAGAGACATAAACTATATATTTTTTGAAGAATAATTTTCCCCCAAAAATATTTTCATGATAATTTATTTTGAATTTATATACTATTCATGTGTACTAAAATTGGTTGCAACTATCCTAAAAAATACTCAAATATTCCAAACTCCAAACTCTATCCTAAAAAATTGAAAAAAAATTTCACATCCGAAATATAATGAGAGAAAACTCACTATGATATTCTTTAATATTGAAAAGTCTATGTGTTGGTATCTACTAAGGATCATCATCCATTTAATCACTAACTTATCCTCTAGAGATAACTTATAAATACATTCATTAACCTCTTAAAGTTCCATCTAATATAAAATGGAAATAAATTATATAGGTCATTAATTTAATCTCATTTCCTTAATATGTCTTAACCGAGATAAGTATAGTAAATAGATGACCAATCCACCATAGAATCAGGGGAAGCAAGGGAACAATCATCACTCTATTAATTTCATCAGTAGGATATTCCTTGTAAGGGATTCTTGTTATGTTGGATAATACCATGAATAACTAAAAAATTCAGGAATGCATCTTACTAGATTACATTACCATTTAGTAATTACATATTACAATTCATTTATATCATTATTACCTATTTTGGAGTCTTCCAACTTCATGAGAAAAATATGTTGATGAATAAATAGCTTATTTGGCTTCTATTTAGTACCATTAAAATTCATGACACAAGGATTGTAAATATTTAGAGACATACATATCAGTACTACATAATAATTTAACTCCTCTTAAAGGATTTACATAGTTTCTTTCTAAACAGGATAGAGGGGATGAAGTGGTTTCATAGTGGGCCATAGTATATCTATATGATATTCACTCTATAAAAACTTGATATGAAATATTTTGGGATGTGTTTTTGGACGATAAATGATATTGATTCAATCAATACCAGAATAAAATAGTATGGCTTATGAAACATTCTAGTTAGAGAAATAAATCTATTATACCATTAGATCATTTCCTTTTTCCTCATCGATTCCATCTAGGTGAACTTTATAGTTTCAGTGGATCTTGTTACCCAAATTCCCTTATTGGTTAAGGAGTTAAAAATGTATTATGAGGACATGATGTGAAAAACGTTTTTATTCATGTAAAAGCTTTAAAATTCATATGAGCTATAATTCAATAAGGTTTTTAATATGTCAAAACCTATGAAAATACACATGGTGATTTAATGACAGAAATATTTACTTCAATTTTCTGAACCTAGATAATTAAAAATTAGTTTTCCAATAATCATATGTGTTGAAAAAATTTTAAGAATGAGGTTTTGGATAACAAGACATACCTAACCCATCGACAGGGATAATCACACATCAAAAGATAGTCGAAATCCCATATGTGATAGTAGTAATGCAGAGAATTGAAAAAAAAGATTGGTGGAAGAAATAAAAGATATAATTTTTTCATCTTTGAAAAAACTTTGATAATTATCCAAGATTAAATTAATTCCACCATTGTTTGAAATTGGACTCCCCATAAATCCATTGATAGACTTGTTAAGAGTCATGATCATTGGTTGGTGGTGGATAAACCAATCTAATAGAGAGAATAGATAGAGGTATGACTCATTAGATAACATGGAATAGGTAAGAAAAATATTGGGAGGACCCTTGAAAAGGATAAATAACATTAGGAACAATGACGATTGGGGGAATAGTGTTAAAGAAGACTGATTTGTGAATGGAATAAAACTATGTGGGGACTAGAACCAGTGGTCAAATCAAAGAACTAGTGAGTAAAGAGTGGGAGGTCCGATTACTATATTCTAGTGGTTATAGTTATTATAATATTTAAATAATATAATAGAATACAAACTCAATTACCACATATAAATAGAAAAACCAAAATACATATAGGCAATGATACTGATGACACAAGTGTGGTCATTATATTGAAAAAGGATAATATAAGGATGATCTGACATCTGATTTCTAATTAAATATCACAAAACCTCACCTACATCAAAGGATACAGAAGGGGGTGACAGCGGAATTTATTACCATGGTTTTATCAAATAGATGAAGAAAATAGGACCCCCCACTTCAAAAACATAAGGGGGGTAATGTTGTAAATTTTCCCCTATAAAATAACTGTATTCATCCAGGGGTATGTTACAGTTCCTCAGTAGCCACATTTGGCCCTACATGATGCTCCCATGAGCTCTTTAACTACATCTCGAGACCCATTATAATATCCAAAATGAATTTTTAAATTGGTTCCTACCATCATAAATAGAACTCAAACAACTATTGGAAAACTGAACCCACTAGTAATGGAAAATTCAAAATTTTCCTTAACTTCTGAATGCATGTATGGACACATGGTATAAAAATATCCCCATTATTATTCTTCTCATCCACAAATAATCTTATTTACCTAGCTATCCTCATATCGAAACCTATGTTGGTCACCAATTTAAGGCTAAACAACCTCATTCCACTCCCAAACTCTCAAAATGCAACCAATAATACAAAAAGTTGACTTATACAAACATAAGTTTATTGAGATAAAATATATTTGTATGTTAAAATGAGTAATTCCAACAGATATTAAATTTTATTAGTATTAATTTTATGTACCGACATTTTTTTTACCATCACGTATCTCTATTGGCATTTATTGTTCAATACCATCATCACTTTTACTAATAGTTTAATCTATTGATTTATCATAATAATAGAACTAATATTTTTACTGACACATGATTTTTTTGTAATAATAAAAATTAACAAAAACTGATATTCCATTAACAAAAATTATTACAATAAACCATTCAATAAAAAATCTATCGATAACCAATCAAGATAATTCAATTTTTAATATATTATTAATTTTATGACGAAAATCAACATCAATTTTTTACGGTCATATTAAAAATATCTCATTAATTGATTTTAATTTTCAATATTATAAAAACACCCATAGTGTTTATGATATTTTATTTGTTGAATTTAATTTTTTATTAACATCAGTGAACCCTAAATAGCCTCCCACCTCTGTGCGATCTAACCCACTGCCTCCTCGGATGACCCTAGGCATCGATTCCATCCTCTGCCTCCTCCTCATACTCCATGAACCTCTACCTCATCTACAACCATTGTCGTATCATCCATCACACTCTGTCGATGCCATCCTCCTATTCTGTTACCCCTACTACCTCCTCCACGACCCTCCTTATATGACATCACACCACTCTATCGTGATACTCTGCACCCTCCACCTTTTTTCAGTGCCCATCATGTCATCATTGTCAACCCAACCAGACAATTTCCTCCATCCCCGACCTTCCTTGATCGAACCCCTATGTCCCTGACCTTCCTCGCTTGCCCCTCAGCATACCCGACCATCCCTTCTCGACCCTCTCCTTCTCCGACCTTACCCTCTTGACCCCAGCCATTTTCGACCATCCCCGCTCGACCCTCCACCATCCACATCCTTCCCCATGTGATCATGCCAGCATTGTTTTCATCCTCATTCTCTGGTTTAATTGATCGACAAAGAGGCTTTCTCAACAACAGTTGAAGTTCTATTTGTTTTTTTATATATTTAATGGATTTGGTTAAAAAATATGATCAATATATGATTAAATTGGAATCTTTGGTTTTGGTAAGTCTTCAATTTAGTTTTGTAGTTGTTTTCTATGTATTTATCAGTTATTACCTAATGTATTAGATATTGATCCTCCCATAATTATCAGTATCCACTTCAGATATTATGTCTCAAATACAAATTTAATCTCCCACTCCATTCTCCATCAATTACACCTACAGTTCAACTTTTGTTATAAACCCACTATAGACCTTTTCAAAATAAAAAATGACTTTTCCCAAATGATTTCCACTTTCATATTTAGGCATGTTCATTGGGGTGTTGATGAATTAAATGTAATCAATCATCCTATTTCCATCCACATCAGCAGCTTCCATGGGCTATGGGATATCATCTTCAGAGTGTTATGATCCTAGCCATGCTAATCCGGTCTTTAGTTCATTATTGGTGATGGTGCTACGGTTATTGGTTTCCCTATTTGTTAACATTGATTAAAGCCCTAGGAATTATTTTTTCGAACGTGGATCTCAATAACATATAATACATGTTTCTTTAGAATGTTCATTGCTCATAATTTATTCTTTCTAGAAATAACTGCACTATCAGTTGTCTTATCTAATACTTCTCCTCCATTTATCCATGGGTGATCATGATCTTGAGCTGCAGTGATATTATTTTTTGTGTTCTTGTGTCAACATTTTCATTATCAATCCTTTGGAAATCCTTGAAATATATAGCCATAGATTATAATCAAAATTAATATTTCCTTCCAGAATAGCATTAAATATCCCTTTTTCAGTCTTATCCCAAAAGGATGGCACTCCAATAAGTAGAATATACAAGATGATTTATGTACCCCAATAAAATATTTCCTTCCCATATCTTATGACTATGAATTTATGAGCAACATAATAAGCACTCCCTACTATATGTAGATACACCTTTCCATATTCAATGAAAACTAACAGCCCATGTAATTTAAATTAAATGGTGCATTCTTAGCCCCCTCTAGGAGAGGAAGAAGTTATAAGGCTTATGGACATGTTCATTACACTCATAAAATGGAAAAAGTGAACAACATTTACAATTGATCTACATATAGACAGAACATCACTTTTTCTGTAATTCCCCTGGGCGATGATCTGAAAAAAATATCCACACCCTCACATAGCTCCATCATGACTTGAAAAGAGAAAATATACTCAAAAGCTCCCTTAAATTGAACTATATTGGGCTAACCACTCAAATTTTTCATAATCAGAATCTCTTTTATATCTTCTCTATCATGTTTGGAAACCACCTTTCTCTTTCACCGAGATTTGTAGTCATGTGGTTGATCAAATTCTTTTTCAGTGCAATGGTACATCACCCCCTAAAATGAACTCTTCCAAGCTCTCTTCCAATTTTATAACATGACATCACATTTTTTAATGGATTACCAATATTGGTAATTGGCCTGTGTATAGGCCTGAGAACCAGGGCGACATTGGGCATCAAAGTCCGTGGGGTGCCCCCGCAGCCGTGGGACCTTCAGGCGAGTGATCAAAATGGATTCACTATTTGTTTAAGATACTATTTGGTGTTTGAATTGTTCTATTAATTTAAAAATGTAGATCCTCGGTTGATATGGAGTCTGAATTCAATAGTTGGCTTCCCAACTATTCTATTTGGTTTTTTCATGTAGGAGTTGCAAATTTTGCCTTGATGGGGCTATAGTTGGGTGTGAATTGTGGTGTTTGAATCTTAACGGGTGCCCAAGATGAGTCTGTAACTTTATGGATTGCATGGATGCATTATGGTATGAACATCAACATGAAGGTATACAAAATTATAATTAAATTACTTGTTTATGAGAGTGGGTTTCTTGTCCTGAATCTGGATAGTTTTTTCATAATGATCTATATTTTTGAATGGTTGTTGCATCATTTTAAAATTGGGATGGTTTATTTGTTAGGGTTCCCACTAAACCCCTAAATTTCATCAATCTTGATAACAATATATTGAATTGGAAGTTTATATTCTGTTAGTGTGGTAACTGGAGCCTATGAAATCTCATTTGTAAATTTTTTCCGTTATAAATTGAAAACATCTTTACTAGATTATATCATGAATTTTCTTGACATGATATATCATGCATTATTATTTTTATATCTTGTATTTATATGAAAACTATTTTTTAATTATACTGTTTGTCTGATCATAATGTTGGTCATGATGGTGCATGCCTAAAGTGGAGGGAGTTGGGACATGTGATTCTTTGAACATAGAAGGGTTTTCCACCTCAATCAAAGGGGTGATGGTGAAATTGTGTATGTTCAGATCGAATACAGTAGATAAGAGTTCATGTTAAGTGATAGGGATTTCATGACAGTGATGTCCGATGATTGAGAGAAATAGAATGTAGATTTTGTTCTATTGAGTTCCACATAAATATCTAACTGTTTGAATATGTTTAAACATGTTTCATAGATTCTTGTATTTTGATGAAGTTTTACCATGTACGTAAATTAAATTTGAACCTGTTTTTTTAAATAAAGTCTCAGTTTGTTGTTGTGTTATATATGATAATTTTATAAATTAATGGGTTTTTGTCTATTATATAAAGTTAACTTTATAACTATTGTGTAATAAATATAATATATGATAAATTAATAAATATAATATGATAATTTATTGGAAATAAAATTTTATCAATTTAATTTAAATGCAATCTATAAAAAATCTTATGTGTCTGTAATATTATCACCAACATATGGGTTGGACACCGGAACATGTCACTAAACACTTTAAAAAACATATATATTATCTGTTGGTATTTAAATTATTTCAACAAAACTATTTTATCTATCTCAAAATCATTTAGAGATATATACTTTTGCAAACAGATTAGTGATAGTGAAATATATGTTGGAAATACCTTTTACCATCAGAAAAATCACTTTTACAAATAAATATACCCCTGTTGGAAAAGTGAAATATATCGTAGTGTAAGTAATAACTATTAATTTAATATTCCCCGACCATAAACCCAGATCCAACACATGTTTTTATTATTTTAAAACCTAGATTTTTCTTACCTGAGACAATATATCTAAGAACAATGATGGTGTCATTTTTCAACACCTGGAAGGATTATTGTTCTCTCCACCATAAACTTCATCTTACCACCACAAATTCAAATAATTTAGTTCCTCCTTCTTTGAATATTTAGATTGTAAAATTTATCCCATGTTATAATGGGAAAAATTATATAGTGTAAAATCACTATAAGAGTTCTTCTCATCGTGGTGGGCATGTGTATATTGAATTATATAAAGAGGCTTTAGATATCCCTATATCATTTACCTATTAATTTTTTGGACAGTCAGGTGTTTTGGTGAATCAGGATTTTGTGGTAGAGGAGAATAATGTACTAGTGGTAATGGTTTCCAATGTTTTGAAAGGGAATATTTCATACAAAAGTGTTATTTAAAGACTCTTTGTAAAGGATAAAGGAATATTGTATGGAAAAATGATTAAATAATGAGTTTCCCTATCAAGAGGTTTGGGATTTTAAAATGATATTTTGAATGGTGTTTTTACGCCACATATATTCAGTTTGAGGTTTAAACTATTTCCAATTTTATGGATAGTGTGTAGAATTAAAACAAAGGTATTATCATAAAATATTCAGATATTTTAATTGGAGGATTTAGAAGGATATATACACAGATTATGTGGATGGATGGTTTGACAATAGTTAATAGTTTTCAATGGATTATGATTCCAAAAAATTATGGGAATTGTAGTGAGTGTGACCAGAAAGAATGGAGTATTATTTAGTAAATTTATTTTATTTAAATACATGTTTTTTTAATGGAAATTTGTAAAAGAAAAACATATTATACAATTCTAGTCAACCATTTCCATTGAATAGTCTGAGAATATTTAGTTGATGCATATTATCATTTATACCTCCTATTTGTACCATTAATGCTGCATAGACTTACATGTGTAGTGTTATCATTCCCATGTGCAAAGAGGTCTACATTACATTAAAGAGTATTGTATTTCAACCATTCTATATTGTGGAAAAGATCGACACAACTTCTATATATATTTTATCCAGTATTTTTTCAATGAAACCATCATTGAAACTTTTATTCATTAGCTCATTACATAAAATATTTCTATCAATTACCTGGTCAAAAATAATGATTTTATATTACCATTAATCATGTGCAAAGCCTCACAACATGAAAAGATGATTTATGTCCTCTTCTCAAAGACTGAATATGAAGGTAGAATCAATTTTGTATTCGGAAATGTGGATTTGATCCAGAGTGTATAGTCATTTTTTCCATATTTTCAAAAATATGAGGAATTTGGATGGATGAATAATGATGTCTTTGAAATTTAATAGGAAATATGGTTGTTGGGTGCGTCCACAACATTCAAGTTCATAAAATTTTGTAAAATAGAAGTGCCCACGTGGATTGTGATTCCATATGAGAGTTTCAGTATACATGAAACCATAACTCTGAATCTCATTAATGGTTTGAGTGGGAATCAGGTTGTCAATGTTGAATATTTGTGACAATATATCATGTAATAAATATTAGGATGAATGGTGGTTGTGTTCTATAGTGGTTTGTCCAGCAAAGTAGTAGTCCAACAATTAAGGAATTATAATAGCCATTTATATTTAATTATTTATGTTTAAAGGTACATTGGAAGACTGTAAGAGGTGGATGATTGTCTTATTATTTATGGGAAGAAGTGGATATACCAAACATTTATAGATCCTCTAGTATACAGAATGCTGGAAAATATCTATAACAAGGTTCTTGAACTATTTGTAAATATATCCCAGTAGATTCTTTCAAATTGTTGGAATATAAAATTGAGACATCCTATATTAAATTGGTTCTCAAATAATTAGTATTCATATTTCCCAATTATTTTTAGATGGTTTTTATACATATATCTCGACAGTTTCATTGAAACCAAGTGTACCCTGAAACAATAATACACCAACAGTTTCTATAAAATAGTTGGAATAGGGATAATGTAACGCCGAACATGCTAATGGATTAAAAATTTTGGGATGGGTGAAATTTTTATTAGTGTAATTTGTTTATAATTATGTTCCTATTTTAAATTTTTAGGGTGTTATATTCTATCACCTTAAAAAATTGATTCCACTCAATTTTATCCCAATCTCAGTAATAAAGGGATTGAAATTTTAAAATAACAGTCTTAATCCACAAATAAATAAAAGTTTATTAAAATGTTATACTTATAAAAGTGGAAGGGAACTATAAATGTGATTTTAAATAACACATACTATTATTCCAAATTTGAGAAAATTAGTGGAAAGTGAAGATGTGTGTATAAATAAAAGAGTCAATTATTATAGAGAGGGGTATAGATCATTGATAAAAAAATTAAGTGGTCATGAAAATTTAATAACCACAAATCCTTAAATATGTGATGGATAAAAAGGCCATCAGTTCTATAAAATAATGGAATTAGGGGAAGACATTTTTTATCATATTCTTTTTCTATAGTTGAGGATTTCCTTTACCATCTAGTCTAAGAACATCTGAAAAAATACTTTTAGGATATAGTTATATTTTATATGCAAAAATTCATCATTTTTTTATGATTGGATCAATTCCCACTTCACTTATTTCTCTATTACGGATACTAAAAAATTATTTATTATTTATTATGCCCTAAATATATTATTCAACTGAACATTAGATCAATTAATGGATGAAAATCCATTCCTACCATCGGTAGTAACTTTCCAAAACAAAAATAATTTTTAAATTTATTCTAATAAAATAAATTAATCTATTTTACCTCAATAGTATCTCTCGTAATTCATCGTAATCAATTTTATAAATTTTTATCCATAATACATGTAAAAATATTCGTGGAAAAAAATAGATTTCAATACATTTTTAAGGGGGTGACAAAATATAAAATATATTCCACAAAAAATATAAGGGATCAATTAATTTTACTTTTCAAATATGTGAATGTTATGATCATAGTAAATCCCTAATTAAAAAATCTATGGTTCCAAAAATAGAACATCAAAATTTAAAATTTATTCCATGTATCAAAACATGCAGTAAACACCAAAACAAAGATAAAATAATTCATTGCATCACTAAAAAAATTCAATATTAGTAATATTATCCCATAAACATATATTTATCATTATTATCTCAACATTGAAAACATTTTAAGGTATATATTCCCTCAATATAGTGTTTTAAAAAAATTCAAACATTCCTCTAAATCACTTTATTTGGTTATTGATATTATTAATCTTATTCTTTCATATTCATAACAAAAAGAAACATCTGTACAATACAGGAAAATTTTAGGATACTTATAATCATAATATTATTGATAAAATAATTCTAAAATATATGTCTTGAATCCAAATTCTATCAAGTTAATCATTATACATTGGTTGTTTCAATAGTATATTATTAACCATTCTCCCATAGCTTTTTTTGGGTTATATTCTATTAACACAAGGGATATTTGTTTGTACTGTGACTCATATCTTAAAATTTGAATCATTGAAAATTGGAAGCATATTTAATCACCTTGAAATCATGTTCATGGTGGTGTTTCTATCCACACTCAAAGAATAATCGCATTTCCTTCAATGATGTACCAATGTGTTTCTTCCCACAATTATATTTTGTGTGGAAATCCTAATTTACCTTCTTCCATTTTTCATTCTATTTCATTTTTAGCCACTTATTCCCTTTCCTTCTATTGAAACGATAATTCATTGAAAATTATTTCTCTTTATTGATAGCATATGATATTTTTTCCTCATTTTGTGGGAATGTTTTGGCCACCAATAACTATAGAAGGATAGGATTTAAACCATCAATTAATCATTCAACATTTTTATTATAATTTCACACATAGTTAGTAACATGTCTTGATATTTTTTTAATGATGGGTTAATACCTAGAAATAATTTTCTGTACCTTTTGTCATATCATTATTAATTTTATCTCCATATTTTTTAATTTGTTGAGAAGAAAATATTTTTCCCATAAGAGTTACTTATAAAACATACATTCGAGGTTTATATTTTCTTATTCATCCATGGGGTTTTGAATCAATGATCAACATTGACCCTGAAATTCATAGAAATGAATATCTTACAGGATAACCTCCCCCCTTTAATTAATTTAAAAAATGATATATATCTTATCAATTATCCTTGATCAAGAATAAAAGGAATTGTAGATCAATGGAATGATAGATTGTGTTGATACATTAATATGTTAGAAATTGTTACATCACTTGGTGGTTTAGTAAGATCCCCAACAATGTAATGGTTACTGCTCATAACATGATCATGTTTCCCCATTATGTTTATAATTTATTTATTTCCAACTATAGCTCAAGATCCATCTTCATAATCTTTCCCAAGAGGGAAATCTATACATGGAATATATTCATTAATATGCTACACATTTCTTATACAAGTATCCATTTCCAAAAAATGTAATAAAATATATTAGATCAAAATATTATTAAATATAATTTATAATCCCAACACAAGTGAATGAATTAACATAAATAAAAACAATTATGCAGAATTCTTCTCATAAAAACAACATGGTTTATTTTTTATTGTTTTGAAACCAAATAAATATTATAAAATATATTAAAATTTTGTAAAAAAAATTATGTTATCCAATGAATATCACTTACGATTGGCAAGCCTAGTTCACAGTATAGTGCATATTCATGTACAAGGAAATTATTTACCCATTCCCTATAAAAGATCTTGTGGTTTGAAAGGGTTCATTTTCATTTTAAATACAAGATAAAATCAACTTAAATAGTATCATATTTGTTTTATTATATATATTAATTTTATTAATAGAATTCAGGGTGTTTGGGGCATGGTAAAATAATAAAACTGTTCAATGATTGTTGAGATTATTGTTGGTGGACAATAAGTTGTAACGCTACACCAAAAACATGTGGCATGTAGAAGTGGGTTCATGGTTAGGGAAACCTAGAAAGGTGGCTAAGGAGACTATGCAACATGACATACCCCTTGGATATTCGGGATTACATAGATACCACCTGTAATTCAAATCCATGTGCGTGTCTAGGAGTACTTTGAGGCTCGATTTTCTACTATAGAGTGTGAACCACACAATTGGCCCACAATTTCGAAAACTGTGCAGCCAAAACATGAACCTCATTAAAATTTATATTATTACTATTTTTTCTCTCATTAACATAAATTATTCTCTATATAATTTTATCCCAATTAGACCCCCTATTGTTAGAGAGACAAACCACCTTCCTCATTCTTCTCCATATGTGATTCTTCCTCATTTCATAGGATTTTGAAGTGTAGTTTAGTGAGAATTGAATCCCCCAGTATGTAATGGACACCATTTCCATTCATTTTTTTCAAGAGGCATAGTGGAATATTTTCTCTCATTATGAATTCCTAGAACCCAATTTTCCATAAGATTCTATTTTTGATGTTAATATTTTTTTGGGCCAGGATCAAGGGCCATAATATGATTAGCGAGATTCTATGAGCATGAGTTAGGTGGTCTATAAGGTTTTTCCCTTAGTATTAATGTTATCAATTTTTATATGGTAGTGACTATGTACTAACTCAATGAGTTTTTACTTCCTTGTATAAGGAGAACAATTTGGGGATTAATGTGAGTCATGAGACCTTTCAAGGACCCTGTTTTGTTTGTTAATGTCTTGAGAATGGATTTAGGCTTTCCCAAGTGTCATGCCAAACTATTGAAGTTGATAATATGAAATAGCATACATTTAGATAGGGTAATTGTAAAATTTAATGGGTTATTAAATATAATTTGGTATGTCAGAATGGTTAATGGGATAATTGAATTGTTTGTGAGTTATATTTTGTGAGATTCAATGAAGGATTTAGAAATTGATTAAATTATGTGTTTCATATTTAAACCCAATTATTTTTTAAATGAATGAAAATAAATTTTTAATGTTGGAAATTTTTTAATGGGATGTTTTTACCTCTATTTGAATTGAAAATTTTATTCTAATGCAATTTAAAATGATGATTTAAAATTTTGGTGTGGTTTAACTTTATTGTAAAAATTCTCTAACAGATCATTTATGTGGTTGTCAATGGAAAAGACTGCCATGAAGAATGGTTTAGTTATTATTAGATAAGATATAAAATTTATTGGGGGACATGATATTACTTTAAAAATATTTGTTGGTTTCTAAATTCATAAGAATATGGTTTGGGATTTATTTGTGGAATGATTTTTTTTCAGTGTCTACTGGGACCATCACAAATGAAATGATAAAGCAAGTAAATGTGTTAAATGGTGATAGAATAAAGTCCAAATGATATGTTGTCAGAGTGGGTTATTTAAATGCTTCTAAAATCCTTTATTTTGGTCTAGACTTATGCTTTAGTCCCCAAAAATTTATTGTATTACTAATGTATGGATTGAGGCTCCTCCGGTTTGGGTTTGGGTAGACTGAATATCTAGGCCCCATTAATATTTTTTCTTCTCTATGATGTTTGAATGAGGATCTATGCTACTAAATATTCCATGGTTTTGGATGGAAGAATGAGACTCTATGCTCCAATGTATAGAATGATTTGGTTATATGGAATTATTTTATAATGCAGGTGGTTAAAGTGAACTGAATTAATGAATACCTCTTTTGACTAAATATATGAAACGCTTCTATGAAATGACATAAGATCCCTTTATTTTCATAAAGGGATAGGTTGTTCAGAAATGATCATATAATTTAAAGGTTAAATAATTAATGATTAATTCTTCAATGTAGGATGTATTTTTTATTTTTATGATTATTTATTACACCTTGATTATATAAAAACACTTTTTTACATACTGTGTATTGATTTAAACACCATTAGTGGTGTCATACTGAGTTGTACTCACTCCCTTCTCAGGCCTCTATGGTAGTTTTTCACCTAAGAAGATGGTAATTCATTTATAATATAGGTTCGGTATGTGGTCCTTGTGTTTGGATGTCCATGGGATGATAGGTTGGAACATGGTATGTGAGGAATGGGTTATACATCAGGTCATGTTTAGGGGTTTATATTGTCTTTGAAATTGGGTTCTCTAATGTATGAATGCTTTAAATGTTGTGTACATATTCTTTGTGTATATTTTCTTTCACATGGTTTATATTTGGAACATGAAATTGGTTATTCCATTGTTCTATTTATTTTGGTGGATATTTTTTCATAATATATTATATATTTTTAATTATATGTTTAGGTACAGTCTCCCCACTTTACCGTTATAGACCTGTTTTGCTAGTTGGTAACCTATATTGAATATGGAGGTGTGCTTGAGGTAATGAAGAAAATAGGCCTGGGGAACCAGTTTTAGGGGCTCCTGGGAATGTACAATACAATTTTGTATTAGAGTCATGTCATTTACCTCACTATTTGAGGGATAGATAATAGGATTCTAAGATTTTGTCGGGGCATCATAATGAACTCATTTATGGGTAACAGTAGCCCCATTTTTTGCGAAACCCCAAGATTATAGGGGTGGTAATTGATGTTATATTTTATTCATTTAAAAATTATTTTTACTTAAACCTCGAGTGGTTCAATTAGATGTTGTGATATTTATTTATGAAGATTTATCTCTTGGACGAGTATGGAAATCATAGGTATGTGGATTCATAAATCTCGCAAGCACATAAGACTGATAGGTTATTCACATATTGCCTATGATTTGTAGTTCTTGAAGATTCATATACTCTTAGTGTATGTTTCTATCTATGTTTTATAATTTTTGATATTATCTTTAAAATATTATTAATTATTATGTTTTGAAATGTTAATTTTAATTAATCTGGTATTTCAAAATCATGGGTAATAAAAAGGTTTACAAATCTGAATTCTAATGATTTTAAAAATGGAAATGTCAATTAATGGTTAATTTCTAATGATGGAACATTTAAAACACTATAAATGAGTATCTATTTTTTCTTATTTAACAATGTATAAAAGGTTTTTAAATTAAGAGTGACATAGTTTTGTAGTCAATGGCGGGTATCGATTTATTTGTATTATAGCATGTTGCTTGTTGTAACTTTGGTTTGGTTGTGACATTGAGACTTTTAAATTTCATCTGTTAACGTGGATATGGTGACATTTTTGGCTCAAGACCTTGAAATTTTTGTTTTAGGCCCCATGTGGGTGTTTATATTTTAATATCAATATGTCTATGCACATATATTTGGGGTGGGACCAAGATTTAATAGTCACACTATGAGTTATATGAAGTGTATTTTGGAAATGGTGAAGGGGTTCCACTTGTTATAGGTAACTTGATTGAGGTCCAATGTGTATGTATTATAGGGGAATCCAATATAATCTTAAAGACATGAATCTAGTTTTGTTAGTATGTACAATTTGACCTTTGAGGGTGATCTATAAGACTAGCCATCCAAGTTTCTAGTTCTTTTGGGTGCGTATGCAACATGCTTTTTTTACAGTCACAGTGGAAAAATGAGTGTGAAAACAAGTTTGGGTTTGGTATAGTGGGAGAAGAAGGGAATTCAATGGTTTTAGTTATGTGAATTGAGTTGTGTTCATGGATCGGTGATCTTCGACATCGAGGGTAACCACATGGGAGCATACCCTAGTGTTGCAAGATCCATAGAATGTGAATCAAGTGTGGGTTCTTCAAGGGTGAAGTTGATGCACAATGGGATCCATTGATTTATATTAAAAATTTCATGGTTATGTCTTGGTTTCATTCTAAGGAAATAACTTTATTGGTCATAGATAAATATAGGTTTGGTTTCATAAGATTCATTTATTTATAGGTGTATAAAATTTCAATGTTAATTATGGTAAATGGTGGACTCCGTGTTGGATTTGGGTGGACAAGGAAAAAGAAATCAAAGAATCGATGGATGATTTTGGAATGTAATAATTCATGTAGGTAGTGTTTGATCATTTGCAAGGACCCAAATTTAATGAAAAGTTGTGTTTTTTGAAGGGAATGTTAGGAATAACTAAATCCCAACATGGATTATAGCATTGGAGGCACAGTGTGTTGTCTACACGAGTGGTTGGGAATAGATCCGGTGACGTACTACTTGTGTGATCTAAAGGTGGGTTATGTAAGTGGTCACATGAATGTGTGTTAACTCAAGGGTTCTAATGTGTTCCATATGTGGGCACATAGAAGAGAGGATGATTACATTTGGTACAGAAAAATGAAGGATTATGAGTAAGAGTGTATCATTTTATTTAAAGACAATGTGAGAAGTGATAGTTATGAAAGAACCATTTGGTTTATATTAGTTTCATTAAACATTTTGTGTCTATTATAAATATATGTTTTTATATATATACTCAAGTGGTTTGGCTGTGGTAGGGTTGAAGGGAACATCATTTCAAGGATTTTTCGTATAGAGTCATGAAGTTTTTATATGTTTGTTTTATAATCCCACATAATTGGTTTTTCATTGAGTGATGATGAGATTACTCAGGAAAAAGAACCTAGAAACTTTGATAGGTTATGGGGTTCACACTGTGGTAGGGGACATCAGTGATGAATTATTTGGGTCGGTATTTCTCAATGAAATCTTGACATATATTCGGACATGAGATGATCATTCCCAACATCCTGACATTGTCCATGGTACACCAAGAGATCATCCTTTATACACTGAGAAACATAAAGTTTCATCTTTTGGTCAGACGGTGAAGCTCTTGGATTTCATGTTCAAGGGGTTATTATGAGAAAATCCACATTGTGTGACGATCACCATCTCTATTATTTGAGAAGGGCTCTAATGAGGGAGCAAATATTAGTGAATACCAATGATTCCATTATCAGATTCTAGAGGAAGGTGAGGTTTGACATTATCATTGGTTTCTTGGGTGAGTGTCAGGGGGACATGTCCCATTATTGGGATTCGTATCTATAGAGAATCTTCCATGGTGTACAGTGTTTCTTGAGTATAGTGGTAAAAAATACTCATATGGTGGGGAGTGATATGTTAGTCATAGACGAGTTGTGTAGATTGTGGGATGGACATTACAGATTCATGATGCCAATGAGGATCATATGAGGTACATGTTTGGATTCCTCAATAAGTCCATGTGAACCTTGGATATGGTCGATTATTGGGTCAAGCATTGGACATAGAATCAGGGTAGTTCTAGAAAAAATCCATGGTTTCTGTGTTGTGATGTATGAGTTCATAGTTTTGAGTTTTAGGGGTAATTATTCTTTGACTATTCCAACGTAGCAAGGTGAAAAAGGAAAAAAAGTGGAGATATGTGATCCACCTTCAGTTGATGTTATAGAATGAAATGTAAAGTTTGAGAGAAAAATAAAACAATTTGAAAATTTATATATTCCTCAGTTCTTGTATGGATGTTACAGGTGCATCCATTTTGGCTGGTTTTGATGGTAACGATGGAGGCTGAGGTTGGTTGGCCCTCTAGTGGATGTTTGGGCATAGTGAGTTGGGAAAAGCATCAATTTCTTCACAGAAGATCGAGTTTCTGGTCTAGATTCCATTTTATAATTGTGTAGGTGGGAAACACCAGAAGATGGTGGTTTTGAACTAAAGAATATGACTAGAAGAACTGTTGATGGAATGTGGTTAGTGGGTGATGTGATCAATATTACAGGTTGGATGGGCATTGGTAAGCACCATTTTAGTGTCTTGGTGTTGATGAAGAGTATAGACTATGTTTTATTGGTCTTGTGCCTATGATTCATTTTTTTTCTGGTTGTTTCATGGTCATGTGGACATGGAATGAGGTTGTTTTTTCCTTGGGTTATATACCATCATAGGGCAGGGAATGTGGAATCAATAATTGAATCGTCCTTCTGGAGACACCACATTTGGGTCATCGTTGGGTTTTAAAATTAGTATAGATTGTTAATGTGGTATTCGTGGTTTTTCAGGATTGTGGAGAAGATCAAACTAGAGGTTTAATAATTGGATCTCCCAGGGTGGTCGTGCTTTTTTTGATTCCCTTTTTTTACATTTAGTGGTATTAAACATTATTTTCTCTCACGTGTTTATTATAGTAATGATAGGATTGAGGTCGATGAATCTTTTTTAAAGCATATGACATGTGTGTCGAATCACCATAAAAAGTTTTACAAGATAATTCCATTATTTTAGTCTGAGTTTTGTGATGACATATCCAGGTTCAACAAGAAACATGGGAGGAAGAATTTGATAGGTGGGCCTCAAAGCATGAACTTTTTTTCTTGGAGGGTTTTTGATTATAGGGAATGTAGCATGAGGATAAGCTTCTATATGTAGGTGATATACTAAAATCATAGTGATTGAGGAGGATCATTTTCATTTTAAATTTGGGATAAACTTCTTCAAAATGGTTTAATAAAAGGATTCCCATGTGAAGGAAACGTCTTAGGGGTGTCTATGGGTTCATGGAAGGGTAAAAGTGGAAAAGATATCACTCTGTACTGAGAGAATAGTTTTCACACTCTTTTTAGTAACTGAGCTCCATAACTATGAGACATACAGAAGGGGGTTCATGGTTATGAAAACCGTGTAGGGTGTCCCGGATGACCTCATGGATTGAGTCCCCCTTGGACAATGGTGAGTTCATAACCACCACATGGTTTGAAAAACAATATTGGTGACTCGATAATCCATTTGTATCTATTTTATATTGGATATAAGGAATCACATGGATTGTAATAACATGATACCAAATTGTGTACCAAATTAAAAGTGTAATATTTACCGTTTTTCCCAACCATCAAAATTTCCCCCCCAAATTTCATCCCATTTGGGTACCTATAGTTAGGGTAATAAATCACTAGGCTCATACTTCTACATGGGTGTTTCTACCTCATTTCATTGGCATTTGGAGTGTCTTTTAGTGTGAATTGATGCTCTAGGTAGGTCTTTGACACTAATTCCTTCCAATTTCTAGAATTGGAATAGTTGACTGTTTTCTCTCCTTCCAAATACCTAAAAAACTCTTTTCCATAATATAATATTTTTTGATGTCAAAGGATATTTTTTAATGGATAAAATGTAAATATATGATGAGGAGTTGTCTATGAGCATTTGTTAGTCAGTCTAAATGATTTTTTCTATTTTAATTATTTTTTATAACTGTATATTATTGTATAAATGTAGTAATGTGTTTCACTTTTATATCCAAGGATATGGAATTTAATTTGGGAATTGATGTCAGTTGTGAGACTTATCACATACACTATTGATTTACATTGATCACTTCAAAACAGACCTATGTCTACCCATGGTGAATTCCAAACCGTTGATGATGATAAAACGAATTGGTAGACACTGATATAGGTTAATTGTGAAAGATAATGATTTATGAAATTTATTTGGTATGTGTGTATAGTAAATCTATAATTTTAGTTTTATATTTTATCTTTTATAAAATTATTATATGGATTTTTAAATGGATTACTAGATTTATCTTAATGGATAAAATGGTTAAACAATAGTTGGTTAATGTGAGATGTGTTTCCTTTAATTGTCTATTTATTTATTAGACATTTATTACCTACATATAAAACTATGTAGACTAATTATTGCATTTGGAACTACTAGTGATGGCCAACTAAGTTGTACTAAAACTGTTATTAAGCCTACATTGAATTGGAGAACCTCAGAATATGCTACTTGCTTTCAGAAATAGGTTTAGGATATGGAACTGGTATTTGGTAGTGCATGGGATGATGGGTTGGACCATGGGTAGTCAGTATTGTGTTGGACATGGGACCATGATCAGGGTTTTATATAGTCTATGTATTTGGGTCTGTTAGTGAATATTGTATTGAAAGGTTCTGTATACATTCCATGTGTATATTATTTTTAACTTTCTTTGTTGTTGGAATATTCGTCAAGTCATTCCACTGTGATATTTTTGTTGATAAATCTGTTATCATTCAACAATATTTATACTATGATTAGATGGTATAGTCTCCCCACATAATCATTATAGGCATTCATTGCTAGTCGGAAGCCTCTGAACATGGGGAGGATCTATAATGACTCAAATTTTCCAATTTTATTTTTAGAAATTATTTTTTATAATTTTAATACGAGGAACGATGACAGTGTGAAATTCCGAAGCCTGGTGTGCCCAAAATGTTTCATTGAAAAATATTTATTTTTTAATAGAATATTCATAGAACATATCTAATGAAGTGAAATAACATTTAAAAAGGATCCTAGATTAGAAATTTTTGGGCACCTTTGATCTCGAAGTAGAGTATTTAACCTATGTACGACTTAACATTAGTCAGTGTGGTTCTACAATGAACAAATCCAAAAAGGTCATAACATTATATAAAACAATTAAATAAAATTATTTTATTTTTAATATCATAATAACTCATAAATTGGAACTCCAATTTGAAATCCAAGACAACCATTGACTCTATAAGGGGTTGTTTTCCTTGGGAAATTTCTAACTCACCCAGCATGGGACGAATGTGAAAGATAGTTTTCAGACATAAAAATCATTTAAATATTCTAATAAAAATATTTTATTCTTGATGTAGTGATGCATTTTCTTCTAATACGTGTTTTTAAAGAATATTGGTTTATCACCTTTACCCATGAATTTCACTAAGTCACAGAGATGGAGCTCTCATAATGAATTATATTAGATCATGGATCGACCATCAATGACGAACCATGAATTTGAAGGATCTTCAACCACGACGATGACATGGAAACCATTCTTCATCATCAGTCAAAACGAATCAAAGTAGGGGATTTTTATTTGATTTCTTTTCCCCGTTCATTAATACCATGATGTGAATGCACCAATCAGTAATTTTTTTTTCATGGATCAATCATTACTTCAGGATGAGATTTAACATTGTGGGGTTTGTATAGAAGAATGATATAATGATTATTTGTTTAATTTCAATTTTAATTCTAATGTAAATAAACCAAGATCGAAATTAAAATCGATCAAGGTATGTTTCACTGGGTTGATTTATTATTTTATTCCCTCATTCTTCTTTCTTCATGGGAATTCATCATTTCAAATGTGACTCGACATGTTGTGATCGATAGATCGTTGCACAAGCAATCTATAGTGAAACGATTCGATATCGCAGATTAGAGATTGGCATGGTATGACAGAGGTGCGATGCTGACATACGCAAAATGATTTTAGTGTTGTTGGAGATATCTCTATTTGAATTAAATTTCATCGAAGTAGATCTAGATATAGATCAAATCCATGTTCAATAAAATCACATCCAAAGGATAGAATGAATGCCTCCATCTAGAAACACAGATCACCATAGGAGAGCCAATGGCCCATGGAAGGGGCCACCAATGTGCCGACGTCCCCAAGTAGTGGTGACCACATGCGGGAGGGGGAAAAGACCTAAAAAATATTTTGGAGTAGCTTGTGGTGGAAAGGTCATGAGTTAGGCTGTCCTAGTGGACCACTATATTGAATGCAGCTATGCCACATTGACCAAACAGAGCCATGTGGTCCTATGGATCACGTGCGATGCAATAAAATTGGGCTTCATGCATATTTTGGATCAAGTGAGTCGAGCAATGGCTTATCCGCCCAGTGTGTCAGGCCCATTTGGAAGGATCTATTTGGGAATGTCCCATTGGGTTGGGAAGGATCAAACCAGACCAGACAATGTTGGGTTAGCTGAATAAAACCAAGTTGGTTCATCCAAATAGCATTAGGTCGATTCAACTTTGGTAGGTTGGGTCAGACCTGAATCAAGCCTTTTTCGCTAAAATGAATATAACTTTAAAATGGAGCGCCTGATTGAAGGGCTGTCTAAGGACTTGAGCCCCTTGCGACAGGGTGGTCCATTTAAGATGTCATAGTGGGTTTTTAGTTGGATCCATGAGGTTTAGATATTACACATTGTATTTTTTAATGAGGGTTCTATGTAGGATCTCTTCCCCATCATAGAATACAATCGGTATTCAGAAGTGAGTTTTCGATGCCCGAATTCGAAAGCTGACGTATTAGGTTGGACAATGTTTCACACTAAGAGGCATGCTCAGTCACCATTTCTTTTTGTGTTACAATAGATAGTGTATGGTGTGAACAATAATTAGATTTTCACATATTCCCTATCTAGGATGATGTTTTCAGTAGGTCGATGAGTCTCCCCAGTGAGCTCAGGGCATAGAGGACCCCCTATCTGTGTATCGAGATCACTTTTATACTATTATACTTTACTAGACCTGATGGGTGTTATTCGTGCATTTATTAGTGGTTTGTGATTGGTTGTAACTTGTTGAAAATATGACTTGGTGGTTACTAGACTTCTCAACACTCCGTGTGTTACCATCAATCTGTATGTTACCAAAACTACATCTATTACCAACACACCTTGTGATTTTGATAGTACATTTGTAATCAAAAGACAGTGTCAAAACAAGACTAGATGTATCAAAGAAATAATGTATCATATTGAGACCCTAGTGTTCTATTGGGTATTTTTGGTAGACCAGTTC
This sequence comes from Viscum album, assembly GCA_963277665.1. Classification (NCBI taxonomy): domain Eukaryota; kingdom Viridiplantae; phylum Streptophyta; class Magnoliopsida; order Santalales; family Viscaceae; genus Viscum; species Viscum album. Next base: position 287,942,153 of record OY728142.1, read on the forward strand.
TACATGCTTCAATCAGATAGCTCTAGGAGTGAGATTTCATGGAACAGGAATGCTATGAAAGGAACCATGTAATTGACAGTGAATGGGACCTTGCATCATAGAATCCTTTATGAGTATAACTGGATGTTCTTGTTATATGTGCTATCAACATAAAATAATATTGATATGATTATATATTCTTAGTGGTGTTTTCCATTTTCCGTATTTATAAGTGGTACCATCCTTGTGAAGTTTCCTTTGTGTTCTTTTACATTGTCTTGAGGGTTTCCTACAACGTATTGTTTTACTCACCCATACATGGTATTTTCTTACACATTTCACATCTAGTGGAAACCATCGAAGGATTGTTGGAATCTGGGTGGACCGGGACCAGGTGGTTCTTAAAGAGATACAATAAGGATGAGGTGTGTTCTTGCAGTTTTAAATATCTTTTCTTGTACCTAACATTAATGTTGTATTTTTAAGAAACGAGCATTAGGAAATTGTTCTAAAGACTCTTTCTTTTTGGTGGGCATGTATTATAGCCCAATTTTCCATTACTACATTTTACATTCATATCGTACTCTGTTGGTTGGGATATAGTGGTATGCATGAATTTAGTTACGTTGTGATTTTAATTTTCATCATTTTGGTCTTGTCGATGTGTGTGTGTGCATATACATAGGAAAATTCATACCATTTGTTGGATATGACAACTCAATGCTAGTCTCCATGATCTATAATATAAGAGTTGGGATTGGGGTAGTCACGACATGAGTCCCTTAGGGACAGGTCATGATAGAGTGGTATCAGAGCCGGTCGGTTCTACATTAGTATAAGGAGTATGTGATATTAGTTTAGGGAAGTAGTGGTTAGTGTTTTGAGTTTGTCATTTAGTCTAGAGACTTAAGTGTTTGAGCAGCCACTGACATATCCATACGCTCAGAATATGGACATAAAGTCTTCTAATCGGCATATAAAAACACTGGTTGCAAGGAAAAATCACATCTAATTCACCATATATGAATGAGTTATTTTTTCACTATCCTTATCAAGTCAACTCACCTTTTCTACTCTTTTAACTATGAGATATCAGGATTTCTTATAGGATGTTTTGACTATGACATCGAGTGATGTTTCCGCAATAGGTTTGGGAGTTCAACCGGATGTTTAATAAGGCCACCCTAAGGGGAGCCAGTAACAGAGCAACAGTTCTCTGGGATGGTCATCATGTGGTTCGTTCTCGTGTTTATTAGTTCATAGGCCCACCTCCAGGGGTTCAAGTGGAATCAACTTTCCAAAATTAGTAGTTGATGGATATTTTAGCACTGCATTATGATACAATTGGTCCGAACATGTATAATAGAATTTCAAATAAGTGATCACCTAGATTGATGTTTCAGCAGGACCTATCGATATTAGGTGTGCAGTGAAAGCCCCAAAACATGAGGTTTCTTCAGAATTTCTAGAGGAATGATAGTTCTCAAAAGAAGATTCCTTTATATGATTATCATGGGAAGGGAAATTTCATGTCTGACTGTACCACTATTTGGGTTGAATTATATGTGGTCGTAGATGAACCTCTAAAGAAGAGGAAATGACCAAAGTAGATAGATTTTTTAGACGATGGACATGGTAGAGGATCAGGGGAAGTAGTAGGAGGTGGGCAATGTTTTGATGTGTTACCACCACCACCCCCAGGTGGTCCATATCAGACATTGGGAGTAGGAGGACAGGGGAGGGCAGAACTATAGTTGATTGAGGCTTATGACCCTTGGACTCTAGGAATAGATCAATGTAAATTCTATGTCTTACTACTTTATCTGTAGTAGATTGACACATATTCTAATGTTTTCCATTCCTACCACATTTCTTGTTTGACACATAGAGATTCATATTAAACCATTGACATGACCCTAATGTTTAGAGACTCCCACTGATGGAAACCCATTGATCACACACTAGTGCTAATTGTGTGACATGACACCTAAAGGTTAGTGTTTCATTTGGGATCTCTTGGTAGTACCATTGAGGCCTTATAGTGTCATTATCAGTATGGACTAGTAGCCACAGTTCATGCTCAGAATCATTGATTTAGGAAAAGGGAGTAGTATCTCTATGATAATAAAACCATATTTCCATATTTATCTATAAAAGGTAAATCCTTACAGATCAATATAGAATCACTCATAATAGGGTGCAACTGATTACTCTTTATTTAGGTATTCTGACCCTTAGTTAATTGGATGTAATGATTCCTCAGTTTCCTCTAATTGTGGAAGGGTATAACGATGTCTTCCCTAAAGTTCTTCTAGGATTACTTCCCCATTGGGAAATAATCATCTGCATTTATCAACACCCTGAGATGATATTGATATCTACACCAGCATATTTTATGGTTCCCATAGAGCTTCATGAGTTATCGGTGTAGTTGGATGACTTGAAGAGGAAGTGTTTTGTGAGACTAAGTGTTTCACCGTGGGAAGCCCTAGGTGGTTGTTGTTTTTCCCAAAAATATCAACTAAAAGACTGTGATTTCAATGGATCCTGAGAAGGTGGAGGTATAGTTTGACGAGCTCTCCCCTATTGAGGTTTTCATAAGAGGGTGTCGAGTACATAATGTACTGTGATGCATCAAGAACCAGTCATGGTTGTGTCATGATGCAGAGGAAAGGAATGATTACTTATGGGTCACACTAGTCGAAATCACATGATATGATATAAATGTTCTATGATCCTGAGTTGGAAGTACTAGTATTCACATTGTTGATTTTGTGATTGTACCTAATGGGCGATCAGTTTATCAACAACTTCAACCACAATAAAATGTAGTAAAAATTCTCTAAAAAATAATGGAACATGAGACAACAGTGATGAGTAGAGTTCCTACAGAACTATGACTTGGAGATTCTCTATACCCCTTGGAAGTGGAACATGGATGAAGAAATTCTTTGTAGGGTAACTATCTTATTGTTTCTGAATTAGTCATCATAGTAGTTATCCTCATTATAGAAATCCATTTTTAATGTAAAAGGAGGAGCTTATCTCTAATAAATGGTTTTCACTCCTCCATTCTTTTAGAGATTTCGGGAGGCACGACATTGGGATACTAACTACGGGGCTCTTGGTGCTCAAATTTCCACATGGCATGCCCCTGATGGATATTCAAATGGTGGGTAGAACGTTGTTATTTTCATTTTAAGCATGGTGATACCAGTGGAACGATGGGAGGAGGATCTTAGGGTGTTTCATGCATCCCCAGTATTGGTAAATATTGGTGTGACAATGATTTAACAAAATCTTCAACATTTTTATAGAGGCTGAGGATGAAAATGGAAGTTTTGGACTTTGTTTCATGATACCTTACTTACCGAAAAATAAAAGATGAGCGTCAATTTCCTATGGGTTTGAATTAAAACCTTAAGGTGCCGAATTTGAAATGGGATGGAATAACAATTGAATTCATGATGGTTTTTCCACATTTGTACTAGGTGCATGATACCATATAGGTGATCATTGAATTACTCACTTTGTAGGCCCCCTTCCAACCTATCTGAGAGAAGAGTTATATTGAGATCATGGAAAAACTCTACGTGTAGGATATAATTAAACTAAGTGGAGCTCCATAAATGATTGTTCCATATCATGATTGTCACTTCACATCTCAATTGAAGAAAGAATTTTATGAGGCCATTGGGACTCAGTTCCTCTTGATTAAAATGTGTCACTCACAGGTGGACTTCCAGACTGAGTGGGCCATTCATGATATAGAAAATATGAAATGGGATTTTGTGTTATGTTTAGGTCATTGTTTGGTAGACCACCTTATGATGGTGGAGTTTTCATACAATAAAAAATCTAACACTTCACTATTTGTAAGCCAATATTCAAGTGTTAGTACAGGTGACCCTACAGGTAACAAATTTGTTGGATTGAACTAGGATATTCGGTACTCATGGGCCTGGAGTTGGTGCAGGGGACAAGAAAGAAGGTTTTGGTAATACAAATGTGAATGAAGATAGAACATAGCCATCATAAATATTATGATGACAGACGACAGAGGCCGTTGGATTTTGAGGAGGGAGACTATTTGTCCTTTCGGGTCTCACCTAGACCCGAGATATAGATATTTGTCTAGTAAAACAAGCTATCTTTGAGGTTCACCGGCACTTTCCTAATATCGTGTATAGTTGGTGATGTGGTGTACCTCCTAGCTCTACCGCCGTAGTTGAACCGAGTGTACAACATCTTCCACTGGTCTCAACAAAGGAGATATGTGCATGTTTCATCGAATGTCATTTACTGGTACGACATTATTAGAGAACCCAATGGCGATCATGGTTCTAAATAAGGGGATCCTTTAAGGGTGGTTGATTCCTCTAGTGGGTGTTTGGTGGAAGAATGGAAATATTTAGGAGATCAAAAGGGAGTGGAAGGCTCATATATGTACTCAGTACCCTCAATTGTTTGGGTAGCCATTTTTTTCATTTGAGGACATAAATCCATAAGGTGGGGTGAATTTATTGATTTGAAATTTTACAATTTTATCTTTATAAATAATTGGTTAAAAATACGAGACTAGGCACTAATATGGTGTGTGAGTTTGAGGCCCTATGTTCATGGAATGATTCATTGAAAAATATTATTTTTTAATAGCACGGTTGCATGAAATTTCTGATAAATTGAAATAACTTATTAATGGGTTTCTTTATTAAGAATATGATGGCACCATTAAGCTCTGAGCAATGTCTTTGCACTAGGATTAGCATAAAATTAGTTTTCATAGGACTTTAGTGGAAAAACCTGAAAAGGGAATAACTGTAAATAAAATAATTAAACTCAATTATTTTATTTTAAAAATAATAATAAATCATAAACCGTAACTCAAATTAGAGATCGGATACCACCGTCCAGTTCGTAAAGGATTTTTTTTCTTTATTTAATGCCTAACATTGACCAATGGGGGCTAGAAATGAAAGATAGTTTTTGAACCTAAACGTCATTAAAATATTCTAGTAAATATATTTTATTTTGGAAACAATGAAAAATTTTCTTTTAATACGCATCTATCATAGAATTCAGGGTTATCACCATAACCCTTGAATTCTTCTGAAGCAAGCAGATAGATCTCCCTCGATGAACATTGGTGGATCTACGATCAATAATGAAGCTTGGATTTGAAGGATTATCACCCACGTCAACGATGCGACAAACATTCATCCTCAGAGAATGAACCGAATTGATTTAGGGAATTTGGGATTTTATTTATTATCTCTGTTCATGAATTCCACGATGAACGCATACCAATCAACAAATAGATTGGCTCATAAATTGATCATTGAATTGAGATGGGATTTACCTATGGGAGGGGGGGGGGGGGTTGATGGGAGAATTATCATATGATTATTTTTTGGATTTCTATTGTCATTCTAATGAAAAAGAACCATGATCGACATGAACATATTTCAATGTCTATTCCTCTAGGTTGATTTGTTATTTTATTCCTCCTTCCATCATTCTTTATGACCATTTCTTATTTAGCCTGCGACTCGACATGTTTCTACCGATTGATCATTCACACTCGATCCATGGCATAATGACCAGATATCAAAGATTCTGGATTTTTAGGACACAATAGAGGTACGAAAATGACAACACCAGAGAGATTGAAGCATTTTGGTAAATATATCCGTTGGAGTGACTTTTCATCATAATGGATTGCGTTGTTGATCAAAGCATTGGGTGATGAAAAATGTGACCTGATGATCACATACATGCATCATTTTTGATAAACATATAAGTAGAGGAAAACTAGTGGCACATGTAAGGGGACACCTCCACACTAGAGGTGGAAAGCACTGACAAGCATCAGTTACCACATGATGGATGTTGCGCACACCGGTAGTCTGCCACATCGACGTTATCCATGTGAAATAATGCTTGGAGGATCCCATGGTTGCAAGTCCGTGTGTATAGTAGATGCAGTGGACCACGATGTTGAAACCAGAAACTTCTGTTTGACCTGGCAGTGGAATGTGGTCTGGTATAGGCAGGCGGTCTGGTAGAGGCATGTGGTTCGGCAGTGGAACGCAATCTAGAGGACCACATGTAGTTCAATAAAACTATGATGTGAATGCGTGACAGATAAATTTAGTCAGGACGATCCACGACACAACAGGAAGGACCAAGCGGGACAATGACCTATCATTCCATGCCCATCAAGAAGAGCCAGCTTAGGCTAGGCCATTCAGGCGGGGATGGTTCAGACCAGACTAGGTCAGGTGATCCGAACTGGGGCGGGTCGGGTCGGACCCTGATCCATAATTTTTCACTAAAATTATATTATATTTCAAATGGAGCATCTTACTGAAGACCCATCTGTGGTTTTGGGATTCCTACATTAGGGAAATCATTTTGAGATGGCTTGGATGGTTTTTAGTTGGATCATCAATGGTTGAGAGTTTACCCTTGGTCTTTTCCTAGGATGGTTCAATGCAGGATCTTGTTCCCATCATAGACGATGACCCATATTCTAATGTGAGTTGTCTTAGCCAAGCATTGATTGCTGACACAGTGGATTGGAGCATTTATTTTACTGATAGGCCTGGTCGGTCCTCAATTCTCTTTTTAATAACATTCATAGGTCTTCTATATAAGGTGTTACCAATATTTACATGGGAACCTTTCCCATACAGTAGGATGTTTTTTCCAATAAGGAGAGGATCCCCTCAGAGATCTATTGGTGTGGAAGACACCCTCTCTATGTATAGAGATAAACCTGATGCATGTGATTAAAGAAGTTTTTAGTGGTTTATGTTTCCCTATGACTTGGTGACTAAATGATATGGGGATTAATGAATTATCGATACTCTATGTGTAACTGACACTCTGTGTGTTACCAAAAATCCATGTGTCACAGGTAGTCTGTGTGTTTCCAACACTCTCTATGTTACCAACACTCTTTGTGTTATCGAATATCTATGTATTAGTGAGGATGGATGTCTCATTGAAACTATATGACTTTTTGAAACCCTACTTTTCTCTTGGGTACTTTTGGTAGACCTTTTCTATGTTATTCTATCAGATAGCTCGAGGAGTGAGATTTTTTTGAAGAAGTGTTCAATGAATGAAACTGTTTAACTATCATTGGATGAGACCTTATATTTTGGAATCTATTATGAGTATACCTAGATATTTTAGTTTTATTTTATATAGAAATATACCTATGTTGAGATAACTATATCTTCTTAGTGGTGTTTCCCCTTTGTGGTATGTCTGCATGGTATCATCCTCGTGATGTTTCCATTGTGGTATTTCACATTGTGTTTTAGGGTGTCCTACAGAGTATTGTTTTACTCATCCCTACATTGTCTAGTCCCACAAATGTAATTTATTGTGTAGACCATATATTTTTTTATAGATTTTGAGGTGGACCAGGACCAGGGGTTTCATAGAGAGAGACCAGAAAGTTGAGTTGTGCTCCTGTGGCTTCTGACAGTTGTTTATGTACCTACCCTTCAAGTAACGTTTTCTGTGGAAAAGCTTTAAGATCATGTTATATAGACTTTCTTTGGAGGGACTATATTCTAGACCAATTTTTCTTTACTACAATTTACATTCTTTTGGTACTATATTGGTTGGGATATATAGTTATTCATGCATTTGGTTACCTAGAATTTTTTACATTTCAGCATTTTGGTCTTGGTGACATGTGAATGTGTATTGGTACTTATAAAATCCCACCCATTTGTGGGGTATACCTACTCAGCATTATTCACCAATCTGTGGCCTATAGAATGTTGGATTGGGGTAGTCACAAAATATTCCCTCTTGGACAGGTCATGACAGGAGCACCTGAGGTCATGTGGTAACGCATCATGGGGTACATATTATAGTGGATCCTAGGCTACGATGTTACACCAGATGTAACTTTTTTTGAGAAAATAAAAACTATGTCAGGTTAGAATATAATTAAGGGTATGAATATTATGAAGCTATAAAAAAATTCACATATACAAAAGGTGGAGGTATGTAACTAAAATACATGCCATTTAAATAATAACGTGAGTATAATATGGAAGGAATAAATTATTAAAATATAAATCCATATAAATAATCCCATAAGCTTGTATCATATCTATGGTTATTATAACTAATATAATAGACACATGGAAATTAATAACTAATGTCATAATTAAGTAATGCATAATTACAATCATATGTAACACACTATCAAGACCATTCACTTTACAGTTTAAATCTGTTTTCGGAAACCAATCTAATTTAGCCAACTAATATTACTAAAGGGACATGTTGATGAATCTAGGGGATATTTATAAATTGGACAATTACTAATATAATAATTAAATCTTATTCCTTATATGAATGCGATAAAACATAATCAAAATTAACTATCTTATTGAAAACATAACATACATAATGTTATCATATATCCCAATAAAAAAACATAATCATATGCCACTGAAAATAATTTGGTGAATTGTAACAAAATATTATATCCTTAATAAAAAAATATAAAAAATTTAAATAAATATTAATGAAAATATAAATACAATATATCCCCATAGTATCATAACTAAATAAATGGATTATGTCATTGATAAATAGAAAGACCATAAAAATTTCATTACAAATATTGTTATGGAAGATATCATTTGATATATAAAAAATAACATTTAAAAATAAGTCCATAAGAATTCGTGAAAATAAGTTTCACTGAAAATATACTTTTAAGACATGTAAAATAATATTTGAAACATTTAGTGGCCATAATGGCAGAAAATTTGGTTTTTTCAATTCATGTTAAAACAATGATTCCTTTTTCATTTTTTGTAAATGGAAAATGGGTCTTCTTTTGAAAAAGAAATAATGATTTTTATTAAAAAAAATTTTAATAGAAAAAATAGGTAAAACATTCATTACAAAATCATTTTAAAAAAATTAAAAGCATTGTGTTTTTTTAAACTTCGAATTTTATGAAAAAATTATTTTCCAAAAAAGATATAAATGATTTCAAATTCTATTAAAACATATTATATCATTCATGTTGAGTAAAAATAGTGGAAAAAATAACTATAAATTTAAAATTTTCATGAATAAAAATTGTGTAATAAATGATAATGATTATATGATGTGAATATAAAATAAATCTTCTATGGGGTAGTTACAAAAAATAATTCTAAATAATGATGAGACTGTGAAAAAAATCACACCACATTGGTATCTTCTTAATCATAAGCACCATAAAAGAATAACAAAAAATGATACATTAAATTCCATGATGATAATTATATTCATGATATGACATAAAATGTGGCATTATAGAAACTAGATAAAATAAATAAGCTTTGAATATAGAACATATCCCACAGAAGTAAAAGCGGGTCGAGATATCCTTAACTGTAGTTCAACTTCATTCCAATGTGTTTGAACCTCCTATATAATAAATTTAGATTTATTATATATATGTGTGTAAAAGAACCATAATTATATATTCCACACTATTTAATATTTAAAAATAATATTTTATCATCATTTTATTAATAATTAATTGTTATAATCACTATTTCAGGTGATAAATGTTTCAATAACCATAGTTAATTTAATTCAATAATTTTTGGACTTTTAAAATGATCCTAATGAAATCATATATATTATGATCTCCATGATATAAATATAATATATTTACATTATATATAAATTTATATTGTTCTATTAATTTGGGATTTATAAAATGGATTACATCGTTCATGGGGATGCTGGGCCGAACGTACGCATGAACGTTTATTCTAATTTTCTCGATAAAAGGAAAAAATAAAAAAAAATAATAATTCATCATTAGAAAATAATAATTATTTAATACATAAATATATATTAATAGAAAAGAACCGTATTTTCATTCATGTAATAAAAAAATAAAAAATACATTTCACATGACTCCGTGGAGGCGATAGTCCACACGTACGTACTACCGATATTGTTGTTTTCCAACAGAATGAAATGTAAGATGATGGATGTGATATTATATTTCATATATTATAGTTATATTATAAAAATAACATAAATTTATTGTTATTATATTATCTATTTTTTGTTCTAACATGTATGTGAAAAATGAATCAAATTGCTTCATGAGGCAGCAGTCCCCCACAAACATGTGACATTATCGGCCCCTAATAGAATGGAACGTAATAAGGTATATGTGATATAATAATTAAAAATAATAATATTTTCATAAATTATATATATATATGTAAAATTTATCACTATATCCACCAATGAAATTTGTTCATGGAAAACGAACTACTATGGTTCTTGAGGCGGTAGTCCATTATACTCACAATTGAAAATGTCATTTCCAATTTGAGGGAAATTGAAATGGAAATTATTTATTTCATTAACATAATAACATATATTTATATATGATATACATGTTTTATTATATTAAAATATTTGAATATCTTTTGAAGGATATGAAAGACTAAAAAAAGTATGCATGTCAACAAATTTTACATCTTCTTGAGAATGCCTCTATTGGTTTCTACGTAATGGATTGATAAGAGGTATTCCAATTAAAATAACACCTATATTAGGTATTAAGGAAATTAATATATTTATATGGGTAGGGAATTTTTTAACTAATTGTTTTTTACGCGTGGAAAGCAGATGAGAGTGGGTGGGATTTTATATATGGGGGAGAGGACCCATATGGAATTTAAGAAAAGGTAATTTGCTACCAAAATTTTTATCATGAAAAAATCCACCATAATTATCCACTACAAAAAGTATCCATTATTACATCGATATATGGAATTTAATTTGGTTTTTAAAAAGATTTTTTGCATTTTAAGCCCTTATCTTATTAGTTCAACCCACCATAGTAAACAATATTTTTCTTAAATGGTGATACTTAATTTTTACTCATTTAAAAATTAAATATAAAAAATCAGGTGTAAACAATTAGATAATATATATTATGATTCATCCAATTATTGAATCAATTTTTTATAAATTAAATTCGCAAAAGTGGTAGAAACAAATTTATATTTAAACCGGAGATGTGATTAAAGGGTAGATTTACAATGAGAAAATTCTTAAAAATATATAATGGTTTAAAATAAAAACTAAAAATAAATTTGATTCCAATGACTACTATTGTTAAATTTTAAAATAATTGAACTAATTTTAGTTTAAAACCAATTAAATATATAATTTATCTTTGTAAATTATTTAACTGAACATGCGGTGTTTTTTAAGGAATATTTCACTATAGATTATTTGTGGTATAGTTGAGTTATAATAATTCTTTGTTTTAGGGATTCGTTTTCATGGGTATGAATAAAATTGGATGAATTGTTAAACATTATTAACTTATATTGGATCATTATTGAATTTAAATATTTCATGGTGTTGTGGAGTTTTCTTTTTGAAAATTGTGTTTCCTTTAATATATATCTATTTATATAATCATTATTCTAGTCACTAATCTGTGGATTATTGATAGTGGGATTTGGGTACCAATTTATAATTATAATCATCTATATTGGATTCTTAATGGGGTTAGTTCATAATACAAAATTCCTTTATGGGTATTTTTAGGAAATATTTTTTAACAGACATCAGTTCCTATTGCATGTGTGGTAAGTAAATAATATTACATGACTATAGTATTTTGGTTGGACAAAAAACTATATTCACGCATAAGGGACACTTATTATGTATTTAAGGAATTCATAACTAGGATATTAAAACATTAAGGATATTATGTTAAGTACTACTTATCCAGAAAGGTGTATAATCACACATCATTTACTTTAATGTAATAATTTTTATAGCTTATTTAAGTGGGGTGATCAACCATGTTGTGGAAAATGATAAAATAATCTATATGAAGCTTATTTTCATATATATAACAATAATAAAATGATTTTTTATCTCTTATTACTTATTTCAAATGCATGGAGATATAATTGATCATAGAATCTAGTGGTGCAATAAGATCTAGAGTCTATTAAAAGAAGAGTAAACTCTGTGGATATATAATCGTATAAGACAGTATTGAATGTGATTCAAAAGAAATACGCAAAACAATAAATATAGTATATCATAAATCATGATATTGGTCGTTAATTAGATAATATTTATATATCCTTTCATTAAATACACAAGGGATATGACCACTATGTTCCATAATTAGTTTGTTCATTATAGGGTCTGACATATTAGTGGTGTAATACAAATTCCGTAGATCATTATTTTCTTTATATTGGATAAACACTATTTCTATAGATGTTTAGAAAATAGTAATTATTAAAAACTCATAGATAAATATAGTAACATTAAAAGTTGGTTGTACAACATGGAATATCATTTTTTAGTATATCTAGTTAGGATTTTGGTATTTATGGGATATTCTCTCTGTTTTATAACTGATGAGAATATGAGGCCTCATCAATCTTAGGGAATCAAATGGATTTATATCTAGAAAAAATAATGGATATTTTCATCATGTTCCTCAATTGTGTTCCCAGATAATGTTAATATTGTGCAAAATTTATAGACAATCGTAGATCATTAAATTAAGAGATAACAATAGAGTTAATATTAGATGTGATAGAGGCAGTAAGCAGGGATGATTATAAAGATGAGTTTCTAAACTCCAATATATATATTTCAATAAGTGTAAGGAACTTTTTTTCATCATGTCATTATTTTATTTTACAATACATCTACTTAATTATTAATTTATGCATGTTCCTATCAAAACATTATGACCCATTCTCTTGTTTATGGGTTAGAAATCATATTAGTGAAGCTTTAGAGAGAATTATAGTTGATCTATATAATTGGTGGTTAGATGATTTTAAATTACTATGAGATATTGACTTGGTTATGGGGAGAGATCGATTCTCTTGGAAACTATTTTTAATAAAAATTAAAACATAATACATTATCCTTAGGAAAAATTTCTTATACTCTTTTTGTTACAAAAACTATATTTATTGTTCTAGGAATCAAATACTAATTAATACATATGTGTGGCATATTTTATATACCAATATTTTCTTCTATAGAGAAATGATATTTTCCAATTAAATTACTTTTACCTATTAATATTTATAAAATAATAATAAAAAAGAATTTAGGGGGTGAATAATGGATATTTTAATTAAATGGTAATAAATATAGTCAATGATGACTTAAAAACATGTTAATAAGAATGGTGTTTTTCAAATGATTTATATTAATTAACACCTTTCCTATCACACTAATGTTTTCTACATCATTAATCAGTGACAAAACTACATCATATGTATGATTATATAAATCTATAACTTAAATGATGAAAATTTCTAACTACATAGAGAATCTGCAACGGTTTTTTAGATGTAAATTTTTCATTGAAAAAATATTTTAATCTCTATAATCTACAAAATATCCCATCTAGTTTCCCGGAATGAAATTCAACCCAGATTAATAATCATTGCACTAGATCAATCATTTTCTGGGAAAATTTGAAATTTATGGTAAATGATTGCCTCTCCTTTTTAAAACCGAATTGATTTATTCTAGAATAAAAACATATATAAGAATGAATTAAACAATTTTGTAACACCATTCTCCCACTCTCGCAACTCATAGAAATATTTGAGTTTTTATTTGACTCTATATATAATTTCTAATGGATTATAGAAACTCATATCACATCTTCTCGGAGTAATTATTTGTTTATCTCTCCATTATCATGAAGATAATTTTTTACGAACATATACTATATGAACATTATAATTAATTAATAGATTATAAATTTAAAAAATTCAAATAAACAATCCATAGTGGAGGATATATCTAATACCACAGTATCTTCTATAGTTTCATCCCTACCCTTTTACATTCTTTTCCCCCCACTATAACCCTTCCCCATTATGATCTGAGTCAGTTGGATGCATTTACTATTAATATATTTTCATCCTTGTACCAGGTCTGGACTCCACATGTCTTTATTATTAATGTGCTGCATAATTTTTTTGTAAATTGGTATGGGGAATCTTTTATGGTCACATTGGTTTAATTTTTCAATTAGTGGAAAGTGCATTTTATCAATGGCCATAGTAATATTAATCTTTATTTTCTCTTTAACATTATGTCAAATCCTCTCATGGAATATTTATATTGATGGAGTTGTACATAAAACCAATCATGAATTGGATTCTTTAATGTGTGTTATGTTGAAAATTTTAACATTTAATGGTCATAAGAATACATTTGTGGGAATGAAAAATATTCCCCCACAGAAATATATCATCACAATATTGAATTATTATTTAGTATTAGTAATTCATTTCTAAACATCATAATTTTTATTTTAATGTCTATTAGATATTCTAATAAATAGTGCACCACAATTCCAAAAATGTTGCTTGAGGTTTTTAACGTGTATTGGCCCTTGAGTTTATGTTTATATGAAATGTTATATCAGCTAGTTAATTAATCATCCTTAAAAACATACATACTCTTAAAATATTGTAGAGGTATGTGTTTCCATATTTACACCTTTTGTGGGACATGTGCATGAATACATTGGAGGTTGGGTTTTCCCCAGGTTTTTCTTTAATTTAAAGTCATTGATCGGATAATTTCCTTGGATCCAATGAAGTGTCTATTTTCATGTCGATATACCATGTGTTTCCAAATAGATTAATTAATAATATATTTAAAATATTATCTCCTTTTTCATTCCATTAGTATATATTATCAATTGAATTATAAAAACATAAAAATTAAGTTATTACCTTATAAACAAACAATGAATATCAAATAAATCAATAAATTCATGATTTCAGGTGTCATTAAAATTATGTTCCTAATTGTTTGTATATACTAACTATGAATTAGTTTCCTATAAAATTCAAAAATGTTAGGGATACATTCATTGAATTTGAAATGTAAAATATATAAAGATTTTTTTTTGAATCATCTATAAACTTTTGTTACATTTATTATCTATGGAGTGGAATTTTCTGATGATGAAATTACAATTCTATAAAATTAATTATATAAACATGATTAATTTTAAGATATATATTAGTGGAGTCACATAATATTACATACTGGTTAAAAAATATGTTACTATTTGTATAAAACGTTTGTAGCAGTATGTTTTCCCATGTTTTTAGGGGTATTGCTGATGTCCTTCTCAGATAGATTATAGGAGACCCCTTCAAAGATAGATTGATTTCATGATTGAGTTGTAATGATGTGTTTAAATAATTATTATGGTTCAATATTTTGTGTCTCCATTAAACAAATGAGGGGCTTGGATTCATATTTATGGGTTTTTAGAGTGATGTTTTATTAATAATTATATTCAACGTTGAGGTTCTATAAAGTTATTTAGAAAAAACAAAAACAAGGATTTGAGATTGTGTATAGAGGAATAATGTTTAAACTACATAAGGGTGATGAAACTTTATCGTTTTCCTTTGATACATATTTTTTAAAAAATTAAATGGAAAAGCTGTATTTTTATTATCAGTATATGATATGGACCCCCCTTAATTATTAATAAGGAAGATGAAAACCCCGTGATTTCATTTTTTCTAATATATGAATTTAATGTTTTTTGTAATTTAATTTTTAATTATTAATTAGAAATATGATTCTATGATAATTATGAATATGATGTTTTAACACCTTCAAGAGGATTTCAGGATTTTTATCATTGATGAAATTTTACATTACATAACGATATAGGAGAAACTTATAGAGAATGGTAAGATATAGTTGGGATTTCTCATGGAAAAATAAAATACTGTGAATTTTTATATGTGTTCATTTTGGACATGTGAGGTGTGTTTTATTTGTTATAATATTAGAAATAATGATTGATATAGTTATCACATTTAATTAAAAATGATTTATTTATTTATTAGTATTTAATATCCATTGGTGGTACTCATTGAAGATCATAAAAAGGTTTTATTGGAGTAAAACTGTACAAGTAGCTGTAATAAAAAATAATATTTGTTAGAGTAGTGTCAAGTTTCTATTGAAAATATAATTTATATGTTTTTGTTTTTTATGTTCATTTATTAACAAAAAAATAATTATTATCGGATATTACTGTTACATATTTATTAAAATAACATAACGAAATGGGATTTTATGCCTATAGAGATTATGATTATTCCTATGATTTTAATGAATTATTAGATTAGAAAATACATTATGGTTTATATTGATAATAAAATTATGAAATATATTATTTATCAAGAATTTTTTCATTTATGATAGATAATATATATAAAATTTCTGCATAATTATGATTTTGAGTTCCCACATACCCATAGAAAGGTTAATGTGGCTGTTAATTCTTTTAGTTGGAAGTATTATGGATACTATTAATAAAATGTGAGAAAGAAATGGACATATGTTGTGTTATTTATATTTATACACCTTTAAAATTACAATCAAATATTCATGTCTTTATTTGAAATGAGAAAATTTTGTTTTATATTGAACATAAACCAATTTGTGATTTGAAATTTTTTAGATTCAAATCATGGATAATGAATGAAAAATATATTTAAAACATCCTAGACGAAGATTATATAGTTGTAACAAGGGTATTAAATGGCCAATGTGAGCTTTTGAGGCTTGATATGTTGCAATTATAAAATGGGTGGATGAAGAGGGTCACCTAGTAGATGATAATTGTATTATAAAATCAAGAAAAGGGTTTTAGGAGTATAGGGCCCCCAAACCAGGACCACCATGCAGATGGTGTGTGTCATAGATTACCCGATGGTGATCCAGGTTTCTAGTGTTATTGGAGCGGGTTCCCAATGAGGACCACATCCATTTTACATTAATGATGGTCGTTGGGGTCCATAAAATTTATTTCTTAAATGATTAAAATGTATTATTTTTATAGAAAATTTGAATGATGATATATTTTCCCTATTTTTGACTTATACCTCCCCTCTATTACCCTTAATCCTTGGGGTTTAATAGATATTTAATTGAATTTATGGTTTGATTCAATCACAATTTTATTCTATTTTTTATTCAGATTATATTTTTCAATTATTTATATGAGTTAGATCTACTATATTGAAACCAATCCCATAAATTTTTGGTGAAATCTAGTTAGGAGTATAACACCATACTATATTATGGTATATTTCATTTAAAATATATAAATAAAATTACCATATTTCATTGCATAAAACATGGAACATAGGTAAATAATTTATATTTATTTAAAAAGGAATGAAAATATATGGTATCTAAATGAACTATAATTAATGAAAATAATTTTCAAATCATTTACAAATACTATTGATCCATATGAACTATTTTGAAATTTTTTATGAGAATTGTTTTATCATAAAAATATTATTTAACGCATATTTTATTTATATAAAATAATAATATTGAAATTTTTTAAATGTTAATGTTCAAAAAAGATTAAAATTAATTCACTGGTCATTAATTGTTTATAAATGTAAATAAAATATTTCAATGACAAAAAGAGACGTTTTCTAAATGTTTCATTTCTCTACACAATTATTTTATTATCTTAATCCATTAAATAAATCACTATTGATAAATAATTTAAAAGAAATTTATTGTTTATTAATTTAAAAAAAAGAATTAATATTCATGGAATGTTTTTACATATAATTTAGTGTTAATTAAAATTATTTTATTCTTAATAATATATTTTTAATATAACAATGTTCATTGCATTTTGTGTGATTGTTTTATAATTATTTTCTCCCAATTATTATATTTTAATTTTGAATAAATCCGTTATAAATCATAAATCATAATATCATAATTTTTTAAATATGTAAATTTCATTCTTTATCTAAAGAATAGTAATTTTTTTTTAAAAAAATTATTTCATGGTTAGAGTTAAAACTGATTTATCCGGGGTTATTCTAAGAGATAGTGGTCAATCTTCCACTTAATGTTGTATAAATACAATATATTGAAGATATATGAAAATTATATTTTCATACCATAAATATATATTATATTTGTATCAACTTTAACAGGGATGTGACCTTATGTTATTTAAATAATCTATGTGATTCAATTTATTCTCCTCACCTTAATTATAAATGAGAACCTCTTCTCCTCCCTCATAAAGATACAATGATTACTATGGAATAGAAAATACGTACCCAGATAGATTCCAATATTTTATAAATTCCCTTTTTAGAATATGGTCTTACCCTAAATCCATCTTAATAATGAAGAATGATATTCCAAAGGAAGTCTCTCAAAGAATATGTAATTGTCTTACTAAAATATTTCATTATTTATATCTTCTTATACTTCTTATTGATCTATTTTATCAATCCTAACATAAATAATATAGTATTATATATATATATATGATTATATTACAACAAATTTTCTTATCATTTATCATCTAATGAGAAATAAAATCATTGTTTGTGCATACGTATGTACTACCGTCTTCATGAAGGGACATATTCCATTTTCCATCATGACTTTTCATTGTTCGTTATTATGAGATATTAAATGTTTTTTATATTAAATTTATAAAATAATAATTATTAAGTTATTATAATATCTGATCTACCCTCTAATATTCCTATTTATTTGAAAATTGTAACATCGCTCATGCATACTTGTGGACTACCACCTCAACGAATTGATGTGATTCGTTTTTTCAATTATTCTATAAATAGATTGTTTGAATGACATATTTACCAAATATATATGATATTTATGATATGATAATAATTATATAAAGGTAATTTTTTATTCAAATTACAGTCATTCCATCTTTCGATGTGTGAAGATATCAATATTGGGTATGTATGAACTATAGTCTAAATGATGTATTTTAACTCGTACTATAAAACCAATTTATATGAATAGTAATAAAAGTGTATTAAATTAATAAATATGATATTAATGAAAGTTTACTAAATTAATAGATATGATATTAATGTAATGTTTTATATATTTTTTATGATGAAACAATGTCTATGCTATATGAATTAGAATCATCAAACAAAATCCTATATAGAAAATGGACATGTTTTCAAAAGAATAATAATTTTGATGAAGATTTGTTAATGATAAGCGTAATTGGAAATTATAAAGGAATGATATATTATAATTTTATTATTAATATATTTTTTGGAATATGTTTTTAATATATATATATATACATATATATATATTATAGGAGGTTGGAATTCACATGTTAGAGGATGATACATGAGGTTATGAATTTATGATACAATATCGTTTCATTTTGAGATTGTCATTATAAAATATCCATTGAGAGAAATTATTCAATACCCATATATTACACATAATATATTATACTATATTTTTATTATTTTTTAGGTCTACATTATTTCTTCTTATTCACCACTCTTTGGAATATTAATTAATTTAGAAATAAATTTTTAAAGAAGTTTCCTTTATTTCCCATTATATATTTGATCTTTTTCATCCCTGCACATATTAATATTTTTTTTAAAGAATGTTATTTTCAATTATGAAAATAAATTATTTAATTTCAATTTAAATAATATTATAATTTTTTTAATTTTTTAATAGATTCATCTAGTCACATTACAAATGAGGTACTTTTGGAATTTTTACCAAATTGCGAATGAAATCTCTCATTTATCATATAATAGATGAATAAATATAACTGTTTTCAAAGAAATATTTATATCAAATCATATAATTTAATTGATAAATTAATTTATAATTAAAATATATTTTTCAACATTATATAAATTTTTTATTTTAAGAATATTGAAGGAAAATGAAATTTTACCATGCTTTCCATGAAATATACACGTACAATTGTAAACATATTTTTCATCTATGTTGAAATACTTTGATGATTCATATTCAATACTACAGATAATATCTAATGATACAATCAATGTTATTTTTATATATAATATATTTATGTAGTGGTGAATCATTTATGAATCTCATTTCATTTCAATAGGTTATTCTGAGATGAAATGGTATATGTTATATTATATTATGGCCCAAATTTGTTAGAATTTAATTTTGTGATGAGAGGGTACATAAATGACCTAAAATTCATTCGGTAATATGACTCATAGGGTTATGATGATATGTGTGGACATGATTTAGAATAACTATCTTCAAATTTTGAAGGGTTAGAATAATATTTACATCTATTTAACATGATTATTCTCTGATGAGATTACAAAATATTATATTTATATGATTATTATTTCATATTATTATAATTACAATAGATTATGTTATGAACATTCTATGATTATTTCTTATACGGAACTCTTATTTATTTTTCTTCAATATATGAAATTATTTTGGATTTCTTTATGAAATATTATTTTGAAAATAAATATTTCTTGTTCCCAACATGATCATTAAAAGGTTATCAAAACATTATTATCATATTATCAAAAATTATGATTTATATCTCCCATGGTTGTCTTTAATTATCATATATTCTCACCAATTATAATGTTTCATTTCCCCGTGTTATGATGAATTCTTTTAAACTGGTTTGTTCTAAGTAGTGTACTATGTTAGAATAACGTTGTCAAGGATAATAATTAATGGACATAAAATAATATGATTATATATTAAATCATTAGTTAATATAAATCCATATAATATTTGAGACTGTTTTATTATGTGATGTATTGAATATCCTTCTAAAATTATGTCATATTAATTTATAAAACTCTTGGGATGCCTCAGTTAGGATGAGGTTTCGATCTAGATTGTCGTGAAGAGGATTCAATGAGAACAATGTTAATGGTTTCGTATTGTTTTATGTGAGATAATCCACTTTCATAATTATTTTACATTTATCCACCAAGTTTGAATTATATTTCATTTTTTGGAAAATATATATAATTTATCTTATCTAGTAGATTACGTAGGAGTTTATCTAGTGTGGTCAACATCCTATTTCATATTTTTTTAGATAGAGAAAATATCCAAATGATTAATTATTTATTTAATTATAATTGGTTCAGTATGGGAAATAAATAAACATAATATGATTTTTACAGATTAATTACATTATATCATTGATGGGTTTGGGGCATCATATGGATGATCAAGGGATAGTTTGGGCTTCGGTAGGAATAGACTATCACATCCCTGGTAAATAAATAACATTAAATTTTTCATATTTATTAATATTTTTTAATTATATTGTAATTATAATTTAAAGGGGACGCTAGGTTTGATGGCATACCCGATTCATAATAATAGGATTCATTGAAATCTTATGTTGCACACTAATTCTATAATTTTATTACTTTACATGGTAGTTAATTCCTAGATGCTGTATTGGAGGTAATGAACACAACTAACTAAAATATGATTAAACATGTTTTTAAAATGTTTTTACATTTATCCAATAAATGTGAGTGGCTTAAAATGTGAATGAATCTAATTTTAAGCATAATTTACTTTAAATAGTTTATTTACTACCATTTAATGGAGATCCGTCATTAAATATAGTTTTGGTCACTTTTATATGTTCCATTAGACCAAATGAAATTATTATTTAGAATCAGGACATCAAAATTTACATTGATTAAATTTTTGGTATTTTGCTGATAAAAATAATTTTTTGTTGAATAGTGAAAAATACCGTATTTTAATTCAAAAAACCATTAAATCTAATTTATTTATATGGACAGATTATCTTTTTCAATGGTTTTAAAGTGTAATTAGATTATATTTTTACCATTTAATCCAATTCTATTCATTTGAAAAAAAATTCACATTGAAATTGGGCATAAACAAGTGGCAATCTTTTGATAGATATAGTTTCTTAAAAACACGCTATTTGTTTTGACAACTGGAATTAATTTTAAATTAATTACTGTAACATCTATATTTTTATTTTTTAAAATAGACATCATTTTCGAATTCAGAATATCAAATATCACTTAGGCTGAATTTTTTGTATTTTTCTGAAAAACATAATTTTTTATGAATAGTGAAACCACTAAGTAGTAGTTATAAAACTGACTTTTTATTTTAAATGAAATTTTACCGCTTAAGTTAATTGAATTTTGAAAATCAAAAATATATGGTTCTCATTATAAAGTACAATGTGGTTCAATAAGATGAAAATAATTTTTTGGTGAATAGTAACTTTTGACTTTTATTTACCACGGTTAAAGCTAAATAGGTTAATTCAAGGTAAAAAAATATTATAATAATAAACAATTACCTTACCACTTGTAATAAACTTATTGGATGAGTCATGTATGACCATGAGAATCCTTTGGTCGATTTTGAGACCCCATAGAGCCACTTGAAAGTGATAATGACACTTTATATTAATTAATTTAAAGTAAAGTCAAAAATGAAAAACAAATAGTTTTATGAAAATTAATTGTTACTTGTGGTTATATAAGTTATTGTTTCTACTATAAATATTCATTGGAAAGAGAAATATATTTCTACATCATGGTATTTTTTTTTATAATTTTTAGACATTAAATAAATAAAATTATTTATGGCACAAAAATGATGCAGTATTTACCTCATTAATAAATGATTTAAATAAATAAGATTCTAAATATTAATATAACATCCAAATCCTATCCAATTATTATTGGATTAATTTATTTAGACCATTAGTCATCTTATCTTCTACCTTAATGAGTTTTGGACCTTTAGAAAAAGTAAATCATTATATAATAAAATAATATTCTCACACTTTCATAAAGATACCCTCCCCCACCTTATAAAAACTCTTATTTCTATCTCATTACTCACACCTATCAAGCCCATTGGCTCATCCAACCCCTACCCGAATCAGCTCTAAATATCCCACTCTTTCTCGTATAAGCCTTAACGTAGGAAGAATGCACTCCAAGAAGTCCTTTTGGTTCAAACCAAATGGAGTTACCGGAATTAAAGGTAACTGTTTCTCTTAAATTATTTTCTATTATTTTACTTCTCCAACCACTAAACTCGTTTTATGCGTTTCTTTTATAACAAAAACAGTATCCTAAATATTCTTGTATGTTTTTATAATAATGAATCTAACTACACTTACACACACCTCCATTTAATGGGTAAAGAACATACTATTTCTGTGGATCGCAAACTAACGCCTCCCGAAACAATGACTGTTCAGTTATCTCCTAATACCTATTATGGTGTCCATTATGATGACAATGTATATATATAGAATATATATTATTTTTATTCTTTCTTTATTCTTTTGAATTTATCATTTATTGCATACCTTTATGGTTTTCATTATGAGAAAACACAATAATTTCATTTGAGGAAGTGCGGACTACCACCCCCTCAAAGTGATATGACTTGTTCGTACCAAACGTGGGAAATATAAAAGATATAGTTATTGAAATTATATAATATATTATACTATAATTCTAATATATCTATGTATTGTTATGTTTTCATTCAATTAAAATACAAAATAGAAATTAAATTAGCTTCCATGCGTATGTACGGCTTACCGTATCCATGAACGGTGAATTTAATTTCTTATCTCTAAATATTATGTACAACTATAAATACATATATATACTGGATATATATATGGTATATATGATATCTAATTCATGAATATCATTTTGGAGAAAATGGACTCTTGACCCCATGGAAAACATGTAATTATATGGTGTTCATTATATTTTACTCAAGTACCAAATATCAGAAAAATGACCATTATTAACTTAAATGATTATATATTATTTATAACATGGTAATAAGTTATATAAAAGGAATAATAAACTTTAACTAGTGTTATTAATCAGTAATAAATTAACTTAAGTTTATTAGTTAGGATGAACACGGGACAAACATGTCAAGTCAGACATGAGTTAAGGGGTTTCTAATCTCACTTTTAATTCTGTAAGATTTACATTGTTCGCCACTTATTTATTGCATGTGGTGTATTTTGCACTTCCATTTGATATATATTATCAATATTTTATTTATATTATTTTTATTTTGTGATTAATTTGGTGGTTTTTAACTTTTTGTCATACGACTCGATTGATTACAACGTGGTAAGGGGTTTTCATCTCACTTTTTATTCCCCTGAGATTCTTGCTATATTTTCCACTATTTATTTTTTTGTGGTGTATGAAATTCCCAATATTGTATTAATTTTTTAATATACTTCAATTTACGGGTATTTACATCTTCATTTTATGATCCTTATTTCATGGGTTGTATGTTTTGTAAGTTATCAAATCAGTAAGGGAACATTTCACCATATTATTCTTGAAATACATATTTTTTTGTTATGTCTTTTAATTTACATCTTATAGTGTTGGGATATGTTTTTATATATCCATATTGATGTAAATATTATGTCCAAGTTATGAGATAACCTTTTCTATCTAATAAAATCAATTTTTTAATTTTAATGTGACGATGTTAGGCTGCCGAATTTCTGTAAGGGAACTTCTTCACCCAATTTCAATTCCTGGGGTTAAACTTCTACTTCTTGATTATGTCTTGATATGATTTTGTGTGGAATAATTTTTTATTTATATATGATGTAAATTAGAAATCCCTTTTTGTGGATATACTTTTGATACACATAATCACTCCATTGATAAATTCTGATGTCATCGATATGAACTTGATAAGAGTAATTTTAACTCAATTTCCATTCATTGAGTTAAACATCCATGTCATTGGTTTTTTCATAAAAATAACTTGTGTGAATGTGCTATTATTTATTTAAACTGAATATCCAATCATATTTAGGGTATTTATATTTTTCACACATTATTATGTAATTTATTTATCCATAATATAAGGATTCAGTTTTTATAATGGATTTCGTCTCAATTTACATTCCATTGAGACATCATTGTTGTTATGTACAAATGCACTCTTATATGGTGTATATACTGTCCTTTTTAATATTATATCATAAATACCATTATTCTCATGATATTATAATGTTCTTATTATATTTTATTCCTCCATTACTTGTATGTTAGCTTCTCTCATTTTGTTAAAAACTCTTTCACTAAAATTTCATTTTAAATGTTTTAAGGATTTATTCTTCTAAATATTTCCCATTAATGTCCATGTTTTCAAAATGGTATTATGGATTTATTTATGTAAAAATTAATGTTTTAAAATGATAATTTATTTAAAAGTTTCATTGTCGTATGAGACACATTGATTTAAAAATATCTTTATTAAATGTTTTAAATGGTTTTGAAAATGATTTGATAAAGAATTGTCTATTTCAATATCTTGATTTGATATATTATGATTGGAATGTTGAAATGTTATCTTTCCTTTATTCTTGTGTTATTTTTTATGAATATGTTTTGGTTATTTGGCATTGTTTATGTATACGGGTGGTTTCATGATAAGCCTAGGGCAGGTGAGCCCGAGATAGCTCTCCAATGCATTGTGTAACGTGACAGAGGTAAACGTTAATGTATCTCCTATGTGATTTAGGTAATATACTATGATGGGTATTCCAAATGAGACTCCCTAGGATCTGTGATAGCTACAATATAAGTATGTTTTGAATGGCATAAGTTACCTTTATGATTTATGATTTGTGTGTGTTTTTCATAAATCTTATGATTTCGTAAGGTATGTTATGATTGAAAAGTATGGTTTCATTGATTTGTATTTTATTATGGGAAATGTTTTTCTTCATTATTCTATTACCCTTAATTATATTTTAATGCCCATCCTATGTTTTTTAAATGTTTTCAACATGAATTAAAGATGAATAGGGTCAAGGATGGGATCAAGGAAAAGTCATGCTGTCAAAAACATGGAACTAGACATGTTTCTTTTTAAGAGTTTTTATTTTATGAAAACATGGATACTGAGTAGTAGTGTCTTCATGTAATTTTCTAGTTGATTTGTAATAGTTATTGCCTAATTTTCTAAAACTCTAAACCTGAAAATATCCTCAATGTTAATTATTCATTTAAGTCATGATTATGTAATGTTTGATGTCAGGTCCTTAAAGTTGGTATTAGTGGTCGGTTTAGAAAAATTTAGGGATGTAGAGTTTTCATTAGACACATGGTTAGTCTCAATGTCTATTCTTTTAGTTAAATCCTTTTTTTATAAATTTTTTTGATCAAGGATTGTTAGTTACAAATGGAAGGAGGAGGGTCTCAAACAAAATTCTTATCTCTTCACGGTGATTTGCTTGCATTAATTATTACAAAGTGATGTTCAGATGATTATGAAACGTTTTATAGCATACAACTCACTTAAAATATGTTGTTTGAGATATAAAACACCTCCACTATACCTCATTATCATCGTGGATCATGTGTTGTATTTAAACAAATCCTATTTTCACAATATTCTCATATTTTCAAGAAAGGTAAATATAATCAAGGCATTTTCAAAAAATTTACCTTATCAAAAGATTTTGAAGCATACTATGATTTTGAAAAAGGTGCTGAAGAACGATACCGTTGCACAACCTATTTATATTAGATTTTACAATATAGTCTCTCATCACATACCTATGGTATTATAAATGGACCATTGATTGAAAGTTTTAACTCAAATTCGGCCTGAATGTTTTATAGAAATCAAGTTTTGTTAGATGTTTTGAAATTATATGTCATACATGATTATTTTCCAAAACATTTTTACTATGAACACCCATATGACCCATGTTGTAAGTGGTGTATTTGGATTATGGAAGCAAATGATTTTTAAGGATCTCTAAATCATTATTGCAATGTATAGACCTTCTACCTATGTGAACAAGATGATGATGAAGCCAAATGGACACCATTTTCAAGTAATGATGTTATTAATTTTGAGGATTGTTTTATTTTATCATATGGTGGTGAAATAAAAAAAATGACAATATATATAAGACTTCAAGAATTAATAAGTTGAGATCATAATGAATTTGGATGAAAATTAGAGGAATAAAGAAACCATTGAGGTTAAAACATGTGAGTTTTATTTTTGATTTTAACCAAAAATACAACCTATAGGATGGGTGACAACATGTCACATTCGGAAAGTCCATAGGAATCGAACACAAAACCGAAGGCAGAAAATGGTGCATGACCTACCATTTACCTACTTTAACTCCATTATTAGTATGACTTATTATTTTAGTAAAACGATTTTATGGAACAAGAATAAGTTGATTCTGGGAATATATGTTTTATCAAATAGATATACGTAGTATAAGAAAATTATTTGATTATTATGTGATAAAGGTTGTTGTGGATGGCATTCTCTCTTTAGAAGAAAAATTATATGCCTAAGGAATATAGAATAATATTGGATTTAAATTGTGCAATAATGGTTCAAATTTTAGTTTAGAAGATTCTATGTTTTTATTATGGATATATAGCGATTTGGGTTATTTATGGAAATGATTAACCTATCATAGAGAATATGTGATTTGGTTAATTATTCTTCAGTTTGATATTTTAAGAGTAGTCTATGTTCTTTGGAGTTAAATGTTAAGGTTTACAATGGATGATTATGTGATTAAATCCTTCTGAGTTTTGGGTTTCAATATTAGTTTGGATTATTTTGAAGAATTTTAAGGACAATTGTGTACTGAATGGACATTTGTGAACTTTGGGTACTTTTTGTTGAATTCTTGAGATTAATAGTAGAAAATTTTTATATAGGATTACCATTTTTGGGGATTATATGATCTTGTACAAAACATTTTGGTTTAAGTTGATGACTAATGTCAAGGGAAATATATAGTTATTCTATAAAGAAATATGTGATTCTCTATAAGATGATTGTGGGGAATTTGTTGTTACTATGTCTTTTAGAATGATCATTTTTTGGATAAAAGATTAGTATTTGGTAGAAACTTATTATACGATGAAATTCTACTTGATAGTAAGAATATTTACTTATGTTAATTTACTATTTAGCAAATTAATTCCTCAAAATTATAAAAAGGAATGTAAAACAAAAATCATTGTTCGTTTACATTTTCTACTGGGTAATCAATGACCGTTTAACACATCATAAGTTTGTGATTTTTTGGTGGTTTACATTATCCTAATCATTCTTTATATCACTCTCCATTAGAACTTGAATTATTTTTCACTCTTTTATATCCATGTTTTCTTACATGGAATCCTAGTATGGGTTATCTTAGGTGACCTTTGTACTTCACTTTCATTCATTTAATGTGATAGTTTTGCTGGATCTTTTCCGATGTGGGACTTTTAATAAAGTTTCCAAGCCCAGTTTTAAAATTGTGAGGACGCAATTCCCAAAAGGGGGGAAGGATGTATCATCCTAGGTAAATAAATCACATGAAATTATTTATATTTATAAATATTTGTGAATTAAATAATAATTTTACATTAAAGGGTATGCTAGGTTTGATGGCGTACCTGATTACACCAATGGGTTTCTTCGAAATCTTTTGTTGCACACTAATAATATAATATTATTATTTTAAATGGTAGCTAATGGACAGATTATGTATTGGAAGGAATGAACATAACTAACTAAAAAATGATTATACATGTTTGTTAAATGTTTTGACATTTAACCAATAAAATATAGAGACTTAATATTTGAATAAATCTAATTTTAAGCATAATTTTCTTTAAAAGATTGATTTACCACCTTTTAATGGAAACACCTATTTAAATATAGTTTTGGTCACTATTATATGTTCCATTTGACCAAATAAAGTTATTCTTTAGAATCAGGACATAAAAATTTACTTTGGGTAAATGTTTGGTATTTTTCTGATAAAATTTATTTTTTGATGAATAGTGAAAATACTTTATTTTAATTCAAAACTACCTTTTAATCTAATTTATTTATACTATTATATTATATTTTTTAATGTAATTAAAGTTTAATTATATTATAGTTTTACCATTTAATCCAATATTTGTCATTGGAAAAATTTCACTTTGAAATTGGGCATAAACAAGTGTCAATATTTTCGTAGATATTATTTCTTAAAAACACACTATTTTTTTTTGACAAAGGGGAATAATTTTAAATTAATTAATGCTACTTTTATTTTTTTTAATTTTTTAAAATAGACATCATTTTTCAATTTGGAATATCAAATATTACTTAGGATTAGTTTTTTTTATTTTTCGGAAAAACCTCAGTTTTTGATGAATAATGAAACCACTAAGTAGTAGTTAAACAACTGCCTTTTCTTTTAAATGAAATTTTACATCATCTGTGTATTAAATTTTGAAAATTAAAAATGTGTGTTTTTTATTATTATGTAAAATTTGTTTCAATAAGATGAAAGTAATTTTTTTGTGAATAGCATCTTTTGACTTATATTTACCGCGGTTAAATGTAAATAGGGTAATTCAAGGTAAATTTTTTTTTTTATAAAAATAGAAAATTTCATTAACAATTATCCTAACCTTATTGGATGAATCATGGACGACCATGGGAATCCTTGGGTCGATTTGGCAACCCCATGGAGCCACAGGGAAGTGATAATGACACTTTAGATTAATTAATATAAAGTAAAGACAAAAATGACACAAACAAATATCTTTTTGAAAATTAATTGTTACATGGGGTCATATAAGTTATTATTTCATCTATAAAATATCATTGGAGAGATAATAATATATCCAAAATCATGGTATTTTTTTATAATTTTTAGACATCATATAATTGAAAATATTTTTGAGACAAAAATGATGCAGTATTTACCTCATTAATAAATGATTTCAATAAATATGAATATAAATATTAAATGAACATAAAACACTGTCCAATTCTGATTGGATGAATTTATTTAGACCATGAATCAACATATATTCGACCTTAAAGAATTTTGGACCTTTATAAATCGGAAAACATTATATAATAAAATAATATTTTAACACATTCCTAAAGAACCCCTCCTCCCCCTTATAGAAAGCCCTTACTTATAACTCATTCCTCAAACCTCTCAAGCCTATTGGCTCAGCCAAAACCTGACCAAATAAGCTATCAAGATCACTATCTTCCTCCTGGAAGCCATACATAAGGCATAAGGATCTTCAAGAAGTTCATTTTGGATCAAACCAAAGGGAGTTACCCGAATTAAAGCTAAATGTTTCTGTTAAATTCTTTTCTATAATTTTACTTCTCTAACCCCTAAACTCTTTTTATTCCTTTATTTTATAACAACAACAATATCCTCTATATACTAGTATTTTGTTATGAGATGTATTATAACAACATTTACACACACATCTATCTAATAGGTAAAGAACATATTGTTTCAGTGGATGGAAAACTACTGCCTCACGAAATGACGATTGTTCAATTATCTCTTACCACATATTATGGAGGAAATTATGATGTAACTATATTTATATATGATATATATTATGTTTATGTTTTATTTATGATTATTTATTTTAAATTTATATCACATATTTATGGTTTCCATTATGAGTAAATGTGAAAATTTCATTTGAGGCAGTGCGGACTACCACCCCCTCAAAATGATATGACACGTTCATACGACCATTATTAACTTAAATGATCACGTATTGTTTATAACATGTTAATAAGTGATATAAATTGAATAATATACTTGAAAATTGTTCTTAATCAAGTATAAATTAACTTATGTTTATTATTCTGGATGAACAAGGAACAAACAAGTCAACTTGGACACGAGGTAAGGGGTTTCTTATCTAAATTTTAATTCAGTGGGATTTCCATTTTTTCGCCACATATTTATTGGATGTGGTGTATTTTGTACTTCCATTTGTTATATATTATAATGATTCTTTTTATATTCATGGTATTCTATGATTCATTTGGTAGTTATTAAATTTTGGTCATACGAATCGATTGATTACAATGTGGTAATGGGTTTTCATCTCACTTTTTATTACCGTGAGATTAATTCTATGTTTGCCACAATTTTTTGTGGTGTATTTACTTCCCCATAATGTATTCATTGTTTAATATACTTCTAGTTATCGGTATTTACCTTTTCAAGTTACCAAATTGGTAAGGGAACCTTTTACACTATTCTTTATAAAAGGCATCTTTTTTTGTTATGTCTTTTAATTTACATATTCTAGTGTTGGGATATGTTCTTATATATCCTTATTGATGTAAATTTTATGTCCAAGTGGTTAGATAAACTTTTCTATATCAATAAATCATTTTAAAATTTTTAATGTTACGCCGCTAGGCTATCGAATTTCTGTAAGGGAACTTCTTCACCCAATTTCAATTCCTTAGGTTAAACTTCTACTTCTTTATTATGTCATTCTATGATTATGTGTGGAGTCATTGTCTATTTATTTTTTTTGAAAATTACACTCCCCATTGTGTGGATATAATATTGACACACATAATCACTTCATTGATAAATTCTGAAGTCATCGATATGAACTTGATAAGAATAATTTTAACTCAATTTCCATTCATTGAGTTAAACATCCAAGTCATTGTTTTTTTCATAAAATGAACATGTGTGAATGTGCTATGATTTATTTACACGTAATATCCAATAATATTGAGTGTACTTATATTTTTCACAAATTATTATGTAATTTAATTATCCATAATCTAAGGATATAGTTTTTATGTTGGATTTCGTCTCAATTTACATACCATTGAGACTTCATTATTGTTATGCACAAATTCAATCTTATATGATTTATATACTATCCTTTTTGAATATTATATCATGAATCCATTTATTCTCATGATATTATAAAATTATGATTCAATTTTATTCCTCAATTATTTGTATTCAAGCATCTCTCATTTTGATAAAAACCCTTTAACTAAAATATCATTTTAAATGTTTTAAAATATTATTCTTCTAATGATTTCTCATTAGTGTCCATGTTTTCAAAATGGTTTTATGGATTTATTTATATAGAAATTATTTTTTTAAAATGATAATTTATTTAAATTTTTCAAAGTGTTATGGGACACATTGATTCAAAAATCTTTTTATTAAATTTTTTAAATTGTTTTGAAAATGATCTGATAAAGTATTGTTTATTTCAATATCTTGTTTTGATATATTATGATTTGAATGTGGAAATTTTATCTTTCCTTTATTCTTGTGTTATGTGTTATGAATATGTTATGGTTATTAGGCATTGTTTACGTATACAGGTGGTTCTGTGATAAACCTTGGGCGGGTGATCCTGAGATAGCTCTCTAATGCATTGGGTAACGTGACAGGGGTAAACGTTAATGTTTCTCCTAAGAGATTTAGGGAATATAATGTGATGGGTATTAAAAATGTGACTCCCTATGTAGCTGTGATAGATACAATATAAGTATTTTATGAATTCCATAAGTTAACTTTATGATTTATGATTTGTGTGTGTTTTTCATAAATCTTTTGATTTCGTAAGGTATGTTATGATTGAAAATTATGGTTTCATTGATTTGTATTTAATGAAGGGATAATGTTTTAATTCATTATTTTATAACCCTTACTGATATTTTTATGCTCATCCCCTATTTTTGAAATGTTTCCCACATGACATAAAGATTAATAGGGTTAAGGATGAGATCAAGTAAAAGTTATATTGTCTAAAACATGAAACTAGACATGTTTCTTTTTATGAGTTTTTATTTTATGAAAAAAATGGATACTGATTAGTAGTGTCAAAATATAATTTTCAAGTTGGTATGTAATTGTTATGGCCTAATTCCCTAAAAACCTAAACCTGAAAAGATCCTCAATGTGAATTATTCATTTAATTTAAGATTACTTAATGTTTAAGGTTGTGTCCTTATATGGACAGTCTTGATTGAGAGTTTATTAACTTAATGAATCAGTGAATGTTATTATTGTTTCCTATAAAATTTTATTAAATATTTACTCATTTATTTTTTGAAACATTTACATGGAAATTTTTATGTATTTTCTAGGAATAATCATAAAAGTATTTCCCATAATTGTGGATAGTATATTGGGCATATGGTATACAGGAAAAGAACCTAAATCTTACTAATTTTTTATTTATCCACTCATGGAAAATTATCCAATGTGTGGGGATTCAATAATAGAATTGGAAATATTGGAGGTGTCTATTTCAAGAATTTTGGATCTCATGACCTAGGAGGTAACGCCCTAATCTTCCAGGGTACGCTTCTCTTTGAATAATAGAGTAGCTTGTGTTGTACGCAACCTCGAGTTCTAACACACCGCGACCATTAAAAGTAGCCGTTATGAATAGTAATATCCACCTTTTGAAATTATTTAAATTTTATATTTCAGAATGGACTTCATTTTTGGATTCGGAATATCAAAATTAGCCTATGTTGAATTTTTGGTATTTTTTCGAGAACTTCCAATTTTCGATGAATATTGAAAAATACTTAAAAACAACTTTTTTAATAAAAATAATTTATAGTGATAAATTATACCATTGAGTGTTTTTAAATTATAATTAGAATATAATTTTACCATTTTATCCAATGGTGGTCA
Source organism: Viscum album (assembly GCA_963277665.1). NCBI lineage: Eukaryota > Viridiplantae > Streptophyta > Magnoliopsida > Santalales > Viscaceae > Viscum > Viscum album. The sequence goes on from OY728142.1 coordinate 287,975,628, forward strand.
TTATAAATAATTTCACATTAAAATTGGACATAAACAATTGTCAATATTTTGATTGATATTCTTTCTTAAAAACACGATATTTGTTTCGACAACGGGAATTAATTATAAAATTAATTAATAAAACTTATATAAAATATACATTATCTTTGAATTTGTAATATCAAATAAAGCTTAGGGTGAATTTCTATTATTTTTCTGAAAAACTTCAATTTTTGATGAATAGTGAAACAACTAACTGGTAGTTAGAAAACTGATTTTTCGTTTAAATGAAATTTTACCGCTTCTGTGAATTTAATTTCAAAACTCCAACATAAATGGTTATAATTATGAAGTAAAATGTGGTTCAATGAGATGAAAATAATTTTTGGTGAATAGTACCTTTTGAGTTTTATTAACCGCGATTAGAGGTAATTAGAGAAATTTAGGGTAAAAATAATGTTATAATAATATGAAATTATATTGACACATGTAATACTCTTATTGGATGAGTCATGTCCAACCAAGAAAAATCATGAGATGATTTTTTGGACCCCATGGAGCCACTTGTGTAAGATAATGACATTAATACCTTTTATTTAAAGTAAAAATAAAAATGTCACAAACATGTATTGTTTTACTAAAACAATTTTTAGAAGGGTTTATACAAGTCATCGTTTAACTATAAATATTCATTGGAAAGCTAAAAATATTTACTACATCATGGAAATTTTTTATAATTTTTAGGCATTAAATAAATAAATTTATTTCTGACACCATGATGATGTAGTGATTACCTCATTAATGAACGATTTAAATAAAATGAAATGATTAGGTAAAATATAAGACTTACACTTGTCTAAAGCCTATTTTATCGGTGGATTTATAACCCTTATCACCTTACCCTCAAAATATATCATTTTGGGACCTTTAAAATCCGAAAATCATTTCATGATAATGTAACATTTCATGACTTTCCAAGAGTGCCCCTTCTCTCCTCTTATAAAAGGCCCCCACCCCTACCACCTTATTCACACCTTCAAAGACATTTGGCTCAGAAAAACTCTTCCCAAATACTCTCTCAACTCCCCTATCTTACTCCTAGAAGCCTCACTTTGGGAAGAAGCCTTCCCAAGGAAACCTTTGCCTCAAATCAAAAAAAGTTACCCGATTTTATGGTAATGTCTTCTCTTATGTTCTTTTGTTTTATTTTGCAGCTCCAACCCCTTAAACTCTTTTAATTTCTTTATTTTGTAACAACACCAATATCTTCAATATACTAGGATGTTTTTATGAGAATTATTTTATTTACACTTACACAAACCTTCGTCTAATGGTTAAAGAACATACTGTTTCTGTGGGTGGCGAATTACTGCCACACGAAACGATAATTGTTCAATAATTTTTTAACACCTTTCATGGTGGCCATTAAGATGTCGCTATATTTATATATGATATATATTATGTTTATGTTTTCCTTATTCTTCTTTATTTTTCATTTATGGCATACCTTTATGATTTCCATTATGAGTAAATGAGATAATTTCATTTTCGGAAGTGCGGACTACCGCCCCCTCAAAGTGATTTGAATCGTTAATGCCATATGTGGGACGTATAACGGATGGAGTAAATGATATTATATATGATATTATACAGAAATTATAATATACCTTTATATAATTATTATTTCATTCCATTAAATATGAAATAGAAATGAAAGTAGCGTTCATGCGTACGTACGGCTTATCGTCTCCATGAACAGTTCATTTCATTTCTTACCTCTAAATGTTATATAATATTATAAATGCATATATATTGGATATATATGATATATATGAAATCTAAATAATTAATATAATTCTGGATATAATGGATATTTTACCACATGAACAACTTGTAATTATAAGAAGTTTATTTTTGACTCAAGTACCAAAGATCGAAAAAACAACCGTTATTAACATAAGTAATTAAATAATGATCATAACGTGCTAATAAGTGATATAAAAGGAATAATGAACATGAAAAAGGTTCTTAAGCAAGTAGAAATTAACTCTAGTTTATTATTCTGGATATTAAAGAATGATCGAGTCAATTTGGACATGAGATAAGGGACTTCATCTCAATCTCTTTTCACTGAGGCATATTTTGTTTTATACACAACTTTCATTTATATGGTGTATAAAACCCTTTGACTTTATGTTTATTCAAAAGGAATTTTTTATACGAATATTTTTACTAAACATAAAAAGGGAATGTTTTTTGTCGTATGTATGCGGCGACAACTACTTCTCCACCGCCGTGGCCATTATTTGAGTTTCAGCTTCCTCTACAAGCCATAATTTTTTTTAAAAGATAAATAAATACCATGTTTTACTTTTCTTTTATTGAAAATGGTTTTATTATATAAATGTGTTTTATTGATATGTTGTGATTGTAATGTGGAAATTTTATGTTTCCTTTATGCATGTTTATGTGATACAATTATGTTATGGTTTATGATATGGTTAAACCTTTTCATATAAGGAATGAATTGGAATTAGTATGTGACAGGTGGAGCCCGCTATAGCTTCTCGATGCATCGGTAGGTCTAATTAGACAAACAAGTGTCTTGGCACAAGGCCTTGATAAAATCTTATTTCTAGTCTTGGAACAAGGCCTTGACTATGTGGTTATAATAGTATGGAATTGTGCATTCCATCATTATGAAAGTGTTATTGATATTGCATGTGATTATTTGACTTGTAGAATATCCATGTGAGTAATAAATGGAATTATTTCATTTTACTTTTTCCATATTATGTTGTAGTTCATGTTTAAAAGTATTTTGTTTTAGTTATAAATTGATTTAAATGTTTATGTTTATTTATGAAAGTTTCGTCTATATTTTTATCCTTACTGAGCATCTGAGATCACCCCTTTCTAGGTTTTATTTTCCCCAGGATGTGTAGAAATATTTTATGACTAACCTATAGGGATAGTTTTAAGGGGATATGGTTTTGGACTATGGAGACTATGTAATTTTAGTTTTTCACTTTATGATGTAATGTAACATTTATGAATGTATCGAGTGTTTCCAAGGCTACTAAACTAATCCGTCTTTCGAGACTTGCTCATTTGTTATCATGCCAATGTTACGTAATAATGCACTGACTCTGGGTAACTGGGGTTGGGGCGTTACAGTTGGTATCAGAGGCAGTTTAGTACTATTCTTGGAAACTATGTTTAGATAAACTCTGATTAGATCACATAGCCCTAAGATAGACTTTGAGGATTAGTATAGAAGGACATCCTTGAATTTTGGTATTATAGAGATTTTGTGAGTTTTCCGAGCAATACATACTTGTCTTGATATGATCAGATAGAGGGGGACCTGGCACAGATGTACCTAGGGGTAAAACCCGAAAACACCGCTTTGAGCTAGACTCGAACGGGAAATGGTGCATGACAACGGGCCTTGCTGCACTCTTGGTTACGACACTCCCGGGAGATATGCATAGGATAATTCCCATTTTCTTTATAAACCATTATGAAGGATTTATGAGTACATACTTCCTCAAAGAAAATATTTTTATGATTATGGATTATATCCATAAATAGTTCAATTTATGTTATGTGTTTTGCAAGTTTGTTATTATGTATTTTGATTCATAAACTAATCTAGTTTATGAATTTGTTTAGAAATGGCGCCTAGTGGAAGGAATGTAAACCTTATCAATGCACGCAATCCATGTAGGGATTTCCCTCCTACTCAAGATAATTATAGTGGAGCTGGTGATACAACTGGTACTGATCAGCTTATCACCATACCGGGATAACTAACTCAGGTTATGAATAATAACCTTACTCGTATGGAGCACCCTGATCCGCAATTTGGAGGATCAATGTTGGACCACTTCACGAGGAAACAACCACAAACATTAAATGGGATTACAAATCCCTTAGTAGATGGTCAATGGATACATTCCATAGAGAAAATATCCCATGCATTGGGGAGTAGTGAAAGGGAAAAGGTTATCATGGTAGTTTACCGCCTCACTGGATATACTGATCAATGGTGGTCATTGATTCAAAACACAAAGGAAGATGATGAAGTATCAAATATAGAAAGGAGGGAGTTCAATGATCTTTTCTTAGAAAAATAATTCCCTCGTGACCATCGAGCAGATATGGAAAGGCAATTTCTGAGTCTGAGACAAAAGGAGGATGAGAATGTTGCAAAGTATTAGGCAAAATTTACAAGGTTAGCGATGTATTATATAGATTATATACGTAACCCAAGAAGTAATATTGATCATTTATTTGAGGGGTTAAAACCATTTCTCCATGGAGCTTTAGTATCACAATCTTACTCAATGTACAAAGATATAGTCTCGTGTTTTATCAAGACAGAAAAGGAATTCTCTAAATCTTATGACAACAAAGTAAAACAAGAGAAGAAGAGAACGGTGGAACAAGAGACAGATAAAGGGAAAAAGGGAAATAAGGATTTTCCATTATGTGATAATTGTGGGAAGAATCACCCTGGTACTTGCCTAAAAGGAATAGGAGTTTGTTATAAATGTGGAGAAAAAGGTCACCGGGATCATGATTGCAAGGAAAAGAAAGAGGTTGTCAATGTTGAATGCTACAATTTTAGAGAAATGGGGTATTATAAAAATTAATTCCCTATGCGCCAAGGAAACTTACCTCAGAAAAGGCCAATGGAGCAAGTCCAATCTTATGATGTTACTACAGTTGAAGTGGAATAATTAATGTATTGGTGCTTTTGGACTCAAGGATTATATTCTAGTTATAAGAATAATGTGATATATATAATGATTGTACATCATTACTTTTTGTTTTCATTAAGGTTTTAATATGATGAAGGTAATCATATTTTTAGTATGTGACAATAAGAGAAACTTTACTTTGTTTGGGAATCTGATGTTACAATTGATTTTGGAATTTAGAGACCTTTTTGAGAAAGTATGGACATGGTATTTTGGATAAATATAATGGTTGGAATAGATTAAGTTGAACTTTAGATAGTATTATTTAATGTTAAAAAGTTTCTGAAGATTATTTTTGAAATATTATAATACTATAGTTTTAGGAGAAGGACAACCTGCAGTTTGGGGGATAACCCATCACGTCGGACAAAGCTGTAGGGATCAAAACCACAACCATAGTACGACTGGCATTTATTAGCTACCACTATCCTACAAGAAGTCCCTGGTTATTAAAAATAGTTTTCCTAATCTAAATGATATGTGTTAATATTTGGAACCTTGTACGATTAGGATAAATATAATATTTTTGAGTTCTATTATCTTTTTGAGTGAAAGATGAGCTTGTCGTAGAAATTAGTTGAAGGTTGAAACTCTACATGTCATGTATATATATATATATACCTCTCTCTTATACTATGAATAAATTAATTCTTAAACTTTAGGAAAGGGATATTAAAAAATTGTATTATCCTAATACCTTATGTTTTGTTGAACTGATGATATTTTCATCATAAATTGATGGCTTTGAGGCCCTCAATTTTAAACTTGTTTGTGATTGATGACCTCAATCAATCCATATAAATATTTACGTTTTTCTTCTAATTATGTGTCTATAATTTCCACCAATGTTCTCCTATTTCAAACCCTAATTTGGTGGTGACGTTCTCATTTCCTTTTCCCTCTTATTAAGTCTAAATTTTATTAACCTTATTTCCGATGTGGATTTTCCATAAAGGTATTTCCTATTTTCAACCTTTTTTTTCGAAGAACAATTTCAAATTGCGTGGACACAATTTATTGAACGAGGGGAGAATGTAACACCCTAAGCTTCCATGGTATGCTTCTCTTTGAATAATAGAGTAGCATGTGTTGTACGCAACCTCTAGTTCTAAAACACCGCGACCAATCAAAGTAGCCATTATGAATAGTAATAACCACATTTTGAAATTATATAAATTTTATATTTCATAATGGACTTCATTTTTGGATTCAGAATATTGAAATTAGCCTATGTTGAATTTTTTGTATTTTTCCGAGAACTTCCAATTTTTGATGAATAGTGAAAATACTTAAAAACTTCCTTTTCAATAAAAATAATTTATAGTGATAAATTATAATATTGAGTGTTTTTAAAGTATAATTAGAATATACTTTTAACATTTTATCCAATGGTGGTCATTAGAATTAATTTCACTTTGAAATTGGACATAAACAATTGTCATTCTTTGATAGATATTTTTTCTTAAAAACACGCTATTTGTTTTGACAACGGGAATTAATTATAAAATTAATTAATGAAATTTATATAGAATATACATAATCTTTGAATTTGGAATATCAAATATAGCTTAGGGTAATTTTTTGTTATTTTAATGAAAAACTTCAATTTTTGATGAATAGTGAAACCACTAAGTTGTAGTTAAAAAACTGATTTTTCGTTTAAATGAAATTTTACTGCTTCTATGAATTTAATTTCAAAAATCTGACATAAATGGTTATAATTAGGAAATAAAATATGGTTAAATGGGATGAAAATAATTTTTTGTTGAATAGTAACTTTTGAGTTTTATTAACCGCGATTTGAGGTAATTAAAGTAATTAATGGTCAAAATAATGATATAATAATATGAAATTATATTGACACATGTCGTACTATTATTGGATGAGTCATGGATGACCAAGAAAAACCATCAGACTATATTTGGGACCCCATGGAGCCACTTTTGTAAGATAATGGTATTAATACCTTTTATTTACAGTAAAAATAAAAATGTCACAAACATGTACTATTTTACTAAAATTATTTTTAGAAGGGGTTATAAAAGTCATATTTTTGAATATAAATATTAATTGAAAGCTAAAAATATTTCCTACATAATGGTAATTTTTTTATAATTTTTATCCATTTAATAAATAAATTTATTTATGACACCATGATGATGCAGCGATTACCTCATTAATGAACGATTTAATTGAAATGATAAGATAAGGTAAAATATAAGACTTACACTTGTCTAAAGCCTATTAGATGGGTGGATTTCGAACCCTTATCACCTTATATGTGAAATATATCTTTTTGGGACCTTTAAAATCCGAAAATCATTTCATAATAATGTAACCTTTCATGATATTCCTAGAGTGCCCCTCCTCTCCTCTTATAAAAGTCCCCCACCCCTACCACCTTATTTACACCTTCAAAGCCATTTGGATCGGAAAAAATCAGCCCAAATACTCTCCAAAATTACCTAACTTACTCCTAGAAGCCTCACTATGGGCATAAGTCTTCCCAAGGAAGCCTTTGCCTCAAATCAAAAAGAGTTAAACGATTTTAATGTAACGTCTTCTATTATGTTATTTTGTTTTATTTTGATACTCCAACCACTTAAAATCTTTGTATTCCTTTATTTTTTAACAAAACTAGTATCTTCAATATACTAAGATGTTTTTATGAAAAGTATTTGATTAAAACATACACACACCATCGTTTAGTGGTTAAAGAACATACTGTTTCTATGGGTGGTGAATTACTGTCTCACGAAATGATGATTGTTCAATCTTCTTTTTACTCATTTCATGGTAGCCATTAAGATGTCACTATATTTATATATGATATATATTATGTTTATTTCTTCCTTATTCTTCTGTATTTTTCATTTAAGTAATACCTTTATGATTTCCATTATTGGTAAACACGATAATTTCATTTTAGGAAGTGCGGACTACCGCCCCCTCAAAGTGATTTGAATCATTAATACCATATGTGGAACGTATAAAGGATGGACTAAATGATATTATATTTGATATTATAATGGAATTATAATATACCTTTATATAATTATGATTTCATTCCATTAAATATGAAATAGAAATGAAAGTATCGTTCATGCGTATGTATGGCTTACCGTGTCTATGAACGGTGCATTTCATTTCATACCTCTTAATGTTATGTAATATTATAAATGCATATATATATTGGATATATATGATATCTATGATATCTACCCATGAATATAAGTCTGTATATAATGGATATTTTACCACATGAACAACTTGTAATTATAAGAAGTTTATTTTTGAATAGAGTACCAAATATCGACAAAAGGACCTTTATTAACATAAATAATTACATAATGTTCATAACATGGTAATAAGTGATATAAAAGGAATAATGAACTTGAAAAATGTTCTTAAGCAAGTAGAAATTAACTCTATTTAATTATTTAGGAGATTAATGAACGATCGAGTCAAGTCGGACACGAGGTAAGGGACTTCCACTCAATCTCCTTTCATTGGGGCATATATTGTTTTATACACAACATTCTATTATATGGTGTACAAAACCCTTTGAATTTTACGTTTATTCAATAGGAATTTTTTTAATACAGTGTGTTTTACTAAATGAATTAAGGGAATGTTTTTTTGTCGTACGTATGTGGCGACAATGACTTATCCACCACCGTGACCATTATTTGAGTTTCGGATTCCTCTACAAGCCATGAGTTTTTTTTAAAATGAAAAATAAATACCATGTTTTACTTTTCTTTTATTGAAAATGGTTTTATTATAACAATGTGTTGTATTGATATCTTGTAACTGAAATGTGGAAATGTTATTTTTCTTTTATACATGTTTAATGCAATACGATTATTTTATGGTTTATGATATGTTTAAATCTTTTCATATAAGGATTGTATTGGACTTAGTAGATAATGGGTGGAACCCGTTATAGCTCCTCGATGAATCGGTAGGTCTCATGAGACAAACTAGTGTCTTGGCACAAGGCCTTGACAAAATCTTTTTTGTAGTCTTGGCACAAGGCCTTGAGTATGTGGCTATGATAGTCTAGAATTATGCATTCCATCATTTGAAAAGTGGTTATTGATATTGCATGTGATTATTTGACTAGTAGAATATCCATGTGAGTAAGTAAATAGAATTATTTCATTTTACCTTTGCCATATTATGTTGAAGTTAAAGATTAAAAGGCTTTTGTTTTAGTTATACATTGCCTTAAATGTTTATGTTTATTTATAAAAGTTTTTTCTATATTGTTATCCTTACTAAGCATCTATTCTCACCCCTTTCTATGTTTTATTTTTCCTAGGATGTGAAGAAATATTTTATGACTGACCTACAGGGATAGTCTGAAGGGGATATGGGTGTATAATATGGAGACTATGTTATTTTATTTTTTAACTTTATGATGTAATGTAACATTTATGAATGTATCTCGTGTTTCCAAGGCTACTAAACTAATCGGTATTTCGAAACTTGATCTTTTGTGATCATTCCAATTTTACGTAATAATGCACCAACTCTGGGTAACTGGGGTCGGGGTGTTACATAGGAGGGTTGAGTAGTTATATGTGATACTCACCTACAACAGTGTAATTTAGATATAATGTTCTATTGTGATATAATTGGATATAAAAGATGAATTATAAGAATTTTATTTGAAAATGACATAAGTTTATACCAAATTTTATTCAATTCAATTGAGTCATGAACTATTCTAAATAGATCATAGTGGGTCTCACAAATATTTTTTTGTAAGGAACATGTTCACTAGGGGACATGAGGTTTAATGAATTGGTGACATACATTTAGATAGATACATAGAGGGTTTCATATACTTCTATTGATGTTACAAACCATATAAGTCAATTTTTCATGTTACATGCTGATGAGAACGCACTTTCTTATATGGATAATTTATTGGATATCCTAGGGTTAAGACCCTAGTATGAATTGTGTTGTTATCATAGAATTCCTATAAGATGGGTAGATGTATAGTATTATAAAACATGTTTTGGATATTTAACTGGATGATTGTATACTAGGTGAACTAATTAATTGGAATGAGTAACATAAAGGATAAAATGATAACAGATTCTATGTCTTCTGTGATAACACAATAACCATGGTTATCACATCTTTTTATATGTTTTTTCTCATACTGATAACTAATTGACCAAAATTTTCTATTTTAAGTGATTAATAATTCACTCTAGAATACGTATTTGTGCTAGATACCCCTATGTCATGTGAATTTCATCTAAAACATTCACCATGAATATTATTTGTGGCATATAGTTCTACGTGGATAGTATTGTAATATGATGCCTCAATAAACCACTGATACCTTTTTTCCCACCATTTCTTATGGGTTAGGCCACATTCAGTAGGTGTTAATTCATTCCCCGTCGTTATTGATGGGTGGTGCCACATTCACCTAAAAGATAAAAATTTACCACTATTATATATATATATATATATATATTCTAGTGAACATGGTGATGAATCATTCATTGAGTGAGACCTCATTATCCACCATTGTGGATAGTTGATACCTCATTCACCTATAAATATATCATTCCTATATATATATATATATTGTAATAGATTATTCAACTTCCCATACATCACCAACCCTAATGAGATGTTTTTACTGATATATTTTTATCGATGTGATATGTCGTTCAATATCACTGTTATTTTATAATGATATATCATTTCCTTTTTTTACATCATTATCAGATGTATTTATTTATTGATACGTCATTTATCAAGAGATACCACCTTCGACATATTGATTTATGGCATTTCATCTTCCAACTTTGACGATAAGGATGGTGTTATACCATTAACTATAGATATGATCCAATGATATATAATTCATCTAGAATAGTTTATGTGTGACGAATCATTAACCACTATGTTAGGATGTTGAAATATATCCATCTCCTATATTAATGATAGGATAATTGATACATTATTCACAATCATGTAAAGATCAGACTATATGTACATCATATTGTTCTAAGAGTAGCTTAAATAGATATTTTCGACCATTAGGGTGACTCCTAAAGTACACAAAGGGTTTATTAATGTTTACATGAGATGATGCGACTAATTTATCATTTATTAAAATAATTAATTATTATATTACTAAATAATAAGGAAATCATTATTTTTGGACTAATGAGTTTATCTAATATCCTATATGGGAAAATCAATGCATGTTAGGATATTAATTAGAATGTGTGTAATTTAAAAACAGATTCTAGACAATATAAATATCCCATAAAAGCTCATAAAACCAGCTAAATGTTATTTATTATCCTCACTATGTGAAAAATAGTTCTAGGTAATAAATATAATTCCTTGGAAATGATTTACCCTAATAAAAATACAAACATTAACTCCAACCTAGATGTTTGGAATAACCCTCATACACTTTTTAGGGGCCACATATGTTCAATCGGATGTTATGAAATGAAATGGAAACTATACAAGGATGATGATACTAAAAAAAATTATTTATAATAAATGAAATCTATTAACATTACCAAAATCAGTGGAATCAATACATAGGAATGAGAATGAAGAAAAATAGGGAGTTAAAATAATTAAATGATGAATAGGTCCACCCTATGAAGAAATAAAACCAAAGGGAAACATTAACTCTACATGACCATTTTTATGTGATTAGATAATGACCTCATTAAATCTCACCACCATAATACCCAAAACAAAAATAAGGATTAACGACCACCTGCAAGAATAACCTGATAAAATTGAAGATATGATATCCCTGTATTTTTTAGTAGGTATCCTCTAAAATCTACATTCATGACCTATATATATAAATTAATTTCATTTAAGTTTGATATACAAATAAAAAAGTCCTTGATTATTTTTTTAATGAAAATTATCGAAATATTTCATTTTAAAACACTTAGATCGTAAAAAATGCTAGACCATCTTATATATAAGTAAAATCATTTTAAAACAATTTTATAAATTATAAAACAATTAATTGAAAAGTAAAATAATTTTTGTTAACATATTTTTAATGAAATTTTATATATTGAAATTGATATAATTTCTATTTTAATAATTTATTAAAAAATATAATTAAGATAAATTTTATATAAAAAGAAATATACAAGAAAAAATCACAAGAATTAATGGAATCAAGGTACCCTGGGATAACAAATCAATTACATTAACACATTCACTATATAGAAATACCATCATTGTATAAAAGATATTCCTCTATAAATATATTTTCTTCCCACCTGTATTAAGTGATTGAATAATACATAAGTAGATAATATCCTACATTGGGGACACTTCCTTGGGAAATAATTATATACTGCTGCATCACGGGGTTTTAAGCCTTTCACCAACCTACACATATCATCCAATGCTAATAAAAGAGATGTATGTAAAACGATTGTCATATAAAATAAAATTATATAACTAATCAATAAAACCCCAATTGTACATAAGCATAAACTTAATTGATATTATACCATAACATCGAGAAAAAATAGAAAAAGTATATACATCCCTTGTTGGGGGGAAATAACATCATAATATCATAATGGTATTACCGTTCACATATTAAAACACATGACGTAGAATGGTTATTCGATTAAATTTGAAAATAAAATAGTATAATCATAATAAAATCCCATTCATTTAAACAAATTCAACACCATTCACATTAAAAAACACACCATTATAAATTATGAAAATATTATTAATAATAATTTTGAAATTATTTAAAATTTTAATAAATTGAGTAATTCGTTTTATAGTGAAAAACATCAAGGGAATCAAAATTTAATTTTTAACCCCTACATTTATCAATTCTAAAAAAGGTAACAATTTTAATTTACATTATATTTTCAAATAATTTTTATTTTCCTGACCTAAAATACTTGGTTTTGTGGTAGAATCCATAAAATGATTTAAATCATTTAAGAGAAAAATTTGGAAATCATTGTTGTAGATTTAAGGAATAATTCCCAGTAACATCTACCTTTAATATGGATGTTCTACTATGAATGGGGATAATAAACATCAATAATATCCAATTAGATAAAAAAACAAGATAAAACATACAAAAATATATACCATATTTACAAATTAACCCAAGAGGAATTAGATTTCTATATAACCTATCTACAGAAAGTAAATTATAGAATAATAAACGTGTAAGGAGAGGATAATTATGTGATTTTTAGGATGAATCTGCATTATGGAATCTTTGAATCACAAAAGAGAATACGAGAAATAATTAGTTAAATGTTGGGTCTATAAGTGTCAAATGAGAGGGGATAAGAACACCAATTGTTTTTAATTTGATAAAGGATGAAAATTAAATTTTATTTATTTTTTGAATTAGGAATATAATATAGTTTGGATTCATGGTTTCAAAATCTTGAATCAAATGTCAAATTTCAAAAGAAATATCTTTTATTTTTTAAAAGGAAGGATTCATGGATGATGTTAACTGTGACTTAACAGTGTTTCTTGAACTATAACAAAAAAATTGAATATTTCATGGAAATGGTAACCTAAACTCAATTTTAAATATAAAATTAATAAATAACTAAATAAGTTTTTAAAATAAATTTTGATATATTACAATTATCCCAACAAAAACTCATTATTACCCTTTATATTTCATTACAAAATTTTTACCTAGGAGGGTGTTAGAGGATTGTACTTCTCAAGAAGAAATAATTGAATTGACTGGGTGAAAAGTAGTTATTGTTACAAAAAAGGAACAAATCAATAACAATTATAAATAAGACAATACCACAGACAAAAAAATTATGATATAAAATTCTACTGAAAGGATCTAGGACTATTTAATCCAAGGGTATGAAGATATTAAAAATTATTATCCATTAAGAATTAGTATTCAATAACTTAAATATGATCTCTAGAACAAGGATCATCTAAACCTTAGCATATAATAAACAAAAGTAACATACTATTGATTGGTGAAAATTCTCATTTTCGATTATAACACAATATATTTATGAGAGATTACCAATCACACAAGGGAGTGGTTGGGGTGTGGAAGACCATCTACTAACCTAAAAAATATATACCTATTGTTTAATAATGTGTAGGAGAAATCACATATAGTTAAAATGAAAATAGAATCTCACTCTTAAAAAACTAAACTTCACTCATCAATTGTTTGAAGAGTCATCCATTTAACAGGATAGTTTCCACCATAGGGGTTCCCTTTTATATTAATAAAAATCCTTGAAAAAAAACCCTAAAAATATTAAAATATTCAAAAAAACATTGAAAACACATGGTTTACAAGAAAATAGTTATAGGACACAAATTCCATTATTCATCATCATTGGGATTTTGAATTAACGATAATACATTGCTACTAATAAGAAATTCTAAAAAATATTTTTTCACCATTATTTAAACAAAAAAACTACAATGAGAAACATTGGGAGGATATGTTAACAAATAACACAAAAAAACATCATATTTATAGATGTATTTGAAGGTTCATCTGATTCATCCTATAGAGGGTATAACATGGTAGACCTATTTTATAGGAAACTACTTTAAAAAACTCCATAGGGGATATAGATGGACATAACTATAAACTATTCTTGGTGTTTCATCACACAAAGGATTCTTATACTATATATTTCTACACTAATAGAATATAATCTGATTACAGCAAGAATAAAATGGTAATGGAAAATAATATGTGCTATTAATACTACCACCCACCAAATTAGAATTTCCCATTCTTGTTTCCTCTAACTAATCTTCATCAATGACCCATTGGAAATGCTTAAATAGAAAACATCCATTCAAAACTTATTAATCCATTTTCTATAAAAAATACCACTTTTACTCATATTTTTAGAAATTAAGTCTAATGGAGGAATCTTATGATGATATATATGATTAAATACCTTCACAAAAAATGTCTAGCATTCAACGACTCATCCATTTCTAGGTCGAGAAGATATGATGGTAGATCTCAAGTGACAAAATTACATCAGAAATAATAAACTAGCATTCTTTAACTGATAAAATTTCATAGGATTCTATATCATCACTATATTACCGAAGTAATATTGAATATGTTATTATGTAAATGATTCCCGGGAATGGTCCTTCTAGGGTTTTTATAGGTAATATAATTCCACCACTTCCAACAGGTAAATTATAGAATAAATGATTCAAAGTTATGTTAATATGAGGAATTTAAATCTAGAAGAGATTCAACTCAATATATTTTTACTATTCATCTACTAATAAAGAGTTCAGTTTCCACAAGAAATAAATATTATATTAATATTAAAATTCATAAATGGCATCCCTCTGTTGAGTTGGAAGAGGAAGATCCCCATTCTTATGGATTGATGAAAATGGAATGATCGACATAGATAGAACATGATCAATTGGAGGGTGTACATTCATTGAACCATTTATAACTCCTAGTTAAGAATCCAATAAAACCTAGTAAGACAGGCTACTAAAAGAAAATGAATCATTGAACAAAAAAAATTCCTTAGTCCAAAACCTCAAATAATAAAATATCAATAAATAAGTCAATATCAAAATGGGAAAATAGAATCAAGGATAAACATGAGATATCATATAGAACATTCGATAAAATAGAATTATCATAAATTTAATTCATCATTTTAACACATATTATTATATATTTATGTAACTGATTTATAATTTTGACTTTTCCTATATCTATTTTAAATAATTTACAATTTAATAACATATTTATATAGAATAATATGTATTTGAAAGCCTATACAAAAATTTTAAGTAAAAAAAATTGTGAATTTTTTTAATTTATAAAAATTTAACTCTTATGATACACATAATAAGTTCTCAAATAAATTTCATATTAATTTAATGGGAAAAATATCAATAATACATATAAAAATTATCATTAATTGGATTTGATAAATAATGATAAAACATAAAAATTATTTTTAATAAATATATAAAAAATAGTATAATTATGAACTCTGCATGAATTTTGGGTTGGGTTTTGAAAACTATCCATCATCCATACAATGCTCACTAGGGAGTTTCCTATACTAGTCTCTCTGATCTCTTAATGGGAATCTATATCATGCACTATAACTATTTTAAAATAATTCCATTCAAAAATATAATTTCGATGACGTAAATTATCAATAATAAGACCGAAATATTAAATATAAAATATAAGACATCAAATGAAAATAAATAACTCTATGACATCTAGAAAAAATAATGATTTTGGGATATAAACATCATAAAATTCCATAGTTGAAAATGTTTTATCATTGGGATGTATTTAATCTACACCCACATGTGAAAAAAATGATGTTATCTGATAATTATATCACATTTCAATGGGAATCATCAACCCTCATCTGACCAATGGAACAAAAATTGAAGAACTGACCCATGTCACCTTATATTTTGGTCTCTACAATTTCTAGTGAAATTGACAAATGTGAATCCCAAATCCCAATGGGTTGAAATTAATTCCCGAGAGGAAAAAGAGATCTTTAGGAATGATTGTTGAAAATATGGAGACAAAGTATTATAAATGACTATTTGGTATTGTGAATCACCCAAACAAACATTTAAATTGTTTAATTCTTGTAATATAAAGTTATTATTTAATATCCAATAACCTATACTCATATATCTAGTTCTAAAAATATAACCATTACATGTATTCCTTTTTTACCCCTAAAATGACCCAATTTCAACAATAAACTTCATAAAAACAAAATGAATAAATTGGATCAATTATATACTAAAAGTGCATTTATGTTTTGATTTATAGAGAATTATGAAAACCTATTACATATCAAATAAATATAAGAAACTGGATCATAATTATCATTATAATATCCAAATAATTCATCACATATACTTCCATTCATAGAAATACCGTATTTAATAAATTCCATCATAACCTATAAAATTTAATCATTAGAAAAGTGCGATATTAGATGATTAGTAAGGGAAAAAGAGGGAGATATAAATGATTATATAAGAATAATAAGAGAATAAGGGTATACAAACACAATTTTAACATTCAAAAAATCTACACTATATCTGAGAGATCGTAATATTGATTCTTGAAGTAAATAATAGAAGACGATAAGACCTAAATAATTTTGGAATTAATTAACTTGATCCATATGATTATAACATTAGAATAAGTCAGGAAATTATGTCATACAAATAATAATAGAAAATCATTATCATAGTAGTCTAGACACTTTTCCAAGACAATCATAGTTTAATGGGTTGACACGTCAAAAAATAATTGTAATCAAGGTTTACACAAAATAATATCATTGTGGAAAAAATACCATAATAATTTAGGTTCACATCCCACTCCATTATGACTAATCTCATGATATATCAATCAATAACAAATTCATTATACAGGGATATATTTCCCCCCAATAACTTGTTATAACATAACCACCATCATTAGTTATAAAATCAATGTCACGACCCGACCCTACCCGGGCTCGAGCCGCAACTACACCAAGCCTGCCTCCATAGGCCACGGGCTGGCGACCAGCGCCGAAGGCACAACAACTCGGAGAGGCCTTTTCCTAAGCACCTGTACACACTCACGCAGCACACTCAATGCAAAAGTGCAGAGTAAAAGAAGAGAAAAGCAGTGTAACAGAGAAACTGCTATATGTATAAACCATAGATGTGCATTGACCTCTAAACAGTACAAAGTACAAACTGAAAAAGGGGAAAAACATGTGCCGAACCAAAAAGTGACACAACCCGACAACAAGTAGACAAAAAGAAACAACTGAAGAGTCTCCCACCTGGAACCCGACTACGACCACCGCACGCGGCCCACGCTACCAAGCTCCTACGCTCCACCTATCCGTCATCTTTAAGGGCACACCATGTGCGGGAAAATCCCAAGCATGGGTGAGTATAAAAATACTAATTAGGATACCCCAAAGGCTCGAGGATGCAACAAATGAGGTATCGAAGGGTGAATAGTACAGAAAATAGAGAAAAGTAGAGAAGTACAACCCAGAGTGTAGTAAAGAGTCCAGCTCAACCCAACAAGTGGATATAAGGTAGACTCATCTAGGCATAAGGAGCTGGAAACGGTGAGAAGATGAACATCCCGTAGAGTCTTTGCTATCTATAGCAGGAGAGTAGACTCGTCCCACCATGAGAAGCTAGACAGGGAAAGCATGTGGCATACCCCGCGCGTCTTCGCCTCTCCTGGAAGGAGATTAACCAAACCCAAGAAGTTGGTACCGGAAACAAGGTATATACATATCTTTATTCTCAACAACAAACCCGAACAAGCTCATAAGGGGATCTTCATCCCATATCTCAGCCCAAGAAAAGAGTCCCCAATAGTCCCAGAAGTAAACTCCATTGATTCCCAGCATCCCACACGTCTGCCCTGAACCGAAAGTCAAAGGGCTCAATCATCGCACCTTGACACTATCCACTTTGGGCGGCACTGACTCACCCACACGGTTTTAGATCACGTCACAAGAACATGGATCGGTGGGGAAAGTGCCTCTCGTACTTGAGAGTTCTATGGAAAGTCAAACCACACCTCGTCACAGCCCTGCAGTCGAGAGTTCTCCTCAAAGTCAAAGACGTTCCATCACCGATCGGTACAACCAAGGGTCCCGCTCCGGTGGTCACGGAGGAAAGCCACATACTAGCCTAGTAGAAAGGACTGAGTCTAGAATACCAAAAGTTGTCCCACTGCCCAGCCCCGCTGGAGGGTAAACCCTAATACATTATCAGGCGAACCACTGCCCAGCCCCGCTGGAGGGTAGACCTTAATACATCATCAGGCGGCCCACTGCCCAGCCCCGCTGGAGGGTAGACCTTAATACATCATCAGGCGACCCACTGCCCAGCCCCGCTGGAGAGTAGACCTTAATACATCCTCAGGCGACCCACTACCCAGCCCTGCTGGAGGGTAAACCTTAATACATCATCAAACGACCCACTGCCCATCCCCGCTGGAGGGTAGACCTTAATACATCATCAGGCGACCCACTGCCCAGCCGCACTGGAGGGTAGATCTTAATAGATCATCAGGGGACCCACTGCCCAGCCCCGCTGGAGGGTAAACCTGGAATAAGTCGACATGCGACCCACTGCACAGCCTTGCTAGAGGGTAGACCTGGAACTAGACGACGGGTGTCCCACTGCCCAGCCCTGTTGGAGGGTAGAACCTAAGAGGTCGTCGGGTGACCCACTGCCCAGTCTCTGTTGGAGGGTAGACCCTAGAAGTCAGTGAGCAACCCACTTCCCAGCCCTACTGGAGTGTAAACTCGAAGAAGACGATGAGTAACCCATTTCTCAGCCCCGCTGGAGGGTAAAAATCAGAACTGCTCTGGTCATCTCTACTGGAGGGTACAATACTGTCCAACTGAACACGGAGTGGGTATAGTGCAACCACCCAACTCCAGAACAACTCACCCCAAAGAGGCTCAGTGCCTACTCCATCACTGGGTGTCGCTAGCACCGCTACCGGCTGATCCATCGAGAACGAATCCCGGGAAAGACCACTCAACCCTGCTGGTCAAACCAACGAGCACCGAGTTAGTGGCAAAGCTTCACTCTGCTAGTCAAAAAAACACACAGAGGGACCCTCTACGTCACGAGAGGTCAAAGTACGCAAATCAGAACACGACACGCACATGGGGCCCACACGAAGTGTGGCCCCATTTCAACACCAACTGAGCGCACAAACATTCTCAGGTACAAACCACACGTACCTCCAAGTGCTCCCATATACTTCCAGAGTATACCTCGTTCTAGCCCAAAGGCTATCGTGCACACGGCACCCAGCATCAACGCGAAGGCGTGACGTAACAACTCTACCTCAAAGGCCCGGGCACGGCCAACCACATCTTGTGAATCATTTATATCACTCTCCCAAGAGTGCACGATCACACGCCAAGGGTCCGCTACAAACAAGGTAGGGCGAATCACCACTAGAGCACCTTCCATGATTCCACATTTAACAAGATCGCGGAAGAGGCTCCGCACAACCAAACAGATCACATTGTTGTAATCCTCACGGAAAAACACGCGAGATCGACTACTTACTCGCCTCAAACAAATATCCGATGGAAAAGTCACCAACACCGCCTCACGCCCGAACGGCGTCCCGTGATCCCGAGCCTCGGCACCGAAAATAGTCGGGTGCATCGCACCATTGCGATCCCCTCAGGAAAGCACTTCAAAATCACTACTCACATGAGTGCAATAGATATTCGGAGAAAAAGATACGTTCCGGCTCCCCGCGCACGAGCGGTACCACGTGGGACCCACACCCCGGTACCGAAGCGCTGCCAACGGATCACACCGTTGCGATCCTCTCATAAAAGCACACAAGGTGGACTACTCACTTGTCCAAAATGGTCACCTGGTGATAGAGATGGAAAATCACCGTCGACGCCCAAACGGCCATTGTGGGCCCCGCACCCTCGTGCCGAATTAGAGCGGGCGGATAGCACCATTGCAATACTCTCAGAAAACATCCAAAAACGACTACTTGCATGCCCCGAACGGACTTCCGATGAAAAAGTCGTGAAACGCTGCACACAGCTCGAAAAACGGGTCGTGGGACCCATGCCTCAACTTCGGCTGCAACGCCCGAAACCACCCTGGAAAGCTTCTCCCCGGCGCCAGGGTCCCAACCCTGCTGACGGTGCTCAAAATGGACGTCGGACGCGTCCGCGCCATCAAAAACAAGAACCCCCGGAACAGAGTCGATTCGCTTAAAGACGCGTCGCGCCTACGAGGCCCCTCGTTTCGGGAATTAAAAATTCCCGAAACCATCTCAAAATATTCCTCCCAAATTAAGGGATGTGTCTCCACTGACGGCATGCGGAACCGACCCCCAATTTATGATTTATTAAACATAAATAATTTCCATAATAATAATAATAATAATAATAATAATATTATTATTATTATTATTATTATTATAAACATATTTATATATTTTTTTCTTTTTTTTATTCCACCGACTTTCTCTCTCCAATTAGGGGCTCTTCCCTTTTTTTCTTCCCCGCGTGGGGCACATTTTTTTTAAACATTTCTCCTCTTTTTTTGTCACCTGCTTTTGCAGGTTACCCCGGCAGAGACCCGCAACAGTGGGTCTCATCTTCTCCACCAGGGTCGCGCGACCCTGGTGGTTCGGCGACTCCAGCACCGGCCGGCCACCAGGCCGGCCGTTCCACCTCAGGTCGCCCTTGGACGACCGCCACCCGCAGCCGCCCGCGCCAAGTCCTGCTGCCGCCTCCGCTCGGCCGCGCTCCCGGCCGCCTCGCCCTCACCGACACCCACTACGCCCTCTATCCCGCGCTCACCATCACCCGCAGCTCGCCCACGCCGCATGACGACCTGCTGAACGCCTCTCGACCACACTGCCCTGGTGCCCTCTGATCGCACCTCCGCTCAACGATCTATCAGCGAGATAATGCGTTCAAAATTGGGTGATGAATATACGCGAAGAACGAATGGATTTCGGATACATTTATAGGATTGAACAGGGATTGATGACCGTCATCGACGATTGATAAAGGAAATGATGAAACAATATGAGAGAGAATGAATTTACAAGAGCAACTTCAATCTGAAAACAAAATTGGAATAAATCCTACCTCGATTTGTTCGTCGGTCAATGATGACCAATCCGCTGTGATCCCGCCTCGATCCGCTGAGGCTTCGTTGTCGATCTGCCAATAGAGAGAGTACAAGAGATGAGGATAAGAGGTTTTGGGAGAAGGATGGGTTCTCCAGGGGAGAGGGAATGGGTGAGGGGGGGGGATAAGGGAGGCTTAAATAAATAAAAAGGAATTAACCCCTTTAATAAAAAAAACTCAACCCAATTTAAATCTGCGCCCGAAACCCCAGACACACTGAAATTTAGGTCACACATAAGGTAAACACCACCTCCCGAGCACAACGGCGGTTTCTAATTTTAATCTGAGACCCCGTTAAAAAGTTATTAAACTTAGCGCCCGAGGCCGCCAAATTATGAAAACGCCCCTAGGGACATTTTTCACAGACGGCCCACGCCTGAAAAATGTATACCTCTCCTAGGGTAAAGGGAATGCTCTGAACTCTATGGTGCCCTCAGTTTTCTAATATAAGTCACCGTTTATAAGATACATGCGTTTCAACATTAAACTAATTAATTAATTAATTAATTAATCTGTTTAACGTTCCAGAAGCGGGCGAGGGGTCCAAACATCCCATGTTGATAAGTTTTATGTTGTTCCGAGGGTAAAAACCCCATTATGGACCCATCCGTACACTCGGACCTCCGATCCGGATCACCATTTAAGAGTTATCACATTTATTTGGCGTTTCCAGTGTGAACGCACTGAAAACTCAATTTCGGCCACACTGGGGCTCAGAATCGCACGCCGTCTGAAGGTGCTGCTCTGGAATAAAATCGAGAATATTCCAAAGTCCTTCAAACCAAAAACCAGGTTATTACATCATTACCTCCTTCAATCTTTTCGTCCCCGAAAAGCAAAACTAGGGAGTAACACAGGGTACTAAGCCCACACCTGGCTCTTTCGTACCTTGAAGAACTCACGCACATCTCTACGTCACCGCACAAATACCAAAGGATTGATCCGTTCATGCTAGGTCGTCCCTTTCCGATGTCGTGCACCCACTCCAGACTTTGGGGTTAGGGAAAGGCGGCAGAGAACCTCTCCATCCCCTTGCACAGTTTCAAACGGCCCAAAGGATCTCGGGGGTAACTCACCTCCCTGACCAAACCTCCACGTTGCACGCCGCGACTGAAATCACCGCACGCACTTGGAATAAGGCCCGGTGATTCCCTCCTTCAGAATATCCATATGGTGAAACACCCAAAGATATCTGGTCACGCAAGATTTTTTATCGATGTCTCACAACCAAGACTCTCTTACACACTCGAAAAGCGATGGAGTTGACACCATCGACTAAAGAAAAAGGTCCCATGCCTTTTACCTTACCAACACAGGGTTACACACAACGCCCTGCGTCACCCTGGTAACACCTTAAGCAAGGAGCAGGGAGGAAAACATTCCACACACAGAGTCTAACAATTCTACTGCAAAAAGGTAGAAGAGCTGTAGAGCGTACCACTTATCACCTCATGCTCTGCAGGATAGTAGACATCCAATGTTCGCGGCTGTCCATGGTCCCACTGTCGGCTCCCGGAGCCTGATGTGGACCGCCTAGTGGTGATGAGAAGTCCTCGTAAAGTCATCCCTCACTACCAGCTCCTCCCGCTCCACTGCTAGCACCACCTCACTGGGTGCTACTCCGATCATGATGCTGCCTCCGTCGTGATGGCGCACCTGCTGCCTTCCCGAGGCTCTCCGCATGCCTGGTTGGGCAGTCCCGTGCCAAGTGACCTCGCCCGTCACAAGCATAGCACCGACTCTCTCCGGGCTGCACTGGTGCCCTCCGGCGCCACAGTGGTGTAGGACCATGCCCCTGAGTCCAGTCATTAGGAAGCCACATGCGTCAAGGTTCTGTCATCCGTAGCCTGCTAGCTTTGGTAGACGTCTCGGCTCTATCATGCCCATAGCCACTACCAACCGCAAGACATGACAAGAAGATATCTGTCACCAACGCCTTCTCTAGCACCACGACATATGTGGATATGACCAAGGGTACTATGACAGCTAGAATATCTCAGCAGAGACCCTGCTCAAACTTCTGTGCTCAGATGTTGTCGTCATGGAACAAGTCCGGGTAAAAGCGTGCACGGTCTGCAAAACTAGCCGCGTACTCGGCCACCATCATCCCTCCCTACTAAAACTGCAGGAGCTCCTGAATCCGAATGGAGTGCAAGCAGGAGGGGAAAAACTCCTCACGAAACAACAACTGAAAGTATCCCCATGAAAGCGACGACTCGTCAAGAAGCTGAGTCACCAGAATCCACTAACTCCAAGCTACTCCACGAAAAAGGCTGGATGCCAAATCCAATCTCTGATCTGGTGGCGTCTACACAAGCCTGAAAAGGCAAACCACTGTCTCTAGCCAAACCTCTGCTGCCTGAGGGTATGGCTCGCCGCTGAACCTCAACAGTCTCTGCCGCTGGAACTCACGGAGCGCGCTCAACTTGCGCTCAAGCTCAGCCTGCTCTTCTGAATCTATCTGCTTCTCAACAGGTGGGGGTGTTTCTACCGGCCCACCCGAAGAAAGCGCTCGCATGATGGGTCCTAGACTGAGGCCTCGTAGCTCACAGGGTCGTCGTCACGCACCCAAGCTGGTATCTTGGCTGGCTATCTTCACATAGACATCCTGAATATCATCAAGGAGTGCCACGGTCAGATGAGAATATATGTATATACCAATAGCAATGATGGGGAGCTGACTCGAGAAGGACAATCAGAGACTCAATCCAATGTGATGCACAAACCAATTTTCCCCGCAACGAGTGTATCAGCATGCCGAGTTGACAACTGGGTTATCAAGATCCTGGTGAATGGATACGTCGGCTGCCGCACCATCACTGGACTCCCTGGCCTGAGAGCCTCTCTCAAGACACGTTAACATTGTTGCCCTAAATCCCAACCAATTCCATTTATTTTAGGGACGTATGAACTGCGTCCCAAGGAACGAACCAGCTCTGATACCACTTTGTCACGACCCGACCCTACCCAGGCTCAAGCTGCAACTACCCCAAGCCCACCTCCATAGGCCAGGGGTTGTCGACCAGCACCGAATGCACAACAACTCAGGGAGGCCTTTTCCTAAGCACCTGTACACACTCATGCAGCACAATCAATGCCAAAGTGCAGAGTAAAAGAAGAGACAAGCAGAGTAAAAGAGAAACTGCTATATGTATAAACCACAGATGTGCATCGACCTCTAAACAGTACAGAGTACAAACTAAAAAGAAAAGGTGCAAAACACGCGCCCAAAAAAAAGTGCCACAACCCAGCAACAGGTAAACAAAAAGAAACAGCGGACGAGCCCCCCACCTGGAACCCGATTACGGCCACCGCACGTGGTCCACACACCAAAGCTCCTACGCTCCACTGAAGTCACGCTCCACCTGTCCGTCATCTGCAAGGGCACACCAAGTGCGGGCAAAGACCAAGTAGGGGTGAGTATAAAAATACTCATTATGATACCCCGAAAGCTCGAGGGAGCAACAAAAGAGGTACCGAAGGGTGAGCAGTAGAGCGAACAGAGAAAAGTAGAGAAGTAAAACCGAGAGTGCAGTAAAGAGTCCGGCTCAACCCAACAAGAGGAAAGAAGGAAGACTCGTCCAGGCACAAGGAGCTATAAATGGTGAGAAGATGAACTTCCTGTCAAGTATTCGCTATCTATAGCGGGAGAGTAGACTCGTCCCATCATGAGAAGCTAGACACAGAAAGCACGTGGCATACCCCGTGCGTCTTCGCCTCTCCTGGAAGGAGAGTAATCAAACCCAAGATGTGGGTACCAGAAACAAGGTATTTACATATCTGTATACTCAACAAGAAACCCGAACAAGCTCGTAAGTGGATCTTCATCCCATAGCTCAGACCAAGAAAAGAGTCCCCAATAGTACCATAAGTAAACTTCATCGATGCCCAGCATCCCGCACGTCTACCCCGAACCGCAACCCAAGGGTATCAATCACCGCACCTTGACACTATCATCTTTGGGCAGCACTGACTTGCCCGCAAGTTTTTAAATCGCGTCACAAGAACACGTATCGGTAGGGAAAGTTCCCCTCGTACTTGAGAGTTCTAGGGAAAGTCAACACACACCTCGTCACTACCCTGCGGTCGAGAGGTCTCCTCAAAGTCAAAATTGTTCCATCACCGACCCGTACAACCAAGGGTCACGCTCTGGTGGTCATGGAGGAAAGCCACAGACTAGCCTGGTAGAAAGGACTGAGTCTGGAATGCCAACATGTGTCCCAATTCCCAGCCCTGCTGGAGGGTATTTCATAACCAGATATCGGGTGACCCACTGCCCAGGCCCGCTAGAGGGTAAACCCTAATGCATCATCAGGAGACCCACTGCCCAGCCCTGCTAGAGGGTAGACCTTAATACATCATCAGGCAACCCACTGCCCAGCCCCGCTGGAGGGTAGAACTTAATACATCATCAGGCTACCCACTGCCCAGCCCCGCTGGAGGGTAGACCTTAATACATCATCAGGCGACCCACTGCCCAGCCCTACTGGAGGGTAGACCTTAATACATCATCAGGCGACCCACTGCCCAGCCCCGCTGAAGGGTAGACCTTAATACATCATCAGGTGACCCACTGCCTAGCCCCGCTAGAGGTTAAACCTAGAATAAGTCGACAGGCGACCCACTGCCCAGCCTTGCTAGAGGGTAGACCTGGAACTAGACGACGGGCGACCCACTGCCCATCCCTGCTGAAGGTTAGTCCCTAAGATGTCGTCGGGTGACCCACTGCACTATCTATGTTGGAGGTTAGACCCTAGAAGTCAGTGAGAAACCCACAGTCCAGCCCTACTGGAGGGTAAACCTGAAGAAGTAGATGAGTAACCCACTGCCCAGCCCCGCTGGAGGGTAAAACTCAGAACTTCTTTGGTCATCTCTACTGGAGGGTACAACACTGGCCAACCGAACATGGAGTGGGTATCGCGCAACCACCCAACTCCAGAACAACTCACCCCAAAGAGGCTCAGCGCCTGCTCCATCACTGGGTGTTGCTAGCACCGTTACCAGCCGATCCATCGAGAACGAAACCAGGGGGAGACCACTCAACCCTGCTGGTCAAACCAACAAGCACCGAGCCAGGGGAAAAGCTCCACCCTACTGGTCAAACAAACACACAGAGGGACCCTCTATGTCACGAGAGGTCAAAGTACGCAAAGAAGAACACGACACAGACATGGGTCCCACACGAAGTGTGGCCCACATCAACCCCAACTAAGCGCACAAACATTCTCAGGTACAAAACACACGTATCTTCAAGCGCTCCCATATACTCCCAGAGTATACCTTGTTCTAGCCCAAAAGCTATCGTGCAAACGGCACCCAGCGTCAACGCGAAGGCGTGATGTAAAAACTCCACCTCAAAGGCCCAGGCACAACCAACCACATCTTGTGAATCATTTATATCACTCTCCCAAGAGTGCGCGATCACACGCCAAGGGTCCACTACAAACAAGGTAGGGAGAACCACCACTGGAGCACCTTCCATACTTCCACATTTAACAAGATTGCGCAAGAGGCTCCGCACAACCAAACAGATCACACCGTTGTAATCCTCATGGAAAAACATGAGAGATCGACTACTTACTTAGCTCAAACGAATATCCTATGGAAAATTCACCAACACCACCTCACGCTCGAACGACGTCCTGTGATCCTGAGCCTCATTCCCGAAAACAGTCGGGCGCATCGCACAATTGCGATCCCCTCGGGAAAACATGTCTAAAGAACTACTAACTTGAGTGCAACTAATATACGGAGAAAAAGATACGTTCTGGCTCCCCGCGCACGAGCAGTACCACACGGGACCCGCACCCCAGTCCCGAAGCGCTGCCAACGGATCGCACCGTTGTGATCCTCTCGCAAAAGCACACAAGGTGGACTACTCATTTGTCCAAAATGGTCGCTCGACGATAGAGATGGACAATCACCATCAACGCCCAAATGGCCCATGTGGGCCCCGCACCCTCATGCCGAATTAGAGTGGGCAGATTGAACCATTGCAATCCTCTCAGAAAAACATCCAAAAACAACTTCTCGCACGCCCCGAACGGACGCCTGATGAAAAAGTCTTGAAACGCTGCAAATAGCTAGAAAGACGGGCCATGGGGCCCGTGCCTCAACTTCGGCTGCAATGCCCAAAACCACCCTGGAAAGCTTCGCCCTGACGCCAGGGTCCCAACGCCACTGATGGCGCTCAAAACGGACGTCGAACGCGTCTGCGCCGTCCAAAACAAGAACCGCCGGAATAGAGTCGATTCGCTTAAAGACACGTCGCGCCTCCGAGGCCCCTCGTTTCGGGAATTAAAAATTCCCGAACCATCTCAAGATATTTCTCCCAAATTAAGGGATGTGTCGCCGCTGACGGCACGCGAAACCGACCCCCAGTTTATGATTTATTAAACATAAATCATTTCCATAATAATAATAATAATATTATTATTATTATTATTTTTATTATTATCTTATTTATATTTTTTTTCTTTTTTTTATTCCACCGACTTTCTCTCTCCAATTAGGGGCTCTTCCCTTTATTTTTCTTCCCTGTACGAGGCATATTTTTCTTTAACATTTCTCCTCTTTTTTTGTCACCTGCTTTTGCAGGTTACCCCGGCAGAGACCCGCAACAGCGGGTCTCCTCTTCTCCACCAGGGTCGCGCGACCCTGGTGGTTCGGTGACTCCAACACTAGCCGGCCACCCAGCCAGCCGTTCCTCTGCAGGTCGCCCTCAGAAAACCACCACCCGCAGCCGCCCGCGCCGAGTCCCACTGCAACCCCCGCTCGGTCGCGCTCTCGGCCGCCTCACCCTCGCGGACGCCCGATGCGCCCTCTGCCCCGCACTCACTGTCGCCCGTAGCTCACCCACGCCGCATGAAGACCCGCTGAACGCCACTCGACCGCACTACCGCGGTGCCCTCTGCTCGCACCTCCGCTCAACAATCCATCGGCGAGTTAATGCGTTCAAAATTGGGGGATGAATATACGCGAAGAACGAATGGATTTCGGATACATTTATAGGCTTGAACACGGATTGATGACCCTCATCGACGATTGATAAAGGAAATGACGAAACAATATGAGCAAGAATGAATTTAAAAGAGGAACTTCAATATGAAAACAAAATTGGAATAAATCCTACCTCGATTTGTTCGTCGGTCGATGACGACGCGTCCGCTGCGATCCCGCACCGATCTGCCGAGCCTTCGTTGTCGATCTGCCAACAGAGACAGTACATGAGAAGAGGATAAGAGGTTGGGGGAGAAGGATGGGTTCTCCAGGGGAGAAGGAATGGGTGCGGGGGAAGGGAGAAGGGAGGATTAAATAAATAAAAAGGAATTAACCCCTTTAATAAAAAAACTCAACCCAATTTAAATCCGCGCACGAAACCCCAAACACACTGAAAGTTAGGTCACAAATAGGATAAAAACCACCTCCCGAGCACAACGGCGGTCTCAGAATTTTAATCTGAGACCCCGTTCAAAGTATATTAAACTTAGCGCCTGAGGCCGCCAAATTACAAAAACTCCCATGGTGCCATTTTTCACAGATAGCCCACGCCCGCAAAACTTATACCCCTCCTAGGGTAAACGGCATGCTCCGAACTCAACGGTGCCCTCAGTTTTCCAATATGAGCCACCGTTTAAGAGATGTTTACGTTTCAACAATAAACGAATTAATTAATTAATTAATTAATTCGTTTAACATTCCAGAAGTGGGTGAGGGGTCCAAAAGTCCCACGCTGACAAGTTTTATGTCGTTCCTAGGGAAAACACCCCATTCCAGAACCATCTGTACACTCGGACCTCCGATCCGGATCACCATTTATGAGTTATCACATTTATTTGGCGTTTCTAGTGTGAACACACTGAAAACTCAATTCCGGCCACACTGGGGTTCGGAATCGCACGCCGTCTGAAGGCGCTACTCTGGAATAAAATCAAGAATATTCCAAAGCCCTTCACAGCAAAAACCAGGTTCTTACAATAATCACCACAATTGGTTATAAATTAGACACCATAACATAAAAAAATATGTGATACACATTATTATACATTAACAACTATATTAAAAACCATAAAATGAAATGGGTTTCACAATCATTCCATCATAGCATAAGCATGAAAATAATAGATTTCATAAATATTTTATATTTTCCTAAAAAACAAGCACTTACAAAAATAATATGGATGGTACACTTGGATAATATCCTTAATAAAGTATAAGTTACAACAAATAATTTTGTAATATTTCTAGAAACAATATTTATATTTTAAAATCACTAGTTTTTTTAAAAAAATGTGCACTTATAAATGAAAATTGTTTTCATTAAAATGAAAATTTAAACTCGTAAAAGATGCTTCAAATAAAAAACCATTGATAGTGGCGGGAAAATATGATCAGGATGTATATGTTAAAAAAAATTCCATCCATTATTTTTTTGAAAATTCACAAAGTATATCCTTTTTAGAAGGAAAAAATATTCCTCTAAATCAATTTAGTAAAAATTCAAACTTGGGTAAAAATGTATTTTGATAAAAGTTGGACAAAAATCACTTAACATAACTCTTTATCAAGACATATGTTCTATATATTCATTAATAATAATGTTAGTTTTATTATTTACATGAATTACAAGAACATTGAATTTCCTTATTCTTTTTTTATCTCTCTTACTTCAATGTTATAAATATTACTTATCCATGTATGTTCACATTGAATGTTTCAGTGATATTTGGTACATACGATCAAAATATCATTGTTAGGTTAACCATGATCCAAATGGTTATTATTTTATAATATATTTAAAAATCTTGGAATAATTATCATTTTTAAAAACAAATAATAATTTAATATCGAACTAGGAAATATGGTAATGAAAATGAACTACATTACAATCATGCAGATGTTAGGGATTACATACACATGCATACCGTTTTTATTTATCAATGATCACTAAGGAAATAAGGTAAGTATTATTTTTTCTTTTTATAATGATAATAATATCATATTTTTCAAATTTTTTCTTCAAATTCTCTCATATATATCTTCTATGTTATGTGGTGATGAAAAATGAATCACATCACTTCGTAGAAACAGTAGTGCACAGTTATGGAAAAAATAGCATTATCATTTTTATATTCATTGAATTTAAATATCATAGATTATATTTTATATTTTAATACATATAAAAGTCTCACCAATATCCTATATTAACATTAATTCCATCCATATAACTATTATTGAGAGATAGAAATGGAAAAATAATTACATTGGTTCACGAGGTGATAGTCTACCATATAAAAATGAGGATTTAGTTTGTATTTTGATGGAAATTGAGATTAATATAGGTAATTAAAGTAAAATAATAAAATTTAAGTTTATATATTTTACAATATTTTTTAATTCTAAATGGTTTAAAAAGTTTTTAGGGATGGGGAAGAAGAAACCAAATTTAAAAAAACTGGTAAAAACTATACATGCACTTTGGATGACCTCATTTTCTTAACAAATTAAGAAATCTATGAATGGAATTCTACTTAAAAAATACCTCCATAATTATATTAGGGATTATAGGAAGTTATTTTGAGAAATATTGGATGAAATAAATATATTTTTTAGTGTTATGTTGTGGGAATAATAGGTTTCATTTTATAAGGTATGGGAGGAGAACTCTTTGAAATTTCTCGAAATATTTAATTATTATAAATAAATATTCAATTTAAAATTGATCAAATTCTAGTTAGTTAAAATATATGTTTTTTAGGTGTTGAAATACCATCATAAAATAAAAATTATACAATTTTTACTATATTTTTATTCTTATCATTCGGTACTACCTCTATTTTACCACTATAACTATTATTGTGACAATATTTTTTGTCTTTGAGGGTTAATAGAGTCACAATAAAATTAAAAACTACACATAAATGGACCATGGATGATATTCTAATCACTATAGTAATAATTTAGATAAATTTAAAGTTATTATTAGTTTTATATCATTTATTAGAATAATACTTATAATAAAATATCCAAAATATCAATTTGAAGAATTATTCAATAATTTTAGTTTAATAATATAAATAAAAAATCTAAAATGTGAAATAAATATTATTTTCTGTCTTAAATATGTCATGTTCATCTATAAAATTATTTTATCCCATTATTTATCTCAAATTATATTTATTTTAATATTTTATTATCATTAATACAATTTTTTTATTAATTAAATAAGTATTTCATCAGTGTTGTGAATGAATTTAAGATAATTCTTTAGCCACTAAAAAGTAAAATAAATTACAATTATGAAGATAAATATAGTGGAAATACAAATATTTTTTATAGTGTAACATAACATCTACACAACACCATATTAAAAACAATAATCTTATTAAAAGTAATTGATATTTTCTACTTGGTTTCTACTTTTGTTTCTTGGGTTATCAATTGCTGTTTTGCTACCTGATCCATGTTTATGTCTGCTTCTGGGGATGATTCTGTATAAGAGATTATGTCAATTGGTTATTTTTGTCTATCTTCTCATCTACTATGTCTTCCTATTACTGATTTGGCTGGAGTCTGCTGATTATCACACTATGACAAGCACTCTGAATCCCTCTGAGTTTGTCTCTTGCTACAGACTATGGATTTGATGGTTTATTTGGTTGGAATACTCAACATCATGGAATGTGCTTCTATTTTCTCTCTTTTTCAACCTTTCAGTTTGAGGTGGGCTGTATGTATGCGTTCTTTGTATCCCCCCTTATTTTTTCTTGCTGGTGCAAGCACTTTGCACCTCGTGTTTGTAATATCAACTTTGTTTTTAATAAATTTCTTTGGGGCATGAATTGGGAAACCAATGCATGTCTCCACTTTCCAAAAAAAAATATCATCCATTTGGCCCCAAAAAGTCATATATTAAAATATAAGGTGATAATGGTTGATATATACTAATAAAAGATTAATTTTGTATATGTTTGTGTAATTTAACAGTTCATATATTTTTATTTTTATCTTAAATTACATGATTAACCCTATATCATCAAAAAAATTATTTCAAAGGTTACTAATCATATTTTTTAAAAATAAAAGTGGTATATTTATTATTTTTTGAACCAGTAATTCCAAATATTGAATGATTTTTTTAAAATCAAAATTACTGAATTTTTTTAATAAAATTTAAAATTAAACCAACAAAACACAACAAGAAAATGTTTTTTTGGAATGATTCCCATTTAAATAGAAAAATAGAATAATAAAATAATGTATAAAATAAATTAAAAATCTATAATTTAATTATTTTAAATTACAAATAAATAACAACACTTTAATAATAATCCTAAATATAATTTTACTTTCTAAATAGTTTAAAAAATGTAGTTTTCCAAAAAAATTAGTATTTTACCATATTCAATGAATGATAAATCATCTTAGGAAATTCTAAAAAATTCATAACTTATTTTTTAAATATTTAATTAAAATTTTTTTTTTTTTTATTTATAAAAGTTCCTAAAATTAATTATAATAATTAATCATGAAAAATAAGAAAACTCATTGTTTAAAAGAAATATATTTCCTAATAATAGAATGACATAACAAAAAATTTGAGTGAATATTTATAAATAATAAATTAATATACTTGGAATGTGTATGAATATTATATATGTAATAATTCTATAATAACTATTAATTTTTCCTATTAAATTAAATGGATATAATTTTCATGTTTAAATAATAATATTTTTTATTAGTTTATGCTCAGTGTTGCATTACATTTACACAAACAGATGTAGTGTTTCTTTTTAGAATATCCGGATATTACATTATCCTACCATTAATAAATTATTTACATTTAATTTAAACTTCGTCTCAGTAACCAAGGGTTATAAATTTTAAAATACCACTGATGAAATACAAAAATGG
The DNA here is from genome assembly GCA_963277665.1 of Viscum album. NCBI lineage: Eukaryota > Viridiplantae > Streptophyta > Magnoliopsida > Santalales > Viscaceae > Viscum > Viscum album. Next base: position 288,009,052 of record OY728142.1, read on the forward strand.
AAGATGGTAAAATTAAACATCCACACTATAAGGGAGTAAAAGGAAGTTCAGAGGTCATCTAGAGTAACACATACTAAGTTTATAAATAGGATAAAATACGTTGGACAGAAAAACATGGATATGGAAGAAAAAAAAATACAAAGATAGATAGAGAGTTATAAATAACATTATTAGTATAAAGATAGCCATCACAAAATTGAAAATATATGATGGGTTAAAGGCCATTGATATATCAACAAAATAGTTTAACAAATAGTTTTGTTAGTTTAAAAATTATTTTCCTGAAATTGAGTAATTATTTTAATACCTATAGTAATTAAAAAAGGAGTTATAATTACTTTAATATTATAATTGCCTCATTTTTACAATTTCCACCATGATCTCACCTATTTCTTGAAACGATGATAATTCATGATTACTTTTTTTCATGCTCTTAACATTTGAATCAAATTTTATGCTTCATAAAATCCTTGAAATATTTACTATCTATTCATCCTTTACCTATTGATTTTCCAAAAAAATTGTTACCATAATATAAGATAATTCCCAAATATAAATTAACACTAAAATGAATAAAATATCAATATATTCCCCCAATGATAATAGTAATATATAAATTTTAACATATATAATTCGATAAATATCTATCTTTAAACCAACCCAAAAGTATCCCACAATAAAATTGAAACACAATAGTTAGAAGGATATTATAACATAGTATTATAAGATAAATTTTCAATTTATCACTAAATTAAATGAATCCCTTTTAAAATTTCATATAAAAACGTAATTTAACTAATCAAGTAATCTCAATGATATTATAATTATCTCAATAAATCACATGATTTACCGTAAATCCATAATGTTATCATATATAATTCTAACAAAGAATTCATCCATTAATCCTCAAATAAAATCCCATATTATTATATTTAATAAATTCATATATTTTTCTTAAATTTGTTTTTTGTGATCATCAAAAAAAACACAAATCACTTCATCACAAAATCAATTTCCAATCACAATGGTTCATTATTTGATAAAAAATATGTCTCCAAAATATAATTATTATCTGTCCAAAAAAACATTTAACTAAAAAAATTCATATTAAATTTAACATCACATAGGTTAGTGGTACGTGATGCACCCTTATCGTCCTTCGGTTGTGGGTTCAATCCCTGTGGTAATGTTAAAAATGACTGGATATCACCAAACCCACGAGTTATCCATTTTCATTAAATTGAATTCTTATAAAATTCCATGAAATGTTAGAAATAACCTCAAAATAATTCATAATATATTCATCATTAAATAAAATTATTTTTCTTCAATGATTATCCCATATGTTTAATTTTTTGTCCCAATATTTAATAATTGGTAATTTACAAAAAAAAATGTGTCCAAAAATACAATTAGTCAACTTAATATTTCTTAACATAAAGATTAAAAGGGGTTTATATGAAATTTCAAATATTATCAACCTTAAAATTTTATACCCGTGATTATATAAATATCTCTTAGGAATGTCTCACAAGAAAACATTCTAATCTCCAATGTTGTCTAAACCGACCTATGATATGTATTGTAACAGCCGAAAAAAGTGCTCACAGATCTTCCGCAAAAAAATAATCTTCTCATTTCATCATTTGATACACATAAACATGAACTAATAACAACCATTAAAAACATAAAAAAAAAATTTGGGCATATTTAATACATAACGTCATATTTAGATTAGTGTGTTATATAATTACGACGAACTCTAAAATATATTTGAAAAATAAACAACATGACATTAAAAAAAAAATCTTATACTAATATTTATTGACAAATTGTACCCTCTATATTCAAACCCTACTTTAATGTATTTTTTATATCCTTGGTAAATGAATCAAATAAATGGTGAGTATTATGAAATCTCCCCTTTTTACCACATAACGTTTCATTTCATTTTACAAACATAGGATCTTTACGGTATAGTGTCATGAAAATCAGGAACATAAAACAAGAAAACATAAAACATTATTCTAATCTTCTTTTAGGGATTAATGACATGATAAATTGAAGTAGAGGAATTTAATAATGAAAATAACATGAATCATAACATGAATATGTGGCTACAACATTTAATTTAGTCATTCATAAACATATCACTAAGGTTTATCCCCAAGGTGTCATTCAAATTACAAAGGTTATTCACCAAGGTATAAGTGAAACTTGTCATCTCTAGAGATTAAATTATTTACCCAATTCATTGGAGTGATTTAAGGGCGAACCATTAATATGAATTTATTTTCATGTGATCCACATAAATCATAATAAAAATTTCTATAAATAACGCATAGAAAAAAAGGAAATGGGATTCATTTCAAAATCACGATGATTTAAAAGTGATTAAAAATAAGATCAATATGTCTTTTATATCAAATGTAAATGGAATGAGGGTTATATGTATGTCAATTTCAGAATAAAGAATACATATTCTATGTCTTTATGAACACCCAAATAAATAAAATAGGTCTGGGTATTCACCGAAATAAAATAAGATATTTTCTTGAGATAAAGAGAGAGAAATTTTGAGGTGAACTTTCTACAGCAAAATGATTATATAACATGGTTTTAGAAAAAAATAAAAAATTGGGACAATGTTCTCCCATTACTAAATGAATCATTTTATTTTAGAGATAAAAAATAAAATATAAATAAGATCATGGTGTGGATATTTTAATGAAATACCATATAGAAATGAAACATGAAATAATGGAGAAAATGTGATTTTTTTACGAAACATTTGGTAGCCTAAAGGTGTCACTTAAAAATATAGAAAACAATTTGATTAAAGTGGAATTGGTCTATCATAAATTGAAAATGAAATTTAATGTATTAGAGATATAGAAGAAGAAACCCCAACATAATAAAATGGAAACTATAAGACATAACATAGAGAAAGTCATGACTTAAAAGTGGAGGGTGAACAGTTCCCTAACCTTGAAGAGCAACTTCAATAGTTCGAAGGTTGGGACCTTGGGGGCTTGAGGGAAACTTGGGAGGACTTCTTGGGAGGTAAAAATACCATAGATTCGTAGATGTGGATTTTCAAATGAAATGAATGAGGGAATGACAGGGTATTTATAGGAAAAGTGAGGGAATATTTAATTAATTTCCAAGCGACACCTCATCGGTGGTATTTGAAAAGCTATGGGCTTTCCCATTGTTTTTTCCAATGGTTTTGTACACTTGGGATACCCCATAAGATATATTCTTATTCACAAGTCTACCAGATTTATTACATCATGATTACATTATCAATGATGTCATTAAACACCCGCAACTCAAACTGTATTTTTATTATTCTTCGAAAATTCAATTATTTCAGAAAAAACCAAAAAAATTACCCTAACCTAATATAAATTCTCAAAATAAAAAAATAAAATCCATTTTATGAAAATAATTTTATAAATATTTTTAATTATATTTAAAAATAAAATCATTATTTATTCAAAATAACAACTCTAAATCTATAAATTTTTTTGTAACACTATAAAAAAGTAATCAAGATCTTATAAAATTATCGTGTTATGAGAAAACATTAAAGTAACAAATTATAATTTTATTTTATAATAATACATTTTCAATTTAAAATTTTAAATTAATTATAAAATCATAAATAAAATATTTTTGTCAAACAAAAATATCAAAACATATAATATGATTGTTTTTTCACTTTTAAGATGTCTAAATTGTATTTATACATTCATGGTTGAAGTTTCTATTTTTTTGGGTGATTTACAATTCATTACAATTCATTACTATTCATAACTGTATGATACTATTCATACTTTACTATTCACTAAAAATAATTTCATCTTATTAAACTCTCAATTTCATACTGATCACAATTGTTGAAGACCTTTTTTGAAAATCATTTCACATTATTTATTATTTAATGTATACAAAAATATTTTAAAATAACCCTTTTCTGAAAATTCATCAATAATATGGAACATCGTCCTACATTTATCTTGATATTAAAATTCAAAAATTTAACATAATAATAATGTAGACGCCGGAAAAGTCCGTTGTTCCCAAACGAAGCTCCGGATGCGGAAAGCGAGGTCATATTTGGAGTCGGAAGAATGTTTCGGAGGGCCCGGAGGCCTTGCGCGGAATTTCAGAGGTCTGCGCGCAAAGATGATGATCCGCGCGCAAAACCCCCGGGATGCGCGCAACTCCCTTGCGCGCGGTGCCCGATTCCGCGCCCGCGAGGAGAATTCCGCGCTCGCGCCTTGGATTCCGCGCCCGGGGTTGCCTATAAATACTAGGCGACCCCCAACGTTTCAAAGGTTGCTGGAAGTCGAGCGGTCTCCCGTGCGCGCAATTCAACCCCTTCCGCGCGCAATGCCGATCTTCAGGTAACCTCCTTTCTTTCACGCAATAGAGCCTTGGGGTCCGCCTTCGCGCACAATCCCCTTGGCTCATTTCCTTTGAATAAATTTCAACCCGAAGGCCTTTGCGCGCAAAAGAAGCCTCTTGCGCGCAATTGCCCCCGGGTGCGCGCAATCCAACCCGATTGCGCGCACCCCCCATCTTCAAAGTGGCCATTCGTTAGAGAATGAGCCGTTGCCCCCGCGCACTACCCGAAGCCCGGTGCGCGCAATCCCAATCATCCGTGCGCGAAGCGCTGGCCCAATTGCGCGCCAGCCCGCCATTTTGCGCGCCGATCCGCGGTTTTGCGCGCAAAGCTCCTCTTTTGCGCGCAATCCGCCAGGGTCGCCTCCCTTGACCCCCTTTGGGTACCCGCCTGCGTGGCGCCCGATGGTCTTCATCGCAGGTGCCCGCGTTGTGCGTCGTCTTTCCGTGCGGCCCCCCCTAGGCTCGCGCGAAGTGACACGGACCTACCGGCGGCTTTATCGTCCAACATGACGCTAAACTGCACTACATCCGAGCTACAAGACGTTAAACTGTTCAGCATTCGTCCAGCATGACGCTAAACTGCACTACGTCCGAGCTACAAGACGTTAAACTGTTCAGCATTCGTCCAGCATGACGCTAAACTGCACTACGTCCGAGCTACAAGACGTTAAACTGTTCAGCATTCTTCCTGCATGACGCTAAACTGCACCACGTCCTGCACGACGTTAAACTGTATACGTCCAGGCTGCACGACGTTAAACTGCCTATCCCCCATCGTCCGCGCTGCAAGACGTTAAACTGCCAAGTGTTTCGTCCTCAACACACGACGTTAAACTGTACTTCGTCCGGCAAGACGTTAAACCGTCCGCTTCGTCCTCAACACACGACGTTAAACTGTACTTCGTCTGGCAAGACGCTAAACCGTCCGCTTCGTCCGATCCCGTGGTCTGCACGCAGGGTCTCCCCCGGTTTGGACGTGGCCCCCACCCGCTCGTCTCTGCAGGGATGTCGGGATTGTCCCCCTTTTGGGACGATTTAATGGGAGTGGCTTTTCCCTACGGGGGCAGGGTATTACAAATCCCTAGTTTCTCGTGGGAGGCTGCACATGTGTATCTCCATTGCGCCTCCCCACTGCCGAAGCCAGTAGAGGGTGTGACTGGGATCGAGGTGTCTTCTGCATTCGGTCCAAGTCCCTTCCAACTGAGTTTCGCCGCATCCGGGCTGCCTCAAGTGCGTAAGTCCTGACAGAATGAACTACGTGGACTTTGATCCCTGTCTTCTATACAGGGTACGTAGGAAGCCTTCTTGAGGTCCAAGCCCGCCACTTGGTCGTCCCGGTCGTATTTACGTCGGTTCGTCCATCAGTGGACCCCTCCAGGGTTCACGCTTGCGTCGATTCACCTATGAATCCGCCCCTGTGGGAGACTGCCCGTGTGTATCTCCACTGTGCCTCCCCACAGCCCCTTTTCCCATTTCTCCTTTTATCGTCCATCATGACGTGAAACTGTGATCCACCCGGCCGTTCCACCCCCCTCTGTGCGAGGTGGTTCGGTTCAATCCTCCGTCCGGCGGCCTAGACCTCTTCGTGAGTCGGCTTGCCGACGTCCAGCATGACGTTAAACTGTATACCCGAACTACGCTGACTTTGATCCGTGCTAACGCGCGGTACGTAGGAAGCCCCTATGGGGTCCAAGCTCTTCACTCCATCATCCATCCTGATCCTTACCCGGGCCGCCACATCCCGGTGGGGTCATGCCACTTCACTCCACTCCACGTTACTTGGGAAGCCGCCCATGTGCTGGCCCCAGCGTCGGAGGTTCCCCGCAAGGGGTTCTGTCACCTGATCCACTTTTCGTGTTGATCGGTCCGATGCCGTCCCCGCTGGACGTTAAACTCGCGGCATACCCCGTGTTAAACATGGGAAGCTGAGGAAAACCTCAGGTGGCACAGTTCCCCGCACCTAGTACGGGATGCCTCAGGCCATCATGCCTTCGAGAAGCCCTATTAGGGACGGAAGACAGACGTGCAGAGCCGCAGTGTCACGACACGCCCCCAGCACCCAGAGCCACCCGGCCTTCTCATCGCAGGTTGCTGCCCCGCCCAGACTCCTTGGAGCGTCCGGGCGGAATCAGCGTAATTAACCGGTGTCCATGAAGATATGGCGCCGGGAACGAGATTCACGAACATTCTTAAGTCTATGAGGGAGACCCGGATTAGGCGACGAGTTCCGAGGAGACGTCCAAGGAAGGAGGAGCCGACATCCCATCATCCCGGTTTCGATCAAGGAGCAGACGCCCCTGAATAAGGGACGAATGCCTCCCGCCCTTGGAAAGCGGGACTGCGGGACCACAAGCCGCGCGCCCATCCCCTCGGGTTGACGGGTGCACGCGCGAACGCGTCCTGGCGGAACAGCGTAACCCGACGCACATCCGCACCGAAACAGAAAAATGGTAAACCCGACGTGAATCTCTTCTCCTCGATACGAAGACCGATGGCTTTCAGAGGTGTTGGAAGACCGGCGTGTTTCCCGGCCAAGCATTCAGTCTTACCCGCCAGGGGCTGGGGAAGGGACATCGGGCACTCCGTCTCGCAACGTCGAGGGCCTGGGTTCCCCCCACGGAAGGCGTCGTGGCGCTAATGGTTGGTTGTCGATTCCTTTTTCCTGTCAGTGTTAATGGGTCATTCTCCCTGCTTTCAGAAATCAGGTCGCCCGATCCAGTTCCCGATCGCCACCCGCCCACTGGCGCAGGGGCAGGGGAAACACCGACGCGGCTACTCCGCGCGGTCCTGCCCGTTCCACAGCCGTCCCAGCAGCCGCAGTTGCGGGACGACCACGCCCTCTCTCCCCCTCGGAGGTCATCCAGAGAAGGGTGATCAACACCCTGGTGCAGAGATACGAGGAAGAGGGAGTCATCCCCACTAGGGAAATGGCTCGCCTAGACCTTGAGGAGGCTGCGCCTCGCCACCACCGCCGCCCCCAAGGGCCGCGCAGGGAGGCACCGCTGCCCACCTGAACGTCCAACCGCTTCGGGAGCTTATCCCCGGAGCGCTCTGACAGTTCCCTTCCCTACGCGGATGAGGTGGAAGAGGCCCAGGATCACCCTATCCGGGATTCGCTCCAGGGATCTACGGTAAGGACTCCCGCCAGGCCATGGCGACACCGCCGCCAGGCCTCTCCAGTCGAAGAGCGGGCTCTCCACCTGCCCACGCCGCTCATCCCGACTCGTCTGTCTCGACGCCAACGTCGGGCACGAGCGGAAGAGGATGCCCACCTTGGGGCTCTAGCAACAGCGGCCGCATTGGCCCAAGCCACTGCTGGCTCCAGTCGCCAGGCCTCTGCGCATCCTGAGCAGGGGAACTCCTATCCCCGACCTGGATCGAGGCCCCGACCGCCCCAAAGGCAGGTTGGGTCGACTCTCCCGGTTGCTGGCACTGGCAGTAGCCACCGCGGACCACCTCGCGGTAGCGCTATTCACCGGCAGGATCTACTCTGTGTGGCCGATCCAGGAGGCATGGGCCATCCCACCTTCCGATCCCGGCCCGGAGTCCTGCCCGGAATCATCTCTCCCCGCGTCCCCTTTGATATCTGTCCCGGTGCCCCTCGCACCTCGGTTCCCAGTCCTCTCGGCCCCAGCACCAGTGCGGCCGGAGGACGCCAGGACAGAGATCAGCCCTACCCCGAAGAACCACCCAGGGGCAGGAAGGCAAGGCGTCGACGCCGAGGGAAGAATGTTACGGAATTCCGGACAGAGATCCAACTGGTTTGCTTCTCTGACTCAGAGGCGGAGTACGATTCGGCGACAGAGCCCCTTCCCCAATCCCGCCAGTCAAGGGCAGGGGTAGGAATGCGGCACGTCAGCCTCGTGCTCCCCGAGAGCGAGATCGATGTGATCCCTGCTTCTCTCCGAAGGTATATCCGGAGTAACGAGGGCCTGGTAGACCCCCAAGGATCAAGCTTGCGGTTGGTACCGGCCCCTCCGGAAGTGCCTTCCGCCTCGATCGGAGAAGCCGGAGACTTTTTCTAGGGATCGACGGTCGAACCACGATCTGGTGCACCCTCGGCGAGAACCGATGCTACGGCAGGATGTTCGCTCGCCGGCCCGTCCTATCATGATGTGGTAGCCAGGGCACCGCCACCCTCAGAGGGCGGCCCGGGATATGGAGGCCAATCGGCCTGTTCGCCGTATTCACCGTCGGCCAGCCCGGCGGCCCGGCGGCCCGCCTCGGCACCACTACCAGTTCCCCGTCCGTTCCCAGCCATGGAAGAGGACCAAGGAGATCTGGGTCCCGAGTTTGAGTCGTGGAGCTTCTGGACCGTCCTTGCAGAGGGCCACTTCCCTGAGAAGTTTTGGCCAGTCGCAGGACCGGACTTTGATGCACCCGAATCGCTCACCCCGGATGAGTTCGAATGCTTCCGCCGAACTCTCCGGGAGACTCGCTCCTGTCTTCACCGCCTACAAATGCCATACCCCGGGAGTCAAGCGCACCTGGAGGATATTGGTGAGCAGTGCCGTCAAATTGACCTGGCCATGCTCCCCGCGGTTCGGCACCCCGGGTCATTTGGGCACCACGAGGCCCTCCAACAACGATGCGTTGAGTGTTTTCAAGTACTCCGCAAAGTTATCGAGGAAGCCACTCCCCACGTGTATATCCGTGGATGGGGGCAGTACGCTGCCCTACGCTTCAGTGTGATTCGCTGACAGCCCGATTCGCTGGGTGGCCCTGAGGGTATATCCCCAGGGACAGAAACAGTCAATATGGCTGACCTGTCGGGAGAGGGGAACGACTTGGAACTTCTCGACGGGGGCTTCCCCCCCGAAGACAAGCCGTCGTCAGATCCATCAGTGAGAGTTACTCGTCATCAGAGAAACCTCCTGGGGCTCCCCGCACCCACTGAAGCACTGACGTTGAGCCGAAACGTCAGCAAAGGAAAAGAGCACAGCGAGGCTATAAGGCCCGCCGACCCATCTGCCTCCATGCAGAGGGCAGAGGAGGATCCCGAGAAGGCTACGCTACGTCAGCAGCTCGCCGAACAGAAGAGGCTGGTTGACCAGCTCCTCGCCGAGCGCGCTGCAGAACGGCGGCCTGACTACGGTGATCCTAGGCCAGGACAGCAGGGATCGGAACAACCGCTCCTCGACGAGACTCTCCCGGGCAACCGTGATTACGCCGTGTTCGCCGACAGGAGAGAGGCCATTGCCTATGGAAAGAGGGCGCGGTATGTTTCGCCACACCCTCCCGAGCGGCGTGACTACCTGAGAGATCCCGCTCGGATTCCTCCCGCTGCCCCAAGGGCCGCTCCGCCCGCCATCCCACGAGCTGCCGAGTTCGACGACCCGGTCGACGACCCGGTCGACGACCCGATTGAAGGGCCATGCAATGCGCTCGTGGTTAGAGATCCTCGCCAGGACTGGAACCCATGTCCAGACGATCCAATGGCGGCACTCATTGCCCGCTTGGAGGCCTTGGAGACTCGGCAGGTGGCGATCCCACCGGACGGCAAGCCCTACCCAGCATGGGTGGATGACATGCCGGCGCCTCCGGGATTCGGGAATCCCACTTTCGCCCCCTCCAACGGGACTGGAGATCCGCCACAGCATTTAGCCCACTTCAACTCGAGGTGCGGGCCTATGTTGGGGACTCCGGCGCAGCAAGAGGCCGCTAAGCTTCGCTGCTTTGTTCAGACACTGGAAGGGCCAGCATTTGTCTGGTACAGCCAGCTCCCCGTCGGGTCGGTAACCAACTGGGAGGACCTCCGTAGACAGTTCCTCTACCAGTTCAGTTCCACGACCCGGAAGACAAGTATCGCAGACCTCTTCAAGTGCAAGCAGAGGCCTGATGAGCGAGTCGCGGACTTCGTCGCCCGATGGAAGGGTCTCACGTATTCCCTTGACATGCCATTGACTCAGGAGCAGTTGCTGACAATGTGCGTCGGGAACGTCAAGACCGAGCTGGTCCCTTCCCTGATCACTCAGAATTACCCCGGAGGGTTCAGGGACTTCTCAGACAAGGCTCAACGTCTTGAGGAAGCCCTGCAACAGGCCAGCCAGGCACACCCGCTGCCTCCTATGATTCCTGCAAGGAGAGTCAGCAGGGCTGAGCCCGCTGCTGTTGCCCAGATAGAGGCCCCCAGGCCGTTGGAGCTGCTGCCGGCGAGGCCAGCTCCACAGCCTCACAGAAATCCGCCTCCACGGGCTCAGTTCCCGGCCCAGCAGCGGCAGCCTCAGAACCGGCCGGCCCCTCCGCGTAATGTACCGCCGCAACCCAGGCGAGATAATCAGGGTCCACCTCCTCGGCAGGCCCCTCCAGCCCCTCGTCAAGACCACGCTCCCAGGGGCCCGCGACACCTGACTTACTCATTCCATGACGATCAGGTCCCCGGTTATTTCCGGAGCGCCCTGGAGCAGAGGATTTTGCGACTGCCTGAGTGTTGGAAACCAGAGGAGGCACATCTTACGAATAACCCCCGCTACTGCCCCTACCATCGGGCCCTGGGGAACACCATCCAGCGGTGCTATGTGTTTAAGGATTGGCTCCAAGACCAGATTAACAACAATGTAATCAGGTTGGGCCCAGCTCCATCACAAGTGGCGGGCGTGTTCGTGGGATCAGATGACGATAGTGGCAACGAGGACGAATGGAAGCTGGTCTCCGACCGCGGATCCCAGAAGTACAATAACTGGATGGCCCGCAAGACGACCATTCGCGCCCATGGAATCATCCGTGCACGCTTGAATCGGCCTGAGCCCCCAGAATCTGCGGGTGCTGCTTCGGCATCGTCGTCCCATCCTGCCTCTTCCAAGAGGAGCAAACGGCGGCAGCGCAAGAAGGAAGAGCGCGCCCCGCCGTTTCCGCCACTATCCCGCACTCTCGGCGATTTCATGCCCCCGGAGATGGGGGTCCCTCCTCGGATCCGCCCGGTGATGGATGATTCGTCCGATGACGGTATTGGGTACGCTTCGGTTAATACCGTCGAGCTGGTAAATCCCTTTTCGGTTCCCGACGTTGAAGAACACCAGGTGGACCTCCCTAGTGTCCCCGGTCGTCGCCACCGTCGGAAGAACCGCAGCAACAGGAGTCGCCAGGGCACAGCCGTTGGTACCTCCAGCCAGGCCGTGCACGCCACTGAGACTAGGCAGCAGGCTCAAAACCGAGCTCAGCGCGCGCAGCCCCCCCATCCGGGGATGACGGATTCGCCTCCGCCACTGTTTGTGGTGTGGGACCAGGTAGAACCGCCTCAGCCGCGTCGCGACCAGCTCCGCCCTGCCACAAGTCCATCCCGGCCTCCTGACTCCAGTACGGTGACCATTTCCCGGACTGTGACCAGTGAACAGCGAGATGCGCCAAGTACTAGTCGGCCGCCGATCCAACCGGCAAGGCCCGTCATGCCACCAACCGCAGAGCAACCTCCTGCAACCAGGGGCTCGCGCTTGGCCAAAAAGTATGATGTCCTGAAGCACTTGGACGACATCCCAGCAAGGCTCTCCATCCTTGAGGCTCTGCGCATGTCATCTGAGATGCGCGAGGCACTCGCTGAAGCCCTGAAAAGCCCCCTCCAGTTTGAGACAGAGGTTGCGGCTGCAGAGGCCTTTCACGCCAAAACGATCGAGGACGCCGAATGTCAGGCAGTTATCTCGTTCTCTGGTGAGGATGAAGACCCTCCTATACAGGGACACATTCGTCCGCTGTATGTCACTGGCCAGTTCAATGGCCTTGAAGTCCGGCGCTGTCTTGTCGACACGGGGTCCGGGATTAACCTGATTCCAACTCGGACGCTCCGGAGATTGGGGTTGTCTGAGGATGACTTGATTCCCTCCGACCTCAGGATCCAGGGGTACGACCGCACCGAGCAAACCCCGGTCGGCAAGATACGTTTGAAGACCCAGTTCGGTGACTTGGTTGCCAACACCGAATTCATGGTGGTCTCTCAGGACACTGCGTACAACGCATTGATGGGCAGGCCATGGCTCCATCTTCACGCGGCGGTTCCCTCGTCATACCACCAGTGCCTCAAATACTCCCTTATTGGTCGAGTAGGTGTGCTTCAAGGAGATGCCTCTCCTTTTGCCTCATGTGAAGCCCGCTATCTGGACGCGGACTATTACAAGAGCAAGTATAAGCAGATCCTGGCAGGTGAGGTTGAGCCTGTCGCTGTTGCAAGTGATCCCTGGGCAAGTCTGGATGACGCTTACGTCCTCCCGATTCAACGGTTGGACGTCGCCATGGTCTTGACGGTCCGCGAGTCTCCTGATGAGATGGCCGCGACCGCCCGCGCCAGCACCAGTGGCCCAGCAGGATCTGGTAGCCCCAATGCAGTTGCCAACGCAGTCTCTCCCGTGGACGATCCCTCCCCGAGTGGAGAGGATATGGAAGACGCACCCCCAGCCTTTGAGGAGGGCGTCCCCGCCACGGTCGATGAGTTAATACAGGTGAACCTTGGAACCGAGGCCGATCCAAGACCCACATTGGTTAGTGCCGCCATGCCCTCTGAGGAGCGGCAGCAGTACGTGGACTTTCTCAGGCAGCACCGTGATGTATTCGCTTGGGGCTATGACGAGATGCCGGGGCTGGATCCTCAGGTAGCCGTCCACCGCCTTGGTCTCTCGGCGAACCATCGCGGGTTCAAGCAGCCTCCCAGGAAGATGCACCCGTCCCACGGTGCCATGGTTGAGGCCGAAGTTGACAAGCTTATCAAAGCCAACTTCGTGAGGGAAGTTCAGTAACCCAAATGGCTGGCCAACATTGTGCCGGTCAGGAAGAAGAACGGGCAGATCAGAGTCTGCATCGACTTCCGCGATCTCAACCGCCACTGCCCGAAGGATGATTTTCCCCTTCCAGTGACAGAGCTGTTGATTGATGCCACGGCAGGGTTCCAAGCCCTCTCCTTCATGGATGGATACTCCGGATACAACCAAATTCGGATGGCCCCTGAGGATGAGGAGTTCACTGCCTTCAGGGCCCCCCAAGGTACCTTTTGCTACCGGGTCATGCCTTTCGGCCTGAAGAATGCAGGTGCCACCTATCAACGGGCGATGCACCGCATATTCAAGCCAATCCTCGGCACACTGGTGGAATGCTACGTCGACGACTTGGTTCTCAAATCGCGCCAGCGTCAGGACCATCTCAAAGATCTTGAGAAAGTGTTCGGCTTCCTCCGGTCTCGCTGCCTGAAGATGAACCCGTTGAAGTGTGCCTTTGGGGTCACCTCCGGAAAGTTCCTTGGATTTGTGGTAAGATACCGGGGTATTGAGATCGACCTAGAGAAAATCAGGGCGATTAGTCAGATGCCTCCCCCAGGTACCGTCCGGGAACTGCAAGGGTTCCAAGGCCACTTAGCCTATATACGCCGATTCATCGCGAATCTGGCCGGCAAGTGTAAGCCCTTTTCTCGGCTCATGAAGAAAGGTGCCACCTATATATGGGATAAAGAGTGTCAGACCGCTTTCGAGGAGATCAAGCAGTACCTGCTTCAACCTCCGGTTCTGATGCCGCCTGTATCCGGGAAGCCGCTGGTCCTCTATGTGACCGCCCTGGAACGGTCCCTGGGTGCCCTTCTCGCCCAGAAGAACAACGAGGGAACGGAGAATAGCCTCTATTACCTCAGTCGCATGCTCCTCGATGCGGAAGTTAGGTATTCCCCCATCGAGAAGAGCTGCCTGGCGCTCGTATTTGCCGTACAGAAATTACGACACTACTTGCAGCACCATGAGGTACAGTTGGTTTCTCGGGTAGACCCGTTGAAATATATCCTGAGCCGACCTATGTTGACTGGCCGTCTAGTGCGGTGGGCTGTGATTCTCCAGCAGTTCGACATCAGGTATGTGTCTCAGAAGGCCATCAAAGGACAAGCATTGGCAGACTTTCTGGCAGCTCACCCGACCTCCGCGGATCAGCCGCTGGATCTAGGCTTTCCTGATGAGACCATTCTCTCGGTTGATCGAGCCGATTCATGCTGGCAGATGCACTTTGACGGTGCCTCCCGGAGCCCCACCGGTAGAAGACTCGATAATCCTAAGCTCAACAGAGTGGGCTTGGGTATCGTCTTCATTACCCCGGAGCGAGCCGTGCTGCCATACTCTTTCCTGTTGTCAGAGGGCTGTACCAACAATGAGGCGGAATACCATGCCCTCATCACCGGCCTCGAGTTGGCTCTCGAGATCGACGTGCCCCGTCTGTGCGTGAAAGGGGACTCCGAGCTGGTCATTAAGCAGATCAATGGCGACTACGTTGTCAGGAAGCCGGAACTTGTGCCATTGTTGGAGTGCACCCTCCTTCTGATGGCCCGGTTCCCTTCTCGGTCGGAAATTGTCCATGTTCCCCGGTCGCAGAACGGTCGAGCAGATGCTTTGGCCAGCCTCACTGTGTCACTTGCAGAGCCTGAACAGGACAACCTGATCGTCCGCGTGACGCGCCGCAGGCTCATCGCTCCCGTTATCCCGGAATAAGATCGCGGCCCGTTGGTAAGTAACCTCACCACGGTTTCCCCTATGCCCGGAGCCCCGAGTACCCCAGATATGACAGTCGGATCAGCCCCTGATTGGAGGACGCCTTTGGTTGAGTACCTCCAACATGGAATTCTTCCATCGGATCGGGCCGAGCGCGAGCGAGTTCGACGCCGCGCATCGCAGTTTGTCCTCCAGAGCAGTCCCGGCCTGGAGCAGATCCTCTACAAACGCGGATTTGATGGTGTTCTCCTCCGTTGCCTTCAGGGAGTTGAGATCCCACGAGTCATGCAAGAGGTCCATGCTGGTTCATGCGGCGCCCACCAGACTGGGCCGAAGCTGTCCCCCCAGATTCGGAGGTTGGGATACTTCTGGCCCTCTATGATCCATGACTGCATCGAGTATGCCAGGAGGTGCCATGCGTGCCAGGTTCATGAGAACTTTGTGCATCAGCCGCCAGAGCCTCTCCATACCACAAGGTATTCCTGGCCCTTTGCAGTCTGGGGACTGGACGTTGTGGGACCTTACCCGCCGGCGACAGCTCGCCAGTGCCGGTTCATTCTGACCGCCACGGACTTCTTCTCCAAATGGGCAGAAGCGATTCCGCTCAGAGAGGTCAAATCCTGTTCGATCGCTGACTTCGTGACCTCCAACATCATCTATCGATTTGGAGTGCCTCACGCTATCCTCACGGATAACGGAACCAATTTCCAAGAAGCCGAGTTGAAGAAGTTGTACGCCAAGTATAACATTCGCTCGAACCATACATCTCGCTATCATGCGCAGGTGAATGGACAGATCGAGGCGTTCAACAAAACCCTCTCTAACATTCTGCAAAAGATGGTTGGTCAGAACAAGAAGAGTTGGCCGGACAAGCTCCCCAACGCCCTCTGGGCTTATCGGACGACGACTCGCAATTCCACCCAGATGACCCCTTATTCCCTGGTGTATGGAGCTGAGGCCGTCCTGCCCATCGAGATCCAGTTGCCGTCCTTGCGCACTGCGGTCTACGACCAGCAAGCGCCGGACAGAGTTGCTGAAGCCCGTCTAGTCGAGTTGGAAGCACTGGATGAGAATAGACTTCGCGCTTTGCACAACTTGGAGAGGCATCAAAGCAGAATGGCTCGAGCTTTCAATAAGAAGGTTCGCCTCCGCTCCTTCCTGCAGGGTGATCTAGTGCTAGCCCTAAGAGCACCGATGATCCCCGGCAGGAAGCCACCCAAGTTGGAGCCCAAGTGGGAGGGACCGTTCATTGTCCACAAGGTCTATCCCAATGGCGCGTACTCCCTAGCGACTATGGATGGTGAGCGTGTCACTCCTCCCACCAACGCTAGGTTCCTCAAGCAATACTTTGCCTGAGTGTTCATTCGTCCCGCATGACGCTAAACTGCACTTCGTCCTGCATGACGTTAAACTGTACCTCGTCCAGGCTACAAGACGTTAAACTGTTCAGCATTCGTCCGCGCTGCAAGACGTTAAACTGCCAAGTGCTTCGTCCTGTATGACGCTAAACTGCACTACGTCCGAGCTACAAGACGTTAAACTGTTCAGCATTCGTCCTGCATGACGTAAAACTGCCCCTCAAGAACTACGTATGGCTTGATTTCCATCCTTATGGGATACGTAGGACCGCCTGGACATTCATGTTTCAGGCCCATCCCCATCCTTCGGGAATTTCCATCCCATCTCGGGCCCTTGGCCCAGTTGCCCCCGGGTGTGCGGCGTATGGTGTGAGCGCGGGGCTATGCCCTCATTCACGTCGGTTTGCTCGTCACGTTGTACGCCCCCCCACGTTTGGGGATGCCTTCTGCTCCCCCCTTCCTTTTTTCTCTCTTTTCGTCCTGCATGACGTTAAACTGCCTCTCAAAGAACTACGTATGGCTTGATTCCCATCCTTATGGGATACGTAGGACCGCCTGAACCTTCATGTTTCAGGCCCAGCCCCATTTCCCGGGAATCTCTATCCCGTGTTGGGCCTCTGGCCCCAGTTCCCCTCCTTTTTTGTGCGAGGCGTATCGCGTGAGCGGGGGATTATGTCCTCATTCACGTCGGTCTACTGGCCGCGCCGTACGCCTCCCCCCGTGTGTGGGACTACCTCACACCCCTCATCGTCCTGCATGACGTTAAACTGCCTCTCGAGAACTACGTGCGGCTTGATTCCCATCCTTATGGGATACGTAGGACCGCCTGAACGCTTGTGTTTCAGGTCCAGCCCCGTTCCTTGGTTGATCACGGGAATCTGCCCTCTTTTGGTTGCTCTCAGGGTGAGTCCTCCGACCCTTTCCGGAGATCTGTTAACATGTTTTGGGTACTTCGGTCTATGACTCGTAGTGTCAGATTCAATCCCGACAAGTCCTGTGTTGCTTGTCAGGCCTCCCGCTTCCTCTTGTTCGAGCCTTCACTCAAAGGGATCCTCGTTAGCGGTTTGGGTACGATGCCTCAGTGCTCTCCTACCGCTCCGGGTCGATTTACCGGCGGGTCTTGGGCCGCAAATCGATATGAATCCTGCGATTGAGCGGTTGATGCTCGTTTGCTTGCCCCGTCTTAGGCTGACGCGATCGGATGTTGTGTTGCGAATGCGTCAGCAACATCCTTGATCGCCATGTCGGCTCTTTCAGGCTCTGAACATTGGTTGTGCAGTCCTCATCACACTCCGCCTTTATGCGTTGTAGTGGAATCTGGACACTCTTTTCATACTGACCTTCAGTACACCATTACACGTTAGGCAGACCAACCAAGGTAATGATGTCGTTCGAGGCTCCCATGATCTGAGCACCAAGGATATATGCGGATGTTCTCTCCAAGGGCCATGCGTAGCTGGACCCTCGTCCCCATAAGGAGGGAGGAGTCGCTCGAACAATCGCGTTCTGAGCCCAGTATGTCTGGAGGCTAGCATCTCTGCCCCTCGGGTGATGGACATACGCAGACCCCCATCCCAAGACTCTTCTCCTGGAATCGTGCGTGACCGCAGGGCTGGGTATGTTCCCACCTCCGCCGTGTCCGCCGTACCGCGGTAAGCGGATTCCTCCATGGTCCGAACCACACGACCTTAAACTGTGTTGTCTGGTCCTACCACACGACCGTAAACTGTGATCGTCTTGGACGCCCGACGAGAAACGGCACTGCATCGTGATGTTCCCCTCAGGGGACACTCATGTTGGGCACTGGTTAATAACCACGCCATTCATCAATGCCTTCCATGGCTTGATCATTGTGGCGACGCCAGAGATTTCTCAATCACAGGCATGTCGCCGCACGAAAAACCATTCATCTCTAAGGACAAACAAGAAATATCAAATGCCGCTCCTTTTGTGTGCGAGGGTCAGACCCGCACTCTTCTCCGCGCTGGTGCCCGATTGTGTTGCACCGCGCTTCAAGAACTACGTGCGGCTTGATTCCCATCCTTATGGGATACGTAGGAACGCCCGGATGTTTGAAACTTCGGGTCCAGCCCCCCATCTCTTAGAGATTCCCCCTTCTCTGAGGAATCCGCCGCCTTCAGGTCACCCTCAAGGCGCGTTCCCCGACCCCTTGCAGTGGTCCACCGGTGTCAAGAGTACTCTGGTTTATTGCCAGGAGGGTCAGGATCCGCTTGGCCAGGTTTCCTCCGCTTTTCAGGCTTCGTGCTCCCTTTCATTCGGACCCATCGTCTACGCCCTGGGTGGAGCCCCCGTGAACGGTTCGGACACAATGCCTCAGTGCTCTCCCACCGACTCGGGCCGGTACCCCCCAATGGCCTCGGCAGCAAATCAATATGAATCCTGCGATTGAGCGGTCGATGCTCGTTTGCTGCCTCATTCAACCAACGGTTAGTGCGATGTTGATGCTGCTTTTCCGCCACGGTCGGCAGTACTCTCATATCGTCACGCCGGTGCTCCCGGTCCTCGAGTGAATGGCCGCATGATTCACATTTCCCACCTCCCATTCTGACCAGGCGAAACCTCGGCACTCTCGACACTATCCCTCAGTGCATCTTCGCATATCCAGGGGATATGACCAGATGCGGCGTACTTTGAGGTCTTTATGGTCCGAGCTCTAAGACCTTAAACTAAGATCTCTCTTTATGGTCCGAGCTCTAAGACCTTAAACTCAGATCTCTCTTTATGGTCCGAGCTCTAAGACCTTAAACTAAGATCTCTCTTTATGGTCCGAGCTCTAAGACCTTAAACTAAGATCTCTCTTTATGGTCCGAGCTCTAAGACCTTAAACTAAGATCTCTCTTTATGGTCCGAGCTCTAAGACCTTAAACTAAGATCTCTCCTTATGGTCCGAGCTCTAAGACCTTAAACTAAGATCTAGCCCTTATGGTCCGAGCTCTACGACCCTAAACTAAGATCTCCCCAAATGGGGTCCTACGTCCTGCATGACGTTAAACTGCACTCTCAGAACTACGTGTGGCTTGATCTCCAGCCTGATGGAGTACGTAGGAACGCCCGGGCATCTCAACTCGGGTCCAGCCTCAGGGATCGTTAAGTCCCGCCCCTCCTCGTCGCCGGCCGTCTGGCCTGACTTCGGGTAGAGTGGTGCAGTTGTGATATTCTCCCCGATTCAGCTCGGGATGCCCCACTGCAATGGTGGGAAGCGACGGTTTCCTCGTCAGAGAGGTGCTGTCTGAGAATTGAGGTGACTCACGGCCAGATTAGTGCATCCGCCTAATACGTTTTCCCCACGGTGGCGCAATTTTGAGAGCGTTGGATTCTGTCCGAACAAATCGTCACTTCGCCCCACGCTTCGCATGCCCTGTTGATCTGGATTTCCACCCTTGTGTCTGAAGGAACCCCAAAGCGGTATTCATGATGACATGTGGTCCGCCTCCTGCAATATAAATGATGGCCTTTTTCGGTCCGTCTATTGCAGTTGTTATGGTCGATCCACTGTCCGCCTACCGTCTTGGGCATTTCCTGGAAGGCCGACTGTTGTGGATGTCTGGATTCGGGACACGCGATTCACCCTTTCTCATTTCCCTATGTTCGGATAAAATCTCAACGCCCCTAGCATTGTCCCGCTCGTGTGTTGGAATAAGTTGGGGGGATGATACATTGATTAGGTCTGAGGTCTCCTTTCCTAGGAATGACCTCCCTCTTTTCTCCAGAAATCCAGGCCCAATTATGGATGCCTGATGCTTGGTTAACACTCCCGCAAGACAACGAATTGTGGTTGAGCATATTAAACCAAAAGATGCAGATAAATATATTGATTCATATAGATGGATCAAAGTAGCGGAAGCAAATGTTTTGGGAATGGAAAAACAAAGCCCTTAGGGATTAGCGTGCTGAATGAGTCTTTCTAATGCCGCTACCCTTTGGCTGGTGGCCTCCAGAGCTGCTTCTCGCTCTCTGCGTGCCCTCTCTTCGTCGGCGGTCGCAGCACGCAGTTCGTCGATTCTGGCCTGTGCACGCTCCCGCTCGACTTGAAATGTCACCATCTGTTGGCCCGCCTCCGTCAGCTGTACTTGGACGTCAACCAGCTGAGCTGCTAGTTGCTCCACAAGCTCGGTACACGTCGCGACGAAGGCCTCCTTCTCTGCCGCCTGCCCTTCGAGACGCCGGACTTCCTGCTCCGCCGCGAGGAGCGCCCGCGTGCTCTCCGACATGTCCCGACTTTGTGTGACGTCGGCACGCCGGCAGCTCTCGCGCATCTTTTCGGCCATGAAATCACGGACCGTCAGATGGAGGCGTTGAGCATCAGCTCCCCCGGCACACAGGAAGCGCAGCCAGGTCTGAAGTGATCCCATGCGCCCCAGCCACTCCGATGGGTCTCGCTTGAGGAATCGCTGGATGCACTTCCACCCCCTACGGCGCGTTATCCGGCTCTCCTCGACCGCCTCCGTGTCTGAGTCGTCCATCTCCTCGGGATCGGCAGGCCGGTAGGCAGGGAAGGCAGCCAGCAGGTCTGCTGCAGGGTCCGCCCCTGGGAGGTCCTCACGAGGGATAGGTTCCCCATCATCCGGGCGACCTTCTTCTCTCTCCCCAGCGGCGCTGACACCCTCGTCAGCCCCCGACCTCTCTCCGATGTCAGCACCGCCGGCGTCCGCAGCCCCTTGATCAGCAGTTGGTGGGGCCGGCTCGGTTTGGGGAGTCTGTTCCGGAGCAGGCGGCATGTCCACCACTAGTCCACTCGTTGATGGCCCGGGTTCGGCAACCCGATGAGCCTCCAGTGTTGAGATCACTGCGCAGGGCATGCCATGGTTAGTCACGGATCGTCAACGGCAAGCACCAGCAGTAAAGTAGGGAGACTTACGGGAGTTCGGAGCGTCATCTTCCGCTACCCCGGTCGCTGCAGGAACAGTTGCAGCAGGGGACCCCTTAGCGCTTGTCAATTCAATGATAGGTGTCTGGCCCCCGCCTTGTCCTGCTGGCGCCCCTCCTACTCCCACTGAGGATGCCTGACCAACATCCGTGCGCTCCTGAGAAAGATGGAGAAATGGGTTAGAAGCTGCATAAGAGAGTGGATGAAGCAGATTGAGTAGGGATAGAAGCGGACCTCGAGGAGCTCAGTGACATCAACGTTGTCAGAGCCGGCCACCTCGCCGCTCTCCCGTGGGCTCCCCTGATGGGATCTTCCCTCGGAGCCTTCATCCTCCCCCATTTCCTCCTCTTCTTCGGAGTCGTTGCTACTGTCGTCTTCTTCCGGCGGCATCTGTTCCGGAGCGGGCTCGAGACCGAGCATCACCTTCACCAGAAGGGATGGCTCCGCGCGCTGACCACGTTGGCGCGCGTACTCGTCCATGGCCGTCAGATACGCATACTGCCGGTTGAAGTCCACCCTGTCGGCAATGTGGAGGCGCCCGACCTCTGGCAGATGGATTCCTTCTCTGAGAATCTTTCGCCAGATGGCGTCGGTCCCCAGTGACTGCCGCAGGGTCATCCAGGCCGACCACAGCGCCGGGAAGACTGCATCGTGGGAGGGTTCGAGCAGACGTCTCACCTGCTTCCCGGGCCGCTCTTCGACCGCCGCATGTGCCCCCTCTCTGGGCGCCGAGGTCGTAGTGGCAGCCTGCGATGTGCCCGCCGCCGAAGTCCCTGCTCGCGCCGGCCCCGCTGCTTGGCGCGCCTCCGTTCTCCCCCGTGTGGTGGCGTCTCGCCTCCTTCCTTGACGCCCGGTCTCCGCACGGGTAACCTCGAGCCGCCGAACTAGCTTCCGCAAAAGCCCCTCGGGGAACGCGATGGCCCAGTGTTCGGCGTACTCGGTTGCCAAGCCTGCGTCAACTCCGGTAGGAGGGAGAGTGATGACGTCGCCAGAGCCGAAAGCGGAAAACATCAGCCACATCTGGCGAAGGACGCCAGGGTTCGTCTCCTCCCGGACAGCAGTGAATACCCTCTTCGGCATCCGTTGAAGGCACCCAAACTGCCTGGCGAAACAGGTCGGCACGTAAGGCTCGCAGATCACCTTCCCGTCGATCCGAGCCACGAGCACCCCGCCCCGCATGTTCAGGAAGTATTCATGCTGCTCCAGCGGACCCTGCCCATTGTCGATCATCTGGCCGACGGGAGTGGGGAACGGACTGAAGTTGAAGTTGGCGTGATTGCCAATCCGGATCCGCACGCCCTCCTCACTTAGGGTCATCGGAGCGACCCCCGCGATGTTCAGCAGGGAGGGTCGCAGGCCGTTGCCCGGAGGAATGATGGCGTTCGAAAACGTGTACCCACCGAGGTGAGCAGCCACCCAGCCGTGGAAGAACTGAAAGGGCCCACAGATCCTTCGTGGCGACCCCCCTCGTGAGATGCGTCCCAGGATGGAATACAACCTCGCCAGCACTGGGACCCTGAGGTTGTATCTCTTGTTGGCGGCCATAGCGCCCGCCACCGCCAGTGTCGCTGGGCGAACGCTCATTCTCGCGTCCCGCACTGGCAGGAGCCACCCACTCAGAAAGGCGGCCAGGAACGCCGCGTACCAGACATTTGGGTCCCGGGCCTCGATGACGCGGTACCCCCATGAGCGGTAGTCGCCCGTCTCCAGGACCCGCCAGTATGACCCGTTCCGGCTCCTCTGAGCTGCGGTCGGGCACCGCTTCCCCCTGCCTGGCATCTTGACCGCCGGGTCATGCTCCAAGAACTGGCCGAACCATTCCTTGTAGGCTATGTCCTTCTGGAAGTCTTTGATCCCGAGCCGCTGCGTAGCCAGGTCAAGCAGATGCCAGGTCAGGATGGGAGTCCGTGACCTGTCCTCCCAGGTGTTCTTCGGTGGCAGGAACTCATCGTATTGGTAGCCCTCCAGCGGGATACCTCCGATGCAGTGGATGTCCCAGAGACCGATGCCGACCTCCCCATGGTGAAGATGGAAGGTGTTGGTATCCGGAGACCATCGGGTGAACAGCTCCGGCCCGAGCTCGGACTGCTGGTAGAAGTGGAACTGCGACGTCCACACCACCTCGAACAGGCCGATGTACCGTAGCTCCTCTGCGAAGTGATCGCAAGTGTGGCGTACCCAGAACGCCCAGGCCCACTTGCTGGTGAAGTTGCCCCCAGACCGCAAGTCCCAGTCCTTCAGCCAGCCCTTGGTGTCGTCCGTGACGCTCTGGCGATATATGCTCGAGTAGAGGGCTGGAGAATTCTCCGCAGTAGGCTCACCCCCATCAATGGTTCGCGTCCTCGGGTTCAGGACATAGACATCCAAGTGTCTGGTCTCCCTGGCAGGATGCCCATTGTTGGTGATGTTATAGCGGAGAAGCTCGTCCTCCCGGGTCACCCAGGTCCGCGGCGCATCAATCTCGAACCCTGGCACCAGGACCTCATCTAGGATGCCGAAGTTCCAGAGCGGCAGGTTGTCCGACAGTGGATATGTCTTCTGGGCCGGCGTCAGTAAGTCGAACAAGGATTGATTGTTGGAAACAATCTCCTTGGCTCCGTAAACCTCCTCGTTCGTCGCCATCTCAGCCCTGCGAGTGGCGGCATCCCCCTCATTTCCTCTATGCGCGGCCATCTCAGAAGTTTCGGGAGTCGTGCGGGTTAAGGGATGAAGCGTGCGGGATCGGACGAGGCTGGTAGAGAAGTTTGAAGGTTGGCACGCAATCCAAGTGGACGACGCGCAATTGGGAAGACTGTCGCGCAAAGTTCCGGGTTTTCGCGCAAAGACAGGCGAAATCCGGACGGTTTTGCGCGCCGATCGGGCGAATTCCGCGCCGGAAAAGGCAATTTTGCGCACGGGAGCAGAGATGCTTATCGCGCGGAAGGCCAATGTACGGCACGGAGGGACCCAGTGCCCCTATTTATAGGCGAGGCCGGGGTCCGCGCTGCGCGGAAAGCGCTTTGCGCGACCGCGGCGGCGAATTTCGCGACCGGCGCCCCTTTTTGCGCGCCTAAGTCCCGCGCCGCCCAGGACTTCGGCATTCTGGCGTCTCCCTCGGAACCCGATCGTTGCGACCTCTCGCCGACCAGATTCCGAGGTGGGGCTTTTGTAGACGCCGGAAAAGTCCGTTGTTCCCAAACGAAGCTCCGGATGCGGAAAGCGAGGTCATATTTGGAGTCGGAAGAATGTTTCGGAGGGCCCGGAGGCCTTGCGCGGAATTTCAGAGGTCTGCGCGCAAAGATGATGATCCGCGCGCAAAACCCCCGGGTTGCGCGCAACTCCCTTGCGCGCGGTGCCCGATTCCACGCCCGCGAGGAGAATTCCGCGCTCGCGCCTTGGATTCCGCGCCCGGGGTTGCCTATAAATACTAGGCGACCCCCAACGTTTCAAAGGTTGCTGGAAGTCGAGCGGTCTCCCGCGCACGCAATTCAACCCCTTCCGCGCGCAATGCCGATCTTCAGGTAACCTCCTTTCTTTCGCGCAATAGAGCCTTGGGGTCCGCCTTCGCGCGCAATCCCCTTGGCTCATTTCCTTTGAATAAATTTCAACCCGAAGGCCTTTGCGCGCAAAAGAAGCCTCTTGCGCGCAATTGCCCCCGGGTGCGCGCAATCCAACCCGATTGCGCGCACCCCCCATCTTCAAAGTGGCCATTCGTTAGAGAATGAGCCGTTGCCCCCGCGCGCTACCCGAAGCCCGGTGCGCGCAATCCCAATCATCCGCGCGCGAAGCGCTGGCCCAATTGCGCGCCAGCCCGCCATTTTGCGCGCCGATCCGCGGTTTTGCGCGCAAAGCTCCTCTTTTGCGCGCAATCCACCAGGGTCGCCTCCCTTGACCCCCTTTGGGTACCCGCCTGCGTGGCGCCCGATGGTCTTCATCGCAGGTGCCCGCGTTGTGCGTCGTCTTTCCGTGCGGCCCCCCCTAGGCTCGCGCGAAGTGACACGGACCTACCGGCGGCTTTATCGTCCAGCATGACGCTAAACTGCACTACGTCCAAGCTACAAGACGTTAAACTGTTCAGCATTCGTCCAGCATGACGCTAAACGGCACTACATCCGAGCTACAAGACGTTAAACTGTTCAGCATTCGTCCAGCATGACGCTAAACTGCACTACGTCCGAGCTACAAGACGTTAAACTGTTCAGCATTCGTCCTGCATGACGCTAAACTGCACCACGTCCTGCACGACGTTAAACTGTATACGTCCAGGCTGCACGACGTTAAACTGCCTAGCCCCCATCGTCCGCGCTGCAAGACGTTAAACTGCCAAGTGTTTCGTCCTCAACACACGACGTTAAACTGTACTTCGTCCGGCAAGACGTTAAACCGTCCGCTTCGTCCTTAACACACGACGTTAAACTGTACTTCATCTGGAAAGACGCTAAACCGTCCGCTTCGTCCGATCTCGTGCTCTGCACGCAGGGTCTCCCCCGGTTTGGACGTGGCCCCCACCCGCTCGTCTCTGCAGGGATGTCGGGATTGTCCCCCTTTTGGGACGATTTAATGGGAGTGGCTTTTCCCTACGGGGGCAGGGTATTACAAATCCCTAGTTTCTCGTGGGAGGCTGCACATGTGTATCTCCATTGCGCCTCCCCACTGCCGAAGCCAGTAGAGGGTGTGACTGGGATCGAGGTGTCTTCTGCTTTCGGTCCAAGTCCCTTCCAACTGAGTTTCGCCGTATCCGGGCTGCCTCAAGTGCGTAAGTCCTGACAGAATGAACTACGTGGACTTTGATCCCTTTCTTCTATACAGGGTACGTAGGAAGCCTTCTTGAGGTCCAAGCCCGCCACTTGGTCGTCCCGGTCGTATTTACGTCGGTTCTTCCATCAGTGGACCCCTCCAGGGTTCACGCTTGCGTCGATTAACCTATGAATCCGCCCCTGTGGGAGACTGCCCGTGTGTATCTCCACTGTGCCTCCCCACAGCCCCTTTTCCCATTTCTCCTTTTATCGTCCAGCATGACGTGAAACTGTGATCCACCCGGCCGTTCCACCCCCCCTCTGTGCGAGGTGGTTCGGTTCAATCCTCCGCCCGGCGGCCTAGACCTCTTCGTGAGTCGGCTTGCCGACGTCCAGCATGACGTTAAACTGTATACCCGAACTACGCTGACTTTGATCCGTGCTAACGCGCGGTACGTAGGAAGCCCCTACGGGGTCCAAGCTCTTCACTCCATCATCCATCCTGATCCTTACCCGGGCCGCCACATCCCGGTGGGGTCATGCCACTTCACTCCACTCCACGTTACTTGGGAAGCCGCCCATGTGCTGGCCCCAGCGTCGGAGGTTCCCCGCAAGGGGTTCTGTCACCTGATCCACTTTTCGTGTTGATCGGTCCGATGCCGTCCCCGCTGGACGTTAAACTCGCGGCATACCCCGTGTTAAACATGGGAAGCTGAGGAAAACCTCAGGTGGCACAGTTCCCCGCACCTAGTACGGGATGCCTCAGGCCATCATGCCTTCGAGAAGCCCTATTAGGGACGGAAGACAGACGTGCAGAGCCGCAGTGCTACGACACGCCCCCAGCACCCAGAGCCACCCGGCCTTCTCACCGCAGGTTGCTGCCCCGCCCAGACTCCTTGGAGCGTCCGGGCGGAAGCAGCGTAATTAACCGGTGTCCATGAAGATATGGCGCCGGGAACGAGATTCACGAACATTCTTAAGTCTATGAGGGAGACCCGGATTAGGCGACGAGTTCCGAGGAGACGTCCAAGGAAGGAGGAGCCGACATCCCATCATCCCGGTTTCGATCAAGGAGCAGACGCCCCTGAATAAGGGACGAATGCCGCCCGCCCTTGGAAAGCGGGACTGCGGGACCACAAGCCGCGCGCCCATCCCCTCGGGTTGACGGGTGCACGCGCGAACGCGTCCTGGCGGAACAGCGTAACCCGACGCACATCCGCACCGAAACAAATAAATAATAATTTTATTTATACCAAGGGATTACAAAAAGTATCTAAGGCCTCATTGAATATCCCCTTATAACACCTCCATTGGACCTAAGTGTAATGTGTGTTATGGTGATAGAATCCTGGGGCAGCTCGGACAACATTGCCCAAGTAGAGATTTCTATCATCTTGAACTTCTCAATTGGGCGATTCAGTTCAAGATTCACATATTAGAGCTCATATTCGGCTTGGTCCAGAGCAAAGCCCAGAGATGCTACCTCCTTCCCAAGCTCTGATAGATGGGCTCTGTATGGCCCGAGTCTACTAGATGAGGGCATCAACTCTTCTTTCTGTATTTATATACCAAGATCACTTGTATTTATAAACAATAATTGTAACATTAAGAATTTATTTTCCAATGGTCGTATTGACCAATGATTATATAACATTCAAAACCCATTCGTATCACTCCATTAATTAATGAATATAGTTTTGTGGAGTAAAAAATGAAATAACACACTAATTTAGGCAACAAATATTATTCAAAAGTTCGAGTCATTACATTATTCCCCCCTTAATAAATTTCATCCCCTAAATTTTAACATGTATCCTATGAAGAGAAAAGGTGTGGGTACTTATGCCTCATAGACTCCTCTAGTTCCCATGCAGCTTCTTCGCATTTGAGGTTCCTCTACAACACATTAACAAAGATGGTAGTCTTGTTTCGTAGAACCTTGTCTCTACGATCCAAGATCTCCACTGGCTGCTCCTAATAAGAGTGTTCATGTTAAAGTTGTACCAAATCTAGATTTAGTACATGTGATTGGTCATGTTTGTACATCCCTAATAGGGATACGTGGAGGACATCATGAACTCATGCTGGATTTGGAGGGAGTGAATTCCAATTGGCCACTACTCTTACAAGATCAAGGATTTCATAGGGGAAAATGTTTCAAGGGATGAGCATCCCTTTCTTCAAAATGACTCTCTTCCAAGGTGAAATTTGATGAAATGATTTTTCACCAACATCAAACTCCAAGTCCCTTCGATGGTTGTCAGCGTTTCTCTTTTTCTGACTCTGAGCAGCCTTAATGTGTTGCTGGATGGCATGGACCATTTCTATCATCTATTGCACAAGATCTGGCCCAATAAGCTTTCTCTCACTAGCTTCATTCCAACATGTAGGAGTTCTACATTTCTTACCATATAGAGCTTCATAGGTTTCCATTTTATTGCTCGAGAGGAAGATGTTGTTGTAACAGAACTCAACTAAAGGGATATTTGGATCCCATCCACCCTTATATTACATTTATCATGCCCCCAGCATGTCCTCGAGTTCTTGAATTGTCCATTCTGATTGGAAATCAGTTTGGGGGTAATAGGTCGTACTAAAATTCAATTCAGTACTCAGAGCACGTGGAAGACTTCTCCAGGATTGTTATGTTAATCTTGGATCACGAACAGATATGATAGAATGTGGAACTCCATATAGCCTCCCCACTTCATTCACGTAAATCCTGATAAGTTGATCAAAAGAGAAATCTTCTCAAATGGTGATAAAATGGGAAGTCTTGGGGAGATGGTCCACAATAACCCATATCACATTTTTCCTTTGGAAGTTCTCGAAAGACCAGTGACGATGTCCATAGTAATATTGTCCCACTTCCATGTTGGCATAGGTAGTGGTTGCAATACCCCTTTAGGATATTGTCACTCAACCTTGAAATTATAACATATTAGGCACCTTGAAGTGTAGTCAGCTATCTCCCTTTTCATATTATCCCACCAATAATGATCACGAAAGCCCCTATATATTTTAGTTCTTCTAGGATGTACAGAGAAATTAGAGATATGGGATTCATCCATCACCTACTTCTTTATTTGTGGAAGATATGGAACACATAGTCTTGTACAAAATTTCAGTACACCTTCATGATCAATATTGAACTTAGGAAACATCCCATACATTACATCCTCAAAAATCTTTGGTAATAAAGGATATTCTTTTTGATCTTTCATGATCTTCTATAGTAATGATGATTAATAAATCATTTGGGTTAGGGTTGATGATGTCCATTCCCTTTTAATTCCTGCGTCCTTATTTACTAGGTCATTGATTAAAGGATCTCATTGAATTCTCATCTTGGAAATAACAACTAGGTTTTTCTTAATTAATGCATCAGTGACATTGTTTTCTCTTCCAGAATGATAATTAATTGCACAATCATAGTCTTTGAGAAGTTCCAACCACCCCCGTTGTCTCTTGTTCAATTCATTTTGTGTGAAAATAAAAATAAAACTTTGATGGTCTGTGTTTATATCACATTTCTCCCCATAAAGATAGTGCCTTTATATTTTCATAGCAATAACGATCGCAGCCAGCACCAGATGATGCGTAGGATAGTTCTTCTCATGAGTCTTCAATAGTCGAGATACATAAGCAATAACCTTTTCATATTGCATGAAGAATCGCCCAAGCCCTTCCAAAGATGAATCACTAAAAATAATGAATCATTCTCCAATTGAGGGTTGATTTAACACTGGTAAAGTAACAAATCTTATCTTCAGATCTTGGAAATTTTTCTCACACACCATTGTCAAGATGAACTTGACCCCTTTATGAGTTTACTTGGTTAATGGATTAGAATGTCATTAAAAGTTTTTCACAAACCTCAAAGAATATCCCACTAATCCAAGGAAACTATGAATCTCAGTTATTCCAGTAATCTGAGCCCACATCTCTATAAATTGTTTCTTTGTAGGGTCAGATATGATTCCTTCATTGGTAATAATGATCCCCAAAAAAGCGACATGTTAGAACCAGAATTCACAATTACTGAACATTCCAAAAAGCCTCTTCCTCCATATATTTTTCAAAATAACCTTTATATGATCCTCATGATTCTCATGAATTTTGGAATATATCAAAATATCATCAATAAAAACAACCACAATGTTATCAAAGATATCCTTAATGACTCTATTCATCAGATCCATAAAAATAGAAGGTGCATTAGTCAGTCCAAAGGGCATAAAAACAAACTCATAATGTCTATATCTTGATTGGAAGGAAGTTTTCACAATTTCTTCTTTCTTCACCCTCAGTTGATGATAATGAGATCTAAGATCAATCATAGAAAAGAATTTATCCCCATGAAGATGGTAAGATAAGTCATCAATTCTTGGAAGAGTGCATTTTTCTTCGCTATGATCCCTTTCAGTTATATATAATCGATGCGTAGCCATATTGATCCATCATTCTTCTTCATAAAGAGAAATAGTGCTCCCCAAGGAGACACACTCGGTTGGATAAAACCCTTCTACAAAGAATATTGGAGTTTCTTCGTTAACTACTCAAGCCCCACATTTTCCTTACTATACAGGATCTTTGATATTGGATGGGATGCGCTTATGAGTTCAATGGAGAACTATACCTCTCTTACTAGGGGAGGTCAGGGTTACTCTTTAGGAAATACGTCAACATATTCCAAGATTATGGGGACATTTTCTATCCTCAAACTCTCATTTCCTTCTTCTTCTTCACCTATCAAATCCACAAAGAAGGATATATGAGGATCATCTAGACAATGATTAGGTTGATACATCTCTCCTTATAAGATAAATGTAGGTTATCCATTTGCGACTACTGAGATTTACTTACATCTTCTATTGATCATAGCATTATACATTGACAACCAGTCTTTCCCTAGTATAATGTCGAATTCCAACATGGTATTGACTGCTAGATTTTTGATAATATTGTGCACACTATATTAAATACTAGAGTTTGTAAACACTAACAATTCTTGGATAATCCCCCCAGGAGTCTTGATCGATAACTCTACTTTTAGAAAATTGGTATCTGATTCTCAATTCCTTGAAAACATGGAGGAAATATAGGAATGTGTCGAACCGGAATCAGACAACGAACTTGTTAGATTTCATAGATTAACAAGAGTACCTGTCACCACATCATTTGGTACTTCAACTTCATCTGTAGTGATTGAAAAAGTACGACCTTTTTCCCTTAGCTGCGGCTGAGGAAAATAGGGATTCCCCTCCACTACCCTCTGATTTGGATAGAGATTGGAAAAGGTCCAATGATGTCCACACATATAACATTTGATATCAGGTAGTGAATTCACAATCATCATCTTGTCGTTAGTTTTGGGAAGTTATAGCTTAACCTTACCAAGACAATTCCTTGCAATGTGTCCATCTATACCACAATTATAGCACTTCCCGCTCCCAAGAAAGTAGTTACCTAAATGATTCTTCCCTATTTTATTACATGTGGCTTGTTGTATATTCTATCCTCCTCTTACCTGATCGAATCTCCTCCCTAAGCTTTGATCCATCGATCTTTTCTTGTCATTGGTTTTATGAGACCATTGTGTCCAACCAAAATCCAGTTCAACTTTCATCTCACATCACACGATCTCTTCATAGCTATCCTAATCTCAGTTGGAAAGATTCTTTCATAGAAGAGGTCTTAGTCTACTAGATAATCAATCAACATTACCATTTGGATCCATGAAAATCCTAGAGGTGTAACGTGAAATCCATGTGAAATTCATCTCATAGCTTTCCACATAATCATTCTCCTTCTTCTTCAGCTCGAGAAACTCCTTCTCTATTCTTGTTCTCATCGATCAAGGTAAATAATTATGGAAGAATATCCCCCAGAAATCTTCCCACTCCATAGAATCAACTTCCACTCTTGGCCTGGTCTTTTTAATCAGTTCCCACAACTGATCATCTTCTCCCTCTTAGAAAAAAATAGCCAAGGTAACCTTCTATTGTTTATAATAATGAAGCTCATAAAAAATCATCTCGATATAGCTGATCCACTATTCAAAAATCAATGGGTTAGTAGATCCACTAATGGATGGTGGTCATTATCTCATAAACTATTAAACACAATGTAGTTCCATTCGTGGTGAAATCAGTCTCTCAGCATGATTCAAGTTATTTCCCGTAACATGAGTCAGTTGGTTCATCATTTGCATGAAATATTCTATTCTAACTTCCATCGGAGGCCCGTCAGCGCATGGTCCATTGTGGTCACCATTTGCACGGTTCCTCCTATTTCCTGCCATTTTCTAAAAGAATAAAAACTTAGTTTGAATATTATTTCATTCCTGAATCATTTAACTATAATGGATTTTATGTCTTAAAAAATCTTTCTTTAAACAATTACATTTCTCTATAAATAATTCATAATGATTAATAAAAAGCTTATGATTAACCAAACATATCCACCAGAAGTGTCAAAACCAAGAGTGAAGAAATTCCCATTGTTGTGTACCTGGATACCCCAGGTGAAGCCCAAAACTCCTTGTCAGAGTTTCCACTCCTAGGTACATCAGTTCCAGAGCTGCCTATACCTACTCATATCCAGAGATTGATGTATTTTCTTGATAAACCACTTACTCAATACTCACCAAAATACCTAGAATTACTCCTATATTTAAACATTTCTAGAGGGTTCTTCATAATTTTAATATAGCCTAATTTCAAAATATAACTAAACTATACTTTTATACAAACTATGGAATCCCACCTTTTTACTACATAACATTTCATTGCATTTTATAAACAGATGATATTTAATGTCAAGTGTCTTGGAAATCAGGAACATAAAAAATGAAAACATAAAACATTATTCTAATACACTTTTAGGGAATCAACATACGTTCTTCCTAATTACAATTATTGCATCTCAAAACCTGTAGACATAAATCAAAGGAAAAGGTGAGTAGAATTCCCTAGTAAGGAAAACAAGGGAATCAGTTTACATGTTAAATCCATAAGAACTTGATAAAAAACATAAAAACATGAGGAATGGAAGTAGAGCAATTTAATAATAAAAATAACTTGAATCATCACTTTAATATGTGGCTACAACATTTTATTTATACATTCATGAACTTATCACCATGTTTCATTCCCATGGTGTCATAAAATTTACCAAGGTTATTCACCAAGGTATCATGAAACTTGTGATCTCTATAGATTAAATTCATTACCCAATACATTAGAGAACTATCATGTAGCACCCTTAATATGCCTTTATTTTCATGTTATCCACATAAATATTAATCATACATTTCATAAATAACCCAAATAGAATAAGATAAATGGATTTCTTATTAAAATCGTGGCATTTTTTAAAGTTCACAAAAATATAATCAATATGTAATTTATAAACCATGGAAAGGGAATGATGGTTATATGTATGTCAATTACAGAATAAAAAATAACATCTTTATGACTTTATGAAGTCCCATTGAAACTAAATAGGTATAGGTTTTCACATAAATAATATAAGATAATTTCTTGAGATAAAGAGAGAGAAATTTTGAGGTGAAATTTCAGTAGAGTAACGACAAGATAACATGGTTTTAGAATACAATAAAAAAGGGTCAGCTATACCCCATCCATAAGTGAATACTTTTATAGTAGAGGGACAAAATAAAATAGAAATAACATCATGGTATGGTTATTTTAATTAAATACAACATGAAAATGAAACATGAATGTAAAGATAAAATGTGATTTCATTTACGAAAAATTTTGCAGCCTAACAACGTCACATAAAAATCTCGAAAACAAGTTGATGAGAGTGTAAAGGTTCTCTCATCAATTGAAAAAGAAATGTACAGTATTAGGGATATATAAGAACAACCCCCCACATAATAAAATGGAAATAGTAAGACATAACATAAAGGAAGTCATGACGTAAAAGAGGAGGGTGAAAGGTTCCTTTACCTTGAAGAGTCACTTTGAATGCTTGATGGTTGGGACCATGGGACATGAGGGCACCTTGGGAGGACTCCTTGGGAGGTAAAATTATGAGATATTCGTTTAAGAGTATTTTTGAATGAAATTAAAGGTTTAATGTCTTGGTATTTATAAGCAAATTGAGGGAATATTTAATTAATTTCCAAGGGACACCTCATCGGTGGTATTTGCGAAACCATGGGCTTTCCAATGGTATTTCACCATTAAATTGTAAACATGGGCACCAAATAACATATATTACTATTCAAAATTTGACCATATTTATTATATCGTGATTACATCATCAATGATGTCATTAAACCCCTGCATCCCAACACTGCATTTTTACTATTCACCAAAAAAACAACTCTTTCAGTAAAAACCCAAAATTTACCCTAAACTAATATAGATGCTCTGATTTCCAAAATGAAAACCATTTAATGAAAATAATTTTATAAATATTTTTAATTTAATTTTTTTAAAATCATTTTTTATTTCAAAAAAAACAACTCTAAAACTATAACGTGTTTTGTAACACCTTGAAATAGTAATATTGGTCCCATAAAATTTTCATATAATCATAACACAATAAAGATACAATTTATGATTACATTTTATGAAAATAAATTTTCATTTTAAATTAATAAATTATTTATAAATTTTTTAATAAAATACTTATGTAATAAAAAAATATCAAAACATATACTATGATCATTTTTTCACATTTAAGATGTCTAAATTGTATTTATACATTAATGGGTGATGTTTCAAATTTTTGGCTGATTTACTATTTAATACTATTCATTACTATTTATAAGGGTATGTTATTATTCATACTTTACTGTTCACAAAAAAATTAATTTGTTCTTATTAGAATCTAAATTTATTACTAATCACAAATTTAGAAGTCTATTTTTTAAAATAATTTCACAATATTAATTACTTAAGGTATACTAAAATATTTTAAAATTCCCATTTTTCCAAAATTCATCAATTATAGGGAACTTCATCTTACATTTATCTGGACATTGAAATTCCCAAATTTAACAGAATATGTAATACTAATTTTATTTATTCCAAGGGATTACAAAAAGTATCTTAGGACTCATTACATAGCCCCTTTTAAAAACATCATAGGACCTAATTGTCAGGTTTTTTATGGTGATAAAATATTGGGGAGACTCAGAAAATATTGCCCAAGTGGTGATTTTTAACATCTTGAAATTATCCCTTAGGCTATTCTGTTCAAGAATCCCATGTTGAAGCTCCAGATGTGCTTGATCCAGAGAAAAGACTACAGATGCTACCTCCTTCCCAAGCTCTGACAGATGGGCTCCGTATCGCCTGAGTCTACTGGATGAGGCCATCCACTCTTCTTTCAGTATTAATTAACCAAGATCACTTGTAATTATAAACAATAATTATGATGTTATGATTTTAGTATCCAATGGTCATATTGATCAATGATCCTATAATAGTCAAAACAAAACAATATCACTTTGTTAATTAAAGGATATAATTTTGTGGAGTATGAAATGAAATAACACACAAATTTAGGGAAAAAT
This sequence comes from Viscum album, assembly GCA_963277665.1. Lineage (NCBI taxonomy): Eukaryota > Viridiplantae > Streptophyta > Magnoliopsida > Santalales > Viscaceae > Viscum > Viscum album. Next base: position 288,044,424 of record OY728142.1, read on the forward strand.
ATTATTTGAAAGATCAGGTCGTTACAAGTATTGATGCTCAGTAAGGGTGTATAAGGGAGGTATCATTGAGTACAGAAGTATAATGTGATCATAATTGCATGTGAAGATGAACATAACAGTTGAAATTTATAGCATGTATATCATAGATCATAAAATTTCATCATTTAATAAATCATTTAAATTTATAAGTCATGCATCTTTAAGGAATCAATGTACATCATCCATGAGAGTATAACATTTCAATAATTCATGAAATTATGGAATACACATAATCATAGAAAATCATTTACTTAGTATTGAAGACTATTAACCAAGAAAATAAAAGTACAATGGGATCACTCCCAAAACCATAAAATTATTCAAGGTTCCCTCCCAATACTATCATAGTATACAAAGTCCCTAGTCTGAACTGGGTTCATTCTGAATTTCATTCCCATTGATCTCATGAATTTTCACTATTTATCCAATGCATTATAGAGAAATATAGAACCCACTCATATTTGGATATAAAGTAACTACCATATTTTTTTATATCATAAACATCATATTTGGTTATAACACAACCATATTTAAATAATGAAAACCGAACAATTGGTTTCAATAAAATTATAAAATGATAATAAAATCAGAAACCATTAAAATAAATGGGTTTCTAAAATATTTCAAAATTTTATCATAATAAATGTCCATCAAAAAATAATAATATGGATGGTAACGTTGTATAATATCCTTATTAACACATAATTAACATCCAATGATGTCATAACATAGGTAAAAATTATTTTGAAAGAACCTTTCGAATAATTATTCAAGACCATTACTTTTCCTATTTAAAATCATGTATCATTAAAAATAACATCACACATGTAAATGAAAAAATGACAATTGAAAATGACATGTAATAAATAAAATTAAAATTAAAATAATTGATTAGTTATTATGGTTGGAAAATATTCTTATTCTGTATAAGTTAAATAAGCACTCATTCCATTGTATTTTTGATAAATTCAAAAACAGCCTCATTTTTAAAATAAAAAAATTGATTCAATTCAAAGAGTTTTTTAAAAAGTAACATGAGTGTAAAAATTTATTCTTATAAATAAATTTATATGTGTAAAAACATTTTTGGAAACATTTTTTATATAAAATATGGATATATTAGAGAAATATTTTTTAGTGGAGACTTAAACACAAAGAATCCATAATTTTGATGAGATTGTGAAAGAAGACCTAACAACATTCGTAACATTGAAATGATAACCCCCTGAATTGATGAATCTTATATTTCTATGTCAATCCTCTTGAAGTTTATAAGAATAATAATTAAAAGGTAAATGGTATTATATACACTAACCAAATGAAACAAGAGGTGATTGTAGAATGTATCCCATAAATATAAAATTTAGACAAAAATACCTTACCCTAATTCAAACTCATCTCATATGTTCATTATCATGCAAAATAATAAATAGAAGTTGATTATTTATTTTCTTTATCAAAATTATATATTTTAATATTCTTTTTATCAAACTAATTACAATTTTATAAAAGTCACTCAATCATTTATGATCATGTCATATGATTTAGTGATATTAGGAATATAAGTGAAATATAACATTGGTATGTTGACTATGGTCAAAGATGTCATTTTTTGTCTTATACAGAATAAAAATATTGATTAAATTATCACTTTTATAAATTAATTTTAATTTTATATCCAAAAATTAAAAATGGTAATTAATTAAAAAGTAACAACTCTTAATAATAGAATCTTCTTCAGCCTTGGAGAATGTGCTCTACACTCCATTGCCTTTTTCAAAATTTTCATCTGTTGGGATTCCCTCAGTCTTCTTCCCAGTGTCTCCCCCCCAAGGATCCCTCCGATCTAGATCCCTGTGAAGGTGTATTCCCTTCTCTTGCGCCCCCTAGTGTGGATCGATCAAGGAGGCTCTTTGAAGATATTCTCGCGATGGTCGATGCCCCTGCTTCCCGGACGTATACATCCTGGACCTGAAAGTATCATTCGATGTCAATGATCTATGTCAGTAGTTCCCAGTATCTGCCATTGTTTAGGTGAAGGCATGCTCAATGTGGGTTCTTTTGGATCATTTTGGCACTATGAATACATCCTTAGTGGCCTTCAAATGATTTGTTCTATGATGTGGCCTTCTATCTAGAATTTAGATATCATCTATTCACATGAAGTCATTATGCCTTGTTATGTCCTTGGAATATTATTTCTTACATGTGTGGTGTAGGTATCCTCATGTTTTCGGTCAATAGAGTTTCATTTTGTCTTGCGGGTCTTGGGATGTTCACAAGGGAAAAATATCGTCGTTGCAGTTTGGATCCATATTCCAGACCTCCATCCCAACTTCTTGAATGGGGGAATTCTTAGAAAAATTTTATATGATCTCTAAGGACTTTTTTACACTAATGATATAACTTCTAGTAGTGAGGACATCTCGGTGGCTCATATGTGTGTGGAACTAGAAACTTCTCTCCCCCATCCGAGCAAGATCATGAACCATGTTCAAGAGGGAATCTACTAGAATCATGAGATCCTCTACCATGTGTTTCCCCAAATTTTTTCCCATTGCTTGTTTCAGGTTCATTCCCTTCATGTATTACAAAGAAAGTGGGAAAGAGAAGGGAGAAATCCTCCTAATCAGTCGTACATCAGGAAAAAGAGATCTGGTCGGCCTATACCATCCCTTTCTAGGGTTTTTCAAAGGGAATCCATGGATTCAGTTGGTGCCCCAGTGAAGGATCCTTCCTCCCTCGCTCGGGATCCAGAGTTGCATTCAAGTGATTTTAATGAGGGTGGTGTGGTGTCAAACAAGTATTTAGTTCCCTTTGATCATAAAGATTTAATTTCCATTGAGGATGGTTTGATCTTTATTTATCCCTGCCACATTTTCCTGCTTCTGCAGAGTATTTACATAGAGGAGTGTGTTCATGGGTTAAGGCCATATATATCAGGTCTCCTGGCTCTTCCACCCTTTCCCTTTGTATCACCCATTGTTATCTGTGATGTCCATGGGGACACCAAGGTAGTGGATCAACATAAATGCAATGGTTTCACTGAGGTCTTCCCCCAAGGGCTTTTTCAAGAGATGTAGTAGGTAACCCTGTTAGTTATCCCCCTGGAGACACCCTTTCCTAGCCCCATGTATCTATATAATTCCAAAACATTCACTATTGGCCCAGTATCCTCATATGGTATGGAGTGGATCAACTATGAGGGATTTTTCACTAGATCCCATGTAAGTATTCACATTGGGATCTCATTCTCCCATTTCATGTTTCCTACTAGTATTGGGGCCAAGGACAGAGCCAAATCCTTAGAATGACTCCAATATTCATCTGGAATGCCCCCATCCCCAGTGCTCAGGTTTTGGCAGATTTTATTGCCTCCACAATAAGGGAACATAAGGATAAAAGTGCTTCCATTATTTAACAAAAGAATAACCCTTACGGGATCTAGGATTTGATAGGGAATATCAATATACATAGCACTTTTCTAATGGTCCACCTAACATCCACATTTAGATCTTTTGTAACAAGAACACATCTATCGAGATGTGTCTAGAGGGGGACCAATTTTACACTACCAATGTCAGTACATGAAACATTAGCTTCTTCAGAACCTTGGATTATGGGGGTTGTGATCCCCTTTAAAGGGATAAGTTATGGAGTGATTTAATTGACATTATTTTGAGAATCATACCATGGATTTTAGGATGGGATATTAATATTGTCTCCAATCTAGAAAAAATAAAGGATGTGGTCCTTTTTAGAGGATAAACATTAGAGTTTTTACATTTTTCATGGCTGGGAAAGGCCTTATTGACTTGGATACATATTTGACTATTTTACCTGGTGCAACAACTGAAGGGTATCTCACCACTCATGGAACCTTCTGGAAATATGTTTGTCCATCGTGGATTTCATCTCTATATTCTCTATCATTAACATTCGATACTTGGTTTGATGCTTCTACGACCACTTCCCCCTTTTGGTATCGATTTCTTTTGGGAAGGACCACTGGAAGAGGTTTATTTTCTCCAACAATGGGTTAATAATCTAGGTTGTGTAAAGTTGGTTTGTGGTATTTAAAATACTATAGTTCAGGGTAACTCATGGATTTACATTCATGATAAACTGTGGATCCTGATGACTCATCTCTAGTCATGGGTAAAAGATATCCCTCTGGTCGGTGGCCACTTTATTGGAGCCATGTGAGATGTTGAAAATCTCAAAGAGATTTTAGAATAAGTGAGGTATGACCAAACCATTGAGGGTCTATTTAACAGAAATTAATATCTTGTAGAAATTCTTATGTCTTAGGAATGTCAGGCCTGAAAAACATCATGAATTAAATGGCTCTGATAGGGTGACAGAAACACTGTATTTTCTCACACCTGTATTAAAGAGAGAAAAAGACCTATCATGTCTAATATTCTATTGGAAGATGGATCATACATGTATTACATGGATGTTGTGGGAGGTATGGGACACTCCTATTTCGAGGACATGTTGGATAGTCTCCATGTCTGTATGCACAATGGTTACTTAAGAAGAGACAATGGTATTTTTGAGGTCATTCATAATTGTGTCTCTGATAAAGAAAATTCGATGATGAGTTCTATTCTATATGAAAAAAGAGGATTTAAATATCCATGAAGAAATTTCACCTGGACATTTTCCTAGGATGGGATGGTTCCTAGGCTCATTCAAAAGACTCTCATAGGGCATGGTCAAGGCATATATCATTTCAGCCATCCAAAATTTTTTCGGGGGAGGTAGTCAGTCGTGGGTTTCATGTTCCCACATTATGGTTCTTATTCCAAAAAGTGGGATCCCCTCTTCAATCCTGAAATACATACCAATGAGTATGTCCAATTTCCCATATAACATCCTTGCAAGTTTCATTAATTCAAGACTATCTATTTTTCATCCTTGTTGGACTTCCGTGGATCATCGATGATTTTTTGGTGATGGACTATTCATGGTGCCATTTTCCTTGATCATAAACTGATAAGTAATATTAACTTTAAAACCATGGGATAAAATGTTTCTATCTAGTAGGATATGAATAATGCATATGATCATGTGGAGTGGGGATTCATCAACATTTTGTTGGATAATATGTGTTTTTCTCCCTAGAATATTGATCTTCTTTTTCGATGTTTTAGCTCTCTTTAGATTTCAGTCTTGTTCATGGGGAAGTCCAATGGTTTTTCAAAGTACATTCTAGGCCTCCGTCAAGGTGACCCATTGTCCCCTAGAATTTTCACAGATGAAACACTTTTGTTTATTATTATTGGAAAAAAGTCTATTCGGGGACTGAATAGGGTTTTGGAGGAGTACTGCCACTGAAATGGCCAGCTAATAAATAAAGAGAAAGAGTATTTTTCATCTCTAACAAATGCTTTGGACGTAATATTTCTGATATTCAAACCAATCATTCAATTTGAAGAGTATTTTTTTCTCATGCACTATATTGGGGCGCCTATATCCCCTAGTAGACTACAGATTTAGTACATTGATTTCCGTACAATCAAGATCACAGATCACATCCAAAACTGGAATAATGGGTACATTAACTTTGGTGGTCTTATTTCTTTCATTAATATTGTGTTGTTGGATAGTCTATTCCCTGCTATTTCTGTGGGTTTTCCACTAAAAGGAGTCATCAAAAAATTGACAAAATTCTAGCTTGTTTCATTTGGGATCCTCTTGTGGAACAGAAAAGACATTGGGCCTATTAGAGAAGAGTTTATAGGAATACTAGGTAAGGTGTCATTAATTTTCATAGTTTAGATGACACCCTCAGTAGTATGTATGCTATGTTTTCTTGGGAAGGTGTAGATCAGAGTATGTTATGGAGGGAAACAATGCACCCTCTATTTTTTCCTTCAGTCCTCGGTGGTTGGAGGGGCTCTTTGAAATGGCCTAATATTCCTCACTTCATGTCTAAGATTCACTGTAACTTGCAATGGATTATAGGGAGGGTGATATTTCCTTCGGGAATAAGAACTAGGCTGGGAATGTTCTTGGTTTCCCAGGGATCCCTGCTACCACTATCTCTTTCTGGGAAGCCAATATTTACCTGGTTTTCAATATAATTGTGTTGGATGATGAGCACAAGACCCTATTCAACCTCATCATCTTATCATAGGATCATGATCGGTGAGTTTTCACTCCATTGTCCCCAAGGATCTTCTCTACTCGGGATTTTTGTTGCACAAATGGCATGTCAGTGGACCAGGCCATTTGGAATGACTCTTTGAGGACAAAGGTGGATCCCTCAATGTAAAATTACCTTTTATGGAGGATCAGGAATTGTTCCATTCATACAGATGAAAATATTAAATGTTTCGGTATCCCTCTTGTGAATTGGTTTTCCTGATGTACAGTCCACCATGAGGAAACAACTTACCATTTCATTTTCTTCAATGAATGGGCCAATTTAGTGTAAAGTTGTTATGGTTACTTTATAGGGATTTACGATAATATATTGGTGGATATCATGTTCCTGGACATATGGTTCCATGGGTCAGGACAAACATGGATGGAAAATATGGCATATTATTTGATTCTCCATGCTGAGTGTTCGTCCATTTGGAAAGCCATGAATGAGTTCAGAAATGAGGGGATTCAGTCAACCGGTATGTCTATCATCATCAGGTCAAAAAATATCCTTATTGATCTTGCTTGTCTCCTCAATAACTAGCAGGTCACTCCCTCAATCTGTTGGATGTTTTCACCCCTTATTCCATCCACCCAAGAGATAGTATTGACCGAGGTATCTAGGTTTGTTGGACTCCCCCTCATAGGGGAGTTAAACATAATATCGAAGGGTCCTCTATATGGTAGTCATGCATGAGGGTGGGATAGTTTGGGACTCACAAGGGACGGTCCTCCTGGCCTTCTCCTCTTGATTAGGTCATGGATCCTCTCTTCAGGCCGAAGCTAAGGCCAGGCTCACAGGTATTACTCCTTATCACAATAAGGGTTTATCTTTTGTTTAAGTTGAAACAGACTCAAAAATTATCCATGATGCTCTAAATGATATTTTCCCCCAGATATGGTCTATTATCTATATAATCAGAAAGTGAAAAGGTATTCTCTCCAAAAAAACCAAAATCAGTCCCACATGGCGTGAGTGTAACCAAGTGGTGGATCACCATGCTTCTATGGAGGTTCTAGGTAATGAGTGTGTTTTTTTGCATGATATTTCCACTTTGACGCCCAAATGGGTCAATTTGATTAGAGGTGATGCCATTGGCATGCATCATTTTAGACCTCCTTAGTCTTATTTGTATCTGTTGTTTGGTGGTCTGTTTTCTCCTTATAAAAAGGTAAATTTGAGTGAAATATGGCAATTAAAAATGAATTATTTTACCATCATTGAGATAATAGACTATATATATGCATGGGTTACATTTCCATCATTCAACAATCATTATGAAAAAAAAAGAAAGTATTATTTTATAATTAAAATGATCATAATATCATATATTTCATATTATTTATTAAAATGAACTAATATATATAAATATATATCATCCATGTTATGTGGTGACAATAAACGAATCACATCGCTTCATGGAGGAGGTAGTCCACATGTGTGCATTAGGACTGTATCAATTTTCTATGCATAGAAATGTTGGAATGTATAAAATATATTAGATTTTAATAATTATTTTTTTTCATTAATATGATATATAAACTTTAGTTAAATCATTATAAATACTATTGAGAGCTATTAATGGAAAAGAAAAATACATCAGTTCACGAGGTGGTATTTAGTGGTACACACGAAAGATGATTTATTTTCTGAATTTATGGAGGATACATTTGTATTTAATTTATCATGGTTTAAAATGGATTAAAGGAAATGGATGATGAAAAAAAACTAAAACATCTAGGTAAATATAACACATCTTCTTTGAAGAACCTCCATATCATAACACATTGAGAACAATAAGATTTCAATTGTACTTAAAAAAAATCCACTAGAAATAGTATAGTGATTAAACAAATGTATTTTGGTAGATATTATCAAAAATAAATGGTTTTTGATATATAAATAAATGAGATTAACATGTTACCTTTTATATGTGAGGGGAGATGCACTCATGGAATTGCACATAATATTAAATAAATATAAATAAAATTTTAACTAAAAATGGATCCAATGTGACATAGTTCGAATATAATAATTTTTTAGATCTAAATACTCTAATATAATATGAATTATACTTGTTATTACTATATTTATACCCTTTTATTTGGGTTTTACACTTATTTGAAGCCCTTAACTCTTATCAGGACAAGATGGATTTTTGAACATTGAGGGGAAATATAGTTACTATAGAATGAAAAAAGACCAATAAATGGACCATGTTTGATATTTAAAAACATAACAAACTGGTTTGGCCCAATTATTGATTATGAGTAATTTTTTTCATTAAATTAAATAATGTTTATTATAAAATATCGTTATTGTAAATTTTTGAAAACTTTCTTTACATTTATTTTATTAATATAAAGAAAACATATAAAATCCATGCAAAATATTTTATTATATCTCTAACATTTCATGGTGATCTATTATATTTTTTAGCATAATATGTATCTCAAATAATATTTATTTCAATATGTAAAATATCATTTATTTTATTTCTCCATTAATTAAAAACTTACTACATCGGTGTTGTGAAAAATGTTAAGGTAAAATTTCATCAATCAAATTTAAAAATAAAATAAATTGAATAATATAAATATTTAATATTCCAAAATTATATTTATAGTCGAACATATTTTTTGGATTAGACCATATTTAAAATATTAATCTTTTTTTTTAAAAAATGGGACAAGTCTACCATTTATTTTAAAACTCTAAAAAGTTCATAATCTAATCCAACTGGCTAGAAATAGTCATAAATCCGACTCTCGGGTAATTCTGGTCAATATATGCAAACAAAATATGATTTTGTTAAGTGTTTTGGTACTTAAATTTTTCTTATAATATATTTTTATTATAAATTAATCGACTTACTCTTTACCCTTGAAATACAAATTTTTATGTTTACTATTAATATTTTCATAAAATTATTGTGAGATATGTAAAAAATTAGGAAATATTGATTCAAAATATAGAATCTATTTTTTTAAAATTAAAAATATTTAATTTTTAATATTTAATTTAAATTTAAACCATAAAAATGCAAGCAAAAACATTTTTTTTAGAAAAATTTCATTTATTTATATGAAAATAGTTTATACTAAATTAATGTATAAAATAAAATTCAAAAAACAAAATTAAATTGTTTTAAATAAATATGAACTAATTAAACTTTAATACAAATCTGAAAAATGATTTTAATTTAAAAGTATACAAATACATCTTTTAATAAAAATATATATTATTTACTATTCACTAAAAATTTAATCTCTTCATAAAATTATTAAAAAGTAAAAAAAAATAAAATGTCAAAATACTGAATATAAAAATAAATTTCATCTCTTCAAATAAATTTAACAAATTTTGATATAAATTATTTGAAATAATTACTCATAAAAATAAAGAATCAAATTTTTTAAAAGGAAATATATTTTTTAAAGAATAAAGTGACATTACTAAAAATTTTAGTTCTTATTTGAAAATAATTAATGGATATATTAGAAATACATATAATTATTTTATATTTCACAATGGCATTAATACTATTCACACCCACATATTTGATGACTATGATATGGTAACACCATTAAAATAATATCATTTAATTTTCCATTTATGCTCGATGTTTCATATATTATATAATATCAAGAATAGTAATTCCTTTAAAAATATATGTATATTACATTTGAATGAAATATAAAGAAAAATTACATGTTAATAATCATCTCACATAAAAATTTAAATAACATTACCAACATCAATAGAATCCAAAGAGAGGAATTAGATAACAAAACAATTAAGGGATATAATAAATGTAATTCAATGTTTCAATACATAAAAAAAAATAGAAATAAGGGGAAAGCAAAAACAATACATCTCCATGTTGCGATCCAATAACATCACTAATTATCACAACCAAAATACCCATGGGAAAATATGAGGATCCGTATCCATTTCTATGAAGAATCTGAATACACCGAAAATATGATTTGAACAAAAATAAATTTATTGTATGTATCCTCCAAAATCCAAATATATATCCATTAAAAGAAATAACATTTAATTATATATATACATATATATTTATATATATTTAAAGTAATATTTATACTCATTTAAAAATACTACTCTTTCATTCATTTGAAAGAAAATTGTTTAGTTAAAAAAAATTTATATATTACAATAATTATTTTAAAACATTTTTAATGTATTTAATACATTAAAAAAACTATGACTTTTAGTTTTTATTAAATTATTTTAAAATAATCTTCTATGTATGAATAGTCATTACCATATTGACCAGAAAATTTTCTAAAGAAAAATATAACAAAAGAATAATATTATACAAAAAATAATCAAAAAATCTACAACATGATGGGATACTAGGATCTATTTGGAAGAACTAGAATAGTGATAACATAATTACTAAAATTAAAAAAAACTATATATCAAACATTCTTCCCAACTTCATGGCTTTACACTATATGTCTTGATTGAGGAGAAATAACATGGGAGGGACACTCTACACATAGGTCCAGTAGATTGAGTAATGATCACACACTAGTGAATTAAGTGTTCCAAGGACTCCATTCCTACAACCAACACATTCCTAGAAATAAAAAGACAATCTAATCAATCGTCGTCTATAATAAAATCATATCCATAATCAAATAAACCATTAAATTATCTATAGAAACCATTTATAGAAACATCACCTTTACATCAAGAATAAATATAAAGAAATGTATTCTTCTATATACGGGGAAAATATTTATATCATATTTCAATATTGGAAGACCATTGTAACCAAATGAAGGTAAATCCTATAGGGGTGCAACCATTAGAAAATAATTTTAGAGGGTTCAAACCAGACCCTGAGTAAGTTTCAAAAAAGGGTTCTTATTCAAAATAGTTTGACTATTAACTAATATAAAATATTAAAGTATAAACGATTTTAATGTTTATTAATACTCATTAAAGAACCAAAATAACCTTTAACAAGAATTTAAACATTAAGATATGTTTTGTTCAAAGACCAAAAAAAATTCTTAAAAAAGGAATTATTTTAAATTATTAAAAAAAAATTTTATGAAACACATTGTGTTCTTTTGTATAGTAAATAGTATTTAATTAGTGAACTAAAAAGAAAACACATCAAAATTAGTTGAAATTTATAATGAATTTTATTGATATTAAAATAAATTATACAGTGTTAGTAGAATAATATAAATTCAATATCAATACATATATATATTTCATGAAACATGTTGGGATACCATCCAACCCAAAATCCACCCCAGCCCAAGACATGTCCCAAAGGGTGTTTCTGAACCCCATAGGCTCGAAACTTATTCTGATCATCAAATATAATCCAAATGGAAATTATTTCACCACCATAATCCAAGATCAATAAATTGACTGGATAGAAAAAAGAAAAAATAATTTGGGCAATTCAATAAATACCAAACTAGTCCATATACAAACTACAATTGAATAAAAGGAAACTGGACAACTGGAGGGCATAAAAGAAAAACTAAAACTAGAAAGAAAGAAACATGATCTCAATGTGTCCTCATTGTCACAACCATCCAAAAGATATAAACTCTAAAAAATCCAACTCAAAACATAAAACCTAAATAAGAGAAATAATATATAAAACAAAAAAGGTCTATCAATATCGAATGGTAAACGCATGGTGTGAGCTTCATAGCTCAATAAGAAACCACCAAATAATCTATAAGATTCCTTTCTTAAAAACAGTACATTGAAAATAGTTTTAAATAGTTTTAAGAATTTTCATAAATAAAAACAATATTACTTTTATAAAAGTACTCACCACAATGCATTTCTAAAAATTTATTACCACATTATAATTAAGAAACAAATGAAAACTCATACAAATGATACTAATCTATGATAATAAATAATCATACAGAATAATAAATAAACATTATTTAGTAGAGTAGATATAATAAGATAAAGATATTAATCAATGGGAATTTCTAAAAATCTCAGGAGAGATCCCTGGACATACTCGTTTTTTCTTTACTTACGGAATACGATGAAAATCCCTAGTGTGTAACCAACTAGCTGCCCTAAAATGAACAATCAAGTTGAATGTCCCACCAAACCCTACTTAGTCTAGGGGGTACCAACCCCTATAATATGGGCCTATAATAAACCATAACTATACCCTCTTAATGTGGCCGATGAATCCCATGGTAATAGTATATTGTGTATGTAGGAGGCCCATTCATGAATGAATCACCTAACAGGTCACCACCACACTTTCCTTCCGAAAACACAAACACTAAGAACACGAAAACACAGAAGGGGAAATTATAAATAGGGGTTATATTCATATAAAAAACTGTGTACAAGTTCTAAATATGATGCAACATCACACAATATTTCAAACCATATCACAAAACATTTTACAATTTCAATCGGCTTCACATCATTCATGTTTTAAAACTGAATTTCCAATACGTCTCAAGTTCCAATCATGCCACACACATCAAAATCCAAAATACATTTACAAATAAACTTCCACATTTTTTTCAAAAATAAACACAAAAAACATTATTTAAATATAGATTTTCAAATGGTTTATTACCTTTTCAAATTCAATTCCATTTCTCATGCAATTCAAAATAAAGATTAAAACACATAATACACATAAGGTGCCAAACGGTCTTTTACTCCATTAAGAAACCAACAATAACTCAATGTTCCATATGGTTCATAAAATAAAATAGTATTTTGCAACCAGTTTAATTTCTCTTGGATGTATAAGTACCATTATAAAAGGACTAAGAGTGTGAATAATGAATGAAAGAGGAAGGTCGGATAAGTGTTTTGTAATCCATTTTTATGTTGAGAAAATTCATCCAAGACCATCATCATTTGTTGTACCATATATTTGTGCACCCGTTTCATACATGTTTGTTTCCACAACAATTGGAACTACACAAATTGCCTTGAAGTAACTAAAATCTTTTTTATGTAAACCAAATAAGCTCTATCATCAACACACAAGCCACACACATAAGTGACAAACCCTAAAAATCACAGAAATGAACACATAGGACAACATAACAATCAAAATAAACAAATAACATGTACCATAAGCCAAATATACATTTAAACCTATCATTTTCATAAAAAGGTCCAAGTGAAATTTTGTCGAACACATTATTTCCATTTATTTATAATCATAACGAAAGATGCCTTTGGAAAACCATTTTTTCCAAATTATCCCAACTTAAAAGAATCTAATTAAATTAATCAAACACAATGAAATAATGAGAACCATTTCATGAAATTATTTAAGACACTAATGTATTGAATATATTTCTTTTGAATTTAAAATACTAGGACAAACCTCTTCAATGGCGTGCAAGTGTGATGAAATTTCAGAAGAAGGAATAATAAGACCTAAAGATTAATTTTCACACCATAAACCTAATAAAAATCAATCCATACATCAGACCTAATATCTAGGGTATGTTTAAATAAAAACTCCACCAAGGGAGAACCCTAAACCAAGAGTAGATGGGATTGAGATGATGAAATTGTCCAAAAATCAAAGGATCATACCTTAGATTCAATGGAGAAGAAACCATGGGCAATGGATGAAAGGTAGGAGGGTCCTCAAGGTCCCCATAGTTTAATTAGGTCAGATGAGGGAGGAAAACTCAATTTTTGGTTATAAACATCGAAGAAAAACATCAAATTTGTAATTTTTATGGTACTTTTCATCTCACAGAGTTTGGCTGCACAGTTTACCAAACCATGCGCAAAGTGTATGAGAGCTATTTGAAATGGGGGAACCTCGTAGGGTATGGAAACATGGTTTCAAAATCTTGCACCACCCCTGATGAAAGCCGATATCCAGTTACAAAACAAAATTGTATAGTTTCCACACAGTTTCCCAAACCCTTCACAACCCATACACCTTTCTACTAGACACCCAACACAGACCACATGGTTACCTAGGCATGGCTGCCTAGTTTACCCAAACCGTATTCTGACCATGCACCATAAAAAAAGATATGAATCTTCCAAAAACATAATCATATAATCCTGGAATCAACCCAAAAATCAACCCAAGTATTAAGATAATCAAAATAATAAAATTAAAAGGATATTCAAGGCTGGGGTGTGATAATTCTTCGGACCCCAAACACTTTCTCCCCCTTGATGTTCACCAACCCAAAAGATAACCAAAAAATGAATCCAATCCTGATCAAACCTGAGAGGAACCACGATTTTCAGGTTGATCTCTCACTTCACAAGTCATAGATGACTTATTTAGTAGAAACCACATATACCAAACAATGAGGAAAAATGAGATGGTTCTCCCCAACAAAATTACCCATCTATCATGATGAATATGATAGCCTGACATTAGACTTTCCCAATTTGGGAAAAAATTAATATCCCAACATGAATATGAAACCTCTAACATAATCCCAAATCCTAAACACATGGTAATCCAATGAAATGAACTTGAACCAAATAGAGAATTCGAATATAACTAAAAACATTGATATTCCAAAAGCATGAATATCTCAATAAAATGTAATAGAAAGTGTGAAACTGATTATCTAAAGGATAACCATTTATAAGATTACATTTATCTAAAAACCATTTTATATTTGAATTTATGAGTTCATCACACTTTTACTATGAAAATATGTATTTACAATATCCAAAAATGAAAAACAAGGAAACTATAAATTTCTCCACATTAACATGGGACACAAACTAGGATATGGTAACCCACACACCCTGGGTAATTTATGACTATGTGTGAGCATCACTATGAGGCCTATGGCTAGATACCTAATATCTAAACCATCTCCCACGTCGTAGTCAGACATTTGAATCCCCATAAAATGAATTATTGTTCCAGAGACTCTTCATATAAAATATCTGCATGTGACCCAAACATACAGAATAATTATAAGACTTTGGGGGATTACAATGATACGACGTCAAATATATGAACTGGACACACTAGTGGCACATAAGATTATGGTACGATAATAGGAATGACATAACGAATAATCAACAATTTTCATAAATAAGATTCTCTAGCATTCCCTTCCAAGTTGATGGGGAACCACTATAAGGCCCCGACCTTAAACATTACTTAATCAGGAATTAAACAAATAATTCACATAGATGATCTTTTCAGGTTTAGATTTGTAGAGAATTAGGTCATAACTATTACATCTTAAAATATTACATAGTAGAAAATTCTAATAAGTTTCCAAAAAATAAAAAATAAAAAAAAAACACTTAAAAGGAAACATGTCTAGTTCCATGTTTTAGATAGAATGTCATTCCTTGATCCCATCCTTGACCCTATTCATCTTTAAGTCCTGTGGAAAACATTTTAAAAACTTGGGATGAGCCTAAAAATCCCAATAAAGGATACACAAAGAAGGAAAACTGTTAGTTTTTCAAAACAACAAGTAAACCATGAATACTTTACCAAAGTAATACTTTTCACCTTTATGAAGTAGTAAAAACTCTTCACTGAATAAAAGACCATTACTTACCCTTTCGTAACCAAAAGATTACCATAAAACCCATATAAAGAACACATAACATAAAAAGGTAACTTGGGACATAAACATAATTAAATAGAATAACCATACGGTCAACTTCCACCCATACTTAATGGAATAGCCATACGTCCAACTTTAATACCCAATGCATTGGAGGTTATAACGTAACCACCCATCCTGGTATTCACGACACCACCCGTCATATGGTTTATCATGTGACCACCCATCAAATGTCCAAGTACCATTATAAAATCATAAGACATAAAACAAATATAATGGAAAGAAAACATTTCCACATTTAGATCACAATAGATCACTTTAATATATTGACATAACAAATCCTTTATAAAAACCATTTTCAATACCAAAATAAATAAATGATTATATAGTATTTATTTCATTTTATAAATATTACAGCTTGTTGAGGAATCCAAAGACCAAATAATACTCGCGGCGGCGGAAAATGTCGTTGTCACCGCGTATGTTAAATGAAACATTCCTTTTTGTCGTTTTGTAAAACGCTTCATAGAAAAAGATTCCTTTTGTATACAATTAAAAGTCATATGGGTTTATACACCGTATAAAATAATTCCTTGTATTAGAACAAAATATGCCTGAATGAAAAGAGATTGAGACGAAGTCCCTTACAAAGACGGTATCCTTGGATTAAGGATAAATCAATTACATAATTATGTGTGACAAAATAATACACAAAATATAAGAGGATATTAAGTGTAAAACAATCATAGGTCATTCACACATATTCATATAACGACATATTTCAAGGAGTACAAGTTTATCCCAAAGAATCAAAATTGGGTAAAGAAGTTCCCTTACAAAAATTCGACAACCTAACGACGTCACTTAAAAATTCAGAAAATGAGTAGATGAGAGATAAAAAGTGATATCTCATCACTTGTACAAAAAATTTATATCAATAAGGATATATAAGAACATATCCCATCATAATAAGATTAAAATATCGAAAAAGAAGTCTTTTAAAATGAGGAGGGTTAAAGGTTCCCTTACCGAATTGGGTAACTTCTGAAACGTACACCCCATGAAAGAAGGGTCATACAATGAAGATGTAAATACCCATAAATGAGAGTATATTATACAAATAGAAAATAATGGGCATTACATATACTGAAAAAAAAGGAAATAGTGGCCAATGTAGCATGAATCCCACGAGAATAAAAAGTGAGATGAAAATCCCCATATGAAAATTCGACAGCCTAACGGCGCCACATAAAACTTCAAAAATGGATTGATGAGATAAAATATGGTATCCCATCATATTAACATAAAATTTACAGAAAGATTAATATAAAATAACATCCCACAACATAAGAAATATGAGCTTAAAATAAATGACATAAAAGAGAGTACTTAAAAAAAAAGAGGTCGGATCCCTTACCTCGTATCCGACTTGACTCGATCATTAGTTAATCTCTTGAATAATAAACATGAGTTAATTTATACTTGCTTAAGAAACCTTTTCAAGTTAATTATTCCTTTTATATCACCTTTTCCATGTCATGAACACTATGTAATTATTTATGTTAATAACGGTGGTTTTAATGATCATTTCTACTTGAGTCAAAAATAAACTCTTTATAATTACAAGTTTGTTCATGGCGTAAAATATTCATTATAACCAGAATTATATTAATTATTTATATATTATATATATAATTTATATCAATTATATACATTCATTTATAATATTACATAACATTTAGAGGTAAGAAATGAAATGCACCGTTCATGGAGACGGTAAGCCGTACGTACGCATGAACGCTACTTCCAATTATACTTCATATTTAATGGAATTAAAACATAATTATACATAATATTATTATAATTCTAGTGTGGTATCATATATAATATCATTAAATATATCCTTTATACGTACCACATTTGGTATTAACGAATCAAACCACTTTGAGGGGGCGGTAGTCCGCATTTCCTAAAATAAAGATATAGTGTTTACCCATAATGGAAACCATAAAGGTATGCCATAAATGAAAAATACAGAATAAAACATAAAAATATTATATATAATATTTAAATATATTCAAATTTTAATGGACATCTTTGACGGTGTTAAAAGAATATTGAACAATCATCGGTTCGTGACGCAAAAATTCACCATCCACAGAAACAGTATGTTCTTTAACCAGTAGATGTAGGTGTGTGTAAGTGTAGCTCGAATACTACTTATAAAAACATCCTAGTATATGTAATATACTGGTTTTGTTACAAAAGAAATGAATAAAAAGAGTTTATGGGGTTGGAGAAGCAAAATAAAACAAAAGAGCACAAGTGAAGACGTTACCTTAAAATCAGGTAACTCCCTTTGGTTTGAACCATAAGGTTTTCATGAAGAGCTTCCTGCCTAAGGTAAGGCTTCTAGGATGAGGAGAGGGATGTGGAGAGATAAAAATATCAGTTCTTGGCCGATCCAAAGGCTTTAGAGGTGTAGGTAAGGTGGTAGAGGTGGGGGCCTTTTATAAGAGGAGAGGAGGGGCACTCTTGGAAAGTCAAGAAAGGTTACATTATTTTCAAATGAGTTTCTGATTTTAAAGGTCCCACATTGATATATTTCTAGTATAAGGTGATAAGGGTTCTAAATCCACCCATACAATATGTTTTTGACATGTGTAGGTCTTAGATTTTACATTATCTTTTCATTTTATTTAAATCGTTAAATAATGAGGTAATCACTACATCATCATGATGTGATTAATAATTTAATTTATTTAATAACTAAAAATTATAAAAAAATACTATGATGTATGAAATACTTTTATCCTTCCAATGACTATTTATAGTCAAAAATATGACTTGTATAACCCCATGTAAAAATTGTTTTATTAAAATAATACATGTTTGGGTCATTTTTACTTTTACGTTAAATAAAAGGCATTAATGTGATTATCTTACCCAAGTGGCTCCATGGGGTCCCAAAAATCGACCCATGGGTTGTATTGGTCTGCCATGACTCATCCAATAGGGTTAGGACAAGTTTCAAGATATTTTCATTTTATTATAAAATCATTTTTACCTTAAATCACACTAATTACCTTTAATCGCGATTAATAAAACATAAAAGTTACATTTCATCAAAAATTATTTTCATCCCATTGAACCACATTTTAATTGATAATAAAAATAATTTAAATTGGATTTTTGAAAATAAAATCACAGAAGTGGTAATGTTCCATTTAAACGAAAAATTAGTTTTTGTAACTACCACTTTGTGGTTTCACTATTCATCAAAAATTAAGGTTTTTCAGAAAAATACCAAAAGTTCACCATAAGATATATTTGATATTCCGAACTCAAGAATGATGTATATTTTACCAAATTCATAACATATAAGTTTCATTAATTAATTTTATAATTAAATCCCGCTGTCAAATCAAATAGCGTGTTTTTAAGAAAGAATTTTTATCAAAAGATTGACACTCGTTTATGTCCAATATCAAAGTGATATTAATTTAAATGACAACCATTGGATTAAATGGTAAAAATATATTCTAATTTCACTTTAAAACCAATTCAAAATATAATCTAATAATATAAATTAATTAGATTAAAAAGCGGTTTTGAATTAAAATTCAACATTTTTCACTATTCATTAAAAAAATGAACTTTATCAGAAAAATACCAAAAAATTACACAAAGTAAATTTTGATTTTCTGATTCTAAAGAAGAATTTTATTTTTTCAAATAAAACATATAAAATTGTCAAAAGTATATTTAAAAAGGGTTTTCCATCAAAAGGCGGTTAATCGACCTTTTAAAGAATATTAGAAGATTTATGCTTAAAATTGGATTAATTTGCATTTTTAATCCTCTAACATTTATTGTAAAAAGTAAAAATATTTGAAAAAAATATATAATACTTTTTTAGTTAGTTCTGTTCATTCCCGTCATTACAACGGCTAGGTGTTAACTACCATTTAAAATAAAATTATTTTATTATTAGAGTGCAACTTAAGATTTCAAAGGTACTCATTGTTGCGTATTGGGTAAGCCATCAAGCATAGCATTCCCTTTAAAGTATTATTAATATTTTATTCAAAAATATGGATAAATATAAAAATGTCCTATTCTTTATTTACCTGGGGTGTTACATCCTTCCCCCCTTTTGGGAATTGCGTCCTCGCAATTTAAAAATTGGGCTCAGAAACTTCATTGAAAGCCCCACATCGGAAAAGGAGTAAATTAAACTATCACTTTAAATGAAAGAAAGGGAAGTAAAAAGGTCACCCAAGTTAACCCATACTAGGATTCCATGTTTGAAAACATGGATACAGAAGAAAAAACAATGGGTCATGTTCTGAGGAAGTGTGATAGAAAACATGTTTAGGAGAAAGTTAATCACCAGAAAATCACAAACTTGTGATGGGTTAAATGGTATTGGATTCCCCAGTAGGAAAAGTTAACAGAAAATTTTTTTTGGTCACTTTTCATTGAGTAATTTATTTTTGAGCTTAACTAAAACATAAGGAAACATACTTTCTTGTCATGTTGACATTCAACTTTTACTAGATTTCTTACACAAACTCATATTTTCTCCAAAAGATGAGTATTTAGGATGACTTGTTTACATTAAGAGAGCTATAATAAACTTCTAGAGAATCACCTAATCCACAAAAAAGAACTATATACTTCCCATGTCTTTAGACCTTAACCAAAACTAAAACCAAAATGGTTAGTATGAGATCAGATAATACCCAAAAAGGATAATCCTTTATAAAAAGTAAATCTATTCTTAATCTCCAAAGTTTTTCCAACAAGACCCAATGTTCAACGAAGACCAAAAGTATACCAGAATAAGATTGAAACCCAAATATTTTAAGGATTTAATCAAATAGTATTCCAAGTTAAATCGTAACATTTATCTCCAAACAACATCAGTTGCTCTTAAAGTATCATATTGAAAAGTAGTTAACCTAATCACATATCCTCCATGATAGGTTAATAATTTCCAAAGATAACCGAAAATAAACTTACTCTTAATTCATAAAATAATCTAACTAAAAATAATTAGTCAAACTAACCAGGGACTTCACGTAGTCCAGTGGTAGGTGATAAATACTAGTCTCACTTTGGTTGTGGGTTCGATTCCCGCAGTTTTGTCCGACGCGACGGGTTGTCACATGGTCTACGTGTTGTACTTTTTCCAAACTATATAATTCTCAAATCATTCCCCAAAAAGAAATAAAATCATCAAAAATTACCATAACATAATTTAACCTCAATTTTATGCCATGCCTTTCACTTTCCATCATAACATATAGTAACCCATAATTACCTCAAAAGTAAGGATCATATAAACCCAAATATTTCTTTATAACTATGTCCACAATAGAACAGATAACTATTCCTTGAATAAAATTTTCATATATCAAACATCAGGGTTACACATACTATAAAAAAGTCTTCTAATGTAACCACATCATCAAAAGAGACATAATACTCTTAAGAATTTCACCATAACTCTTGAAGCCCTTATATGTTGACTTCTTACTCATTCAACATTCTTCATGATCCATTTACCATTCCTTTCCAACTTATTCTGGAATACTTTTTTCCTACAAAAAAAATCATGAATCATATCCTAAGATTCTAAAATAGGAAAACAAAAGTTAAGAAATAATCCATACATTTGATTGGTCATTGTCAGTTTATTCATCCTCAATCTAAATGGCATTAGGTATTGGTAAACGAATATCTGTACAATCTTGGTGATCCCATTACCGAAACCTCTTCATAGGACATGTGTTTGCATAATAACCATGCACACCGCATTTAAAAAATTCAATTGATCCCTCAGAAATAACTTCATTCCCTTTCCTTGAGTCAACTAGTTGCTTCCTTTTTCCATGGAAGGTTCTTGCTTTATGACCTTCATTTCCACATCTATAACATATTTCTGTCCCTTTGAAACATTTTCCTAGGTGTTTCTTTCCACATCTTTGACACATAGGTTTTTGAACACACTTACCTTTATGATTATTACCTGTAGTTCTGTAGGGATTTGTTTCTTGCATATATGATTCCTTATAGAAATCACCAAGGTTTAGGTGGTCAATCATGACTCAAGATAGTTGGTTGAGGGTAAACACACGAGTTCTCATTGCAGCTCCCATATCATTCAGTTGCTTGCTCAGAAAACAGTCACAGTTTCCTTTACATCACCTGTTACATTGGTGCCTGCTAGATCCAGCCATTTATAAAATCCAAAAAGGTCAGTGTGAGTATATCAACAAAACCATGATGTACTAATGAAGAAGATAAACACTAATATATACTTACTCATTCACTTTATCTAAAACTATGACTCTTTCTGAAATCCTAACCATTATAGTAATGTCACTTATGCTTAGAGAATACCCTAACCTCTAAAGTTATCTAAACCGACCTCTAATACCAACTACAAGGCCCCAGCCTTAAACATTACTTAATTATGAATTAAACGAATAATTCACATAGTGGATCTTTTCAGATTTAGAGTTTTAGAGAATAAGGTCATAACTATTACATCTCAAAAGATTACATAGTAGACACTTCTACTAAGTTTCCATAAAATAAAAAATAAAAAAACACTTAAAAAGAAACATGTCTAGTTCGATGTTTTAGATTGAATGTATTTCCCTCATCCCATCCTTGACCCTATTCATCTTTATGTCTCGTGGAAAACATTTCAAAAACTTTGGATGAGCATAAAAATCCCAGTAAAGGATACACAGAGAAGGAAAGCTGTTTGTTTTTCAAAAACAACAAGTAAATCATGAATATTTTACCAATTTAATAATTTTCACCTTTATGAAGTAGTAAAAAATCTTTATTTAATAAAAGACCATTACTTACCCTTTTGTAACCAAAATATTACCATAAAACTCATATAAAGAACACATAACATATAAAAGGTAACTTGGGACATAAAAATACTTCAATGGAATAACCATACGGTCGACTTCCACACATACTTAATGGAATAGCCATACGGACGACTTCCATACCCTATGTATTGGAGGTTATAACGTAACCACCCATCCTGGTATTCACGGAACCACCCATCATATGGTTTATCATGTAACCACCCATGAAATGTCCAAGTACCATTATAAAATCATAATACATAAAACAAATATAATGTAATGAAAACATTTCCATATTTCTATCACAATATATCATATAAATATATTGACAAAACAAAGCCTATATAAAAAACATTTTCAATACCAAAATACATAAATACATAAATGAGTATATAGTATTTATTTTATTTTAAAAACATACGGCTTGTTGAGGAAGCCAAAGACTAAATAATACTCGCGGCGGCGGAAAAGTTCGTTGTCACCACGTACGTTAAAAGAAACATTCCTTTTTTTCATTTTGTAAAATGCTTCGTAGACAAATTTTCATTTTGTATAAAATTTAAAGTCAAAGGGGTTTATACACCGTATAAAATAAAGCCTTTTATTAGAACAAAATATGCATGAATGAAAGGAGATTGAGACGAAGTCCCTTACAAAGATGGTATCCTTGGATTAAGGATAAATCATTTACATATTTAGGTGTGACAAACGAATACACCAAATATAAGTGGATATTAAGTTGAAAACAATCAGAGTTTATTCACACATATTCATAGAAGGACATATTTCAAGGAGTACAAGTTTATCCCAAAGAATCAGAATTGGGTTAAGAAGTTCCCTTGCAAAAATTCAACAGCCTAACGGCGTCACTTAAAAATTCAGAAATTGAGTTGATGAGAGATAAAAAGGGGTATC
Organism: Viscum album; assembly: GCA_963277665.1. Classification (NCBI taxonomy): domain Eukaryota; kingdom Viridiplantae; phylum Streptophyta; class Magnoliopsida; order Santalales; family Viscaceae; genus Viscum; species Viscum album. Next base: position 288,068,009 of record OY728142.1, read on the forward strand.
TAATCACTTGGAAATAAAATTTATTGCAATAAGGATATATAATAACATATCCCATCATAATAAGAATAAAAGACCTAAAAAGAAGTCTTTTAAAATGAGGAGGGTGAAAGGATCCCTTACTGAATTGGGTAACTTCTGAAACGTACACCCCATGAAAGAAGGGTCATACAATGAAGATGTAACTACCCATAAATGAGAGTATATTATAAAAATAGTAAATTAATGGGTAGTACATATACCAAAAAAAGGAAATAGTGGCCAATGTAGCATGAATCCCACGGGAATAAAAAGTGAGATGAAAATCCCCTTATGAAAATTCGGCAGCCTAACGGCGCCACATAAAACATAAAAAATGGAATGATGAGATCAAATAGGGTATCCCATCATATTAAATTAAAATTTATAGAAATAGTAATATAAAATAACATCCCCCAACATAAGAAATAAGAGCTTAAAAGAAATGACATAAAAGAGAGTACTTAAAAAAAGAGAGAGGTCGGATCCCTTACCTCGTATCTGACTTGACTTGATCGTTCTTTAATCTCCTGAATAATAAACTTGAGTTAATTTATACTTGATTGATAAACTTTTTCATTTTCATTATTCCTTTTATATCACTTATTACCATGTCATGGACACTATGTAATTATTTAAGTTAATAACTGTCGTTTTAACGATCATTGCTACTTCAGTCAAAAAAAAACTCTTTATAATTACAAGTTTGTTCATGGGGTAAAATATCCATTATATCCAGAATTATATTCATTATTTAGATATCATATATATAATATATATCCATTATATACATTAATTTATAATATTACATAACATTTAGCGGTAAGAAATGAAATGCACCGTTCATGGAGACAGTAAGCCGTACGTACGCATGAACGCTACTTCCATTTCTGTTTCATATTTAATGGAATTAAAAAATAATGATAAATATTAGTATTATAATTCCAGTATGGTATCATATATAATATCATTAAATATATCCTTTATACATACCACCTATGGTATTAACGAATCAAATCACTTTGAGGGGGCGGTAGTCCGCACTTTCTAAAATGAAGATATCATGTTTACCCATATTGGAAACCATAATGGTATGCCATAAATGAAAAATACAGAATCTTAAGGAAAACATAAAAATATTATATATCATATATAAATATAGTGAAATCTCAATGGCCACCTTTGAAGGTGTTAAAATAATATTGAACAATCATCGTTTCGTGAGGTAGAAATTCACCATCCACAGAAGTAGTATGTTCTTTAACCATTAGATGTAGGTGTGTGTAATTGTATGTCGAATCATCCTATAACAACATCCTAGTATATTTAATATACTGGTTTTTTTACAAAATAAATGAATAAAAATAGTTTAGGGGGTTGGAGAAGCCAAATAAAACAAAAGAGCACAAGTGAAGACGTTACCTTAAAATTGGGTAACTCCCTTTGGTTTGAGACAAAAGGCTTTCTTGAAGAGCTTCCTGCCTTAGGTAAGGATTATAGGATTTGTAGAGGGATTTGGAGAGACAAAATGATCAGAGCATGGACAAGCCAAAGGCTCGAGAGGTGTGGGTAAGGTGGTAGAGGTGGGGGCCTTTTATAAGAGGAGAGTAGGGGCACTCTTGGAAAGTCAAGAAAGGTTACATTATTTTCAAATGAGTTTCGGATTTTAAAGGTACCAAATTGATATATTTTTAGGATAAGGTGATAATTTTTCTAAATCCACCCATCCAATATGTTTTGGACATGTGTAGGTCTTAGATGTTACACTATCTTTTCATCTTATTTAAATCGTTAAATAATGAGGTAATCGCTGCATAATCATGATGTCATTAATAAATTAATTTATTTAATGACTAAAAATTAATATAAAAACAAATATGATTTATGAAATTTTTTTATCTTTCAAATGATTATTTATAGTAAAAAATCTGACTTGTATAACCCCATTTAAAAATTGTTTTATTAAAATAATACATGTTTGTGTCATTTTTACTTTTACTTTAAATAAAAGGCATTAATGTCATTATCTTACCCAAGTGGCTCAATGGGGTCCCAAAAATCGACCCATGGTTTTTCTTGGTGGGCCATGACTCATCCAATAAGGTTATCACAAGTGTCAAGATATTTTCATTTTATTATAATTCCATTTTTACCATAAATCACACTAATTACCTTTAATCACGATTAATAAAACATAAAAGTTACTTTTCATCAAAAATTATTTTCATCCCATTGAACCACATTTTACATAATAATAAAAATAATTTCAATTGGATTTTGGAAATTCAAATCATAGAAGTGGTAAAGTTCCATTTAAACGAAAAATCAGTTTTTGTAACTACCACTTTATGGTTTCACTATTTATAAAAAATTATGGTTTTTCAGAAAAATACCAAAAATACACCCTAAGATATATTTGATATTCAGAATTCAAAAAATGATGTCTTTTTTACCGAATTCATAGAATAGAAGTTTCATTAATTAATTTTATAATTAAATCCCACTGTCAAATCAGATAGCGTGTTTTTAAAAAACAATATCTATCAAAAGATTGACACTCGTTTATGTCCAATCTCAAAGTGATATTAATTTAAATGACCACCATTGAATTAAATGATAAAAATATATTATAATTTCACTTTAATACCAATTCAAAAGATAATATAATCATATAAATAAATTTTATTAAAAAGAGGTTTTGAATTAAAATACAATAGTTTTCACTATTCATTAAAAATGAACTTTATTGGAAAAATATCAAAAATTGACACAAAGAAAAATTTTGATGTCCAGATTCTAAAGAAGAATTTTATTTTGTCCAATACAACATATTAAATTTTCAAAAGTATATTTAAAAACGGGTTTCCATCAAAAGGCGGTTAATCGACCTTTTAAAGAATATTAGAAGATTTATGCTTAAAATTGGATTAATTGGCATTTTTAATCACTTAACATTTATTGTAAAAAAGTAAAAATATTTTACAAACATATATAATAATTTTTTAGTTAGTTCTGTTCATTCTCGTCATTACAACGACTAGGTGTTAACTACCATTTAAAATAAAATTATTTTATTATTAGAGTGCAACGTAACATTTCAAAGGAACTCGTTGTTGTGTATTGGGTAAGCCATCAAGCATAGCATTCCCTTTAAAGTAATATTAATATTTTATTCACAAATATGGATAAATATAAAAATTTCATATTATTTATTTTCCTGGGGTGTTACAACCATTATGAGTTTCAAGGGATTTTATATTTTCCAAATGTCTCTATTCTAGAAACCAAATTTTCTTAGAACACTTCATCTACCAAATTCTCCAAACAAGGAACCTTGGAAGAGAGGAATCTATCTTTGATTTTTATACCAAGACCCACAAGGAAAAGGGAATACTTCATTAAATATAGTGACCCACTTCAAGAGAAAAGGAGACTATATCCATGAAATTTTTAACATATTCCTTCTCTATCCTTCGTCCTTTCTAAAAATTCATGAGCTCTTTCTTTTTATTCATGTTTCTTTTCTATGGTATAAACAATCTGTTGAAAAAAGAGTTGATCATAACTCATTTCTTCCCAACATTCCTTGATCGAAGAGAAAATAACTCCCAGTCATCCAAGGATGGACCCCAAAAAACCCTTAACAACACACACTCTAACAGATTCTGGAGTTAACAATGATCTAATGGCACATTCAACTTTTTTAATCCCATCTATTTCCTCTAACAGAAATTTATCACATTGAAGGATACATAACAAAAAAGAAGAAATAAGAACTGGGTATGACTCGCTAGAATATTTGGGGACCTTTCTGGGCTGTATATTCTGATCAATAGGAGAAACACCAAACCACAACATACATGAATCAAAATTTTAATCGAAAATATCAACTCATGAAAAAAAAAACTATCATAAACTAAACACATAGAACACAAAAAATACTCTTTTTTAAAATCACACATTTCATTTAAATTTCATAAATTCCTTCTTCCATGGACACCTTCCAAAAAATAGAAATACATTTTCTCTTGAAAATTTCCCATTATTCCATGATTAACCAAACCCAAATAATTTTCTACTCAAAAAAACTTCTCAGAAATTCCAATAAATCCCATTAATTTAAAACATCATCCATGGAATTCAACGACCTATCAAATGTTATTCCATACCCTTCTACTTACATCATCCACTCATATGTCTTGACGGGAACATTACACACATACCCAAACATGTGAAAATGTTAATAAGGAACACCAATGGTTGTACACACAACCTTATCATCAAGAAAAAGCATTTATCTTATTCTTAGTTCAGATATCATTCTCTGTTTAACTCCAATTTTTAGTGTCCAAATCCATTGACTTAAATAATATTAATTTTCAAGAACTGTAATCATTTTAAAATATCACACACATTAACCAAGATGAAACCAAATCACAACTCACACCAAACCACCATAATTATGAACAAGTTTCTATGCCTAACAAAGTGGCATGGTAGTGGTACATTTCCCTTGATAGCACAAAAAACTAAGGTGGAGGTTGAAATGTGTACTCTGGCTTCACCAATGTCACTACTCTATGTGAGATCACAACATAACACCGCCTCACACCCATTTTCCTTCCTCATCCTATACAATTAAAATGAAGGAATGAAGACTCAAAACCCGAACTACCCCATGAAACATGAAGATTAAAAAGAACATGATCGTTTGATGGGCTTCCCATACCGACCTCCTATGTTACGATGGTCCTAATATCTAATATAACCGACACCCTAAATGACATGATCCTGCTATGATATCATTTTCCACAAAAAAAACATGGGATTCCATCAAGCTTGACATTAGACCCAATCTTTTCCATGACCCATAGGGCATTTCTAATCCCCACTTACTGAAAACGAGTGTCAGCCATCAAATATAATCAAAATGATAGTAATTTTATCCCAAAATACAAGGATCAATAAACATACTATATAGTTGGGTGAAACAACGATAAGTAAAATTTAATAAACACCAAACTGGTGTAGGTACAAATTAAAATTTAACCAAAGAAAACAGAAAATATAAAGGATATAATAAAAAAATACAACCAATACAATAACAACACGATCTTCATGTGATGTTAATGTCTCCACAGTCCAAAAGAACAAAGCACGACAAGATATTAATCAAATAAGGCAACCTAAACAAGAAATTGAACCTACAAAATAGCCCGGGTATACCGATAACGAATCATACTATTATGGTGTGGGATTTAAAGATCATTAGGAAACCACCAAAGAATCCACATGTTTCCTTTCCCTAAAATATTCCACTAATAAAAGTTTTAAATACATATATAAATTAAGTTACACATATTTTAATAAATAATAGATATTTTTCATTTTAAAACATTAAACACCGCAAAACTACTTTGAAAATAGTTTTCCATTTCAAAATTAATGCCAAACCAAAACTTGTACAAATGATACCAAGTTATGCTGAAAAATTAACATGCATAACAAACAGAAAACAAATTATATAGAATTTAGATAAGAAAATACCATTAATAATATTGATAATTTATAAACATATTTATTGAAATCCATCGATGTACTCGATTTGGACTCACCTTCTAGCATACGGTGAAACTACATAGTCAATAACCAACTGGACACCCTAAATTGAATAATCTAGTGGCTGGTCCCACCAATCCCTAACAATTCATGGGGGTACCGAATCATCCAATCAGGTTCAATAAGAAACCATCAATTTACCATCTAAAATAAGACAAGGAACCCCATACTAATAGTATACTTTTTATGTAGGAGGCCCTCACATGCATGAATTGCCTCACATGTCTACACCTCACTTGTCCGCCCCAAACACTAATACCACCCACATGATAATTCATATGGAGGGAATCCTAAATAGGGGTTCCCATAATATCAAAACCCATTTAATTGTTCCAACTAGGCCCTCACATCATAGGATCTTTCAAATCCATTCACAAAACATTTTAATATTTCAATCGGAATAACATCATAAATGTTTTAGAATAAAACATCTAATGTATCTCAAGTTACAAACATTACTTATACCTCTAAAACAAAAAAACCTTTTCAAATCTACTTCTACATTATTCATATAAATCAAATCAAAACACCACCTTTTAATATACAATTATAAATGGAACTTTACTATTCAAATTCAATTCTATTTTCCATTCCATTCAAATCAATGATGAAAACACACAATACACATAAAGGATCCAAATAGGATTTCACTCCATTTAGAAACATACCTTTTATCAAATTTCCCTAAAATCCATAACATAAAATAATGTTTTGTAAGTGCATTCATGTCACTTGGATATCGTGGAATGTTTAGTAATGCATTATGATTATGAAGAACGAATTTAGGTGGATGGGAGGATAAGTGTTTTGAAATAAATTTTTTTACGATGAGATAATTCATCCAAGACTCGTATCATTTGTTAGCCCATCCATATGTCCAACCACCCAACACATGTATGTTCCCATATAAAATAGAACACCAATTATATCCACGATGTTACAAATGCAATTTTAAGGGGACCACACAAGCACTATCATCAATCCATAAGCCATACACAAATTTTCCACCCATACAAATCACCCAAATCCACACACAGGGCTCAAATCACAATAATAATAAACAAACAACATGTTCCAATGTCAAAATATACATTTAAACAACCCATTTTTAAAAAAGGAACCAAGATGCATTCTATAGAACACATTTTTTGCATCTATTTATATGTATAATGGAAGAGGCCCACAAAAAAAATTCATTCCAATTTCTACCAACATGAAAGAATGACATTAAATTAAAAAACAAATTCCATGAATGATAAAAATTTCAAGAATTTATTTAGAACACCATTAATTGTATGAAATGTTTAGGAAAGCAAAATCATTGAATAAACTACCTCAATGAATTTAGAATGCGATGAAACCTAAAAAGCATGAACAATATGCATGAAAAATCAATCCACACACACTAAAATTCATAAAAATTGAACTTCACATCAACCCTAATATCTAGAGTTCTCCCAAAAACCACAATAAGGGAGAACCTGAATCCAATATTTTAAGGGATTTAGATGAGAAAATTGTGAAAAAAATAAAATGATCCTACCATAGATTTGAAGGATAACAATCCATGGGAGATTAGAAGAAAGAGAGGAAGGTATCCAAGGTCCCCCTAGTGTGCCCATGTCGGATGTCGTCTGGGATAGAATCCCATATAGGTTTATGACAATTAAATCTTCATGGAGTCATATTTTTTGTTTTAATGTGTTATTCGTGGGTAACGATATATTAAATATTTCCCTTCTAGTAAGAATTGTAATAAATCACTATTAAAGGGTCCAAGATGTCAGAGGATGGTAATTAACAACTTCAACAATTTCCATGAAGCCAAAAATGTCAGAAAAAGGATTAAGAAATGGAAATTATCAATGAAATATTGATCCAATAGGAACCATAGGCCTCTATGACCATTCATGGGAAATAATAGAAAGGAAGAAAGAAGAAAAAGGATGTATTAAGTGGATCTAAATGGGGTTACCTTAAAGATTCTCACTTAAACATTGACTAAAAAAATGAAATCACTAAGGTAATGTTGAGAAATAAAAAAGATATGGGGATGTAGGATAACTATTATAGATAATAGGATAATATATTTGGTTTGATTTATAGAGGAAAGAAAATTTTAATTCCATGTCTTTAATTATCTAGATAAGATTTATAGTCTAGCCACACAATTTTCCAAATCATGTTCTTATTGAAAAAGAACCTCTCAAATATTCGAGAGGTCTCTTATGTGTAATATGAATGGTTATCAGTAACTATAATCCAAATATGATCCAATGTCTACACCTTTAATATTTTAAAATCATTAGATAATTTCATGGTGAAAAAATATAGAAATAAAATTAATAAATCATTAAAATAATTGGTAAATTGATGGTTTGGTGTGAAAATGTATGTTTTATGGTGTCCCAGGTACATATGGATGTGTTTTAAAAGATCATTGGTAATATAGACACAATTCCAATGAATGGTAGATGATATTTTTGGCCCTCTATCTCTTTTAATTTAGTTTTTTTATAAATTATATGTTCTGCACATTTGGTGATATGTTATTGATTTATAACCAAGTGAATTATATGTGTACATTTTATAATTCATTGAATTTTTTCTTAGATCAAATTTTCATTATAATTTAAATTTTTTTATTTAATAGGATTTCCATGATTGATTACTTGTTAATGGATGGTATGGTTTTTATTATACTCAGGAGTATTTTCTTCAACATGAATTATTAGACCCTCACTACTAGTCTCCAGCCACTTCTATAAAGTGAGGTTTCCCTGAAATCACATTGTTCCTCATGTTGAGTAACAAATTTTCATTGAGAAATTTCAATATTATAAAACATTAATTTTAGTAAAGTATTGAGAGAACATGTCTTTATATATTTATGGTAAAATATTTATAACTAAAATATATCAAAGTGTTTTAATTTGGGTACCATGTGATGGAAGTTGGGAGAGATTCGATAAAAAATAGTGACTCGTTACATGGTTAAATTATGGCTTAAGATATTAATGTGATCTAGAATATATTATTTTAAATATATAAATGATACATTTTTTATATATTTAAAAATTAATATTTTTTGGTACATCCATATTAAATAAGTACTATGTTTTAATTTGGAAGTTATTATGTACTAAGATGAATTTTTTTGGCTATCTTTGTTTCAAAATTTCATGTTCACTGGTTGTAAAAGTTGAAAATAAATATCAGGTATGTTTTTTTTACATCCAATAATTATTCCATAAATTTTGAAAGAAGTTATTTTAAGGGATTATTTTAATGTATTTCTAGGTTCAATTAATATATTCAACAAAAATGGTGTTGCCATGAAATTCTATGTGAAATATAATAATTAATTATTGATAAAAAATTCCTGACAGTGGGTTAGATTAGTGAAACATTATACTACATAGGTGGTGAATATTCATGTATTTTTATGCATGATAGTATCAGATCATAAAAGTATATTAACATCAACAATTTTGAATGGATTATACCCTTCAACTAGTAAATATTTAAACATTTTTATTGAAATAAAATAAGATATTTAAATTAAAACATAGAAGAAAACATATATACAAGTATATTTTTTAGGTCATGTATGATGGATTGTAGAGGTTCATGAGTAGATTATTTTTCATCACTATACATTTCATTTTAATATCAATTCTCATTAAAATTTTCAAATAATACCTTATATGGATCTGTGTCGATGAATCTATTAATCACAGCAATATTGTTTTATTGTTTGTGAGGTGGGTATAGTTATGATTCATGTAAAGACACAGAATTTCCATTTAATTTTTTTTAAATAAATTTGAATTTTACGAGTATGTGAAATTTGAAGGAGAATATTTTTGGGGCCTGGAGTGAGAGAAATTAATTTCTGAACATTATTTCGGGTACGTTCAGTAAACGTGCAAGTGGGGTTTTCTAACATTTGAACTAGTGTTCAGAATTGAAATAAGAGAGCATCGTTGAACTCGCAGTACTGGTATTCTCATAAGGAGACTTTCAACTCGACAGAATATGGTCGAAGGTGAAAGTTAATTTTTGGGTTTTTCGTTGAAATAATAAAATAAAATAAGCACATATTTTATTTCATTTTTTAAAACCTCCATGTGGATGTTTATAAGTGGGGACCACTAGACCTAAACTTCCCATGAGAGGCTATGGTGGAGGGGACCACCCTCGGCATAAACCTCTTCAACCTCCTCATTAATGTGGAGGAGGCTCTTGCACTTTCTCCACATTAATTCTGCCAACCATCCCCAACATTAATTCTTCCAACCCTTCTAATATTTAATTATTCCAACCTATGTGACTAATTATCTCAATTTTAATTATGCGCATATATTATATAATTTTGGTTAATTCATTTTTGGTGGAAGTGGGGGAAACTTTTTGAAAAGGGGAGAGCTTTGGGAGAAATCCCTCCAATGAAGAACTTCTTCTTCGAATGAAGAACACCAATGAAGAACTTCTTCTCTAAAAGATGAACACCGACCTCGACATCAAACCTCATCCTTGAGACATCATCCATTGGATTAAATCTTCAACAAAAATGAATCAACTCCATCAGAGAACATTAATTTGGCGAACTATCTTGGGATCAGAGGCATGTGACGGGTGCGACGAACGCCGACTTCGACTTCTCTCTTCTTTGTCAACAATCGAACAACCTTGGTAGGGGTTTATTTTTCATATGAATATTTTCCCTATTTCTTTCCTTGGTTTCATTTTTGGTTTGAAAATGAAATGTTACGGGAGGTTTTAATTCTTGAGGGTCTTCATTCATGATGTTATTGAGCCATATGATACCACCCAAACGCGGAGGGTACGGTCCAAACCAACATGGCATGACCCTTCTGCAAATCATGTGGTGTTCTTCATGGAGGAGGAGGATGGAAACCATCAATGGTAGGGGAAAAAGAATGGAGGTCGGCACCACCATCGGCCGTGAAGAAGGCAACATCACAACAGTGCCGCCCTGCGGCCTCCGCACCAACCTCAGCCTCCTCTGCCATCTGCGACCTCTGCGCTGACTGCGGCCACCACCTCAGTCCGCTACTCCACACCGCCCCGCGACCGGACTGCTGCCCCGCAGCTGGACTACCTGACCATGCCCGGACCACCACCCAGTGGCCGGACCGCTGCCCCGCGGCCAGACCACTGCCCCAGAATTCCACCCTGCGGCCGGACCGCCTCCCTGTTGTCGAACCGCCGCCCCGCAGCCGGACCGCAGCCCCGCGGCCGGACCACCCCTCCACGGATGATCCGCCCCACACCCTTGTGGTACCCCTCGACTGAGCCGCCCTTTCCGCACCCTCGTGACCCTCATGGTCCGATCCGGATCCAGTGGGTCTGGCCGGGTCGACCCGAACCGGGTTTGACCATGCCGGGTCGGGCTGGGTCGGTCCGACCGGGTCGAACCAGACCCGGGCCCACTACAACCCATTTACCTTATTTTGGATATAACTTTGGCCTCAGACATCTATTTTATGGAACATTAGCAGCACTAGAAATCTTGGAGTGAGTCGGTCCCTTTGAGTGTATTCCATAGGAGTTTCGGATTATGATGGGGAATGGATAGGTTAGATCGAGAAAGAATCCAACAGGGCCCCCTGGACTAAAAGGCTAATAACTTAGAGACTAGGCGCCCGATGGACGCGTTGTCTATTTCTTTGAGACCCCTATGACGTGGCAGGACTTGAAATACTTCTTCGGGGGACTTTGTGATAGTTGGAGTATCGTCCAGTAGCTTGTGGAGCAGATCCTCCCATAGATGAGTGATAATAGTGCGGTGACCTTGTTGCTGGATGAGACTTGACAACTGCTGACCGTTTCAACTCGGAGTGACTTGATAAGATCAGTGGGAACCGCCTTGGTGATGTGGAATACCCATGGTGGGGAGCACCTTGGTGACGCGGTAGACCTATGGTACTCGACAGGAGGATTACCCCAGCAGGACACGAGGGGGAGTGCCTTGGTGATTCGGGAGACCCATGGTGCAAAGCGCCTTGGTGACACCGCAGACCCATGGTGGGAAGCGCCTTGGTGACAGGGCAGACCCACAGTACCACTGTGTTTTCCTCATGATTGAGATGGATTAAATGATAACATAGGTATATGTATGGGCATATACCTAAGTAAGGTTTTCTGTTGATTTCATACTTTGTGGTTTATCCTTGGTTGATTTTGCGAGACCTTGAGGGTCTCGGGGTCCCTACTGAGTATCGGTATACTCCCCCTTCATGGGCTATGCTCGTGCCTTGTTTTGTTTTATGTAGATGACGGACCGTGATGACTGAGGCTGAGAATACCAGGACTAGACAGGTACCTAGAGGTGGACCATACAATGTGTTGAGACATTGAGGAGACGGATGGATGTGGAGTGATGTGGAGGCGATCTGTACCTACCCTTCATGTAGGAACCTTGGTAGATGATCCATTAGTTATTCTTTTCTCATTCTTAAGTAGTATTTTATTTAATTTGTTCTTGTACCTTTACTTTTGGGTTTTATTCTGGACAATTTTACTTTCTGCACTCCTTTGGTTATACAGTTTTCTTGTGTTCATATCTTTCTATGTTCATGGTGGTGTGCATTAAATGTATAAAGGAAATGTGTTCACAATTTTAGGGAATAAGTCTTTGGTTCTAGTCACCAGCCCCTGGCCTATGGAAGGTGGGCTTGGGGTAAGTCACGGCACATACCTCGAGGGATGGGTCGTGAAAAAACTGGTATCAGAGGAGTCAGTTCTACCAAAGAACTAGGACTCTAATCTTTTCTATGAAGCAATAATGTTATGGGTAATGAGTGTGGTTTTCAGTTCTGAGAGTCTCACATTGGTGTGACGGCTGACGTATCCAAACCCCAGGACCCTGACTTCTGATTTCTGACTCAGTGCACAAAAACACTGATTGTATGTGTGTTTTCAAAGTATTTCTTTGTGATCTTTTGAATCATCTCACCGTGTATAACTTTTAGCTCACTAGGTATAACCTATTGACCGTGGCACACCTATTTCTTTTCAGGATGTCTCCATGAAGACAACAAGCTAGGGTACCTAGAGATGTAAACACTTATAGCCCACCGAGTGAAGAGGCCTCGGTGTAGGGCCCTCTTCCAGTATAGGCACCAGTGGTACCATTCCAAACTGGGCCACCGATTCCACCATCCCCAGCAGGAAATGGTGCAAGCGGCTTGAGCACATTTCACAAGTTCCAACACTAGAGGCCACCTAGTTTTAGGGGAGAGACAGACCAACATGCGGCTGTGGATTGGTTGGAGTCTGTAGTGAGAGTTTTATGACTGATAGGGACACCAGTAGATCTCATGGTGATCCCTGCCGCCATCCTTCTACAGGCAGCAGTAGGAAGATGGTGGAGCATTATTCTCTAGGTTCACGATGAGGTGAATCTTCTATTGGAAGACTTCGAGAGCCTGTTTCGGGTAGAGTTTGTCCTAGTGAATCTTCACGCAGTGCGCATTCAGGAGCGACTTCATCTGCTGCAGGGCAACATGATTGTAGCTCAGTACTCAATGTGGTTCACTGAACACTCATATTACTCAATTGATATGGTGTTGGACCATTTATTTAGTGCTTAGACCTTCGATCAGGGACTCAAACGAGAGATCAAGGATTCTATGGTCTCACTCAGCATCCCGACGTAGGAGGGGGTGTAAGAGAGAACCCTCTTGGTGCAGAGTTTCCTTGCTGAGTTGTCACCAACAGTATGATCCGCTACCAGTCATCACGTAGCGGAGTTTTCTTTAGTTGGTAGTGGACAGATTTCGGAAAGGTCCAAGAGGACCAGACCTACAGGTGGACGACCGCATGTCTCATGATCGGTTATTCGGGGCACATGAGAGAGAGCCTGTAATTCTAGGAGCGAGTAGTGTTACGCAGGTGGAGGGCATGGTAACATGGATCATGACTGTCTGACCCGTCGTTTAGATGATCAGAATATAGTGAAAGGACCGCCCAGGAAGAGATAGTGGTTCGACCGAGGAGGTTTCTCAGGGAGCTAGTAGACATGGCAGATGAGTTGGTCGTGCTGATAGCAGTGGGCGACGATTCCAGATGTTACCGCCACCACCTCTATGAGGTCCACCACAACTACAGGTTGTAGGTGGACAAGAGCGAGATCAACTCCATGAACCTGAGGCCTACGATCACAGCGCTTCTAAGATGATACAAGGCATGATCTGTGTCTACTCCATCTTAGCTGCAGTACTTATAGACACAAGTTCCAGTTATTCTTTTATTGCCACTGCCCTTGTACGGAGCTCGGATATTCCGACGGAGCCATTTTCTCAATTTTTATGGCTATAGACTCCTACGAGAGCTGATTTGAAAATTCTGAACTGGTGTCGGTAGTGCGAGCATACTCTAGGAGGTGAGAGCTTTGGCTTGGACCTCTTTGTAGCGGTGTCGAGGCCTTATGATGTCATCTTGGGTATGGACTGGTTATCTATAGTCCAGGCTCAGATAGAATGTATTAGGTGCAATGTGTGGTATGTCTACAATGATGGGACTAGGTTTACATTCACCATCGAGAAGGGAGCCTTTACATCGTAGGATGGACTTACCCTGAAGAGAGTGAAGTTGATCACTCATCAGTTTTCTAGCCTTACCCTCGGATCTGTTGATGTTGAAAGTCCGAGCATTCCTATAGTGGTGTACCAGTACACGAATGTCTTCCCTAATTATGTTACGGGTCTACCTCCTCGCAGATAGGTGGACTTTTACATTGACTTATACACATGGATTACACTAATATCTACACCAGTGTATCAGATGGCCCCTGAATAGCTTCGTGATCCGCGGATACTGCTAGAGGACTTTCAAGGGAAGGAATTCATCTGACCTAGTGTTTCACCTTAGGCAGCCCCAATTCTATTCGCCAATAAGGTGGATGGGATCTAGAGGCTTTGTGTTGACTACCAGAGCGTGAACCAGGTGACCATGAAGAACATGTACCCACTTCAAAGGAATAACGATCTATTTGATCAGCTGAAGGGTGAAAAGTGGTTCTCAAAGATAGACATCAGATCAGGCTATCACCAATATTGAGTGAGAGATGAGGATGTGTATAAGATGACCTTAAAATGTTGGTATGGCCATTAAAAGTTATTTGTGATGAAATTCTGCATGACCAATGCTCCAGTAGGGTTTATGGGATTCATGAATTGGATCATTCAGCCATAAGTTGATTCATTTTTTAGTAGTCTTCATCGACAACATTCTTTTCTACTCGGCTACTAAGGAGGAGCATGCCTATCATTTTCCGGTTCTACTGGACACAATCGGAGAGCACCAAATTTACAATAAGCTCTTGAAGTGCCAGTTTTGGATCAGAGAGGTTCACATTCTAGGTTAGGTCTTATCAGAGGTTGGGTTTGTAGTGGATCCAGTGAAGATTGAGGCGGTATTGCTTGGGAGCCACCATGGAGTGTGACGGAGGTAAGAAGTTTCTTGGTTTTGGATGGATATTACTGGAGGTTTGTGCCAAACTTCTTCATAGTTGCAACACCTCTATCAGCCTTGATAAAGAAAGGGAAACCCTTCATTTGTTCGTTGAAATGCCAGCTTCTTTTTCAGGAGCACCGGTAAAGGCTGACTAGTGCCCCCATCTTGAGACTTTAATAGGAAGTTATAGGGTACGTAGTTTACTGTGAAACATCAGGGACCAGACTTGGATGTGTTCTGATGATGGATTGAGCAGTGATCGCATATGGTTTTCGAGAGCTGAGACAGGACAAGCAGAACTACGCTACCCATGACCTGGAGTTAGCAGGAGTGGTCTTTTCCTTGAAGATGTGGAGACACTATCTGATGGGCAAGCATTTTACAGTGTACTCTGATCACATGAGTCTCAGGTATTTCTTTTATCAGAAGTACCTGAAACTAAGACAACGATGTTAGCTTGATTTCCTCCAGGATTATGACTTCGAGATAGTCTATACTCCTGGTAAGGGGAACATTGTAGCAGATGCATTCAACAAGAGGTCTGGTATACAACTTCTGGGTGAGGGGATGGAGTAGCTATTTGCTTTGTAGATATCCTTTGGGGATAGGGGTGGAGCATCTTTTCTTTAGTCTCTTATAGTCACTCCACTACTTCTTTAGAGAATCAAGGAGGCACAACATAAGGACGCTGACTACGAGGCATGACATGCTCAGATATCCACATGACACAGACTTAATGGATATTCAAAAGGTGGGGAGCACAACATTCTCTTCAGAGGACATACCATGGAACCATTTTCACTATAAGAGGAAGTGTTGACGGAGTTTCACACATCCCCTATAGTGGTACATCCAGGAGTGGCGAAGATGTATCAAGACCTATGACGACAACACTGGTGGCTGGGAATAAACAAAGCAGTTGCAGAGTTTGTCTCTCGATGCCTCACTTGACAGCAAGTGAAGGAGGAGCATCAGGTACCAGCATGCTTGGTTCAACATGTAGAGTTCCTAGAGTGGAAGTGAGATGGGATATACATGGACTTCGTGACAGTACTTCCTCTAACATCCAAGGGACATGAATTGATTTGGGTGATTGTCGACTGACTCACCAAGTCGGACCACTTCCTACCAATCAGAGACCAGGGTTCAGTAGAGAGCTTGAGAAGACTCTTGGTGTAAGTGATTGTGCGGCTACATGGTGTATCTTAGACTATTATCTCCGATGGTGATGCACATTTTACTTCCTGAATATGGAAGGGTTTGTAGGAGGCTTTTGGGATGCAGCTACATTTGAGCACCTCCTTCCATCCTCAGATGGATGGTCAGACTGAGTGGACCATTCAAACCATCGAGAACATGCTGCATGCTTGTGTCCTTGACTTCAGTCATAGCTGAGAGGATCACTTGCCTGTGGTGGAGTTTACGTACAACAAAATCTATCACTCCACCATTGGGATGACACCATTTGAGGCATTGTACGGGCGACCTTGCAGATCACCTTTTTGCTTGACTGACCCAAGGGAGTCCACACTAGTGGAACCAGATATGGTACGGGATACCACAGAGAAGGTGCAGATCATCTAGGAGAGGATGAAGACTGCATAGCGCAGGCAGATGTCGTACGCTAACAAGATACGGAGACCAATGGAGTCTAAGGATGGAGACCACGTCTTTTACAGGTCTCTCGTTGATTTGGTTTATAGAGTTTTTCCCAAGGTGGAAAGTTATCTCTGAGATTTATCTGACCTTTTCAGATCCTCTGCAGAGTTTGTGAGGTGGCATACCACATAGATCTTGTAATGACCCGTAAAATTCAAGGGAAATTTTTTCTTAATTTTCTTTGGAATTTTACAAGAACGCGGTTTCTGACGGCACTTGATTCCGAGGCCCGGAGTGCCCGGAATCAATTTCCGAAGTTTGGCTCGGGTACGTTCAGTGAACAAATGAGCGGGAATTTCTAACTTTTGATCCGGTGCTCGGAATTGAAATCCGAGGACACCGATGAACTCGCAGCGCCGATATTCGCTTAAGGGGACCTTTTCCGGGGTTGCGTTTATTGCGGGTTGAAAGTTAGTTTTTGGGTTTTTAGAACAAGATAAATAAAATTTGTGGAATACAATTTTTTTTTTGAACTTGTTGTTTTTTTTAAAACCTCCCAAAGGGAGTTGGGGGTGGGACCCACAACCACTTAACCTCCCTTGGGAGGATTAAGTGTTGTGGGGCCCACACGAACCCCAAATCCTCAACTTCTCTCAAAAACTCCCCTTTAACCCATTTCAATTAATGTTTGACAACTTGGCTTAATTAATTGAGGAGGGTTAATTTGAATTTCAATCCTTTGAAATTCTAAGAGGAAGGTTGTGTAATAAAATAAGATTAAGCTTATTTTATTATGTTGGGTTGGTTTTTTTTTGCTCTTGAGAGGATTGGAGAGCTCTTTCTTCTTCTTCTTCAAACTTTGACGAAGAACGCGAAGAACCTTCGAGCATCGACGAAGAACGCCACGTTCTCGGGAATCGTCTTCCGCGACGCCTTACCCGCGACACTGACGACGTCTCCTTCCGCGTCAACTCTTCCGCGATGATTTCCCGTGAAGAAATCGTCGTCAAAGAACTTTGAATCCTCACTTCACGACATCGACATCCTTCTTCCGTGACGCCGACCACCGCGACGCGTCTTCCGCGGGTCGTTGACGATCATCGATCTTGAAACCGAGGTAGGGGTTTGTTGTTGATTATTTATTTACTCTCGTTCTTGGTTCTAGAATGATAATCTTGTGGTTAAATATTTAAGGGTTATCATCTAGCGAGAGGGGGGTCGGATCGCACAAACACGGCCGAATCCCCCCTCCTTTGTTCTTGATTATTATTATTTTATTGTGGATGAACGAGATGGCGTGGTGTCATCGCACCACGCGGGAATCATTCGACGATTATTGCGCGGTGCCGTCACGCTGCGTCGTGGAAAGATTCATCATGAACGCGACGCCATCGCGCCGCGTCGAAGGAAACCGAAGGCGCCGCGGCCGGAGTGGGGCCGCGGCGGAGGGGCGCGATGCCGACGCATCGCGCCGGACGACGAAGACCGCGACCGGTTCCGTGCCGTGGCAGAAACGGGAAGACCGGCGGCCAGCCGGGCCGCCGGTGTCAGAATCCGGAAGGGGATCGGCTTTGCCGGTCCCGTTGAAGAAGAACCGGCTGGCGAAGTCGGGCCTGCCGGAAGGGGAAAAACCGGGGGAATTTAATTCCCCCGGCCAACATAAATGGCCCCCCATTAAGAGGGGGGGCCGGTTTCACAAAGGGGGGGGGGGGCAGGTGGCCCCCAGTTTTTTCTCAAAGGTAGGCCCCCACGAGGGGGGCCGGTTTCTCAAAGGCGCCGCTTTCAGCCGCGCCGCCAGCAGGGAAGCGGGGGATTTGTCCCCCGCGCGTGGCACCCGAACGGCGCCCAGGCCGTGCCGCCGCAGGCCGGGCTGCGCCGCCGTGCCGGACCACGCCGCCAGCCGGGATGGGTCGGACCCGGGTCAGGTCGACCCGGTTCGGGCCGACCCAGGGGGGTCGGGCCAGGTCTGCCCGGACCCGGACCCCCCGTTTTCGAATCGACTTCGGTCTTTTTCCCATTTCTTGAGCTACGGACCTCCGATCGACGAACCGTCAGCGGCGATGCGATCCTTGGATCGATATGGTCGATTCGGTATATCGCACTCAAAGTTTCGTAATACTTTGAGTTCGGCCGGGTTGGTTCGTACACGAAACCAACCGGGCCCTCGAAGCGGAAATGCTCATATCTTAAGCTACGGACGTCCGATTGACGTGTCGTCAGCTTTGTTGGGTTCCTCTTTGCGAGAAGAATTTTTTGGCATACTCCGCATGAGGTTTGGATGCAGGTGGAGTATGGTCGGGTTGGTTTTGCCTTAAAAACCAACCGGGCCCCTGGGACGAAAAAGCCAATAACTCTCAGACCGGGCGTCCGATCGACGCGTCGTCTGTTGCGTTGAGTTCCTGTTGGCGATACAAAACTTTTGGATACATCAACTCTGGAATTAGTGACAGTTGATGTATAAGCCTCTCGGCTCGTGGAGCGGATCCTCCCGAACGAGCTTCCTGTGTGCGGAAACCCTAGTGCTGGCTGCGACTGTGACTGCTACTGCTACTGCTACTGCTACTGTGACTACGACGACGACAGTACAGAGATCCTATGTGGATTCGACGACGACGACTATAGCACTCAGCGCTCCTACGTGGATCAGTGCTACGGGTCCTGTGTGGGCCCGATCCTGTGTGGGTCCGATCCTGTGTTGGTCTTTGCGCTCATCGGTCCTGTGTGAACCAGCGCCTACAGGTCCTATGTGGGCCCGATCCTATGTGGGTCTTTGCGGGGGTTAGTTACCTATCGATCCTTCGTGGGTCCGACGACTTAGATGGATCAGAGATCATCTTTATCGTCCTTAGAAAAATTATATCTGTGTGAGCTGAATCCTGTTGCTTTCCTATATGGATTGGGTTGTGCTATCCTGTGTGGATTTCCTTTTGCTCTCCTGTGTAGAATACGTATACTTTCCTGTGTGGACTGAGTTGTACTTGGGCTCGGAGGTTGGAGCGTATTGTAATTGATGACTTAGGTATATGTATGGTCATATACCTAAGCAGTGTCGGTTGTTACTTCGTGTTGTATCTATCTTTTGTGGTTATCCTTGTGGATTTTGGGAGACCTTCGGGGGTCTTGGGGTCCCTACTGAGTAGCTTATACTCACCCCTCCAAGGGCTATGCCCGCACTACGTTGTGTTGGTTGCAGACGACGGACAACGTTGATCTTGGCTGAGGCTTGCAGAGCAGGACAGTACCTGGAGGTGGACCACTGGGCGTGACGTGTTCGGAGCGGACGACGGGACCCGTGGAGCAGTGGAGCTATCTGTACCCACCATTCAGGTGGGAATTCCAGTGGATAGCTCGGTGTAGTGGCTTTTACTTTACAGTTGCTGTTTTCACTTTCGAGTTTTACTTTACTTTCAGTTTGGGTTTGTATTTTGGTCCGTTTACTTTTCCGCACTTTCTGTTGTACTCTGTTCTTACTTAGTGTTTACTTTTCCGCTTTCTTACTCTGTGGTGTTTGTTTACTTTTCAAAGGCAATGCCTTCCCTTTTTACTGGGATTTACGACTTGGTGCTAGTCGCCAGCCCCTGGCCTATGGAAGGCGGGCTTGGGGTAGTCACGACACGGGCCCCGAGGGCGGGTCGTGACAAATTGGTATCAAAGGAGTTCGGTTCTACTGCGAACTCTGATCTTTTCTATGTGAATCAATAATGTTTAGCATATTGAGTGTGGTTATCAGTCCAGGGAGTCCAGTGTTGGTGCGGCAGCCGACGTATCCATATACCAGGACCCTGACTTCTGATTTCCGACCTAATTCACGAAAACATTGATTGCGTGTGTGTTTCAACGTTTTCTTTGTGATTACTTTATATCATCTCACCAGGTATACTGTTTTGACCGTGGCGCACCTGTTTCCTTTTCAGGATGGCCCCACGACGGCAGCCAGCTAGGGTTCCGAGAGTCGAATTTGATGACAGCCCACTGAGCGACGAGGCCTCGGTGCAGGGCCCTTTGTCAGTAGTGGCACCGGCGGTAGCTCTACCCATCGAGCCACCGATTCTTCCAGCACTAGCCGCTGACGATTCACGTCACCTTGGAGCTCTGCACGAGTTCCGACGCCAGCGACCGCCAAGGTTCCGTGGGGAGACGGATCCCCAGGCAGCAGAGGACTGGCTGGAGGCAGTGGTACGAGTTTTTAGGATAGTGAGGACACCTTCAGACCTCATGGTGATCCTCGCTGCGAGCCTACTGCATGCAGCAGTGGGTCGATGGTGGAGCTTGATGCTCTAGGTGCACGATGAGGCATCTCTACTATGGACGGATTTTGAGAGCCTCTTTCGCTCGGAGTTCGTCCCAGCCACCCTTCGTGCGGTGCGTATCCAGGAGATTCTTCAGCTACGGCAGGGAAACATGACGGTCGCTCAGTACTCGGCGAGATTTACTGATCTCTCGCTCTACTCGACCGACATGGTACGGGACCCATTCTTCCGGGCCCAGACCTTTGAGCAGGGTTTGAGACACGAGATCAGGGAATCACCGATCTCCCTCAGCATACCGACTCAGACAGGAGTACTAGAGCGGGCTCTTTTGATCGAGAGCTTCCTTGATGTGTCTACAGCAGCACCGAGACCCACCACAGGGCGGCATGTGGCAGAGTGATCTGTAGCAGGTAGTGCTACTCGTGCGGCGGGTAGGGCCACATGGCTCATGACTGCCCGACCCGCCGTGCTGAGGAGCAGCAGACGGTTGAGGGACCACCAAGGCAAAGGCAGAGGGTCGACCGTGGCAGTCCGCAGGGAGGAGGAGGACGAGGCAGAGGAGCTGGACGAGCAGTAGGTGGTGGGCGACGCTTTGAGGCTCTGCCACCACCACCACCAGGAGGTCCACCCCGACCACATGGAGCTGGGGGGAAGAGACAGGCACAACTCCAGGCAGCAGAGGCCTACGACCACGGCGCACCCGAGATGATTCTAGGTACTATATGTGTCTATTCCACCCTTTCTGCAGTACTTATAGACACATGAGCGAGTCACTCTTTCATAGCCGCTACCCTTGTTCGGAGCTCGGAGATTCCGATAGAGCCGTTGGCTTAATCCTTACGGCTAGAGACTCCTACGGGAGCAGACTCGTCGATTACGCACTGGTGCCGGCAGTGTGAGCTTACTCTAGGAGGCAAGAGCTTCGGCTGGGATCTTCTTGTAGCAGCGTAGAGGCCTTACGACGTCATCTTGGGCAGGGATTGGCTATCTACGGTCCATGCAAAAATTGACTGATTTAGGCGCAAGGTGCGATGTGTACGCACCGACGGGAGCAGGTTCACCTTCACCGGCGAGAAGGGAGCCTTTGCATCATAGGATGGACTTCCGCGGAGGAGAGGATAACCCATCACTCATTAGTTGGCTAGCCTCATCTTTGCAGCAGTTGACGTGAGGAGTCCTGGTTTTCCTGCAGTGGTGGATTAGTTTGCTGACGTTTTTCCCGACGACGTTCCAGGGATACCTCCTCGCAGAGAGGTAGACTTTTATATTGACTTGTACCCCGGGACAACCCCAATATTCACTCCAGAATATCGGATGGCCCCCGCCGAGCTTCGAGAGCTACGGGTACAGTTAGAGGACTTTCAGGGCAAGGGGTTCATCCGACCCAGTGTTTCACCTTGGGCTTCCCCGATATTGTTTGCCAAGAAGGCGGATGGGAGCTTGCGACTTTGTGTTGACTATTGTCGCCTGAACCAGGTGACAGTGAGGAACAAGTATCCGCTATCGAGGATTGATGACCTCTTTGATCAGCTCAAGGGAGCACGGTGGTTCTCGAAGATAGACCTCAGGTCAGGCTATCATAAGCTCAGAGTCAGAGACGAGGATGTGCAGAAGACGGCCTTCAGATGTCGGTATGGCCACTATGAGTTCTTGGTTATGCCTTTCGGCGTAACCAATGCTCTAGAAGTGTTCATGGCCCTCATGAATAGGATCTTTCAGCCATACCTTGATCGGTTTGTTGTGGTCTTCATCGACGACATTCTGATTTACTCTACGACTGAGGAGGAACACGCCTATCACTTGCGAGTTGTACTAGAAACACTCCAAGAGCACCAAATTTATGGTAAGCTCTCGAAGTGCCAGTTCTGGCTACATGAGGTCCACTTCTTGGGACACGTTATCTCTGAGGCGGGAGTTGCAGTGGATCCTGCGAAGATCGAGGCTGTGTTAGCATGGGAGCCACCCCAGAGCGTGACTGAGGTTCGGAGTTTCTTGGAACTAGCTGGATACTATCGGAGATTCGTGCCAGACTTCTCTAGAGTTGCATCACCACTCACAGCTTTAACGAAGTAGGGGAAACCCTTCGTTTGGTCAGACAGATGTCAGCAGAGCTTCCAAGAGATGAGACAGAGATTGACCAGTGCACCTATCTTGAGGTTGCCTGAGGAGGGAGTAGGGTACGTAGTCTACTGCAATGCATCAGGGACCGGACTCGGATGTGTTCTGATGCAGGAGCGGGCAGTGATCGCCTATGGATCACGTCAGTTAAGGCCGCATGAGCAGAACTACGCTACCCATGACCTGGAGTTAGCAGCAGTGGTCTTCGCTCTGAATACATGGAGACATTACCTGATGGGAGAGCGTTTTACAGTCTTTTCTGATCATCAGAGTCTCAGGTATATCTTCTCGCAGAAGGACCTGAACATGAGACAGCGGCGATGGCTCGAGTTCCTCCAGGACTATGACTTTGAGATAGTCTATTCTCCTGGGAAGGGGAACGTAGTAGCCGATTTACTCAGCAGGAGGACGGGCATTCAGCTTCTTGAGGAGGCGACGGAGCAGCTAACCTATTTGCAGATATCCTTCGTGGATAGAGATGGAGCAGCCTTCCTTCAGTCTCTCACAGTCACCCCTCCACTACTGCAGCGGGTCAGAGAGGCACAGCGTGAGGAAGCTGACTGTGAGACACGGCGTGCACAGATATCCTCGAGATAGGCACCTGATGGTTTCTCCCTTGGAGCAGAGCACGACATCCTTTTCAGAGGACGTACCATGGTACCAGTCACTTTGCGAGAGGAGGTGCTGAGAGAGTTTCACACGTCTTCTTTGGCGGTACATTCTGGAGTGGCAAAGATGTACCAGGATCTCAGATGATAGCACTGGTGGCCGGGCATGAAGAAGGCTGTAGCAGAGTTCGTTTCTCGATGCCTCACCTGCCAGCAGGTGAAGGCAGAGCATCAGGTACCAGCAGGCTTGGTAAAGCCTTTGGAGGTCCCGGAGTGGAAGTGGGACGACATATCTATGGACTTCGTGACTTGACTTCCACGCACTTCCAGAGGTCACAACTCCATTTGCGTGATTTTTGACCGACTCACCAAGTCGGAACACTTCTTACCCATTAGAGAGCAGGGCTCAGTGGAGATCTTGGGACGTCTCTACATTCAGGAGATTGTGCGGCTCCACGGTGTGCCATCATCTATCGTCTCCGATCGAGATGCTCGCTTTACTTACCGGCTTTGGAAGGGGTTACAGGAGGCGTTCGGGACGCAGCTACGTCTGAGCACAGCTTTTCACCCTCATACGGATGGTCAGACAGAGAGGACCATTCAGACACTCGAGGACATGCTCCGCGCATGTGTCCTCGACTTTGGTCGTAGCTGGGAGGACCACCTACCCTTGGTGGAGTTTGCGTACAACAACAGCTACCACTCCACAATCGGGATGGCACCGTACGAGGCGTTGTACGGCCGACCTTGTAGATCTCCTTTGTGCTTTACAGACCCTGGGGAGTCAGCACTTGTGGGACCGGAGATGGTCCAGGCCATGACATAGAAGGTCCAGGTCATCCAGGAGCCAATGAGGACAGCTCAGAGCCAGCAGAAGTCATACGCTGACAGGAGGCGGAGGCCACTAGAGTTCGAGGATGGCGACCACGTCTTCTTGCAGGTCTCACCTCGACGTGGTATATGGAGATTTGGACGAGGCGGCAAGTTATCTCCACGCTTCATCGGACCCTTCCAGGTCCTCAGCAGGATTGGTGAGGTGGCTTATCGCCTGGCTCTACCACCTGAGTTGCATCAGGTGCACGACGTCTTCCACGTATCTCAGCTGAGGAGATACCTGCATGACCCGACGCACATCATTGACCATGGGGAGCTTGACGTTGATGATGGGGCGACTTTTACGGAGGTCCCGGTGGAGATATAGGATCGAAAGGAGAGGGTCCTACGTGGGCGATAGATTCCTCTTGTGTGCATCAGATGGCAGCACGGGAACCTCCAGGAGAGTACATGGGAGCGGGAGGCTCAGATGCGTGCTCAGTACCCTCATTTGTTTCCCTAGTTTTTTATGTATCTTTACGGGGACGTAAAGTCCTGAGGTGTGAGTAATGTAATGAACCGTAAAATTCAAGGGAAAATTTTTCTTAATTTTCTTTGGAATTTTACAAGAACGCGGTTTCTGACGGCACCTGATTCCGAGGCTCGGAGTGCCCGGAATCAATTTCCGAAGTTTGGCTCGGGTACGTTCAGTGAACGAACGAGCGGGAATTTCTAACTTTTGATCCGGTGCTCGGAATTGAAACCCGAGGACACCGATGAACTCGCAGCGCCGATATTCGCTTAAGGGGACCTTTTCCGAGGTTGTTTTTATTGCGGGTTGAAAGTTAGTTTTTGGGTTTTTAGAATAAGTTAAATAAAATTTGTGGAATAATTTTTTTTAACTTGTTGTTTTTTTTAAACCTCCCAAAGGGAGTTGGGGGTGGGACCCAAAACCACTTAACCTCCCTTGGGAGGATTAAGTGTGGTGGGGACCACACGAACCCCAACTCCTCAACTTCTCTCAAAAACTCCCCTTTAACCCATTTCAATTAATTTTTGACAACTTGGCTTAATTAATTGAGGAGGGTTAATTTTAATTTCAAACCTCTGAAATTCTAAGAGGAAGGTTGTGTAATAAAATAAGCT
Source organism: Viscum album (assembly GCA_963277665.1). Classification (NCBI taxonomy): domain Eukaryota; kingdom Viridiplantae; phylum Streptophyta; class Magnoliopsida; order Santalales; family Viscaceae; genus Viscum; species Viscum album. The sequence goes on from OY728142.1 coordinate 288,093,660, forward strand.
TAAGCTTATTTTATTATGTTGGGTTGGTTTCATTTGCTCTTGAGAGGATTGGAGAGCTCTTTCTTCTTCTTCTTCAAACTTTGACGAAGAACGCGAAGAACCTTCGAGCATCGACGAAGAACGCCACGTTCTCGGGAATCATCTTCCGCAACGCCTTACCCGCGACACTGACGATGTCTCCTTCCGCGTCAACTCTTCCGCGATGATTTCCCGTGACGAAATCGTCGTCAAAGAACTTCGAATCCTCGCTTCATGACATCGACGTCCTTCTTCCGTGACGCCGACCACCGCGACGCGTCTTCCACGGGTCGTTGAAGATCATCGATCTTGAAACTGAGGAAGGGGTTTGTTGTTGATTATTTATTTACTCTCATTCTTGGTTCTAGCATGATAATCTTGTGGTTAAATATTTAAGGGTTATCATCTAGCGAGAGGGGGGTCGGACCGCACAAACATGGCCGAATCCCCCCTCCTTTGTTCTTGATTATTATTATTTTCTTGTGGATGAACGAGATGGTGTGGTGCCGTTGCACCACGCGGGAATCATTTGACGATTATTGCGCGGCGCCATCGCGCTGCGCCGTGGAAAGATTCATCATGAACGCGACGCCGTCGCGCCGCGTCGAAGGAAACCGAAGGCGCCGCGGCCGGAGCGGGGCCGCGGCGGAGGGGCGTGATGCCGACGCACCGCGCCGGACGACGAAGACCGCGGCCGGTTCCGGGCCTCGGCGGAAACGGGAAGACCGGCGGCCAGCCGGGCCGCCGGTGTCAGAAGCCGGAAGGGGACCGGCTTTGCCGGTCCCGTTGAAGAAGAACCGGCCGACCAGGTCGGGCCGGCCGGAAGGGGAAAAACCGTGGGAATTTAATTCCCCGGCCAACTTAAATGGCCCCCCATTAAGAGGGGGGGGGGGGGCGGTTTCACAAAGGGGGGCAGGTGGCCCCCCATTTTTTCTCAAAGGTAGGCCCCCATGAGGGGGGCTGGTTTCTCAAAGGCGCGGCTTTCAGCTGTGCCGACAGCAGGGAAGCGGGGGCTTTGCCCCCCGCGCGTGGCACCCGAGCGGTGCCCAGGCCGCGCCACCGCCGGCCGGGCCGCGCCGCCGTGCCGAAACACGCCGCCGCGCCGCCAGCCGGGCCGGGTCGGACCCGGTTCGGGCCGGCCCAGGGGGGGTCGGGCCAGGTCGGCCCGGACTCGGACCCCCCGTTTTCGAATCGACTTCGGTCTTTTGCCCATTTATTGAGCTACGGGCCTCTGATCAACGAACCTTCAGCGGCGATGCGATCCTTGGATCGAGACGCTCGATTCGGTATATCTCACTCAAAGTTTCGTAATACTTTGAGTTCGGCCGGGTTGGTTCGTACACGAAACCAACCGGGCCCTCGAAGCAGAAACGCTCATATATTAAGCTATGGACGTCCGATTGACATGTCGTCAGCTTTGTTGGGTTCCTTTTTGTGAGACGGATCTTTTGGCATACTCCGCACGTGGTTTGGTCACAGGTGGAGTATGGTCGGGTTGGTTTTTCCTTAAAAACCAACCGGTCCCCTGGGACGAAAAAGCCAATAACTCTCAGACCGAGCGTCCGATCGATGCGCCGTCTGTTGCGTTGAGTTCCTGTTGGCGATACAGAACTTTTGGATACATCAACTCTGGACTTAGTGATAGTTGATGTATCAGCCTCTTGGCTCGTGGAGCGGATCCTCCCGAACGAGCTTGCTGTGTGCAGAAACCCTAGTGCTGGCTGCGACTGTGACTGCTACTGCTACTGCTACTCCTACTGTGACTGCGACAACGACAGTACAGAGATCCTATGTGGATTCGACGACGACGACTACTGCACTCAGCGATCCTACGTGGATCAGTGCTATAGGTCATGTGTGGGCCCGATCCTGTGTGGGTCCGATCCTGTGTGGGTCTTTGCGCTCAGCGGTCTTGTGTGAACCAGCGCCTATAGGTCCTATGTGGGCCCGATCCTGTGTGGGTCTTTGTGGGGGTTAGTTACCTATCGATCCTTCGTGAGTCCGACGACTTAGATGGATCAGAGATCATCATTATCATCCTTCGAAGAAGTATATCTGTGTGAGCTGAATCTTGTTGCTTTCCTGTATGGATTGTGTTGTGCTATCCTCTGTGGATTTCGTTTTGCTTTCCTGTGTGGAATACATATACTTTCCTGTGTGGACTGAGTTGTACTTGGACTCGGAGTTTGGAGCGTATTTGAATTGATGACTTAGGTATATGTATGGGCATATACCTAAGCAGTGTCGGTTGTTACTTCGTGTTGTATCTATCTTTTGTGGTTATCCTTGTGGATTTTGGGAGACCTTCGGGGGTCTTGGGGTCCCTACTGAGTAGCTTATACTCACCCCTGCACGGGCTATTCCCGCACTACGTTGTGTTGGTTGCAGACGACAGACAGCGTTGATCTTGGCTGAGGCTTGCAGAGCAGGACGGTACCTGGAGGTGGACCACTGGGCGTGACATGTTCGGAGCGGACGGCGAGACCCGTGGAGTAGTGGAGCTATCTATACCCACCCTTCAGGTGGAATTTCCAGAGGACAGCTCGGTGTAGCGGCTTTTACTTTACAGTTGTTGTTTTCCCTTTCGAGTTGTACTTTACTTTCAGTTTGGGTTTGTATTCTGGCCCATTTACTTTTCCGCACTTTCAGTTGTACTCTGTTCTTACTTAGTGTTTACTTTTCCGCTTGCTTACTCTGTGGTGTTTGTTTACTTTTCAAATGCAATGCCTTCCCTTTTTATTGGGATTTACACCTTGGTGTTAGTCCCCAGCCCCTGGCCTATGGAAGGCGGGCTTGGGGTAGTCACGACACGGGCCCCGAGGGCGGGTCGCGACAGATCTTCTTCCTCTGTTTCACCGAGTGCACAATGTCTTCCATGTATCCTAGCTGAGAAGATACATGAACAACCCTTCTCACATAATCTACCAGGGAGAGATAGTCATCAACGATGGGGCGACTGTTACGGAGGTTCCAGTAGAGATTGAGGATCGATAGGAGCAGGTACTTCATGGATGGTCGATACCTATGGTGCACGTTCGCTGGAAGAACATGAACCTCCTGGAGAGCACATGGGAGCGGGAGGCTCAGATGCGTGCTCAATACCCCCACTTGTTTACGAAGTTTGAATTCTGGCTTACGGGGACGTAAATCCATGAGGCGGGGAGAATGTAAAGACCCATAATTTCCATGTATTTTTTTTAAATAAATGATAATTCTATGAGTCCGCAAAATTTAACAGTGCATGTTTCCGAGACCCAGAGTGCCCATAATGAATTTATGAACATTATTCGTGTATGTTTAGTAAATGTGAGAGTGGGTTATTCTAACTTTTGAATCGGTGCATGGAATTGAAATATGAGGGCACCATTGAACTCACAATACCGGTATTCTCTTTAAGAGACTTTCACCTCGACAGTAGTTAGTCGAGGGTGAATGTTAATTTTTTGGTTTTTTGTGGAAATAATAAAATAAAATAAGAAAATATTTTATTTTATTTGTTAAAACCTCCTTATGGAAGTTGATAAGTGGAGATCACCAGACCATAACCTCCCATGAGAGGTTATGGTGGTGGGGACCACCCGAGGCATAAACCTCTTTAACTCCCTCATTAATGTGGAGGACCCTCTTCAGCGTCCTCCATGTTAAATATTACAACCCTCCACCATTTTAATTGTTCCATCCCCTAAAATAATTATTTATGCCAACCTATGTGATTAATTATGTCAATTTGAATTATACCAAAATTTTCTATAATGTTGGCTAATTCATTTTTGGTGGAATTGGGGGAATCTTCTGGAAAAGGGGATATCTCTTGGAGAATGCTTTCCAACGAGAAACTTCATCGAATGAAGAACGCCAAGGAAAAACTTCTTCCCTGAATGAAGAACACCGACCTCAACTTCCACCATCTTCCTTGAGACATCCACCATCAGTGGAAATCTTCAAATACTTAGAATCGCCTCCATCAAGGATCATTAATCTAATGAAATATCTTGGGATTGGAGGCGTGTGACGGGCACGAAGAATGCTAACATCGACTTATTTCTTCGTTGTCATCAATTGAATAACCCGAGGTAGGGGTTTATTTTTCATATGAATATCTTCACTATTTCTTTCCATGGTTTATTTAGCGGTTTGGGAATGAAATGATGCGGGAAGTTGTAAATCTTGACGTTCTTCTTTTATGATCTTGTTGAGCCATATGCTACCAATGTAATGCGGAGGGTACATGCCAAACCAACATGCCCTACCATTCCACAAATAATGTGATGTTATTCGTGGAGGAGGATGACGAAAACCGTCCATGGTTGGGGCACGGTAACGACAACCGACACCACCACCGACCGCAACGAAGGTGACGACACAACAACGTCGCTCGCGGCCACCGCCGCCGCCCCGTGGCCTCCGCACCAACAATGGCCCCCAACGACTTCCACGACCTCCGCGCCAACCACGACCTGTATCACCGTCCACAGCTTCACATTGCTCAGTGATCGAGGCCCTGCACTGCGGTCGGACCACCGCCTCGTGTCCAGACCGCCTGCCTGTGGCCAGACCGTCGGCCTGCGGCCGGACCGTCGGCCCGCGGCCAGAACGCCGCCCTGCGTCCGGACCTCCACCCCCCGGCCGGACCGCCGCCCAGTGGACGGACAGCCGCCCAGCAGCTGGACCGTCGCCCCGCGGCCAGACAGCCGCCCCACGGCAGGACAGTCGCCCCACGGCCGGATCGCCGCCCCGAGGCCGGACAGCCGCCCTGTGCCTGGACCGCCGCCCCGCGCCCGGACCACCACCCTGTGCCTGGACCGCCACCCTACGCCCGGACCACCACCTCGTGCTTGGACCGTCACCCCGTGATCAAGTCGCCCCGCGGTCTCGCGCTGCCCTCGGCCGAGCCACCCCGGGCGGGGTCGAGCCGCCCCGTAACCTCACGGTACCCCTCGACCGAACCACCCTCGGGGCACGCTGGTGGCCCTCATGGGCCATGCCAGACCTAGAGTGTTAGGCAGGGTTGACCAAAACCAGGTTGGCCAGGCCGGGTCGGGAAGACTGGCTCGGACCGGACCTTGACCAAGTATGACCCATTTACCCACTTTCTACCATAACTTTGGCACCAGACATCCGTTTGATGAATCATCTGTGGCACTTGAAATCATGGAGCGATTCAGTCCCTTTGATTGTATTTCACTTGAGTTCTGGATTATGATGGGTAATAGACAGGTTGGATCCAACATGAATCCAACCAGGCCCCCAGGACTAAAAGTCTAATATCTCAGAGACTGGGTGTCTGATTGACATGCCGTCTATTGCGTTGAGACCCCTATGATGTGGAAAACCTTTGAGATACTTCTTCCTAGGGTTTCGTGACAGTTGGAGTATTGACCAGAAGCTTGTGGAGTGGATCCTCCTAGAGACGAGTGAGCATATGGTGGAGACTTAGTTGTTGGATGAGACATGACGACTGCTAGAAGTTTCGACTCAGAGTGACTCGACATGCCCAGTTGGGAGAACCTTGTTGACATGGAAGAACCACAGTGGAGAGTTCCTTGATGACACGACAGAAACATGATACTCAATAGGAGGAATACCTCAGCAGTCCAAGAGGGGGAGAGCCTTGGGTACACGACAGACGCATGGTGGGGAGTGCCTTGGTGACACGGAAGAGCCACGGTACTCAACAGGAGAAGTACTTAAGTAGTCCAAGGTTAATGGGAAGCACCACTGTGTTACGCTAGAGCCCCACTGTACTCAATAGAGGAGGATTTCTCCAACAGCAGAGGTTTCGACGATGTGATTGAGAATGTTACTTGATACAACCCCTTGAATAAATCCCAGTGTGAGCTGAGTCAGTACATCTGTGTTTTCCTAATGTTTTCCTCATGATTGAAATGGATTACTTGATATCTTAGGTATATATATGGACATATACCTAAGTAAGGTTGGATATTGATTTCATACTTTTTGGTTTATCCTGGGTGGATTTTGTGAGACTTTGAGGGTCTTGGGGTCTCTACTGAGTACCGTTATACCCACCCCTGCAAAGGCTATGCCCGCACCTTGTTGTGTTGGATGTAGACGACAGACAATGCTAGCTGAGGTTTAGAGTGCCTAGACCAGACAGGTACCTGGAGGTGGACAATACGACGTGTCGGTACGCAGAGGATATGGGTGGAAATGGAGTGCTGAGAGTCGATCTGTACCTACCATTCAGGTAGAAACATTAGAGGACGATCTAGTAGCTATTCATTTCTCTTTCTTCAGTTGTATTTTATTTCAGTTGTACTAGTACCTTTAATGTAGGGCTTATATTCCGTCCCCTTTTACATTCATCACACTATTGGTTATATAGTTTTCTTATGTTTGTATCTTGTTTTGTGCTTAGTTGCGTGCAATACAAGTACAAAGGCAATAACATCCCAATTTTAGAGAATACACCTTTAGTGCTAGTCACCATCCCCTGCCCTGTGGAAGGCGGGATTGAGGTTAGTCACGGCACGGGCCCCGGGGGACGGGTCGTGACAATGCAGACAGTGTAAAATTTAATAAAATCAATATAACTTAATTCATGATTATATCTGGATAACAAAGAGTAGGTATTAACACTATGAGTGTTGGAAGGGTTTTTTTTCATATTTTATAGTTTTAGATCTTATATTGGTGTAGGTTTATTACCGAGGTATAAAATATGTAGGTTTTAATGGGTAGAAAGTATTTTTCTAGATTTACTATCTTGGTGAAGCTATTAGAGATAGTTAAAGTGTAATCAGAAAACTTCTCATTGCCAATATGATTATAAAGGATTCCTGAAATTTCTCAGATGTTCCTTAGAAGAATTTTCAATATTTTTAACATGTGATAGATTTATGTTTTCTAATTATTTAAATTATATGAATTTAATAGAGTATACAATGGATTTTTAGTGTTATAGAGAGAAATAATAACTTGGATGAGTAATTCTCTTAGTGTGACTAATGTAGGGAAATTTATTGAAGAGGAAATCACTATGTAGTGATAATCACAAAGGTGTTTTTAATATCCATATTTTTTGAAATTGTTATATTTTATTATTTAATAATGACATTATTAATAATTGATGTAGAATGTAATATTTTATACCGTTTCCCACCATTTATGGTTATGGATAATTAATTTTGGATATAAAAAGTCAAAAATTGAGTATATAATAATGATAATCGTAAATTTGATGTTTTGGCGTTTAAAAAATATTATGTTATTATGTTATGATGGAAAATGATAATTTACTTATTCTCAAAAACAAAATATAAGTATTCCATTATATTTTTTTGTAATTTTTTGATTGTGATGATATTTTTCAAATTTTTTTTAATATGTTTTTCTCTTTATGTCAAGAATTAGTAAAATTAGATTAATTTATTATGTAATTATGAAAATCCTTCCTTAAAATATTACATAAAAATTAAATAATAACATATATGGTAATATTTTCTATATTGTTAATAAATATTAATATCAAATGGGGAAGGACATATCTTTTTTGTTGAATGATTGGTTAAATTTTCATGATAATTAAATGGGTTATTTAACAAGAGAATTAAATTGAAAGTGACGAGAAATATTTCATTGTCATTTTATAAGGAAATATAAAAGGTATTTCATAGAATATACCTCAAACATAAAATTTTTATACCTTTATAATTTCATAGTAATTATCCCAGTTATTTTAAGGGGAAACCCTTAGTTTTACATTTTTAGTGTAAATCAGAGGGTCATGAGTGAAGAGTGTAATATAAATGGGTAATTTTTTGTGATCATTAGTGGGGTTAAAAATTCACATTACTGATGTAATTATGGTATGTTAAATGAAAATATCATTTCACATTTATCATATATAATATAACATTAATGTTATTATTTTGATGGATAAATAATACTTAATATTTTTGGGAAATATCCTTATGGTAAATTGTAAATTCCAATACGATGGTTTTTATAACATTATACATATTAAGATTATTTATAAATATGATGTTGATAAAATATTATATTATAAATATGTAATTTTATAAGAATGAAATATGACATTATAATTGATATATTGTTAAATTTAATTATATTTGTACATATGAAAATGTTGTTCTAAAATAATAGATTACAATTTTTTTAGGTTTTGGTTGATTAGTGCTAGAATATACACTCATATATTGATTTTTGAACCTTATTTAATAAGGTGGGTAAATAATAATATTATATTTGATTATGATAATATTAGTTTGGGTTATTGGTTATGATTAATGAATGAATTATTTAGTAAATTGTTTTGTCATCAAAATTTAACTTTTAAATTATTTATGATTAATTCTCTTATATTTTTCTAAAAATCAAAATATTATTTTGAGAATTGAAAGATGAAATAATGTAGAATATAATATTTTTTGTGAGAAGGGTGGAATTATGAATTTTTTCCCAAATCATTAAAATTTTACATAGATCTGTGACACTATAATGAAAATATTACAAGATACATTATTATAGGGTAACATTATGGGACAATTGGTTACATGAAAGTAAAGAGATTTAGGCATATGATTATTCAAAATATATCAATACCTTAACATTTTCCAAAAATTTTGATAGTGTGGTTTAAATTTTATATGATTATTTCTATCTTGGAATGAGATCATGATATATATAGCATAATTCATGAATCACGATTCATTTAACTAAATTACTTTTTGTTAATATTAGAATCTATTCTATGAGTGATATTAGTTATGGTTAAAGGGTTTTAAGGGAAACTTTTATAACGATATAGATTTCAAAAAATCTTAAACCCCATTCCCAAATTGATTAATAGAATAATACACAATGAAATATGTAGAACCATAGAAATTTGTGCCTAAATATAAATGATCTTGATGTTCATAGGTACTAAGGTTGAACAATTTCATTTAGGAGAAACAAATGTCTAATAACAACAGATAGTATCCAGTAACAACTTAAATAATAAAATATTCTAAAAGAAAACTCTTTTATAAGAGGGAACTAAGACCATTTAGTTTAATGTTAATGGATAAAATATAAATAGAGATTTATTTTTTATTATTATATAATGAACTCATTTATTTAGAATAATTTAGAATAATTCCAAATTTTTTTATGATTTTTTGAATGTTGATGTCTATATGAATTCTAATGCTCCAGACATTGTTTAATCTCCAATCAATTCGACATAAACATAATTAACATTTTATATGTTAATTACCTTTATAAAATTTATTTAACATAAAAAACATAATATGATTCCTTTCATGAGAAATTAATCATAATTATATACCCATATGAATCAATTGAATGATATCATAGATCATTATACACAGTCACCATAACATTGTATAAGGAACCAAATAAGACATTGAAAATTGTGTGGTGATGATTACAAAATAATAATATATGATTTACAGCCTAATATATAATAATATAATACTTATATTAATTCCTAATATAATTTATTAAAAACATCACAACACTCTGTCAATCTACCTAAGCTCTTTTGGACCTGATTAACATAATCTCTTTAATATTTTGACAGAAGAATTTTTGGAAAATTAATCCTCATTACATTACATTATAGAACACCATCGATGAAAATTTTTTGTTTACAAAATTTTATAATTCCTTAATCTAAAATATTAAGAAAAGACCTTTCTCTATGAAAATATTATTGCAAATCCATAAATAAAGGGGTCAGTGATGACGTTGATCACAATGTTATCTCAATATAAACCTAAAATCCATATATTATGTAAATAAACACAAAATTAATGATTATATGTGTTGGGTGTTATTAATATACAACTTCTTAAAAATAATCCATTATATTTTTCAAAATACACTATTTACAAATTTTTAATTGATTTTTTCTTCAGGATTTTTTAATTAGAGAATGATCTTATGAATTTTATTCCATATAAATAGTTGTAATTTTATATTTATATATATAAATATATGTGATATGTATATGTTAATGATAAAACTAAGGTACATGTAATTAAATATTAGTGGAATATGAAATCTTGATGTTCTGGAATTGTCTATTACAAAAAATGTCAGTCAACAGAGGGATTTGACATTAGTACCTGATGAAAATGTGTAGAAATTAATGAGTAGTTATATAAATCTATAATAAAGAGTTTTTAGTGGTATATTGTTCATTTGGATTAATATTAGTGGTTATATTAATAGGATGTTCCATTTAAATTAAATAAATAAATATCTTACTAATGTTTTTCATATAGATCACCTATAATAGAATATGTCCTAGTTAATGACATTGTTCTTCAAATATTTGATTAAATAATTTGATCAAATTATATTTTTCTGTCTAATAATACAATGATATAAGAATTTGGGTAAATACATCTTACATAGAATCTTATTAACAATGTGGTATTATTTTGTAACCTAGTTTACATTCATATTTTGGAGTGGTCCACACACCACTACAAGTTAAAATTGAAGAGGTTACCTTGATTAGAATATATATTTATTTTATTATTGGAAATTTCTTATTGGTTTCATTGATTTTCACCATGAAATTAAATTCATTACAATTATTTTCTATTTACATAACTATTCTTTCTTGTTATTTCTTAATAATTTGGAGTTTTGTTGATATTTTTTAGTAATCATTACATAAAAAACATATAATTTTCTTAAATTTTAGTTTCCTTATAATAGAACATAATAAATCCCTTGAAACTATATTTATTTAAAAAATTAAATGTTTTATAAAAATTTCAATACAATAAATTGTTTTTCTTTTGAAGTGGACATACCAAGGAAATAATATAATCTATTTTCTATCGAATCTGCTAAGAACTACTAATGGAAAAATTCAAATAAATGTATGTGAAATAATAATTTTACGATTCTACTAAATAGACAAATAGTAAGAATAAATTCATTAAAGATCATTTAGAAATGTAAGTAATCACATCACATATCTCTCAACTATGAATGACAATGAATTTCATTACATTAATCTAACAACTCTCCCAAATGCTATATTTTTTATAAAACAAATAAAATACCTTCATGTTCAAAGAAAATTGTTTACTTAAGCAATGACATACCCAACCGCCCATAATATTTACATAAATATGGATATTGTAAAAATGGTATCTTAGTACAAAGGATTATATTATATATATATTTTCGACAATATTAATTATATTACATGTTAACAATAAAGAATTATGTTTTTGAAAGAATGTATGAAATCCATTTACATGTGACTTTATTGGTTAATCCAAATAATAATTCTCTAATCATTATCTCATGACTCAATAATATATCATATTTAATATTCTAATAACGATAAACATAAAATACCCTTGAAACCCATAACAACTAGTCATAATCATCTTTAAAACTCATATTCATTCATTTATTGGATTTTATCGATCTATTATTTATGTAAAATAAGTTGTATGCATAACTGAGTGATAAATTATGATTTCCATTTTTTTTATAAAAATTACACCATCTAATACAGAATAAAAATTATTTCTTATATATCATGTATTTGGTATCCAAAAACATTATATAATGTTGATAAATATTTTATGATTGTATCATTAATAATGGATAATGTACATTCTCCCATCAGGCTACCCCATAGAATAAAACATAGCCATGTTTGAAAATCTCTAACATGCCAAGGAATTATTGAAGCATTTTGGCTTATTTTTTATTTTGAGATTACATGGAATTAAAAATTTACCCAAAATTATCATTGTAACATTTAATTTCTTCATCATTGTTAAAAACAACCAAATTTTTAGTAATAAAAACCATGATAAAATAATCTTAGATAAAATATCAAATGAAGTGATATGATATACCATTATTTTCCAGTACACCATGTAGATCATCTCAAAATATTCAAACTGATATCTATACAATTAAGGTAAAATACAAAACGAGATTGTATGTTATTCCATTATAGTCATTTTGGAATTTAACAGTATGGAAACCCTTTCAAATGAGCCAATTCAAACATTTAACATTCATGAAATGTTCATTACTTATTCTCAAGAATATTAGGATATAAATGAAAAAAATATAGCGACTCTCTTTAAGAATCAGTGTTCATCAACATATCAGTCCTTAGGAATTATAGATATTAGAATGAGTACATAACATGAATATTTGACAGATCCTATAAAAAACACATAATGAATCATCTATATCCCTTAAAACTATTTAAAAAGACCATGAATAATTTTATTATTCATGTTATTTCACAGTTGTAAAGATCACATCATGGGGTTTTATATTTTAAAACAGAATAATAAATTATCAATAATTTTTTCCTTAGTTCACAAATCGTCTATTATCCATATATATAATTCATGAGAACTAATATGCATGTTTTTTCACCCATGGATTTCATCAAGAATAATGTTCCCAAAAATATCATTAAATTATTATAAGTTGAGAAATAATTTTTTATGATTAATTTTTTATTTATATAATATAATACAAGTACTCTAACATTCCTAGTATTATACCACCCCAAACTCTAGAAACCTAGAGTTTGAAGTTATATTACATTTTAATTTAAATGAAAAAGTGTTCATGAAGGATAATACATTTTAGTAGACTTGTAAGAACATATAATTATATTCATTACACTTAAAAAATTAATATAAATCATGAACATATTCTATTAAAACAATTAACTCTTAAATCATTGTTTTGTTCTGGTTTTTGGCCACGAAACGCCCAATGGCTCTATATCCAATTATTGATGGACCTGCATTCCAAAGGCAGGAGTTCGCCGGATGGTCTGACCAGTGACTCTTAAGAACTAACATTGGTCGAGTGGATGGGAAGTCGGGATCATCACAACCCTTTTGGGGGGGGGAATAATTTCCTGTTCCGGTACTATCTTATAGATTTAAGACGTATTCATATGTTCACGAATATTTGGTTTATACCCAAACATAGTATCCAAGGATTTAACAATGGTGGGAAACGGTCAACTGGACGCAGGGGTTCGGAATCATTTATGCACGAGGATTACCATCCATAATTGGATTAATGACCCCGAAGGGATGGAACTCGCTTGAGGTGACACTAGGAGCGCCGCGGTGAACCGATGTAGAGATGATTGGATCGACCGGTTGTTGGGCTTGAACCTCAGGGAGGCTTCCTACGTACCCTGCTTAAGAGGCAGGGATCAATGTCCATGTAGTTCGCATATACAGTTTAAAGTCATGCTGGTTGAGGTGGAACTCGACGTGAAGAAATGACCGAGTGGTGGGCTTGAACCTCGTGGAGGCTTCCTACGTACCATGCTTTGGAATGGATCAAAGTCCCTGTAGTTCGCTTATGGCTTGGGGCTTACGCTCTGGGGCAGCCCAGAATGATGGATTGAGTCTTACACTCTGAGGAGGCCCATAATTGGATGTCATGGTCGATGCTTACTCTAAGCCAATGCGAGTCATGCTCAGTGTGAGAGACAAGAGGCAGCAGGGACCAGAGGATCACGTTGTGAAAGGTGCATCTGTGAGAAGAGGAGTGGGGCTTACGCATGAAGGTAGCCCAAGGTGATGAATTGGGGCTTACCCTCTGAGGAGACCCAAAAGGTCGGGTCTTACTACGAGATGGACGCCCTGGGTGACAAAGCCCTACGAGAGAGGGAAAGGGGGTTCTCTTGTGCCCATATCCTCTCTTGTAGTGCATGAGGGCCTCCTTCTGATGGCTATTTTACCATCTTTGAGGAACCATCAACATGAGGAGGGGTAGAAAGGGGATTCCCGATCATAGACTCCACATTACCGTGGGAATGTGAACCCAGGAATGCTTCAGGAATCTTCTCAAGGGTCAGGGAAATCCCTTTTCCCATGTTTACCGTGGGTATGTGAACTCAAAATGGCGCACTGATGCACCTGAAAGTTACACCACGCGGATCCGGTGGCTCTGGCGGAGGCCTCGACTCGAGGCCGATGAATATTCCAATGAGGGAGTCCCATAGGACTTGGCTGGATCAGATGGATTTTACCTGTCTCGGGAAATGATAACACTGAAGTATTTGGCGAGCCACCGAGAGGTATGGGTGGTGGTGCCCTTCGTGTGGGGAAGTGCCACATGGCTAGAGAAGCCGTATGCAAACCAGGGTGGTCTGTGGACTGATTGGCATCCCACGAAGGCTTCAGGTTCAATCTGCGATGTAGGGTGGTTCGTGGCATCAGGTTCAATCCGTGAACCAGGGTGGTTTGCAGTGGGTTCCAGGCGGGCAGCGGTGGCCAAGGGCGGTGCCGATCGGAGGCTCGTTAGTCGGGGCTTCGCCCGCATTAGAGACTGCTACGCGGTACAATGGATGGGAAAAAAAGCATAAACTCCCTGGTCCATGGGGAAGTCATCTGCGGAGGGGGTATGGTTCGCGGTTTTCCTTTTTTTGTTATTTTAGGTTCGCGGTTCACCAAATTATTATGCATTTTCCAATTCCTTCTTAATTCATATACCTACTGTGGTTCGCGGATGGATATTTCGCTGTTTGCAAAATCCTAATCCTTCCTTCAACTGATATCCTTCCGAATCTCCAATCCCTCCAGATCCGATAACATTTCTCTGATCCTTTTATCTTTTCCCCCTTGGTATCCTTTTACAGAGTGGGGAAAGGAATGTATCTGCGGCCACATGACACCTTTTTCGGAGGCCCATAACCAAATACCTGGTTCACAGTTGACTTGGTCAATCCACGATTTGCAGTGGGTAATAAACGCTCCCCCCCCACCGCAAGGCGAACTCAGGGAGTGATCCATGGCTACGGAGGGTTCCGCCTCTATTCTGCGAATGACAGCGGGTACGGATAGTACCGGGAGACGCGGTCCGCAATTGGGGCGGTTTCTTGACGGTGAACCGGACTAGCGCCCATCCTGCCTCGCGACCGCAGAGGCTCTCCGCCTCCATTTAGCGAATGACAATGGTTCATGGAGGGGGTGCCTCGCGGTGCCTGCCCACGTTGCGCTTCAATGGGACCGGTTCGCGGAACGGTCCTTTCTTTGATTATTTTCCCCAATTCTTTGGGGGATTTGGTTAAACATTCCTTTGCGGATTTTTCAGGACCCTACAAATTCCCCCCATCAGAAGGGTGTCCGATCGAAATGAAGATTAGGCCATTCCGACGCAAAGTGGACCTGAAACTAAGATGGTTTGCGGTAGAAAGGTTGACCCGGTAGGGCACCACGCCTATAAATATGGGGATCCCTCACTTGTCCTTTACCGAATTCTTCATGAAAATAGAGCTCCTTTGCCTCCGTGTGTTTTATCCTTCGCGAAGTGCCTCGTCCGCGAACAAACAACAACCTCCACAAACCATTCCTTCTTCGCAGTCGCCTTCACCCGCGAACCAACATCCCGACCACAAACCATTACCCTTAATTAATTAAAAAGTAAGTGACGACTGGTTGCAGAGGAACTTGCTTCGCAGTTTTGATGCTCCGCGGACTAAATATCTCTTGAAATTTAAAAAGTATCTGAGTCTTCGGAATATACTCGGGATTGAAATTCCACTGAGTGACTTGGTTCGCGGTTTCCTGGCCAACGCTCCACCGGCCAGGGCTTTGCAGACTGATTTCATGAAGGGCTGGTTCGCGGGATGATGTCATCACGAACCATCCTCCAAGGCCACCTTGTGGATTTTGATTATGAAGGGTCTTTGACCATATATTTGGTTATTTTTGTCTAGATTTTTATTCCAGACTAACCAATTGTTGGCTCTCATTGTGCAGGAAGAAAATATGGTTCCCCCTCGTTCTGCACTGAGGCCTGCTGCAGAGCCCCTCACAACCGCTGATCAACGCCTGAAGGACATGGCTGGCTCTGTTCAAGATGGAGCCTGCCACTCCCTACCATCTTCCTTCCTTGCCGACTGGCTCTCCAAATCACAACAAGAATATCCTTTTTCTAACAGCATTCCAGCCTATGGGTTCAGTTTATTGTCTGATACCCCGATTCCGGAACCCTCCCATGACAACAATCCTAAAGCATGGATATTTACCGCCACTATTCCACAGTTCGTGATACCTACCGGTGGGCGGCCTGCCTCAAGGGGTACAGCTGTAGGATTTGTGTTGAATCACCTTCCAGTATCTCCGATAGGAGAACCACGTCAACAGGAAGGAACAATCCATTGCTATCAGAGTATTGCCCACAGTGCCATGGTAAGCGACCATCACGGCTGGCCGGCAAATCGGGATCTCCGAATGGGAGGAGCATTTAAGTCATTGGATTGGGGGTGGCCCTTCTAGGTTCACCAGAGCTGCGTAGAATTTGGGGCAGAGTTGCAAGTTGTAGGCTTTTATGAAGCTGCCTGGGTGTCCCAAACCTATACCCACCGGCCTCAAGCCCTCGCCAAGCAACATATGAGTCATTGGATCCCGGACACCAACACCTTCCATCTAGTCCATAGGGAAGTGGGAATTAGTCTGTGTGATGTCTTACAGATTTCTGGGTTCCCCATCATTGGGAGTATGTATGAAAAGTTCCTTCCTCCTTCCTCTGTGTGGGATAATGAAGAGAGGACTCCCCCCTAGTGAAGCAGCTTATTAACTAGGCTCGGAAGCACTCAGGGGATACTTCTCCAAAACAGCTCGTCCCATACCGTGAATGGGTCAAGGATTTTGTGAGAAAGAACAAATCTGATGAATCTGTGGCTCTCCCACATAGGACCACGTCTTTCCCTATGTTGGAGTCACGTAAACAGGTGCGCAACAATTGGATGACTTTGGAGCAAGGCGATTTTCACGGCTGGGGCTGGGAGCTTATTCTGGATGTCGATCGATTACTCCGCCTAGCAGCATTTCTGTACATGTTCTTAAGTGGCTGGTTATTACCCGTACGTGAGGTTGGTGGCGTACGGGTCACTAC
Organism: Viscum album; assembly: GCA_963277665.1. Lineage (NCBI taxonomy): Eukaryota > Viridiplantae > Streptophyta > Magnoliopsida > Santalales > Viscaceae > Viscum > Viscum album. Next base: position 288,110,595 of record OY728142.1, read on the forward strand.
TTTTGTCCTAGTGGCACACTTGGCTACCGGTATCGTTATCAACCTAGTCGTCCCAGTACTGGCCATGATTTAATGGTTACTTGGTAACATTAATGATGGGAATCAGCCAAACCGAGTGGCCGACCCTTTCCAAATTCTCTAGGGATGGTTAAGCATACACATCAAGAACTGTTACACCTTCATCAACCCTCATCATATTCCAGGCACCACATTTCGGCAGTACTTGCAACTGACTAGTGGGGTTATGCCTGAAGAGTGGGCGACCCAAGAGAAGGATAGTCAACAGATAGTTTCGAACATGCATTTGCTATCAAGTCAAATTTTGAATTATGACTATTTCAATTTTCAACTGTTTTCTTCCCCGACTGGCGCAATTATGAACACCATAACAGAAGAGTTTAGAAATCAGGGCGACCTCCTCTCACTCCGAGAGGGTATTTTGGTGGCTCGTATTGGTGGAGAATTGATCTGTGAGGGGTACGCGCCTTGCTGATTTGTGCATCAATTTGGCTGCATCCAAGCACAATGTCCTCCCGCACTTAATTGTGCCCATGAGAACCGTCATTTGATGGTGGCCAGACAACTGTGGTTAATGTTTACCCGGGAGGACACCAGCTGTGAGGTTATGACCCCCACTCTTGCGGACTCTATGCCTTTCTTATCCAAGAATTATGCTGACTCCTGGGTACAATCATACCCAAATGGCCAGCTAGGGACATTGGTGCCAACCATCTCAAGTCCCAAACCATCAAAGGGAAAAAGGAATCGAAAGGAGGATGGTGCTCCAACTAGGTCGGGAAAAATCCTTCGTCACTCGACTGGTTCCATGCTTCCGAGGAAGATTTTAACAGACAGGGGTGTAACTTCTCACGCCCTCGAAGCTACTGGAAGAGGGTTGACTATCCCTGCTGATGCTGCCTTTCCGACAGCTTGGGGCCAATGGGACGAAATCGAAGCCCTATCATCCTTTCTCAACAAGTACCCCCGTCCTCTGTGGCAGTAGATTCAAGAATCAGAGGTAGATTTTGACGGGCTAGGCTACATATCTGCTCCCGCTGACATTCTTTATGACGCTGACCCCGAGAGGTCCATTCGTTATCTCTAGGACCTTGAGGTCTATATTCACGCACACCGGGGGTATGCGGTGTTGACGCATCGAGTCTACGCCATGCCGCACCCGATTACTGATGAGGAGGAAGAAGGAAGTGACCGCTCTTCAGGGGGAGATGATTTCGATGATCTCCCTGTCAAAACTGAAGTAAGGGAATTCCCATCCCTTATCGTGAGGTCCCGTCCACAGGTATCCCCAGAGAGTTATAGGGTGGTGGCGGGATCCAAAACGCAAATATGGCCATTAGCGCCCTTACCAGCTTCTACCGCCGCCCGAGCTTCTCAGGTTGATCCTCCCCAGTCGGTGATTCATACCATGGCCACATTCCCAGAGGCATGGAGGATTTGGGATGACCTGAGGGTCAGTGGTTCGGATGAAGAATTTTAGGCGTTTCTTCAAACAGGCCCTCTTAAAATTCCAGGTATATGGACGATCTTCGCTCCACCCCACTTGCAGTTGGAAGAGGATTTAGATGAAATAGTCGCCCCATTAAAGGAGATGGATGCGTATATTCATTAACTCTGGAGTCGTCTCTATGAGAGCATTCAGGTGTCTATGATGATTAGACGTCACGAATTGTCTAACCCGGAAGAAGAGGTTGCTCTGCTCGCCCATTCTGAATTTTTCCCTCCTTTATTGTGGAGGTTCTAAGGTTTCTTCCTTTTATGCACGGTGCCGAAGAATCTCAAGGGGTGATTCCTTCCCCAGAGTATACCCCTCGTGGTACCGCGGTGGGAGAGCATGCCCTTTCGCCCATAGGGGTCATTGAGGAAGGATCCCCTGGAGCAGCTGAGCTCATGGAGGCGACCATCACAGACTCAGCTTGGATCTTTCCTCCTCCCGTACCTTCTAGAATTCTGGGCGAACTATCCCCTGGGCAGATCCAGAGACGGTAACAGGCATTCCATTTATCGGAACGACTCAAACAGGGAACGTCGGTTAATCATGACTTCCCATTTGATCATTCGCCAACTTGCATTCTTAGACTTCGTCAGTCGTTTACTGTTTGATGTATAGTGTAGGACCACTTAGGGATCTGGCTGTGGCTACCCATGTTATTCTAACTTCCACCTCATTGCTGTCTGTGGAGTCACTCGTAACCACGCCTGGGCACGACGAGAAGGTGAGACCTACTGGAGGGGCCGGTGATATGGAAGCTTTACTCTTGCCTTTATCAGTCAGAGATATGCCTGCAGAAGAACCGCTGGTTTCACAGAACCCTGCTAATCAGATAACCAATTAAATTTCGGAGGATGATGGGGCACCCATGATCGCTGAGGGGGTTCCCGATCTGACGGAGCCAACCACCCCAGGTCTAATGGATCCCGTGATGATGGAGGAAGAGCCTACCATTAATCCAGTTGCTAGGAACCCGGAGTGGGCCATTATCTTGTACACCAGGGGACTGATTTCTTCGAGCTTGTTCTCTGTAGGGGACCACTTGGGGGATGGATTTGGAAATTATGGGCCTTAGGAATGGCCTCAGGCCCTGGACCCCTCTGGGGGCTCCCTAGATTCGTCTGCCTATCGAATATGTGGCATCCTCTTCGAGTGGCTGTCGTGGCAGCGTAGAGCTTCCGGATGCTGACGCCCCAACGATTTGGAGTAAGTTCCCTGGTCTCCTACAACTGACTCCTTTTTCTTCCCTTTTCTAATTAGGGGCATTCATCTGTCTCACTAACTGTCGGGCTTTAGGACCACAACCTTTTGCGCTGATGATTGTGTCGCCAGACCCGACTGTGCCTATGACCACAACTCTCGGGGTCGAAGCTACCACAATGCTAGAGTTTGCGAGCGAGGCTGCCTCGGGTCCCTCCTTGGTGGCGTTCATCCTCGAATATGTGTCCTCATATGGGAGTGATTCTGAGCCTAATCAATAGGTCATATCTAGACTTTGACCCGCTCGCCAAAGGGCTTGGGAGAAAATTTTGTGACTGATCTCTCAAACGCCCTTGGTCGAGATGCCGACCAAATTACCGAGGCTATGAAATTTTTTTATGTTGCTGGGATTTGATTTCTTTAACTATCATGGTGTTAATGACATATTCAAGAAGGTACTCACTGATCGGGAGAGGATATGTGATTTCCAATCTCACCTTTCTGCTGCCCAATCTGAAGCCTACCTTTCCACAACCCGACAGCTCTGCCTAACAGAGACTCATGACCACACCGGGGTCGTCGCAGGGCTTCAGAGGGAAGTTATTGAGCATCGCTCTTACCTAGAGGTGCTGAGTAATTAGATACAGTGGCTGCAGTAGGAAGAGGACAATGTCGCCGCCATGAATGGAGGAAGGGGAGCAGCAGATGCAGGAGGAAATAAGGGCAAGCACAAAGGTAGGCCAGGAGGCAGAAGAATTACGGGCTGGTGTAGTAGCTAAGATGGCCTTACTGCAGAATCACTCTCAGACAATCGAGGATTTTCACTAGCACCTGATACAACTTTGTGAATCTGCTGAAAAACTTCTGTAATCACTTTTCCCACTAGAGGAGGCTCTGGATTTTGGATGCCCTTCTTACACACTATGTTATGGAACAAAGAAACATTTCTCCTTAGTTCCCTTGTCTCCTTTTCCTGTGATAGAAACTATTCGGTACGATTTCCGCATATGTTAATTCCATGAACATAGAATAATATGACCCAAGACTAAAAATAAATCAAGCTCTAACTTTTTTCTGGACCATGGGATCCAACGAGCGTAGTCTGACTATTTCTAGGGTTTTATAGGAAAACCCCACAATATTTTTTTGTCTTTTTCTTTCTTTTAATGCCATGATTTTTCATGGGCCCATTTGGTATGGACCCAGCAGGTATAACCCGAATTTTCCTTAGGTCTCCCTTTTCATGTTTTCACCCTAACAGGCTTTGTGCCTCTTTCTTTCGTGAGTGATTGAAATTCCCACCATACAGACTGTCACTACTGATGTTTTTGGTCGAGCAAATTTGACCAAATATTGTGGGGAAAAGGCCCCAATGGGGTTCAATTGATTAAAAGATGTCTTAATACCCTCCAGACGCACGTGGGGGGCATGTTTTAATTTGAGCGGCATGCAGGGCATGTCTCAAGGCATGGGAGTCGTGTCGGCGTACAGAGGCAGGAAGAGCATTGCCTAAGGAAAACATGCCTTTGGTAGACGGGCTAGGGGCAATCAATATGCAGAGCTTCTGAGGGAATGGTATGCATAGTCATACAAAGGTGTCCTTATGTCAAAGATTTATCCATTTCTGATGGCCAGGGGACTTCATGGAAGTCCGTCTTATGTAAACCATGATGGGTGGCATGGAAAATTATGAAAACAACCAAGAGAGGCTCAGAAGGGGAGTGTGACATCTAAAAGGGTTTTGGGAACATCCGTACTAATCAGGAGCATGGTCTAGAGACCACCTCCCTATGCACCTAGTTAGCGTAAGGGATGGTTGAGGCTTGATGTAGTTTAAATTCATGCAGATGGGACACCATTTAAAATGGAATGACTTCTCCTGGTTCTCGATAATCTCGTCAAAGATGCTCCGCCACATTCAGTTAGGATTGTGGAAGAATTTGGTAATCTGTAGCTCAGAGGGTTTCCGAATCCCAGGATAGAAATGGGGACTCAGAGGCCAAGAGGCATACAGAGAGAAGCATTGCCTAAGGAAATATTGCCTTTGGTAGATGGGCCAAGGGCGATCAATATGCAGAGCCGCTGAGGGTATGGTATGAATAGTCATACAAAGGTGTCCTTAAGTCAAAGACTATCGACTTCTGATAGCCGAGAAACTTCAGGGAAGTTGAGATTTGGAACCACCAGGGGTGGCTTATGAGAGTTTAGCTTTTTCTGAGTGCAGAGTATGGTTTATGATGAGAGGGTGCCTGAATACATGGGAAATATCTAGAATAAACTTCTAGAGAATGGGTGAAGTAATTCTTTCTCACACGAGTGTGAGATGGTCGATTGTGCCAGTCTGACCCGTGCACTGAAGGACAGATAAAATCCTATGTTCCTCACTGAACCCATGATGAGTATGACCGTGTAGTTTATCGTCATGTGGTTGGGACATAATCCGTGCAGTTTAGCGTCATGCGGCAAGGACGAGAGGCATTTTTAAAGGTTGTTGTGCAGTTTAACGTCATGCAGTGAGGACAAGGACTTTTTTTTAATGGTTACTATGCAGTTTAACGTCATCCAGTGAGGATGGTGGTTATTTCTGCAAAGGACTCTCTTTATCAGAATGTAACTGAGCTTGAATACCTCAACATTCCCTAGACGTGGGGGGGGGGGGGGTGGTGATTGGTGTAAATCATGGTTCTAGGGTTTCTTGGATCCGGAAAGGTGATATGGGGGATTTGAGGCCGGTAAGCTTACGGGGCTAGGAATAACATTGCCTGTGGAAATCATTCCTTTGATGGACAAGCCAGGGGTTATCATTATGCAGAGCCGCTGAGGGAATGGTATGCATAGTCGTGCATAGGTGTCCACGGGTCGATGACTTTCCACTTCTAGTGTCCATGAATGGTTATGAGAATCCACAATTATATAGGCCACGAAGTCTATCATTTGGTAGGAGAATGTGTGGACATGTCGGGGATATCCATCCCTGGTTTCTTTTTGAGTTTCAAATATCCCCCTACGCTGATCTTTTCTCCTTTTTTTGTGTGGGGGTGTGCCTTCATTCCATGCAGTTTAACGTCATGCAGTAAGGACGAGGTACTCCTAGTTTATTGGTCATAGAGCTTGGACCATTCAGTGACTATTGCTGTAGTCACTCGAAGGATAACTGAGTCAACGAGTTCTGATATACTTAGAACAAGGTGGGGGATGAAGGTTGTAAATTGCAACTTTGAGCTTTCCCGGATCAGGAGGTATGGTGTGGGGTCTCTAAAGCTGGTAGGCGTACGGAGCTAGGAGGAGTACCGCCTGAGGAAATCTTGCCTTTGATAGACAAGCCAGGGGCTATCATTATGCAGAGACGCTGAGGGCATGTTATGCATAGTCGTACAAAGGTGTCCCCGGGTCAATAACTTTCCACTTCTGATGGCCATGAATGATTATGCAAATCTGCGATTGCTCGCAGTGCAGAGTTCAGCATGTGGGGATAATGGTGTCTGGGTATACAAGAAACATCTTCAACGCAACTTTCCATTGAGTCAAAGTAGCCTAGTCCTGGCTTGATGTTTGTCGATGTAGGTCGCTATGTGAACGACCGATGGACACACAGGCTAGCCAGATAGGGAAACCCTGGCATCACTCAGATGTGAAAAGGGGAATTAACTTGTAAACCACTTCGCCATAAACTTCTGGATCAAGAGGTATGGTATGGGGGCTCTGAGGCCGGTAAGCGTACGGAGTTAGGAAGAGTGTCGCCTATGGAAATATTTCCTTTGGTAGACGGGCCATGTACTATCAATATGCAGAGCCATTGATGGCATGGTATGCATAGTCGTACAAAGGTGTCCACGGGTCGATAACTTTCCACCTCCGATGGGCATGAGTGGTTATGAAAATCCATAATTATCCGGGCCGTGGAGTCTGATGTATGGAAAGGATGTATCCAAATGTGCAAGGAGTATCTCCATCTCGTATCGCCAAGTGTCCTGGGTGGGTCACGACGAAGTCCGTGCAGTTTAACGTCATGCGGTGATGACAAACTCCATGCAGTTTAACGTCATGCGGTAAGGACGAAGGTGACCTGACGTGAAAGAAAAAGGGGTTCTGTGCAGTTTAATGTTGTGCGGCGGGGAAAACTTCTATGCAGTTTAATGTCATACAGTAAGGATGACTTCCATGCAGTTTAACGTCATACAGTAAGGATGACTATATAAACCTCATGCAGGTCTGTTCCATACTTGGGGGAAGGGGGCATTTTTAACAACATTTTCCATGCAGTTTAACGTCGTGCATTAAGGACGAGAAGTACACCCCATTTCGGTATGGTTCTTACACGGGGGGAAGGTAATCTTTTTTTTTCAAGGGTTGGGGCCAGGACTGGGGATCTGGGCATCGCAACGTATCCTACGAGGGCAAGAATCAAGCCGAACATAGTTCTCTAGAATGAGAACACCCCGTGTAGGTCTGGTCCATACATGGGGGAAAGAAGGAATTTTTTTATTTTTTATTTAGGGGGCTAGGCCAGGACTGGGGATCTTGGCGTCGCTATGTATCCTGCAAGGGGAGGAATCAAGCCATAAGTAGTTCTATAGAATCCGTGCAGTTTAACGTCATGTGGTGAGGACGAAGTCCATATAGTTTAACGTCATGTGGTTAGGACGATGAGTACACCCCATGCTTGTAATGCCCCGACCCCAGTTACCCAGAGTCGGTGCATTATTGCGTAACATTGACATGATCACAAAGATCAAGTCTTGAAAGACCAATTAGTTTAGTAGCCTTGGAAACACTAGATACATTCATAAATGTTACATTACATCCTAAAGTGAAAAATCAGAATAACATAGTCTCTATAGTCCACACTTCTATCCCCTTCATACTATCCCTGTAAGTCAGTCATAAAATATTTCCTCACATCCTGGGAAAAATAAAACATTGAAAGGGGTGAGCTCAGATGCTCAGTAAGGATAACAATATAGCGGAAGCTTTCATAAATAAACATAAACATTTAAGGAAATGTATGACTAAAACAAAAGCCTTTTGAACTTGAACTTCAACATAATATGGAAAAAGTAAAATGAGATAATGACATTTACTTCTTCACATGGATATTCTACTTGTCGAATAATCACATGCAATATGAATAACCACTTTCATAATGATGGAATTCATAATTCCAAACTATCATAACCACATAGCCAAGGCCTCATGCCAAGACTACAAATAATATTTTGTCAAGGCCTCGTGCCAAGACACTAGTTTGACTCATGAGACCTGTCGATGCATCGATGAGCTATAGCGGGCTCCACCCTTCACTTATTAAGTCCAATGCATTCCTCATATGAACAGGTTTAAACATATCATAAACCATAACATAATTGTATCACATAAAACGTGCATAAAAGAAACATAAGATTTCCAAACTTCAATCAATACAACACATTGATATAATAAAAACTTTATCAAAACCATTTTCAATACCAAAATAAAAGAAAAGTAAAACATGGTATTTATTTTTCTTTTAAAAAACGTTATGGCTTATAGAGGAAGCCAAAACTCATATAATAGTCACGGAAGTGGAGAAGTCGTTGTCACCACATACGTAAGAAAAAACATTCATTTTGTCGTTTAGTAAAAACGCTTCGTATAAAAAGATTCCTTTTGAATAAAAGTAAAACTCAAAGGGGTTTATACACCGTATATATGAAAGTTGTGTATAAAACCAAATATGCCTCAATGAAAGATGATTGAGACGAAGTCCTTACAAAGATCATTTTTAAAATAAAATAGATCTATTATGTGTATTTACTATAAGTACACATAAAGAAAGTACAAATACAGGATATGACATAATAATATCGTGACATAATTTGAAAGTAGGAGATTAACCCAAAGAATGGAAATTGTGTTAAGAAATTCCCTTACCTTGTGTCCGACTTGACTCGACCGGTATTTAACCTCCGGAATAATAAACTAGATTTAATCTCTACTTGATTAAGATCCTTTTAAAAGTTCATTATTCCTTTTATATCACTTATTACTATTTTAGGAACACTATGTAATTATTTAAGTTAATAACGGTCGTTTTTTCTATATTTGGTACTTGAGTCAACAATAAACTTCTTATAATTACAAGTTGTTTATGTGGTAGAATATCCATAATCTCCAGAATTATATTCATTATGTATATATCATATATATCATATATATCCATTATATACATTCATTCATAATATTACGTAACATTTAGAGGTAAGAAATGAAATGCACCTTTCATGGAGACGGTAAGCCGTACGTACGCATGAACGCTACTTTCATTTCTATTTCATATTTAATGGAATGAAATCATAATTATATAAATGTATATTATAATTCCAGTGTAATATAATGTATAATACCATTTACTCCATCCTTTATACATTCCACATATGGTATTAACGATTCAAATCACTTTGAGGGGGCGGTAGTCCGCACTTCCTAAAATGAAAATATCGCGTTTACCAATAATGGAAACCATAAAGGTATGAAATATCTGAAAAATACAGAAGCTTAAGTAAAAAATAAACATATTATATATCATATATAAATATAGTTACATCTTAATGTCCACCTTTGAAGGTGTTATATGAGTGTTGAACAATCATCGTTTCGTGAGGCAGAAATTCGCCATCCACAGAAACAGTATGTTCTTTAACCATTAGATATAGGTGTGCGTAAGTGTATCTTGAATAATTCTTATAAAAACATCCTAGTATATTGAGGATACTGTTGTTGTTACAAAAGACATTAATAATAAGAGTTTAGGGGGTTGGAGAAGAAAAATAAAACAAAATAACATAAGAGAAGACATTACCTTAAAATCGGGTAACTCTTTTTTTTTATTTGAGCCAAAGGATTCCTTGGGAACAGTTCAGCCCAAAGTGAGGCTTCTAGGAGTAAGAGAGTGATGTTGGGAGAGTATTTGGGCAGAGTTTGGCCGAGCCAAATTGCTTGAAGGTGTGAATAAGGTTGTAGAGGTGGGGGCCTTTTATAAGAGGAGAGAAGGGGCACTCCTAGAAAGATTGAAATCTTACTTTATTATGAAATGATTTTCGGATTCTAAAGGTCCAAAATGATATATTTCTAGGCTAAGGGAATAGGGGTTCGAAATATACTCATACAATAGGTTTTTGACAAGTGTAATCCTTAGAGTTTTCATTATCTTTTCATTTTATTTAAATCGTTAATTAATGAGGTAATCGCTGCATCATCATTGTGTTATAATTTTTTTTTAATTTATTTAATGTCTAAAAATTATAAAAAAAATATCATGTTGTAGGAAATATTTTTATCTTTCTAATTAATATTTATAGTAAAAAATATGACTTTTATAACCCCATGTTCAATTTTTTTTAGTAAAACAACTCATGTTTGTGACATTTTTATTTTAACATTAAACAAAAACTTATTAATATCATTTTCTTACCCAAGTGGCTCCATGGGGTCACCAAGTTGACCCATTTATTTTCTTGGTTGGCCATGACTCATCAAATAAGGGTAGGACAAGTGTAAGGGTATCTTTATATTTTTATAATATCATTTTACCTTAAATTTCACTAATTAGCTTTAATCGCGATTAATTAAACTTAAAAGTTACTGTTCACCAAAAATTACTTTAATCCCATTGAACCAAATTTTACTTCCTAATGAAAACCATGTATGTCGGATTTTTGAAAATAAAATCACAGAAGTGGTAATGTTTCATTTAGACGAAAAATTAGTTTTTTTAACTACCACTTAGTGGTTTCACTATTCATAAAAAAATGATGTTTTTCAGAACAATGCCAAAATTTCACCCTAAGCTATAATTGATATTCCGAATTAAAAAATGATGTCTATTTTACAAAATTCCAAGAATATAAGTTGAATTAATTAATTTTATAATTAATTCTTGCTGTCACAACAAATAGCGTGTTTTTAAGAAACAATATATATCAAAAGATTGACAATTGTTTATGTGCAATTTCAATGTGAAATTAATTATCATGACCACCATTGGATAAAATGGAAAAAATATATTCTAATTATAATTTAAAACCACCCAATAGTATAATTTATCACTATAAATTATTTTGGATAAAAAAGTTGTTTTTAAGTATTTTTCACTATTCATAAAAAATTGGAAGTTCTCAGAAAATTACAAAAAATTCAAATTAGGATAATTTCTATATTCCTAATAAAAAAAATGAAGTCCATTTTGAAATATAAAATATATATAATTTCAAAAAGTGGGTATTACTATTCATAATGGCTATTTTTATTGGTCGCGGTGTGTTAGAATCTCGAACTTACGTACAATGCAAGCTATTGCATTATTAAAAGAGAAGCGTATCGTGGATGCTCAGGGTGTTACATTCTCCCCTCCTACAATAAATTGTGTCCTCAAAATTTGAAATTTTTCTTTGAAAATAAAAGGTTGAAAATATAAAATACCTTTGTGGAAAACCCACATCGGAAATAAGGTTAATAAAAATATAACTTTAAAAGAATGAAAGATAAGTAAAAAAGGTCACCCGAGATATCCCATACTAGGATTATATGAAAATATGGATATGGAAGAAAAAAACCATCAAGGTTTGATGGAGAGTTGTAGAAAACTGGATTAGGAGAAAGTTAACCATAAGAAAATCACAAACTTGTGATTGGTTAAACGGTCATTGAATCCCCAGTTGGAAAAGTTAACCGGTAACTTTTTTGTTTTAAGTTACCTTTTATAAAGTTGAGGAATTTATTTAGGAGATTTACTAAGAACCTAAGGAAATATACATACTTGTCATGTAGACTTTCATTCTTTAATAAATTTTGACCACAAAACCATCTTTCACTCTAAAAGGTAATAGAACTCAAAATTATTCTATTTATCATAATTGTATAAGGTTCCAAATATTAACACATACCATTGAGATTAGGAAAACTTTTTGTAATAAACAAGGACTTCCTGTAGGCTAGTGGTAGGTAATACATGCATGTCGCACTATGGTTGTGGGTTCGATTCTTGCATCTTTGTCCGACGCGACAGGTTATCCCCCAACCTGCAGGTTTTCCTTTTCCTAAAACTATAGTATTATAATACTCCAAAAATAATCTTTATAAATGTTTTAACCTTGAACAATACTATCAAAATTTCAACTTAATCCTTTCCAACCTTTACAGTTATCCAAAATACCTATGTCCAGACTTTCTCTAAAAGGTCTCAAAATTCCAAAATTAATTGTAACGTCAGATTCCCCAAACAAAGTAAAGTTTCTCTTATTGTCACATAATAAAAATATGATTACCTTCCTCATATTACAACCTTAATGAAATAAAAAAGTACTATAGTACAATCCTTATATATATCACATTATTCTTATAACCAGAATATAATCCTTGAGTCCAAAAGCACCAATACATTAATTATTCCACTTCAACTGTAGTAACAACATAAGATTGTCCTTGATCCCTTGGCCTTTTCTGAGGTATGTTTTCCTGATGCTTAGGACATTCATTTGCATAATGCCCCATTTCACTACAATTGTAGCATTCAACATTGATAGCCTCTTTCTTTCCCTTTCAATCACGAGCCTGGTGACCTTTTTCTCCACATTTATAACAAACTCCCATTCCTTTTAGGCAAGTACCGGGTTGATTCTTCCGACAATTACCCCATAATGGAAAATCCTTCTTTCCCTTTTTCCCTTTATATGTCTCTTGTTCCACTGTACTCTTCTTCTCTTGCTTTACTTTATTGTCATATGATTTAGAGAATTCCTTTTCTGTTTTGATACCACACGAGACTATATCTTTGTATGTTGAGAAAGATTGTGATACTAATTCTCGATGGAGAAACGGTTTTAACCTATCAAAGAAATGATCGATCTTACTTCTTGGGTTACATATATAATCTGCAACCTGTCTTGCTATCCTTGTAAAGTTGGCCTCATACTTTGCGACATTCTCATCCTCCTTTTGTCTCAGACTCAGAAATTGGCTTTCTATATCATCTCGATGGTCACAAGGAATGTATTTTTCTAAGAAAATATCTTTGAACTCTCTCCATTTCATACTTGATACTTCTTTATCTTCCTTTTTATTTTGAATCAATGACCACCATTGATCAGCATCTCCAGCATGGCGGTAAACTTCCATGATAACTTTTTCCCTTTCACTACTCCCAAAGGCATGGAATATTTTCTCTAAGGAATTTATCCATTGCTCAGCTACTAAGGAATTTGTAATTCCATTGAATTTTGGCCGTTGTTGCCTCATGAAGCGGTCTAAAATTGATCCTCCACATTGCAGATCAGGTTGCTCCATACGAGTAAGGTTATTCTTCATAACCTGAGTGAGTTGTCCCAGTATGGTAATAAGTTGATCAGCACCAGTTGTATCTCCAGCTCCTCAATAATTATCTTGAGCAGGAGGGCAATCCCTACACGGAGTGCATGCCTTGATACGGTTTCCATTCCTCCCACTAGGCGCTATTTCTAAACAATGGCATAAACTAGATTAGTTTATGAATTAAAATACACAATTCCATACTTGTAAAACACTTAACATAAATTGAACTCTTTATGGATATAGTCCACAATCATAAAAATGTTTTCTTTGAGAAATTATGTACTCATAAGCCCTTCATAATGGTTTGTAAAGAAAATGATAATTATCCTAAGAATATCCCCCGGGAGTGTCGTAACCAAGAGTGCAGCAAGGCCCATTGTCATGCACCAGTTCCTGTTCGAGTCTAGCTCAAAGCAGTGTTTTCGGGTTTTACCCCTAGGTACATTTGTGCCAGATCCGGCTCTACCTGCTCATATCCAGACACAGATGTATTGCTCGGAAAACTCCCAAATTCTATATAATACCAAAATTCCAGGAAGTTCTTCTATACTAATCCTCAAAGTCTATCTTATGTATATGTTCTCTAATCAGAGTTTTTCTAAATCTAGCTTCCAAGGTTAGTACTAAACTGCCTCTGATACCAACTGTAACGCCCCGACCCCAGTTACCCAGAGTCGGTGCATTATTGCGTAACATTGGAATGATCACAAAGATGAAGCGTCGAAAGATCTATTATTTTAGTAGCCTTGGAAAAACTAGATACATTCATAAATGTTACATTACATCATAATGTGAAAAATCACAATAACATAGGCTCCATAGTCCACACTTGTATCCCCTTCATACTATAACTATAGGTTAGTCATAAAATATTTCCTCACATCCTGGGAAAAATAAAACATTGAAAGGGGTGAGATCAGATGCTCAGTAAGGATAAAAATATAGCGGAATCTTTCATAAATAAACATAAACATTTAAGGAAATGTATAACTAAAACAAAAGCCTTTTAAACTTGAACTTCAACATAATATGGCAAAAGTAAAATGAGATAATTCCATTTACTTCTTCACATGGATATTCTACTGGTCGAATAATCACATGCAATATCAATAACCAATTTCATAATGATGGAATTCATAATGCCAGAATATCATAACCACGTAGCCAAGACCTCATTCCAGGACTACAAATAATATTTTTTCAAGGCCTCGTGCCAAGACACTAGTTTGTCTCATGAGACCTGCCGATGCATCGAGGAGCTATATCGGTCTCCACCCGTCACTTATTAAGTCCAATGCATTCCTCATACGAATAGGTTTAAACATATCCTAAAACATAACATAATTGTATCACATAAAACATGCATAAAGGAAACAGAAGATTTCCAAACATCAATCAATAAAACACATTGATATAATAAAAACTTTATCAAAACCATTTTCGATACCAAAATAAAAGAAATGTAAAACATGGTATTTATTTTTCTTTTAAAAAATGTTATGGCTTATAGAGGAAGCCGAAACTCATATAATAGTCACGACGGCGGAGAAGTCGTTGTCTCCGTATACATAAGAAAAAACATTCATTTTTCCCTTTAGTAAAAATTCTTCATATAAAAATATTCCTTTTTGAATATAAGTAAAAGTCAAAGGGTTTTATACACTGTATATATGAATGTTGTGTATAAAACCAAATATGCCTCAATGAAAGGAGATTGAGACGAAGTCCTTACAAAGATCATTTTTAAAATAAAATAGATCTATTATGTGTATTTACTATAAGTACACATATATAAATTACAAATAAAGGATGTGACATAATAATATCATGACATAATTTGAAAGTAGGAGATAAACCCAAAGAATGGAAATTGGGTTAAGAAATTCCCTTACCTTGTGTCCGACTTGACTCGACCGTTCTTTGACCTCCTGAATAATAAACTAGAGTTAATATCTACTTGATTAAGATCCTTTTTCAATTTCATTATTCCTTTTATATCACATATTAACATGTTATGAACACTATGTAATTATTTAAGTTAATAACGGACGTTTTGTCGATATTTGGTACTTGAGTAAACAATAAACTTCTTATAATTACAAGTTGTTTATGAGGTATAATATCCCTTATCTCCAGAATTATATTCATGATGTAGATATCATATATATCATATATATACAGTATATACATTCATTCATAATACTACGTAACATTTAGAGGTAAGAAATGAAATGCACTGTTCATGGAGACGGTAAGCCGTACGTACGCATGAAAGCTACTTTCATTTCTATTTCATATTTAATGGAATTAAATAAAAATTATATAAAGGTATATTATAATTCTAGTATAATATAATTTATAATATCATTTACTCCATCCTTTATACATCCCACATATAGCATTAACGATTCAAATCACTTTGAGGGGCGGTAGTCCACACTTCCTAAAATGAAAATATCGCGTTTACCCATAATGGAAACCATAAAGGTATGAAGTAAATGAAAACTATAGAAGTTTAAGTAAAACATAAAAATATTATATATCATATATAAATATAGTGACATCTTAATGGCCACCTTTGAAGGTGTTATATGAGTGTTGAACAATCATCGTTTCGGGAGGCAGAAATTCTCCATCCACAGAATCTGTATGTTCTTTAACCATTAGATGTAGGTGTGTGTAAGTGTAGCTCGAATACTTCTTATAAAAAAATAATAGTATATTGAGGATACTGGTTTTGTTAAAAAATAAATTAATAAAAAGATTTTAGGGGTTAGAGAAGCAAAATAAATCAAAATAACATAAGAGAAGACATTACCTTAAAATCGGGTAACTCTTTATTCATTTGAGCCAAAGGCTCCTTGGGAAGAGTTCTGCCCAAAGTGATGCTTCTAGGAGTAAGAGAGGGATGTTGGAAGAGTATTTAGGCAGAGTTGGGCTGAGACAAATGGATTGAATGTGTGAATAAGGTGGTAGAGGTGGGGGCCTTTTATAAGAGGAGAGAAGGGGTACTCTTGGAAAGATTGAAATGTTACTTTATTATGAAATGATTTTAGGATTCTAAAGGTCCCACAATGATATATTTCCAGGATAAGGTGATAAAGGTTATAAATATACTCATCCAATAGGTTTTTTACAGTGTAAGCCTTAGATTTTAGATTATGTTGTCATTTTATTTAAATCGTTAATCAATTAGGTAATCGTTGGATCATCATTGTGTCATAAGAATTTTAATTTTTTTAATTTCTCAAAATTATAATTTTTTTTATGATGTAGGAAATCTTTTTATATTTCTAATAAATATTTATAGTCAAAAATATGACTTGTATATCCCCATTTAAACATTGTTTTAGTAAAACAACTCATGTTTGTGACTTTTTTATTTTAACATTAAATAAAAAGTTATTAATGTCATTTTCTTCCCCATGTGGCTCCATGGGGTCCCCATTTTGACCCATGGATTGTATTGGTATGCCATGACTCATACAATATGGTTAGGAAAAGTGTAAGGGTATTTTTATATTTTTATAATATCATTTTTACATTAAATTTCACTAATTACCTTTAATCGCGATTAATTAAACTTAAAAGTTACTATTCACCAATAATTATTTTAATCCCATTGAACCACATTTTAATTCCTAATGACAACCATGTATGTCAGATTTTTGAAAATCAAATCACAGAAGTGGAAATGTTTCATTTAAACGAAAAATCAGTTTTTTTAACTACAACTTAGTGGTTTCACTATTCATCAAAAATTGATGTTTTTCAGAACAATGCCAAAATTTCACCCTAAGCTATAATTGATATTCTGAATTCACAAATGATGTCTATTTTACAAAATTCCATGCATATAAGTTTCATTAAATAATTTTATAATTAATTCCCGCTGTCACAACAAATAGCGTGTTTTTAAGAAACAATATATATCAAAAGATTGACAATTGTTAATGTCCAATTTCAACGTGAACTTAATTCTAATGACCACCATTGGATAAAATGGTAAAAATATATTCTAATTATAATTTAAAACCACTAAATAGTATAATTTATCACTATAAATTATTTTGGTTAAAAAAGTTGTTTTTAAGTATTTTTCACTATTCATAAAAAATTGGAAGTTCTCAGAAAATTACAAAAACTTCAACTTAGGATAATTTCGATATTCCGAATACAAAAATGAAGTCCATTTTGAAATATAAAATATATATAATTTCAAAAATTGGGTATTACTATTCATAATGGCTATTTTTATATGTCGCGGTGTGTTAGAATCTCGAACTTGCGTACAATGCAGGCTATTGCATTATTGAAAGAGAAGCGTATCGTGGAAGATCAGGGTGTTACAATGCAGGTCTGGTCCATACATGGGGGAGGGGTATTCTTAACTCTTCTTCATCTGTGCAGTTTATCATCGTGCGGTAAGGATGAACTCCATGCAGTTTAATGTCATGTGGTGAAGACGTGAAAACACCCATTGCAAGTCTGGTCTGTATACGGGGGAATGAGCAATTTGGTTTTTTTTCATTTTTTAGGTGGTTGGGCCAGGGTGTGGAATTCTGGCGTCACTACGTATCCTGCGAGGGCAGGAATCAAGCCTCATGTAGTTCTATGAAAGACGATACACCCTGTGCAGGTCTAGTCCGTACACATGGGAAGATGGTGTTTTTAAATCACCTTTTCCGTGCATTTTAACGTCATGCGGTGAGGATGGAATACTCTTTGTTTTTGGTCATAGAGTTTGGACCGTTGAGTTCTTGGTAGTTTAACATCATTCATCTCGGACGATGAGTACATCTCATTTTTTTTCTTCATCCGTGCAGTTTATCGTCGTGCGGTAAGGACAAACTCCATGCAGTTTAACGTCATGCGGTGAGAACGTAATACTTCTTGGTATCTATGCGAAATACTTCATCAAGAATCTCGTATTGGTATGAGCCGTGGTGAATTGCCCGTCCATGGAGATCAGGGAAAATATTCCATTGGATTAGACCTTGTGTACAACATATGGTCCCTCCCTCATGGGCTCCAGCTTTGGAGGCTTCTTTCCAGGTATCATTGGGGTCCGGAGGAATAACACTAATTCTTCTTCGAAGAAAGACCGGTGGCGGACATTTTTGTTGAAGTATCATGCGATCCGGTTCTGGTACACTTCTAGGTGGTGTAGAGTGTATAGATGCTTCTCGTCTAGCTGTTCCAATTCACCTAGTTGCTTTTCTGACTGCTAATCATCGGATAATCGATCACAGATGGCAACACGGAGTGAGGGAATTTGGAGTTCAATGGGAAGGACCGCCTCTATTCCGTACACCAATGAGTATGGGGTAGACCGAGTAGTGGTGTAGATTGTGGTTTGATAAGCCCACAATGCATGGAGGAGTTTATCCGGCCATGACTTCTTGTCTTTGTCCACCATTTTCTGGAGGATGTTGGACAGGGTCTTGTTGAAAGATTCTATCTATCCGTTGGCCATTGCATGGTAGCGGGATGAGTGGTTAGCCTTGATACCATACTTGTGGTATAGCTTTTCCAACTCAGTAGAGCAGAAATTGGTGTCGTTGTCTGTCAGTATGGTATGAGGGACACCAAATCTGGTGATGATATTGGTCTTCACGAAGCTAACAATATTTCTTGCCCCGAATCCCTTGAGGGGTATGGCTTCTGACCATTTGGAAAAGAAGTCGGTCACTGTGAGGATATACTTCAGCTATTTGGTTGTGGCTAGAGGATATGGTCCCACGACGTCCATCCCCCAGACGGAAAACGACCATGAGTACTTATCTTGATGAAGTAACTCTAGGGGCCGGTGTTTGATGTTTGGCATGAATATGGCATGAGTGGCATTTCACGGTAAAATGCTCACAGTCTAGTGCCACTGTGGGAATGTAGTACCCAAGCCTTCGAACCTGATGGGAGACCTTGGTCTCTGGTTGATGTGCTCTACATGCTCCAACATGTGCTTCAGTCATGATGACAATGGTTTCTTCTCCGTCAATGCATCCAAGGAGCACTCCATCTAGGCCTCATTTGTAGAGGACCTCTTGCTGACCCGCGCCGCCATATAGGACAAAATTGATTGCCCTTCTCCATATTTTCTCTCGTTCATCCCTGTATGATGGAAGCTCTCCCCATTGAAAGTAGTTCGCAATGGGGGTCATCCAATTGGTGGCGGGAGCATATGTATCGGGGACAGGAATGATTTCATGCAACTCTTCCATCTTAGCTTGAACAAATGGAAATTCCATTTGACAGTGAGCAATGATGATGACCGTTTCATCCTGGTCTGGGTCAGCTAGGGCTATGGCCGCGTTGGCTAATGCATAAGCCTAAGCGTTCTGGGACTGGGGAATATAAGTCAATGTTGGTTCTATGGAGAACTCGGCCATTAACCCACAGACATGGTCAA
Source organism: Viscum album (assembly GCA_963277665.1). Taxonomy (NCBI): domain Eukaryota; kingdom Viridiplantae; phylum Streptophyta; class Magnoliopsida; order Santalales; family Viscaceae; genus Viscum; species Viscum album. Next base: position 288,130,058 of record OY728142.1, read on the forward strand.
ATGGGGGGATCAACTCCTCCTTTTTAATAGCATAGTCAACGTTGACTTTCTTGATGACCAGCTCAGAGTCACCTTTTACCTTAAGGTGTTGTACTTGTGCCAGGAGTGCGAGCTCGAGGCCTACAATGAGTGCTTGATATTCCGCTTCATTGCTTGTACATCCCTCTGACAGGAGGAAGGAATACGGAAAAATTGCCTTTTCTGGGGACACGATTATTATCCCCAGACCCACTTTGTTGAATCTGGGATCCTCCATCCTCTTCCCGGTGGGGCTTCAGGATGCACCGTCAAAGTACATTTCCAATGCTAGGAACTCTTCTTGAACTGAGAAGATATCTTCATCAGGTAGTTCTATGTCCACTGCAGTGGTCCTTGTTGAAGGGTTCTCAGCTAGAAAGTCGGTTAATGCCTTGCCCTTGATGGCTTTTTGAGGCACGAACCGGATGTCGAATTGTTGCAGGATGATCGCCCATCGGGATAGGCGTCCGGTTAGAATTGGGTGACTGAGGATATACTTGATTGGGTTACTCAGCAAGATCAAATGGACCTCATGATGCCGTAGATAATGTCACAGCTTTTGAACCGTGAAGACCAAGGCTAGATAGCTCTTCTCGATATTTGAGTATCGCATCTCAGCATCAATCATGGTTCGATTGAGGTAATAAAGTCTGTTTTCTCTACCGTCGTCGTTCTTCTATGTGAGGAAGGCTCCCAATGACCGTTCTAGGGCCATCACATATATAATGAGAGTCCTTCCTTTGACCGGGGGCATGAGCACTGGTGGGATTAAGAGGTACTTCTTCATGTTGTTGAACGCCTCTTGGAAGTCATTCATCCATTGGTACGTGACCCCCTTCTTCATCAACCTGGTGAAGGGAAAACATTTGCCTGCCAGGTTGGCTATGAACCGACTAATATAGGCTAGGTTTCTTTGGAATCCCCTCAACTCAGTGAGATTTCGAGGGGTTGGCAGGCTTAGGATAGACTTCGTCTTCTCATGGTCGACTTCGATGCCACGATGGCATACGATGAAGAAAAGGAATTTCCCTAAGGTAACCCCAAAGGCGCATTTCAAGGGGCTCATCTTCAAGCTATGTTGTCGGAGATTGTTGAAGACGGTCTCAAGGTACGACAGGTGATCCGAGTGCTGTCCAGACTTGACCACTTGGTCATCCACATAACATTCAACAAATTTCCCCAGGAACGGCTTAAAGATCCTATGCATGGCACACTGATACGTGGTGCCAACATTCTTGAGAGAAAAGAGCATGACCCTATAACAGAATACCCCTTGAGGGGCCCTGAAGGCAGTGGCTTCTTCATCTTCTTAGGCCATCCTGATTTGATTATATTTAGAATATCCATCCATGAAGGATAGAGCCTCATACCCGGCCGTCACATAAATTAAAACTCAGTGATTGGAACCGGGAAGTCATCTTTCAGACAATGCCGATTAGGATCTCTGAAGTCAATGCAGATGCGGATTTGCTCGTTCTTTTTCCTGACTGGGATGATTTTGGCCAACCAAATGGGGTACTGGACCTCCCTGATGAAGCCTACTTTAATGATCTTATCGACTTCAGCCTCTATCTTGGAAGCATGTGAGGGGTGTTTCCTTATAGCGGCCTGTTTATAGCCTCAGTGGTCTTCTAGAAGACCCAGGTGATGCGTTGGTAGCTCGGGATCGAGTCCTAGCATTTATGTGTAGTTCCATGCAAAGACATCCCGATTTTGCCTACGGAAGGAGGTATATACCACGTGTTCCTCGGGAGACATGGCCGCGCTAATGAGAGTGGACCTCGGGTCTTCTTCGGTACTCGGGTTTATTTCCCTGATCTCGTCCACAGTGGTGGAGATACCCTCCTCAAATTCGGAAGGTGTATCTCTGAGATCTTCCCTCTCTTCTTTTCCCAAGTCCTCATCCTCTTGATCTGATGAGGAGAGATTTTCTGGGTTGATCCTTCGAGGTTTTGAGGGAGAGGCATCATGGGCATCCTTGCTTGAGTATTTGTCCCTAAATAGAGGGTTGGTAGACGTTCCCGCGTTGTCATGCTCGGCCATCATGGATGAAGTCAGGAGGACATCCGAATGTGTGTTCGGACTTGAACTCCTACTCTCAACACGGTTGTTGGGCAGGACATAGTCTCGACAAAGCTACCTGACGGGGTCATCAGGAACCATTTCCAGGCCATTTGGAGTGGGGATCCAGTCGATGCTGTCAATCAAAGGCTTATTCTTCTTTTTCTCAAAGAACCTGGCGTTGATGAAATGTGAATCGGAGAGCTCAAAAGGGGCCTTGTTGGTGTGAAACGTCCCTCTTTTTCCATTGACACAGTACTTGATACACTGGTGGTAGGATGAAGGAGCGACCATGTGCTTATGGATCCATGGCCTTCCCAGTAGGGCATTGAATGTTGTGCTCTACTGGACCACCAGGAATTCCATGTAGGCTACCAGGTCACCAAACAAAGTTGTGGATGAGGGAATTATATCGTCCTCACTGTAGCCCAACATACGGAGTGTCCGTAGGGGAAGAAGGTTAACTCCAGATCCATTTTCTATAAAGACTTCTCGGATCTCAATACCATTCATTGTTCCAGACACATATAGCAGTCTGATGTGTCCCTGCATGATGGCATCTTCGTCCTGATCGGTGAAGGAAATCACCGAATTGCATTCAGCTGTGCCATTCTCCATCCAGTAAATCTCGGCAGAAACCACATCAGCTTGGAATTCCTGGGGGCTGATCAAAGCTTCAATAAGAACCTCTCTAAGGTCGACTGACAAACCAAGGGCATCCAGGATTGACAACCTGGCTGGTACTAACGACAGCTGCTTAAAGATGTTGTATTTTTGCTCCAGCGGTCGACGCTTCTCCGTTGGAGGGAGAGTCTTAGTGGGTGTTTTGGGAGATGGAGAATTTGATGTGGAGGGACCATCCGTGGGGACGAATGTCGATGGTTTCCCCGCATTTTGAGGACATGTCCAGGCCGGTCTGTTTGTGCACACTAAGCAAACAGACAGTTTCTCCTCCTCTGGTGGGTTTCACAAAACAACAGGGCCAGAGTGGCTGCTTGTGGAGGTGGAGGGGGATTCCCTCTCATGCGGAGTCCACTGAAGGGCTCTCCCATGGGTTTCTGAAATATTGACGGTCTGGGCTGGGGTCCAGCCGTAGGGTTGGTTTCAACCGTGGCTGCGCCTCCCCTGGTATCCTCTGCCTCTGCGATTCCTCCTCCCGGCTCCTCGTGCAGAAAAATCGGGTTCGTAATCATACCCTTCGTTAGGGAATGATTCCATGAGATGGATGATTTTGATAGAACCAAAGATTTTCTCGTCATCCCCTAACAGGTCAACCTGGTCGGTTGTCTCTGATGGTGTCGTTTGGTGGGTCGATGCCCGTTGTGCCAAATTCGAGGGCATAAAGTCTTCCAGGGTTAGGACTAACTCTGGCCCTGTCGCGGACTACTCCTCTTGTGATTGTTTCCTCCTTAGGCTCCATCCAGATGACTGTCTTGTAGAGTGTTCTAAGACCGATGATGTCCACTCTGCGGCTCCAGGGGCTGCTGGTGGCAAAACCGGCTGCTGTAGTTGAGCTTGGAGTATGCCCTGGGCTCGGTTGATTGTCTTCCGAGTCATCCAGTTGTCAAATTTCTACGCCTGCTTCCTGGTGACTTTCTTCCACCCCTCCTCTTTGTCGGAGTCGATGGTAGAGATACATGCCACATGTGCTGGGGGTGGTCCCAGCTCGAATTTTCGAAAATCTACCATCCTCTGTAGGAGGTCTTTAAAGATGAAGCATTGTTGGATACTATGCCCCAACATCTGATGGTAGGGGTAGTAATCTGGCCTGTCATCGCGGCTGACTTCTTCAGGTCTCCTCGGCTCCGGGAGGCGGGGCAAGTTGCAGTTCATGGAGGCAATGAAGTATCCATGAACGTGACCATATCTGAACGAGTATAATTTTTTTCTTCAATCCTCAAACTGGTTCCGCTTCGGTCCTCTCTGATCATCCCATTTTTGCGGGGGCATCCACTGATTTGCAGGGGGGCCTTGACGATTTGGTGGAGGCCTGAGCGATGGAGTGGGCACAGGGGCAGGCTTGAGTGTGACAGTAGAAACTTCAGCTCTAGGGGCTCTTTTCGCAAGAGCATGCGTGGAAATTCCGGACATTGAATTTTTCCGCTGCACGGAGTCCTCAATTCTCTGGGAAATGGTCGAGAGATGGAGGAAGCCAGTGGTGCACTCCACCGGTATGAGCGATGTTTGCAGATCATCTCTAAGATTATCGATGCATATGGCTAGCATATCATCTTGAGGCATTGTCCTGTTCAGAGAATAGGTCAGACCTTTCCATCTAGTAATGAAATTTGAGACCCTCTCATTCTCCCTCTGGTTGCAGTTCATGGGATCGCTGGCCATTGTTTTAGGCAGCGTTGAGCTGAAGTGGAACAGGAACTGCTGCCGGAGGTCCTCCCAGCTCTTTATCAACTCGGTCGGTAGACTCGTATACCAGACGAAGGCGGATCCTTACAAGGTCCATACAAAGAATCTGAGTGTCACTACTTCTTGTTGTTCTGGTGTCCCCATCACAGGGTCGCAATAGGACACGTAGTGCATCAAATGCGGCTCTGGATCGCCTGATCCATTGAAGATGGGGAATAGAGAGCTCCCAAAATAGGGTGGGGTGGTGTGTTGGTCAACCAATATGGGTAGGGTTTCCGCTCCGGCTGTATCGGAGTGCGTCAACCTTCCATCTCTTCCAATCGAGATGTTAGTGCCATGATGGTGTTGGTGAGTCCCTGATTTACATCAGGTTGGGCCCAGTCCTTGGCAGGCGTAGCCTGAGGCATTGCCTGAGGATCCAGATTGTCCAGCACCAAGGGTGCATATTCTTTTCGGGGTACCCTCGGAGTTTTCAGGTGTACTTTCTCTGGTTTCCTCTTAAGTGGAGGGAAATCTGAGTATTCATCATCCACGTTTAGTTAATTGGACGAACCAGGAGCCTCATTGGGCAGGAGCCCTGATCATACTTCGTTTGTCGTGGAAAGCCTTAGCCTTTGAGGTGCACTTGCTGGGAGTTCATGACATGGCTCTTCTTGGGATGCACTTTCAATAAGGCGGTTCCTCTAGAGAATCTTGGTGTTAAGCCACCTCAATTATTTAATCTCCTCTTCCTGTAGAGAGAACCTCTCTTCGAGTGTGAGTGGCTCGTTTTTATCGAGAGAAGGGTACATGTTAAGGGTAACCATTACTTTATTATTATCCTTGCTGGAAGCTCGCTGGGCAGGTGGAGGGAGGTTAGCTGAATGGGAATCCATATTTAAAGCGGCCCTCTGGTTCCGGGTGTGCACACTTGGGGGTTCGTTGTGAGTCACTGCCAGACCGGAACCGTTGTCTCCTGATCCTTCCTGATTTTCATTTTCTCCGGTGTCACCCACGGGGTTATCCTCTATGGCATTGATGAATGCATATTATATGGTGGAGGGGACGTCATCTTCCAAATATGAAGAGGATCTCCCACGTCTTCGGCTGGCCTTCCCTTTCATGACCTAGGATTTCCCTCGGACTTCGTGACAAAGGGTGACGTGGAGAGTTCTTTGATGCGACCATATGGTGAGACTTCCTCTCAGAGGGGATGATGATTCATATGATGGGATATGATGGGAACCTCCTCTTCTGACATTCCTCCCTAGATGAGAGAATACCAACTCTCATGGGGGAGGTTGTTGTTGAGGGGGTAAAAATGCCCCCAGCCTTGAGGGATGGGGTTGGATCTATTCCCTAGACGTTGAGTCTCTTCCTGGTTTTATTGGTCATACGGGGGAATTTTTTGTTAAAAATGCCCCCAGCCCTGTAGGCTGGGGTTGACCCTGGATTGCGGTAGTGGCTGCGGCTACCGCGACCTGCCTGATCTTGTGTGCCCCCATCCAGGGGTGAACCAGATCTGGTGCTGAATTCACTTGTGGATCAGTCCCTCTGGGGAAGCAGGCAGAGATCGTTGATTGGAATCTCTTAGGTGAGAGGACTACTTTATGCTCTCGGTGGCCTGATTCAACAGTTCTTGAATGGCTTATTCCTGTCAGGCGTGAAGCTTCTGGGACGTACTCAAGGCCCGACTCTATTGGGTGTGTTGCTTTCCTGAATAGGGGGTCCACCCGATTTCCATTTCGATGTGACGACGTTACAAGATACCATGCCGAACGGGTTTTTATGGGCGGGGAGCGGAGTGAAATGAAGAGCTCCGTGTTCCCCCATCCCCTAATATGGACTCCCGTCGGAGCGTCACCGATGAGACGACGCAGTTCGTGCAATGCACGGAGGAAAGCTACCTCAATATTCCCTTTGCGCCTCTCGGGGCGTTGTTGTTGCGTCGAGGAAAGGGACTCTAGGTCGATGTGAAGTAGGAGGTCCCCTATCGTCTTTACGTGGTCTACATACCCGTCATAGGGCAGGAAGCTCGATTTCAGTCGGAGGAGGGTCGTCCGTATATTATGGCAGATGCCATGCATGAATTCTTCCGACAACTCCCTGGGTACGTCGAACTGAGAGGTGGTTGTGGGCCGAAACATAACTGGTATATCATTCATGGCCAGTCATTTCCTCAGGTGCAGCATATCGGCATACTCCTTCACCAGTGATTCCTCTACCTGGTCAGCCCAACTAAGGTTTTTACTTTAGTCGGAGGCAGTGGGACCGGTAGGTATCGAATTGTCTTGTGGACGATTTCGAGGTGGTTCAGAAGATGAATGCGGCCCTGGAACTACTCCTGATTGAAGAAGGGAATCGTTAGAGACAAGCTGGGAATCTGACATGCTTGATCCCGTCCTTCTGAGTGCCTCGACATACGAGGGATTTTTGGTGCTTTATTCAGTAGGAGGTGGACCTTCCTGTGCATATAATATGTCATCGCGGGGAGGACCTTGGCAATGACGACCGTAATGGTGAGGAATACCATTACTACTTGATGCTTCACTACATAGAGGACTTTTTCAGTGCACACCCTGGGGAGGACCTCCATGGCATGTTGCAGTAAGGGGGGGACCTTCTGACTGTGTGGCACTGTTACGGGGAGGACCTTCAAAACAACTGCCTTCATGGTGAGGATGACCATCATGGCTTGACGTTCGACGTGCATCGTGGGGAGGACCTTCAGGACATGCCGTGACAATGGAAGGACATTCTTGTTGCTTGGGGCCATTGCGGGGAGGACATTTGCAATGGAAGCCATGGTGGCGAGGACTACCATCACAGTTGTGGAAATGGTGAGGACTACCATTACTACTGCTGCAAGGAGAATAACTGTAGGATACATCCTGGGGAGGGCCTCCAGAATGTACCGCAAAGAGGGGAGGGCCTTCTCATTGGTCGATGTCTCAACGGGGAGGACCTATGTTATTAGGGTGGTGAGGACTACCACCGTGACTTGATGCCTGGCTGCGTGGAGTTCCGTTGCAGCGTAACCCCTGGGGAGGACCATCAGGGCAGGGCACGACAAGGGGAGGGCCTTATTGTCATGATGAGACGTCACTATGGGGAGGACCTCCGTAGTTGAGACTATGATAGCGAGGACTACCATCATTATCTTTGGTCCCACTGCATGGAGAGTGATTGCAGTGTATACCCCGAGGAGGACCTTCAGGGTGGACCATAAAAAGTGGAGGACCTTCTTGCTGCTCGACATTCTGGTCATGTGGAGGGTTTCTGTGACTCGCATCAAGAGAGAAGCTCTCGTGATCGATCATTATATGCCCGCGGGGTAGGCCCCCACGGGTGCTCTGGGGAGGACCTTCAGAGCTGGTGGTAGAGACATTGCACGGAGGACCTTCGCAACTGCTACTGCCACTCCCATAATATGGTAATGGGTGGGCAAGGTTATGAGCCTTTGACGTGTGCTTAGCAGCGTTGGGAACCCCAGCATCCAGCAGAGTGGAGCCATGAACCTTCTCTTTATTTTTCGTCTACCTTCGGCGCGTTCGGGGCGCCCTTTTGTGGGCAGCGGGGACCATCTGCTGTTGAAAACGACCTTCACCATTGGGTCCCTATCTAATTGGGTCCCGTGATGTCACCGGGATATTCCAATGAATATCTTGACTTTAATCAGGGATATATGCCTACTCTGGAGCATCAACCATGATGGACGGGTGTCCCCCAGTTGGAACGAGTGAAGCTGCTCGATCTGGTTGTCCTTGCGTCGCGGAATATAGCCAGTGACCCTCTTGGGCTGAAGCGGGGATGCAGATCTACTTCGAGGCAGCTATCTCGTCTCTTAGACGAGTCGCCTCAATTGGGGAGACGGGGTCACAAGCCTGATTCCTTGCTGTTGCAGCTGATGCAATTGCATTCTGGAAAGTCTGCAAGATATGATCTGGGATCGATACATGCTCCTCCATCATTGCAGGATATGTAAAGAGACATATTTGGATGGAACAGGTATGAAGGCCCATTCCAGTATCAGAGTAGGAATATACTGCTTTGGTCCTCTAGTGGTCAGTGGGTACTGACAATTCTCCTGTGTCGGGGCAGTTGAATGAGTCTGACCCTATACCGAGATACCCCAGTTTCTCTCTCCATTTTCCTCCACATCGGGGTGGCGGGATTTACATCCATCCACAGGGAGCTGGCCCTGCATATATTGGATTCCCACCATATCAAGTCAGTGGCCTTTGTTGGTGGGGAAACGTGCTCGCCTATGATTTCCCTCCACATCTGGATGGTGGGCATTGTTGATCGCCACCATATCAGGATGGCGGGCGTCAGAAGTAACTGCCATGAGCTGGTCCTATAGGTGTCGGGTCTCCACCACGTCAAGATGGTGTGCTTCACAACCCTGGGTAGGGATACGTGGTTACCTGGTAAGTGCCATCCTGCATGAGCGACGTGCTTGATGGAGCTCAGCGGGGATGCACGCCAGATCGTATGATGCCGCCATGTCTGGATTGAGGGATTGGGAGGAGAGAACAGTTGTAGGTGCCTGCTCATGGTACGTCTCCGTGGCTAGGCAGCGGAGCTCCTCCTCAGGGACCAGGGTGATGCCTGATCCCTGATTGTACATCTTCCACCCTCGTCTGGTTTTCTGAGGGGCCGGAGCTCGGGGAGCATGGGCCTGAATCCTCAGGGAAACACCCTCCTCAGCATGGGGATGTCGGGTCGCTACATGACCATGATGACACCTTCCGGTGGGGGAATTAGACCGGAACCCCCGTTTGATAGGGATGAAGTCCTCAACATATACCTCATCCACCTCTCTAAGATAAGGGAGGTACTCATTGTCCCGTTTAGGGGATAGGCTCCTGAAACAGTTGGAGACAGCGACAGGGGATGTCTGGATCCACCGTTGCGGTCACTACTATGAAGGCGACCGGAGAATCTTGACGGATTGGAGGGCGTGCATGGCCTCCTCCACTATTGGGAGAGTAACATTCATGTGGTACTCTTGGATCAGCACGTTTTAAACCCATCGTTGAAGATGTTGGGTGGGTGATGGGGTCCTCCGTTGTTGAGGAAGTCTCGTCCTTGCGTCGTTGGAAGCGCGCACTTGTGAGTTCCTTTGCGATTCCATTGGATTGAAGGGAGTTCTGAAAGTAGTGTCTGTGAAACATTTTAGCAAATACAAGCAGCAAACCCATCAAAGCAGCATATCATAATCCCATGTGTAATTAATGACCTTGATTTTCCCTCCTTTGTAGAATAAGGGGGAACTGGGTGATATTAGGTTAAATCTGTCATGTTTGGTTAAAGATTCACGTCGGGTTCACCATTTTTTTTCGTTCTGGTTTTCGGCCACAAAACGCCAAACGGCTCCGTATCCAATGATTGATGGACCTTCTTTCCAAAGGCAGGCATTTGCCGGATGGTCTGACCAGCGACTCTTAAGAACACAAATTGGTCAAGAGGAGGGAAGGTCGGGCTCATCACAACCCTTGGGGGGGGGGGGGTTATTTTCTATTCCGGGACTCTCTTATAGATTTAAGACGTATTCATACATTCACGAATCTTTGGTTTATACCCAAACATAGTATCCACGGATTTAACCTTAGTAGGTAATTTTAAACTGGTTGCAGGGGTTCGGAATCATTTATTCCCAAGGTTTTCCATCCCTCGTTGGATTAATGACCCTGAAGTGCTAGAACTCGCTTGAGGTGACACTAGGAGAGGCGTGGTGAACCGATGTGGAGATGATCGGATCTACCGGTTGTTGGGCTTGAATCTCAGGGAGGCTTCCTACGTACCCTGCTTAGGAGGCAGGGATCAAAGTCCACATAGTTCTCATATATAGTTTATCGTCATGCTAGACGAGGGTAGAACTCGACATGGAGAAATGACCGAGTGGTGGGCTTGAACCTCGTGGAGGCTTCCTATGTACCATGTTTTGGCATGGATCAAAGTCCCCATAGTTCGTTTATGTCTTGGGGCTTAAGCTCTGGGGCAGCCCGGAATGATGGATTGGGGATTACACTCTGAGGAGGCCCATAAGAGTATGTCATGGTTGATGCTTACTCTAAGCCCACGTGAGTCATGCTCAGTTTGAGAAACAAGAGGTAGCAGGGACCAGAGGATCACGTCACGAAAGGTGTGTCCGTGAGAAGCGGAGTGGGGCTTACGCATGAAGGCGGCCCTAGGTGATGAATTGGGGATTACACTCTGAGAAGGCACAGAAGGTCAGGGCTTACTCCGAGATGGACTCCCTAGGTGACAATGCCCAACGGGAGAGGGAAAGGGGTTGTTCCTGTGCCCATCTCCTCTCTTGTAGTGCACGAGGGATTCCTTCTGATGGCTATTTTACCATCTTCAAGGAACCCACAACAAGTGGAGGGGCATAAAGGGGATTCCCAAGATCAGAATCCACATTACCATGGGAATGTGAACCTAGGAATGCTTCGGGAATCTTCTCAGGGGTCGGGGAAACCCCTTCACCCCTATTTACCGTGGGTAGGTGAACTCAAAATGGCACGCTGATGCACCTGAAAATTACACCACGCGGATCCGATGGCTTTGGAGGAGGCCTCAGCTCGGGGTCAATGAATAGACCAATGAGTGAGTCACGGAGGACTTGGCTGGATCAGAAGGATTTTACCTGTATTAGGAAATGATAACACCAAAGTATTTGGCGAGCCACCGAGAGGTTTGGGTGGTGGCGCCCTTCGCATGGGGAAATGCCACGCGGCTGGAGAGGCCATCCGCGAACCAGGGTGGTCCGCAGACTGATTGGCGTCCCGCTAAATAGGGTGGTTCGCGGTGGGTTCCTGGCGGGCAGCGACAACCAAGGGCGGCGCCGATCGGAGGCTCGTCGGTCGGGGCTTGCCCACACAGGTGAGTGCTACGTGGTACGATGGATGGGAAAAGAGGCCTAAACTCACTGGTCCTCGGGGAAGTCATCTGCGGAGGGGGTATGGTTCGTGGTTCTCCTTTTTTTTTTTTGTTTTAGGTTCATGGTTGCCCAAATTTTTATGCATTTTCCAATTCCTTCTTAATTCATATACATGCTGTAGTTTGTGGATGGGAATTTTGCTGTTTGCGAAATCCAAAGCCTTCCTTCAACCGATCTCTTTCCGAATCACCAATCCCTCTGAATGGAATTCTAGTTCTCTGATCCTTTTCTCTTTTCCCCTTGGTCTCCTTTTATAGAGTGGGGAAAGGAATGTATCTGTGGCCACACGACACCTTTTACGGAGTCCCATAACCAAATACCTGGTTCACAGCTGACATGTTCAATCTTCGATTCGCGGTGGGTAATGAACGTTCCCCCCCTCCGCGAGGTGAACTCAAGGAGTGCTCCACGACTGTGGAGGGTTCCGCCTCTATTTCGCGAATGACAGCGGGTGCGGCTTGAAACGGTCGATGCAGTCCGTAGTTGGGGAAGTTCGTGACGGTGAACCGGACTAGATCCCATCTTGTCTCACGACCGTGGAGGCTCTCCACCTCATTTCGCGAATGACAATGGGTTATGGAGGGAGTGCCTCGCGGTGCCTGGCCACGTTGCGCTTCCATGTGACTGGTTCACGAACCGGTCCATTATTTGATTATTTTCCCCAATTCTTTGGGGGATTTGGGTAAAATTTCCATTGCGGATTTTTCAGAACCCTACAATCATATAGCTAAAAGATTTTATTTTTCCTCCTATAGGTTTCATGGGGAAAGAAAAAAATAATGGTGACATAACATTATTAGTAAATAGTAGTTTGAAATGAAACATATATAACATTAAAATGAAATCAATCAAATATAATAAGAATATATAATCCATGAATCATAAATAATAAAAACTTATAAAAAATTATATCAATGGAAATAAAGGAGAACATGGATAAACATTACTCATGATCTCATATGGATAGATTGAAGAAAATTCCGAATTCAAAAACATGCTGTATGGAATTCATCCAAGATAATTTACCTATAATAGGCAATTCATTTAATAAATTATCCTATTATGGGAAGAGGTATGCATCAAAACCCAACATGTTTTTTATCTTGAAACTAGTTGATGCATTATGGGGCTATATATTGTTGGTTCCCAACCATAACATAATTAATTCTAATGCATTCATAGTAAAGGTAATAAAAAACACTCATAAAAATAAACATGGAACATCCTAGAAAAGAAAACATCGATATCCATTAATTGAGAAACAAAAATACAAAATAAATTCCCATTCAATTGAATAATGTAGATATCTAAAAGTACATCCATTAACAAACAAGGAAGCCAAGGGGTATCATCAGTGTAAATTTAATTTCCCTTAACTAATAAATATAGTGGTTTAGATGAATAAAATGTGATATATTATCCATGGAAGATAGTAATTATCTTAAATAGATTGAAATCGTAGGAGACCAATGAAAGTTTCAGAGAAATAATTCATCATTGTACTTTTTTGTGTGTTTGAATATTCCTAAGCATATCCCTTGGGAGTGTCTTGTATGTTCTATATTCTTGGTCAAACTCATTGGGAATCGACATTCTGATTGATTCAATTATCAAAAAAACCTTTTAAATGATATTAATCATACATGTATTCATTTAATATATATGTCCAATTACTTGTATCTATATATGTATACCTTTTATAGTATATTACACAATCATTTACTCTTCCAGAACATAGGAAGGATTTTTCACCGTGGAAAATCTAACTCTTGAATAAAATTAATATAATAGTGTGATAATAGAATAAAATTTTAAATACCATAAATTTCTTATGGTAGATGGAAATAAATCCATGTAATTTCATGGAACACCTAAAATAAAATAGGCTGTGATTATAATCTGAGTTGAAAAAAGATAATTGAGAAGGAAGAAAACCACAAACATGGCTTAGTTACCTATTAAATCATATCCCATATGAATATAGGGTTATAAAAGATCTAAAAATAAAATTAATATAATTATTTATAAATTTAAATTATTTAGTAGGATGTATATAAAACAAATATATAAAATTAGGTGCAGAAAACAAATTATGTCTTAAGGGAAAAAATTTGAGATTGAAAACCCAAAAAATATTTTCCTAAATAAAATTGATGTAAAATAAAAAAATAATATATATATATATATATATATTAATATTGTAATTATTAACCATACATATATCCATTTTTTACCATTCAAAGATAGACATTCTCAAATTGAATTCTTCTGATTTACCACATCAGTGTTTATAATTGTTATCATTTGTTCATGTTCCATAATATTAGTGTTATTAGTAATTATTATTCTAAATTATATTATAACCAGGTCATTTTATATCATTATAGGGATTATTTATAAATATTTATAATTCTTTTAATCCCATTCATGATGGTTGTAGACATCAATGATGATGAAAATGTTGATAATAAGCATGTTTTTAATATTCCTTTAAATTAAGATTTATTTTATTAATTGATGAATTTTTTATTGATATAATAAATCCGATGAAATAATTATTTACACATTTATGTCACATTATACTAGTAAATATGATATCATAGTCTTCCTTTACATAAACTAATATTATTGTTCAAGCTGGTGGTTAAACTTACCGAAACCAGAACATATCATGATTTTTGGATGATTATGAGATGGTATATTTTCAATATTATTATATTATTATAATTTTATTATTTAGTGTTTATTATTTTTATATATTATGATTATTTTTAATCAGAAGATTATGAAATGTATATGAAAACCTATTACATTTTATATAAATGATTTTCCTCCAAGTGAACATAAAGTAAATCATTAAACTAACATTGATTATTTGTTGGACATATCATTAGTTTTTTCTTAAATTTGTCACAGAATAATTATAATTATAAAAAAACATAGCATTTATCTATTAATTACACCATTATATTCATCCTTTTAATGAATAAAATAAAAAACAGGTTACTTCACGGATGCAGTAGTCCACAAAACTCACAAACAACATAAATAACTTTTTATAATGGATGGTGAATATGAATACAAAATGATAATACCAATAAAAAATAAATAAAAATTTATATAAATGTTAAAAATATCATTACATATGTGTCTATAGAAAACATTTTAATGAATATTATAAAGAAGAAAACTAAGTAGTTGATAATACATAGGTTGGGGATATGATTATTTCTTAGATTTCTTGATTAGTATGATGGTAATACATTAAAATTGAGATACTAAGGGCTTATTCTAATGGTAGAAGGTTCATTAGGGTGAGTATTTGATGATTTAAAATGAGAAATTTGAATGGTAATTGAATCTTATACAGGTGAATGCGTTCCACATTTATAATTAGAGGGTTGGGAAGTTATGGTAACACTATTTAATATTTTAGTAATTACATTACATTATTCCACGGTCAATTACTCAAAAATTGAAAATAGTGTAGGGGGCACATTTATTGGAACAACCAAAGTTCCAATATTCAATTATAATATTTTATAAATGTTTTAGGAACGTTAAACTAGTTTAAGGTCATTTTTACTATTTTACACTAAGTATCGATATCTACTTCTCATTTAATATATGATTATAATTTTATAAAAAATAATTTATAAAGTTGTGAAATGATAACTTATAAAAATATTTGATTATTCACATAAAAATAATTTTTAGTTATATATAATTTGAAAATTAAAATTTATATATACCGTAATGTTATTTTGGTTACATACATTAATGAAAAAAATTTATTAATTAAAAAACAAATAAATGTCATGATCCTATCAGGTAATAAAAAAACTAAACATCACATGAATAAATATTATTAAATGAATAGTAATAAAAATTTTATTTATATTGATGTAATATTTTAATTAGTTCTTAAAATTACTATGATTTGTCTTATAAGATCAAAGAATATTTTAAAATATATAATTTTATTACTTAAATACATAATTCAGTATATAAATTTTATTTTAAACATTTAGGTCATTCTTATATGACAGTGTCATACAAATTACATGTTTGGGTAAGTGTATAATTTTTCATAAAAAAGAGACCTTCTCAGAAAAATACAAAAAATTCATTCTAAAATAATTTCATTTGGATGAAATGAAAAAATGTATTATTTTGGTAAATTTAAGATTCAAGATATTATATTTAAAATAGACTTGAATAATGTTTCTTAATCTGTGAATTCATGTAATATTTTACGATATAGTATTTAATCATTACTGTTGAGTATAGGGTGCAACATTATCCCCACATAAATAATTCCATCCTTGAAATTGGTGTATATGTAATAAACATAACAGATATGGATACTCATGCCTTATAGTTTCTCTAGGATTATATGTTTCATCTTCTATTTTTTGATTAACCTATAATAATTTCTGCCAATGAGTTTTTTGATTCCACAATACATTCAATTTTTTTGTTATTAATCAAATATGTGTCCTCATTGTATAAACATTATTGAACCTAATCAATCCCATTATATTTTTGCACATACCTTGGATCCAATATGTATTTTTGTTGGCGCCAAAATGGGTTTGAGGAAAACAATATGCAAAGTGCACACCAATGAAGAAAGGGGCTTCTTCACGAAGCACATTTGCAAATTCCATTAGTATTGTGGTCGGTGAAAATCCCTTCAACACCACGACCGAAAAAATATGATTCCCCCACCATCATCACCATAGAGGAAAGAGACAGGAGACTCTACAGTTACATCAAAATTGACGGAAGACTTTGTTCTATGGAGGGATGATGAACGCCTCTTTGATTCATTAGAAATTGATGGAATCCTTTGCAACCTCCATCGAGGGAATGAATGAAGCCTCTACATCGTAGATGGGATGACAATCGACTTCGCAGTTACAAAGAACATGACTCAATCCTTCTCAAATGTTGGAGCGCATGCGGCTTCACATCATGATATCAGAGCTTTGTGCCTCCAATCCCTTATAAATACATGTCGTCTAAAAGACCCAAAGAAAGGATACCATGACCTTTTGGATTCTCATCTGTAAAAACATGAAGCACATTTTTTGTCAATGTAAAATTGAGAAAATAAGATCTTTAAGGTATTTTAGCATTGCGAAATAACATTACCTTGGTTCATATGCATCCCCTCTTCAAGAAGTGATTCCCTTCGTGATGCCCACATTCCATTCCAAAGGATGTAGATCCATATGGGAACTCAGGTCGTTGAAAAGAACTCATGCATTGCGAAGTACCATCCATGCACATGTGAACCCCATGCTATATGAGGATGACTATTCTTCATGAAGTACATTGCTTTATGGAACTTGTCAAGTAAACCATGCTCTATGAAGTGCTACTTTTGCGAATGTAATTTTACTTCATGAAGCACTATTTTTATGAATATATAATCCATGCATGGGATTGAACACTCCACATTGTGAATGAAACTCTTTCGTGGAGTCTCTCCACATTGTGGAGAATTAGAACATCACAAGGTTTCTTAAATTAAATATCTTCTCTTCTCAAACCCTTTATTCATACAACCCTCTATGATTATTCAATGTGATATAAAAGTCCCCTCGGCCAAACATCATATAGTATTTCTTAGACTAATTATTTTTTCTTAGGCATGATAAAGGCTATTTATTCTTCGCGTAGCAACCCTAACATGAGTCCCTCAATGGATTAGTCCACAACCCCATCTCCACATGACATTTCTGGTGCCTTCCCTTCACAATGGGTTAAAGTGTACTGTTTATGTAAATCTTAGGGGTAGGGAGAGAATTCCCATAATCCGAGATATAGTATGTTAAACATCCAATCATCATAGTTCCCAATACATGATATTAAACTGTTCCCAAACCCCAAATGATATAAATGGTGTTCCCCACCTTGGACATTTTCCACACCCACTGGTCTCCAAGGGAGTGAGATCATACTCACATTGAATGATATCCTCCATTCTTGGAAGTACATCTTTCCATGGGGGATGGAAATAATTCTTATATAAGACCCGGGACTTTATTTTGGGAGGTAGAATCATTACTCCTCCTCTATTCTACTGTGCACAAGGACCAGAGGGCAGATGGTCACATGGGGATCGATACCTCATCCCTCATCTTTTGGGATTTTTTACCATTGGGCATCCATCTTGGAGTAAGTTCCAATCTCTGTCTTCATGGGATTATAACCATGCATAATCCTCGCTCTATTCCTTATGGACACACATTTCTAGACAGGATAGGCATGCATTTTTTCCTCTTTTTTATCCCACCGAGCATGAATCATATGGTCATAGATTGGGCATTGACCATGAAACCCTCTTCGGGGCCCCATAGTGAAAAATCCTCATCCTTTACTATGACAACTGGGTCCCGGTGACAGCACTGACACCCCGCCCTAACATGGCCGTCGGGTCCTGGCCTATCAGGTACCACTAGTTTCCCCACAAACACGTGGGGGAAGGAAATTATTCTTGTGTAAGACTACAACCATTATTATGGGAGGTAGAATCATTTATCCTACTATCTTCTATTGTGCACAAAGACCGGAGGGAAGATGGTCACATGGGACTCGATACCTCATCCCTCATCTTTTGGGACTTTTTACTGTTGGGCCTCCATCTTGTAGTAAGGTCCAATATCTATCTTCATTGGATTATAACCATGCATAATCCTCACTCTATTCCTCATGGAAACACATTTCTCAACAATATCATCATGCCTTTTTCTTCCGCTTCTTTATCCCACCGAGCATGAGTCATATGGTCATAGATTGGGCATCAACCATGACACCCTCTTCGGGGCCCCTTAGTGAAAAATCCACATCCTTTACTATGACAACTGGGTCCTGGTGACAACACAGACACCCCACCTTAACATGGCCATCGGGTCCTGGCCTATCAGGTACCACTAGTTGCCCCGCAGACACGTGGGGCCCACCCTAGGGTCCACCCTCGTGCCCAAATGGGTCATCTAACTAATTATAGTCCCCAAAACCCAACACATGTCCTTTCCAGTGTGCTTTTTCCTCACTCAGTCAAACCCTGGGAAACATCCCATAAGATCACCCATCCTGATCACTACTCCAGGCCAAGCACGCTTAACTATGATGTTTAAATTAGACAGGCTCCCAAAAAGGAAGGAACACCTTATTGACATGAGTAATATCATTTATTCATTTAACTCTTTGTCATTTGGGGGTGTTAAAATCACCCCCCCTAGAGCACAACGTCCTCACTGTGGGCCCTACATCTCAACCTAGGCAGTGCACCAAACTTAAGGTTGGGTACCACCTCTGTTACCAAATGTGACAATTGGGTCCCAGTGACCGCACAACCACCCCACCTTAACATGGTCATCGGGTCCTGGCCCACCAGGTACCACCAGTTTCCCCACAGAACTGTGGGGCCCACCCCAGGATCCACCCACATGCCCGAACCGGTCATCTGACTAATGATAGTCCCCACAGGACAACACTTGTCCTTTCTAGTGTGTTTTCTCCTCACTCACAGACACCCTGGGAAACTTCCGATGAGGTCACCCATCCTGATCACTACTCCATGAAAAGCACACTTAACTGTGGAGTTTTAATCAACAAGCTCTTGAAAAGGAAGGTGCACCTTGTTGACATGAGTCATATCATTTAGCCATTTAACCCTTTCTCATTTGGGGGTGTTACATTTACCACCAAACACCATGGAATTTTATCCCTTCAACCCTCTCGGAGCAAGGTACGTAGAAAGCCTCTCTGAGGGTCAATCCCTTCATCCATTAGTCTGGAAAACTTTTTGTACAATCAACCTCATTCCGCATGAAGTTAAACAATATTATTTCAAACTATGTTGGTTTTGATCCTTGTCTCCTTGTTAGGGTATATAAGAATCCTCCCTGAGATCCATCCCTGAAAATCAGTAGACCTCAATGTCCTATTTTTTTTTACTCATATCCTTTTTCTATCCCTTAGTGGCATTAGGCCAAATCTAGGGTCGCTAACCACATGTAACCCACAACATGTCTTCGGGTTGTTGTCCTTTGATTTTACCCTGATTACATGCCCCAACCTGAACTACATAGACTTTGATACCCAACCATGGGGATACATATGAAGACTCCCTATGGTTCAATCACATAAATCATGTCTTATCCTAGTCTATCCCTTGAGCCTTTGTGTTTCAAGAAGGCCCTTCCCCAACTGGGAGGTTCTACTTCCCTTGGGACCCATCCATATGTATATTCTCACGGACCTCCTCTTTAGGTATCCAGTCACCCAACAGAACTATGTGGACATTGATTTCCTACCACAAGAATACGTAGGATTCCTCCATGAGGATCAATACCATCATTCAGCCTCATCCTGCTCTCTCCCTTGAGCCTTTGTTTTTTTGGATGGTCTTTCCAAACTCGGTGGCTCTACTTCTTTTGTGTACCATCCATGTGTCCATTCACATGATCTAACTCTGTATTTGTCCCAGCGACCCACCAAACTACATGGACATTGATTCATATCCATGAGGATATGTAGGAATCCTCTCTGAAGTAAAATCCCAACCTCGACATCATATTCACATAGGCTTCATCTCATTCCTCTCATCTACTTCCTTCAACCATACATCATTAATCATGATTCTTACTCTGGCCAGCACATCATAGTGGGATCACATCATTTCATTAAGAATTTACCCATGCATATGCCCCACACAATCCATAACCATCCAACAATGAGTGTTCCTCTAGTGATGGGTCGCTACCCATGTGTTATCACCAACATGTATCTGGGTCATTTTTCTATTGTGTATTCACTGATATCAAGCATCACCCATTAAAACTACATGGTTTTTTATCCCTATTTTCTACACTGGGTATATATGAAACCTTCTGGAGGTTCAATCCTGGCCAATGGTGAACCCTGATGTCCCCCCTTTCTAGGGTGTACATTCCATGATCCTCCCTCAGTGGTCTCCAGATCAGCCTTCATGGTGTGATATCTTCTCTCTATGGGACGCACCACCTCAGATAAATCCTCATTTGGAATTCTGATCCATTTATTTGGTAACCCTCCCAGATTCTACCTTATAGGGATGTACAAATATGATTTGTACCTAGTGGATGTTCTGATCATTTTTATTCCATCTTTGCAATATGTTAAACTCACGGCTTGACTCGTGTTAAACATGAGATGCCTGAGGAAAACCTTACAAGACATGCCTCTATAATAACTACCTCAACTAGACATTAAATACGTGGCATACCATGTGTGAAACATGTGATACTTAGGAAATCCTTTGGGATATGAATATGGAATATCATATCATGCACTCAATGTGGAATCCCTTGGGCTTCCACACCTTCAAGAATCCCAATCATAAGGGGAAGAAACCCAGACACATCAGTGTTTCAACATCTAGACACGCGAGTGATGTACAATGTGACTACTCCCACGATCAAAGGTTTATTCCCTAACTTTACCCATTCAAATATCCTGAAAATAGAAATGTAATTAACTAGCGTCCATGAAGATAAGTCATTAGGGAAGAGTTTTCTGAATAACCTCTTAATCATTAAGGGAGACCCATACTAGGTGAAAACTTCTGAGAAGGAATCCACTAGAGGAGAGACTGACATCCCATTATCCCATATTGAGGAAGGAGAAAACATCCCTAAAGAATCGATGGATGCCGACTACCATGGGAAATAAATAATGTGGGGAAATATCTAGTGCATCCCCCACGGGAAGCACTCCCCCCGAAGAAATCATCGAAAATAGAAATGGTGAACCTGATGTGAATCTTCTCACCAATGTGTAGATTGGTAGTTTTCGCGGAATTAGTGGATAACCATGTCACCAGATCCTTCTATCTGGTGCCATATCCCTCTAAGAAAATAGTGTTCATGGCATAAAACTCACCATAGATTGGAGTAGTTTAATGTTGGGTATCCTGGTCTATGAAGTTGTCATCGTGGGTCCTTTTTACCAATCATGGGAGATAGAACAACATTGGGGAACATGACATCACTTTCATCTTTTCCATGTTAATGGTTGAATCTTCCTACTTTGCAAGACCCAAGATTCTATGTTATGAAAATAATCACCACCCACCCAATGATGCATGGATTGGGGAAACACCAATGTGGTGATCCCACATGGCTCTATATCTTCCACAGCGGCCTCTACATCCACGAATGCTGGGTGCCCCCACCCAATTTCACCATCTACAATCTTTCAGAGGTAGGTGATCAACAACCACATCTGATGGTATGAGGAAGAATGGATTATCCCAACTAGGGATATTCCCCGTTAGGACCTAGGGGCTTTAATGCCTTGTCATCTCCACTGACCCCAAGGGTTGCGCAGGGAGCCACTACTCCCCACACCATCCTACAACTATTTTTGGAGTATCTCCCAAGAACGTCATGAAGACTCACTCCATTATTCTATTGAGGTATGGGATGTCTGGGCCAACCCAACTTTGATCCTGTCCTTGGGGCCGCCAAGGAAGGCTCATAGTAGGCCATATCTATGCCACCACACCACCTGGCCCAACAGGTTGAGGACTAGGTGAGTTACAGACATACACCACAATCCCCAGTTCGATTAACCTGACACCAACATTGGGTACAATATGTGGAGGTGCCCACCAGGGGAATCATTGTCAATAGCTACAGTGTCCCATGACACCACCAATTCATAATATCAATTCCTCATTTATCTTGAACAAGGGCCCTTATACACCCAACCCGGATCAAAACCCCAAATACCCACGGGTATGTTCGGATGGCACTATTGGTCGCAGGCACATGTTGTACGCATCGCGGGTTGACCCACGGAGATGACATCCATTAGGAAGGACTTCCCCATTCCTCCATCAAATGTGAGAAAAGGTCATCCCCACTCCGAATCTCGACATGGAGGTCCTCTACATGCCACCATCAGTCTGGGAGAAGGCTCTCCCCGCCGTACTGACATCCATCATGAAGTTTTCCTTGTCACATGTGATCCCATGTATGGAGTCATTCCTCCTGTCATAGGTTGACGATGCGAAGATCCAACTCTCATATTCAACAGTATTCTTGAAGTTCTTCCCGATGTTCTTACCACATTCAAAGAAGGCCCTCCTAGTCTAAAAAATTAACATATTAGATGTATTCCCCACTTCATTGGTGTCCAACGCGGAGGTCTTACCCATGGTTGGACTGACCGGTATGAAGGCCCCCTAGTACTGTCACCTTTAAGGGAAATAAAAATGGAAGCGCTTCCTGTGCTCCCACTAGCACCAGCGAAGGACCTACCAACTCTAAAAAAACCTCGTAGGATCTCCCATTGTTCCATATAGTGTACATGGAGGCCCTCCACATATTCCATTTTATATTTTTCCAGGTTCTCCCTGCACCACGACTCACCCACGTGGATGTGCTCTCCGCCCCAGTACCAGTTCGGCCAAAGTACCTCCTCATGTTGAAAACCTACCCTATCCCTAAGATCCCTCCTAGGGTAGGAGGGAGGGATGTAACCACCAAAAGGTATAATACTGAGGTTTTTAGAGCATGATTATCCCGTCTTCTTCTCACATTCAGAGGCAAAGTGAAATTCGATAATAGAACCCTCACCCCGATCTTCTATGTGGGGGATGGGGTAGGATAAAGAAATGTAGGTCTCAGCCTTCTATAAAAAGAGGTAAAAAAGATTCATGGATCCCTCCGATGATATATCTAAGAGGAGGGACATTTTTCCCCTTTCTAGGTCATGACCTTAGAATCCTCCCTATCGTCAACAAGATCATTTTCTACCTAAAGAAGAGTTTCTGTTGGTTGTTTTGGGGACCAAAAGTGGGTGAGAAATTTCATGATCCACTATCAGTATCATCATCCCATTCATGGGAATACATTTCCTCTTGTTATTCTTACTGGGATTTGGAGGTTCAGTCATTGAATTCTTCGGAATATTGCCCAAGATGTGGTGGCTTGTTAGCTCCTACACCGTATTCTCCACCAACCAGTCAACCATCACAATTATCCCCTAAAGTGTCATTATTGGCCCCTCAAACACCCCTAGACAATTAGTGGGGAACCCAAAGGCCAGATCCAGAGTCTGATCCAAGGATCTTGTGGGAAATCCTTGTAGCGGACCAGTTCCAAGAGATGTTCTGGCCAATTGTAACAATAAATCTTAGTACTCTAGGATCGCATTCCCTAGGTGAGTTCACGTGATTCCACCAAAATATTTGGTAAATGAACTTCCATCAATGCCATCGATGGGTGGAATACCCCAAGAGCCAAGAACCCATTGAATACATTGTCCCACAATGCTACAAGGTAATGTTGGCTGCACTGCCCTTGGATCAGTGCCCTGAGTCTCCGGTCACCTTCAGACCCTCCATTAATGATTCATCTAGAGATTTACAGTGCTACACAATATTATTAAGTTAGATTCCCCCCTTATTCAGATATGCGGGTTGGGTAATAATGATGCCCTTCATTTCAGTTCTATCTGGCACCAACCTGACATGCCAGGTGATATTGAGGATATGCCTCCAGGTATAGTCCTAGTTAACATGCAAGAAATATTATAGGAAGAGACCAAGATACATATCCTTGAAAGAACCTTCACTACCACCAAACCTGGAAAGGCAGGAACCTACCTTTATGAGCGATAACAGAAAAGAGCTCATAAAGGGGTATTACATTATCAGGGCTAAAAAAAGCATTGATAAATGTACCCTTTATCAGCGCTAAAACAAGAACTGATAATGGTGTACCCTTTATCAGCGCTTTATTTACCGCTGATAAAGGGTACATTTATCAGCGCTTTAAATATCCCTTTATCAGTGCTTTTCTTAATGCTGATAAAGGCTACATTTATCAGCTCTTTTCTTAGCGCTGACAATGTTTATTGTATACATTAAATAAAAAACACATGTTATAACTATATATATATATATATAATTAAATAATTATAAGATTAATAATAAATATAATTATTAGATTTATAAGATTTATAAGATTTATTAATTCATTATATTTATTATATTTATTAATTCATTATATTTAATAAATATATTGATTTTTTTTTTATATTTAATGTATTTTTTTATTTATAAATATATAATACTTTTTAATATATATGTATAATTAAAATTATTGAATATATGTGTATTTTCCAATGAATTGGGGTCAATGAATATATCATGCGTATATATTATGTGATTATATATTTGCATGAATAATGTTCATTTATAGATTATAATTACATATCATGTTGATGTGTTATTGATTTATAATTCATTATGTTACAGTTATAATATATATGTTCTAAAAAATGTACACTTATAAATAAAATTTCATTATATTTTAAAAATAAACACATATTTTTTTATATTTTCAATGATATATATATATATATATGTATACCGTTAAAATAATTTTATAAGTATAAATAAATAAATATTTATTTAGAGTTATAATTATTAATATATATATATATATATTTATCATAAATATCATTTTAAATAAATATATAATAATATAAAAAAGTTATTAAATTTATACATTTATCATCACTTTTATTAAAGATGATAAATTATGGATTTATCATCGCTATAAAATCACTGATAAAGTGGGTCTTTATTAGTTCTAAAAGAAAAAGTGTTGATAAACACACCCTTTATCAGCGCTAAAAAATCCCTGATAAAGGGGGTCTTTATCAGCGCTTGTCATTTTAGCACTGATAAAGACCCCCTTTATCAGTGCTTTTTACTGGCACTGATAAATGTCACCTCATGATTTATAAGTGCAACTGGGTCCTCCTCCTCCTCCCCACACCCTGTCAAGATTTTGCGGAAGCCATACCCTGTGCCTCCACCGCTGCCTCCTCCCCGTCGTGGCCTCCTTCTCCCTCTCCTCTGCCGCAGCCGCCACCTCATTATCCTCCTATGGAGCCTACTTCTCTTCCTCCTCCTCTTGTCATGACTCCTCCTCCCTTCACCCTATCAATCGTGGAATCCCTACCCCAAGCCTCCGCCGCTGCCTCCTCTCTGCGACCACCACCTTCTCTTCCTCCTCCTCCTCCTCCTCCTCCATAGCGGCTCCTCCTCCTCCTCCTCCACTGTCGTGGCTCCCCCTCCTCCTCCTCCTCCACTGCGGCCTCCTCATCCTCCTCCTCCACCTCTGCCTGCTCCTCCTCCTACACCACCTACTCCACTGCCTCCGCTAACTCTGCTACCTTCGCTGCCTCCGCTACCTCTGAGCTGCCTTCGCTGACTCCGTAGCCTCCGCACTGGCTTTGCGCTACCTCTGTGGTGCCTCTACGCTGCCTCTGGTGCCTCAACTGCCTCCACTGTTGATTCCTCCTCCTCCTCCTCCATCGGTTCCTCCTTCTAAAGGTGTGTAAAATATAATTTACATGAATTAATTACGTTCTCATTTATTTTCAATATTGATATTAATTATAATTTGGCATGATTATTGTGTGTGATGCTTGTGTGTGTGACACAAATATATGTGGTTGGTTACTTGTTTGATCTTGATTATCTATGCCCACTATAGCCCAGTGATAGAAACCTAAATAGAGAGATTATTTTATTGTGAATGGTTGTTACACTAGATTAGGATTTCACTTGGTCTAGTGGCCCTTAGTATGGATCTTTTTCTGATTTTGGATACTACCCCATAGTTAGGCCAGGTAGGGTTTGAACCATCAGTGTTGGTGAATTCATGTCATCAGGTGAGGCATGCCAACGGGATGAGACATATGTTTACTATGTTCTATATTGTACACTATTCTCCTTGGGTTCGAAAAAAACGAACCTTAATAGGGTTTATACCAATTCCTTCCCACTACCCACTCTCTCTGGGTTGGGTCATATACCAATTTAAAAATCGCGTCATTTCTTATAACATAACAATGCCAACAACCACTCAAATTGGATGTGATTCACATATCCTCTAATTCCACAACAAAGTAGCTGCTCCCCTCTAACTTACAGTGGGTCTCACCATCACATCACTTAAAAAACAATTTGAGGATGGAATCTCTATAGACATCCTCTCACAAAAACTAATCCAAACTAATAAAAAGTGGTCCCCATTTCAATATCTCATGTCATATTATCATACAAAAAATGATCTAAGGTGGGAATCACAATATCCAACCTCGATCACAAGTCAAAATGAAATGTCAATAATTGGATCCCATGAAAGTCACACACCAATCCCCTTTGACCAATGCCTTCTCACTCAATGTTGGGTCCTACCAACCCCTTATATCTTAAATAAAATCCATCCATCTTGTATCATTCCACAAAACATATAAATAGTAATCTAAGTATGGTTTCTAGATAGCCAACCTCTCGTACTAGCTAAACCACATCATCAATAGTTGGGCCCCATGGATGATCATAATTCAACTAGGTGAAAGTCATATAAAGTCCCAATATCATTGTCAGTCTGACCATAAATGATAAAAGTCACCATTCATTTATCCTTAAATAATAATCTCCTTAAAACCACCTTGGTTATACATGAAAATTATTCCCATCCTATCAACAATCTAATTCCACCTATAAAGGAATCTACTGGGTTCTTCAAACCTAACCCATATCTACTCATTGATACCAACACACACTCATATCTACATGGTAATGTCACAACAAACATACTATACGTGATCTAGGCCTCTATAGTTTAGTCTTTATCATCTTCTCATTCCCACATTAAAACTCATTAAAAATAAATAATGGCCAACCTAAGAAACTCACACTAAGAGCCTTGGATACCCTATGCTCAGTCATCCAGACAATGACCATGATCCTCACTTAGGTACCATATCATATCTCACCATAGAGATCTCTTAATCCAATTATAAGGGGGAAATCCCCTATGTCACACTTCACCAATTTCTATATGGAATATCCTACTAATCACACACACCATGACTCTTATATATCCTTAAGAGGATTTTCCCCATCATACATGATATATAAAACTATATTATCCATATTATTTATCCCTAAGACTCTAATACCTACTCAAATATCCTTAGAAAACCTAACTAGGCTATAAAAATCTCTTACCAAACCCGATCCTCTCATAAACACAACTAGAAACCTCACCTCCTTGGAGACATAATCTCTAGATGATCACAAAATCACAGAAATTTAATAGAACCCTCACTGTATCACTTGGTGGATCAAAAACACCCTATTTATTTACCTAGGTTGCTCTTGATTTCACTCCCTTTCACTAGAACACATATACTCATGCTTGAATGAAAAATCATGCATATAATGGAACATGGTTTTGTATTATAGGGTCCACCTACCTCAAAAAATGGAGTAACCCCCTCACCAAGATCAACACATCCTCAACCAAGACTATACATTCCTTATCTAATCTTGTACCAATGATTGAGACCCAATCTCGAGGCACAATTCCCAAATAACTAATTATAGAAACCTAAAATTAATTATTCACCTTAATAAAATTAGGAATAATCTTTTAAAAACTAACTTGAAAACACAACACCACCTAAACCACACAAAACATGGTGCGTTCATCCTACGAGGATAACCTCTAGCCAATACAGAAAAAATATTCATCATCTGAATTGATTTGATAATGATATAGTGAAATCATCACACAAATCCTAGTTAAAATCATCCCAGATCAAAGGGAAATAAAGGATAATTGTAATGGAGTAAGTATGAGGTAAGAACTCACTAACTCACTATAAAGAACTCCCAATAACCACCCCTCTTCAGGGGGGATTGAAGAGAGGAAGAGAATGGATGAATCCCAAGAACCACCCAAGATTTTCTATTATTGACCACGCCCATCACCATTTTTGAAGTATCTAGTTTTATATCTAAATTATACTCATATTACTTCTCCCCAAACCTATATACACATCCTTTGGATTTTAATTAGGATGAATATAAATAAAGAATGGATGAATGCCAATCGGTTGACAAAAGCGTATGCAGAAGGCATGAAAGAGTTTATCAAGATTGCAAAATATTATTCATATGACCCTTCTTAAATCCTTTTTCCGTGTTTATGTTGTTGTTATTCAAAGCCAATTAGTCCAGAGGAGTTGGAAGAACACTTGATCTGTCACGGAATAGATTATAGATATAAATGTTGGAATAAACACGGGGAAACAACAAATGTAGGTAGTGGCTGGGATACCACAACATTTTATGGATCATCTGATACGATTACAAGCATGAACAATGGAGATGAACATTTAGAGGATGGGATTACAGATGTGAATGATGATGAAGATCATATTGAGTAAATGAAAAGGACCGTCGAATATGAACTTCATGATTGCCTAAAATTGTTTGAGAAGTTAAAAAGTTGTGCAAAGATGCCATTGTATGCTGGTTGCACTAAATATACAACACTGTCAGCCATACTGAAGCTGTATAATTTGAAAGCAGACAATGGGTGGAGTGACGCCAGTTTTACGGAACTACATGATATCCCGAATGACATGATCCCAGAAGATAACGTGCTCTTGAGCCGAAAATATGATGCCAAACGAATGCTACGCTCGATGGGTATGATCTCTGAAAGAATACATGCCTGTCCTAATGACTGTATACTGTTTCTCAAGGACCACAAATCACTTAACGAATTCCCAAAGTGTGGTGCTTCTCAATACAAGAAAGATTAATCCAATCCTACTAAATTTGTATGGTAGTTTCAAATCATTCCAATGTTTAGGCATGTATTTGGAAGTGAAAAGACTACAGGACAATTGACATGGAATGCAGATAAAAGAATTAAAGATGGGATACTACGTCACCCAGTAGACTCTCCTCATTGAAAAAGAATTGATCATGACTATCCTGAATTTGAAAACGAGTCGAGAAACCTTCGTCTTGCATTATCTACATATGGAGTGGATCCTTTTGGTTTTCAAAGCAACAATCACAGTACATGGCCGGTTTTGTTGGTAAATTATAACTTACCACCATGGTTATTCATGAAATTAATATACATAATGTTATCAATGCTTATATCAGGACCAAAACTTCCAGTTAATGATATTGATGTTTATTTAGCTCCATTAATTGAATACTTGAAATTATTGTGGGATTCAGGTGTAATATTTTAAGATTCTTACAAAAAGAAAGATTTCACTTTGAGAGCCATGTTGTACGGGACGATAAATAACTTCCCTACTTCTAGAAATTTGTCCGTATATAGAATTAAAGGAAGTCAAGGGTGTCCTTTTTGTGAAAAAAGTACACAATAAATTAGGTTGAAACATTAATTGAAAACTGTGTTTTTAGGACATCGTAGATTTCTACCCTGATGACTTATGTACCGATCTTGGACGACATCATTCGATGGAAGTTCAGAAGAACGTACAACACCGTCTCCACTAACAGGTGATCAATTTTTTGAGAATGTCAAAAATATGGACACTACATTTGGTAAACCGGCTGCGAACAACCTTACAAAAATTGGTTGGAAAAAGAGATCAGTTTTTTTAATTAAAATACTAGAATTGTCTATTTGTTAGAAATATTCATCATGTTATGCATGTAGAAAAAAAATTTATTTGATAGTGTGATCGGCACGTTGCTAAATACACCTGAAAAAACAAAATATGGAATTAAGGCTAGGATGGACATGGTTGAGATGGGAATATGAGAAGAATTGGCACCAGTGAAGGGTGAAAAATGAACATTTTTTCCTCCTGCTACTTACACTCCTTCCAGGAAGGAGAGATATCAGTTTTGAAACATCATTAATGACGTAAAGGTTCCACAATAATATTCGTTAAATATCAGGAACCTCATGTCACTGAGCAACTCGAAGTTAAAAGGTCTGAAATCACATGACAACCATGTTTTGATGAAAGATCTCATTCCTATAGATTTACATTGATTTTTTCCCAATAATGTCGACCATAAATTAACGAAACTGTGTTTCTTCTTCAAAGTTATATGCAGAAAAATTATAGACCCGACGAAATTGCCAACTATGGAATGAGAAATTTCTGTCATATAATGTGAAATAGAAATGTTCTTCCTGCCTTCATTTTTTGATATGATGATTCATTTTATGGTTCAATTAGTGAGAGAGATTCAACTATGTGGTCATGTAAATTACAGATGGATGTTCACCATTGAACGATATATGATGATTTTGAAAGGGTATGTCAAAAATCGAAGTCAGCCATAGGGTTGTATTGTAGAGCGATATATTCTTGAAGAAGTTGTTGAATTCTGTACCGAATACCTATATGATGTGGAAACCATTGGCTTGCCGAAATCTCGTCACACTGGGTGGCTTGAGGGTGAAGGAATTTCTGGAAGATAGGTTTCCACAATCAATATTACAATTCGAGAGCAATCCTACCTTTATGTTTTACATAACAGTTTCGATGTTCACCCATATGTTGAAACCCACAAAGAAATTATTAGGATTTTGAATCCATCTAGGGCTGAAAAATGGATATCATATACACATAATCGACAGTTTAAAGGATGTTTTTAGGATCATATTTTAAATAAGTCAGATATAAATCCAGATTCAATTTCAAAACGACTTCGATGGCTAGTTGGAGGACCAAGTGTGTATGTATTATCTTACAATACTTATGTAGTTAATGGTTATAAATTTTATAATAATGAACATGATGAAGACAATACCATGAAAAATAGTTGGGTAATACTTGTGGCTGATGTGATTCATGTTTTCGGTGCTAAGGACATAAATCCAATTTAAGAAAATATGTCATACTTTGGAATCATCAAATAATTATAGGAGTTGGATTATATGGAATTCTGAGTTCCAATTTTTCAATGAAAGTGGGTTGATAACAGTAGTGCTGTTAAAATAGATGAATTGGGATTCATGAAAGTTGATTTCAGTAAGGAAGGGGAGAAAGACGAACCAGTTACAATGACATCATAGGCATTGCAAGTATTTTATTTTCCAGATCTCGCAAACTGAAACTCGTCAATTGTTCTGTTATCGACGAAAACAACTGAAGGGTCAGATGAAAATTCAATGGGGGATGACCCTTTATTGGGAATTCACAATCATTTCATAGTTATCCCAGTGTGGATGGCATTTTTTATGTCAAAGGAGACCACAATGAAAGGGATATTGATAGTCGATAGAGGGGTCAAATCCCTTCAACCTTTAAAAAAATTGAGTTCAATAATCAGGTTAATTTTTATTGTATTATTGATTGTGTTACATTATGTTATTATCTGTTCCCTGGTGCTTTTATGTGATATAAATTAAATGTTAAACCACTTCTGCAGATAATTGCTTCTTCAACTGCTGATGCACCCCATCCTGAGACACAACAGGTTCCTCATCCTGTTGCATCTGGTCCCACTACTGAGGTACAACAGGTCTCTCAACCTATTGCAGCTGGTCCCACTACTGAGGTACAATAGGTCTCTCAACCTGTTGTTGTTGGTCCCACTGCTGAGATACAACAGGATTCTCAACCTATTGTTGCAGGTCCCAGTGCCGATGTTATCGCTTCGGAGGAACATAATGATGATGTAGAAACCTAGGAAATGGTAGGCAATGAAACCTTGTCGACAAAAAAAATGTGCGCCATAGTTTGACAGTTTTAGCCAAAATCTAAGGAAAAAGAAAAAGGCATCAAATATTAGATGGGATGGAATAAGCGAGGCCCACATGTAAACCAAAACAAATCCATGTTCAGTAGATACATTGGAATCGACACTCGGAAACACGTTCCAATTGATGTAGAGTCGTGGCACCGTGTTGTCAGCGGGCTGAAAACATTAACATGGGAAGAGATTACGGTAACATTACGATATCATTTATTTAATTTATTAAAATAAAATAAAATAAATTACTGAAATATTGACTAACTATTCATCATCTCTTGCAGAGTGCATTAATAGTAGATGTCTCACACAAAGAATCTGTATTAAGACTAGCAATAAGGTTTCAAAGAGGCTTTTGCACCATTTTAACGAAATTTCATTTGAAAGATACTGAAGGAAAAATCAAGCCGCACCCACATCCTCTTTATGCACACTTGATATCCCAAGGAGCATGGGATGTGTTTTGCAACCGTTATGTGGAGCAAACATTTTAGGTACATTGTGTTTGGTAACACGCTGTTTTTCCATTTCTTGTATTAATCACTTTGATTGACAATTTTTTATTTCTGAAACAACAACTGAGTGCTGATAATAAAAAACGGGCAGCAAAACCGGCATGCCCCTTCCGTAAAGCAAGGTTGGGGTACTCTTCAATTGATAAACTATTGGTACATATTTTAAAAGTACTTTAATAATTTTATGTGAAATAAAACAACACTACAACCATGTTTATCTCTTTATATGTAGATTGATAAATCAAAATCCCAAGCCACTTCCATCACATGAAATGTTCTACGGAATGATGCTCGTGTTAATAAAGAGGGGACAATAGTAGATGAAAAGACACAAAAAGTGTGGGAAACATGTGTATGTATGACATAATATATATATTTTTTTTCTTTAAATGAGTATTAGATAATGATGATTACTTATTTTTCCATATTTTCTATTTGACATAATAACAGGAATCAACAACACCCGCACCGGATGCAGACATACTTTCAACGGCCTTGAAACAGTCAGAACAGTATGGCCACGTCACATGTGTGGGTTTTGGGGTGACACCCCGGACATATTTTCAGAAAGAAAACAAGAAGATGAAAAAACTAAAGAAATGAAAATGATGAGATATAGACTATCTACCCCTGATGAAAAATTAAAAAGTCAGGGAATGTTTCTAGAAACATTGATGTGGGAGAGGCAAAGAGAAGAAACAACTCAAGAACAACCCACATGAGAAGATCCCGCCCCACCCCCCACCAGCTTTGAGGTGAGACATTCCCCTAAAAAACCTGACTTAAATGAGGTAATCAATGTTGTAATATTTTTTTCTGTGAAATTTGAATCACATAGACACTGATACCTTTCTTGTATTGATATTGTACAGGGTGAAAATGACTGTGATTTATTTCTACCAACTCCCACCCATCGCCTTGTAGCGAGGGCTATGGTGTTCAATATGAAGAATTACACGCTTCATTCCAGACCGCTTCCAACCGGTCATGTCAATGTTGCGATTAATATAGCTCATGATCCAAGAGCTGAGAAACCCATTCCAAATGATGATGACGATATTCATATGGTGGAAAAGCTGTTGGATCATTCGTTACACAGCCGTCAAATCTTGTAAAAAAACTTTTTGACCAAGAGGTATTCATTTCCAATTCATTTTTCAAGAAGAACCTTTAACATTTAATTAGAAAAGTTCTGAACCAATGAATGCTATTATAGAAGGACAAAAGGAAGGAGCTCAAACTAAAGAGCTGCTCAAAAGGATCAACCAATCGATCAAAACGATCTAATGAGACCACCTTCACCCCACTTGTTCTATGTCCACATTTAATATCATTGAAAGCTCATGTGGGTACGAAAATGAAATGGGGTAATAATCACACAATTATTTGTGAAAAATATATGTATGGAGAGAAAACATTAGATTTTTTTAGTGATGATGTTGTAGCTGGGATCATCACATATGACTGGTTATGAGCCTCAGTTATAAATGTATACATGAGGTATATTTTCATGATTTTATTTTACATAAGCTGATATACTATGATAATTATGGATAAATACATTTCAAATTTTTCGTAGGCGTATATATGAAGAACAATTGAAGGGATTTTTCCAGGAACACATATTTTGACTCATTAGTCATCACACCATGTCTACACAACAAAAATAAATAGATTCTGATTTTCACGCTGAATTAATGTCAACCCTACTCAGAACGTTTCAATAAAAAATTATGACTTACATGCTCTTTTTAATACCAACATTTCAGGGGTAAAACTCAACATTTTAATCATATCAATTATATTTTCATTTATATCATTACTTATTCTTTTTTGTGTTTTTAGGCAGCATTGGATGCTCATTGCAGCCAATTTGGATACTCCGAAGATTTATTTTCTGCATTCACTGTATGGATATCCAACAAACCGACCACACATGATTGCGATTGTCAATTTGTAATACACCAGATCCAACATTTTAGAACTAAATATCTAGTTATATAATTTATATTATATTTTAATGAGTATTTTGTTATCATAGGGCAGTGTATGAATATCTTCTAAAGTCTAGAATGAATGTAGGGCCTAAGTACAACAAGGCGCACGAGATCTACAAATAGAGAAGTATTAGGGTATATATAATTATATTTCACTATACAAATACATATCAAAACAGATTACATATTTTTCTCGATTTTTTTGCAGTGTTCGAAATGAACAAACGGAAAGGACTGTAGTTATTATGTTTGTAAATTTATGAAAGAGTTCATATTTCATGAACAAACTAGCATCCCTGAAGAGGTATTTTTAAAAATTATTACTAGTTTATTTAAAATAATTAATAATCCTTTGTGAATTTTTAATTTTTCAGTACTACTATGATTGTCGAAAAAACTCCTCTTCACAAGATGATATAGATGTGTTTAGAAATGAATGGGTAGCCTACCTGATGGAAGAATATAAACAAATTGGACAATGAAGGTGAATTCCTACTACTTATGTTATCATTATATGATCATATATATCTCCCTTGTTTACACTTATTGAGCATCTCCGATCAACTTTTCTTATGTTTCATATCTGTAGATTATGAAGATTGGTTTTAGAATTGATTTGAGTTTCTAGAAAAGGATTACATAATAAGAGACTCTTATGAACTACTGACATACAGAATACCGAGCAAACGCATTCGGATTGTTTTGATACTTTAGGAAAACGATCCGTGAGTCATTTGTGATGTGTAAGAATCATCCTCACCTCAATCTGATTCACGATGTGACCGGTATGGCTAAAAGTGTATGATATCAGTTTCAAATCAACATTAACTTTAGAAAACAACACAAGTGACATACGGAAAACCGAGAAAACACGTTCGGATTGTTTTTATACATTATAACAATGTTCCATGAGTCATTTTTTAAATGTACAAATCAACCGCACCTTAATCCGATGCACAATGTGATCGGTTTGTTGTACATGGATGTTACTGACATTTATTTTCATATATTCATTTAGTTTTAATTAATTTACTAACCGCTTCTTGCGCTTTTAGGTTCTTTTTGTAGTATTTTAAATATTTTAGTTGTTTTTATAGTTTTTAGTTGGTATTATATTAATATTAGTTATTTATTTTTATTTTTTAGAAATGTATTTTATTAATATTTCATATTTTATTTTATATAAATATTACTTTCAGTTTATTAATTAATTATAAATATAAATATTTATATAATTCTATTTATACTGATATATTATTATTATTATTATTTAACCCTTCTAGATAAATAGTTTTATTTTAAATTTTATTTGAATTTGAATTTTTTATTTCCCCCCCCCCCACTAATTCCCACGCCCCAACTTTCCCCCCCATTTTTTGATCCATTCCACACCCCATATCTCCAATCCCCTCCCCTATCCCACCGACTTCTCCCCTTATCTCCCCCTGGACCTACCACCACTTGTTTTCTTTTTTTTCCTCACCCTGCTGGACCCATCACCCTACTCTCCTTATTCCTCCTCTCCTTCACCCACTGCCCCCCTGATCTCACCCGTTGGAAC
The DNA here is from genome assembly GCA_963277665.1 of Viscum album. NCBI lineage: Eukaryota > Viridiplantae > Streptophyta > Magnoliopsida > Santalales > Viscaceae > Viscum > Viscum album. The sequence continues at coordinate 288,166,134 of OY728142.1, forward strand.
CCGCCCCTACTTCAACTATCCATTCACCGTCGGCCTAGCCGCCTCCCATCATCATGCACACCGCGCCCCACTTCCCCAGCTCATGACTATCATCCTGCCGCTGCACTCACCACCCAGCCACCTCGCCTCTCCTCTCCATCCTGCTAGCCGCCTCCCCTCTCTTGTCCTAAGACCCCGCACCCATTTCCCAGCATTGGCCCGCCGCGCCCCACTGAACCCAGCCACCTCTTCCCTCACCCGCACCCCGCTACCTGCTTCCCGGCTCCCTCTCCCCTACTTACCCGATCATCCTACTAGCCCTGCCTCCCTCTCCATTCTCTTGCCAGAACCCACACCCCCTGCCGCCCCCGCATCTCCAGACCGTCATCCTGATAGACCCGCCGCACGCTTCTAGTCCAAAGACCTCGCACCCCTCATCTCCCTCCTCTCCATACTAATCTCATCACACCCCCATGATTCTTTTTTTTTTGCAACGCACAGGTCACCGCCATCCGAGGAGATGAACAAAAGCCGACCAGTATTCAATTCATCACTCATATCCTTCGTTCTGGTGGTCGCGATGTTGGTGCATGCCATCATCTCGTGCTGAGGTGCGGTCATAGATTGAAGAATGAATTGTATGCGGTGATAGTGAAGACCGACACAATTATTTGTGGGTAAGGCGGTTTTATTTCACATGAGTTTTCATCTTATTATCGGGATTACCTTTTCAGTTGTGATGTTGGGGTAATTTTCTTATTGTCGGGTTGTTGGATGAGTAATTAAAATTATTGCACATTCCATGAAATGGTATTGTTTGATGATTAATTGTCAATTAAAATTATTTTAATTGAATATTTATATGTTTAAATTGTTTTTGCACTGAATTAATTGCTCAAATTGAAACTGACCCTTTTAATTATAAGTCTTTGCGGCGTTCCGATAAGGTAAACCGCATTGACCGATGGTAGGTGAAAATTGGTGACACAACTTTTGAGAAACGGGTTGTGTCATTTCGCCGTATAGTTCGGGACTTGAATGTGTTTTCTAATTTATTTATGACACCAGAGAATGGGACTTTAAATAAATTAGAATATTTAAATTGAGCATCTTGAAAATGCTTATATTTTCAGAACTAGCGATAATTAAGCAGAATAGTCATTTAATCATATAAAAGAATATTTCGCATTTCTGCGTGATAATTTAATTACGACACCAGCATCCCCGACATATTTAATTGATTTAGATTCCATCATACTTCTCACTTAAAATTTTCTTTTTATCTTTTTTCTTCTCACCTTTTTGTTAATTAATTAGAAAAAAAAGAGAAAACTCAAAAATTGAAATTTCCTCAACCTTTGTCCGTCTAAACATGGTCCAAAAAAATATTTTTACTGAACTAGATTCTGTTCTCTCTGTGGTTCAACCATGCTCACCACTTTTAAAGTAGCCAGTTGGTTATAAAAATTTTCAAATTGGACGCGCTAGGACATATGTGCCAAAGTTCTAGTTCCATTTCCGTGGAGCATGCACACGTCTAGCATTAAGAAAATTTCAAGTAGACCTTTATTTAGGCACTGTTTGCCTAAATAGTGAACACTTGTAATTCTGATCCGTCGAAGAACGACCCATCCCTTGATCCACAACATGAACATCAAATAATGTGAAAATAACAAATCGGTACCTCAGCCGCAAATGCAATGCATCCACCCAAGGAAAGCGTTGAAACTCACATTCAGATGCTTCCTAGTAGACAAGTCCACCCACTTTTCCAAAACCGTCTCGATAATCAAAGGCCTCAAACTACTATGAGACAGGAGTTGCGACCCAACATAGTCGGAGTTAGCTTAGGCATAACGAGACCGAGAATTCAAGCAACACACATTGAATTGAAGCCATCCATGATGAACCAGCTCCAACAACATGCAAAATTTCATGGATTGGGCAGCGAATACCCTCATATGCATGTGAACAGATTTTTTGAAGTATGTGACACATGTAAATATAATGGAGTGTCGGATGATGCATTGATCCTGCGACTTTTTTCGTTCTCGTTGCAAGGGAAAGCAAAGGACTGGTCGGAAAGTCTCGACCCAGAAACAGTTTTCACTTGGGACGCGCTGAGAAGAAATATTCTTTATCGATATTACACAACAACTCAATCTTTGAATAATAGGAGAGACATCGACTCCTTTTGTCAAAGTGAATTCGAATCATTAGAAGAAGATTGTGAAAGACTAAAAAACATGTTAAGACGTTTTCCTCATCATGGGATGAAGTCAGCAAACCAGTTGCAAGCTTTCTACTATAGACATCAATCCGAGAGTAAGTCTGCAATCAACACAGCTACTGGAAATGCGTTCATGGAAATAGATCCTGAAGATCTGTACATATTAATTCAAAACATGGATGAACACAGCATCCAGTGGCCAGAAGATTTTTCAAGAAGAAAGGCATGAGTGCATCACGTTGAGGCCCAGACATTCATGGCTGCACAATTTGAAGCTCTCAACAAGAGGATTGACAACATCTCAATAAACCCACTGAAGCCAGTCCATCTTGTTCAAGATGAACACTGTCCACACTGTGGTGGTCCTCCTGATTATACCATGTGTCCATATAAAACATCTGAGACCAAGATGTCTGAATCTAACTTCATCAGTTACAACCGATGAAATTATGGAAACAATTACAACACAAACTGGCAAGGAAATACCCAAAATCAAGGATGGAAGGAACTAGTGGCTACTATGCCAATGACCCAGAACGTGGGTCCACCTGGGTTCACTACTCAACCTGCCTTCAGACCAACCATGCAATCACATGATCAAGGATTTCAACAGAAATACCGACCACCGTTCCAACAGTAAGAAAAGTATAAGGAGAAAAAGCAAACAACAGACTGTGCCCTTGTTGCAACGCAAGGCCAAAAAGATTGGGGAGAATCTATAGCAATGTTAATTATGTCAAATCAATCATGGTTTGAATCAAAATAGATTGAAACCTAGAACTTACATGCTTCCATTAGCAACTTTGAAAATAATGTTGGTCAGTTAGCCGCACAAATGCAAACTGATAGCAAGGAACTCTACCATGTAACACAAGAGTCAACCCAAGAGAAGAAGAAAAAGCCATCACATTGTGAAGTGGCACACAGTTTCCAGAGCACCAAAGGCCTGATGTTCAACCAACAGATGAGATGCATATAGCTTCCACTAAGAATGATGACTCAAAAAACAAAGAAATCCAACTTGAAACCAAATAGGAGGAAGATCAAAACCAAATTGAAAAAAATGATAAGGCAAGAAAGGAAAAGGAAAATGAGGAACTCAACGAAAGATTGAAATCCCATGTACCACCTCCACATTTTCCACAAATACTAATGTAAATTATGCTGGATGTTCGATTTTTTAAATTCATGGAGATTTTCAAAAAGCTTCAAATAAATATTCTTTTTCCAGAATCCATTGCTCAAATTCCCCACTATGTTAAATTTCTCTAGGAACTTCTTACAAAAATTACAAAATTAGATGATGTGGGAATGGTTATAATGCATGAGGAATGTTTAGCAGTCATCCCAAGATCCATACCTCCAAAACTAAGAGACCCAGGTTGTTTCACTATTCCTTGAAATATTGGAGGATGTCAATTCGGAAGAGCTTTGTGTGACCTTGGAGCTAGTGTCAATCTCATGCCGTCTAGAATCCTTGAGGAACTAGGCATCACAGAATTAAAGCCAACAAGGGTCGCCTTGCAAATGGATGAACGATCAGTGAAGAATCCTTGATGGATTCTAGAGGACGTACTTTTCAAGGTTGATAAATATTACTACCATGCTGATTTAATTTTCCTTGATATGGATGAAGACAAAGATGTCCCACTCATTCTCGGGAGACCCTTCTTAGAAACATGCCGAGCACTATTTGATTTCCAAGATGGAAATTTAATTTTTAGAATTTGGGATGAGAACATAACATTTGATTTCTTAAAGGATATGAAAAAACCATCTGTAGAAGACTGTCATTTCATGGACACAATTGAAGAATGGGATGAGTTATCAAGCAATGCACTGGATCTCGCAGATTTTCCTAAAAAAAAGTGAAGAGTTTACTGAATCAATCTAGGTAGTGGAATTCATTAGAAACATATTCATGCCATTAGATAAACATGACTTAACTTAAATAACTCCATCACTTGAAAAGCCTCCAACACTTGAGCTTAAACCCCTTCCATCAAACCTGAGATACAATTACTTGGGAGACTTAAACACCATACAAGTCATCATAAATGCCACTCTTTCGAGTGAACAAGATATCAAATTTCTCAATGTCCTATCCCAAAGGAAGCCAGCTATAGGTTGGAAAATTTCTGATCTAAGAGGTATAAGTATGGCCATCTATACTCAAAGAATACATATGGAAGATAATTAAAAACCTTTCAGGTGACCACAACGATGCTTAACACCTCCCATGAAAGAAGTAGTCAAGAAAGAAGTCATTAAACTTCTTGATGATGGTTTAATATTTCCAATCCCTGATAGTCAGTGGGTTAGCACATTGCAAGTGGTACCTAAAAAGGGTGGAACCACAGTGGTTGGGAATGATAAAGGAGAATTGATAACCACCAGAACAGTGACTGGATGGATAGTGTGCGTCAACTATCGAAAATTGAATGATGCCACCAGAAAGGATCACTTCCCATTTCCCTTTATTGATCAAATCCTTGAATGATTGGTAGGACGAGATTACTATTGTTTTCTGGATGGATACTCAGGCTATAATCAAATAGTAGTGACACCAGAGGATCAAGAGAAAAGAAAGTTCACTTGTCCATATAGTACATTTTCTTATCGGTGAATGCCTTTGGGAATGTGAAATGATCCAGCCACATTTCAACGATGCATGATGGTAATGTTCCATGACTGTTGAGTCAACAAGGTTTTCCTTATGAATTTTCCATTCCTTCTTGTTTTAAAATTCATAAATACCTTATACTTAAGTAAATATAAAGTTTACCTCCATAAGGAAAATTTACATCTTTAAAGAAATTTACCATAACCTAGATTTTATTATACATAGTAATATTTTTCTTAAGTACAAAAATCGGATTCATTCCCAAAATCCCAGAAGTCATATAATGTCAAGATTTGGAGCATTCTAGTTTTAGGAACCGAATTCTGGATGTGAACTGTAATGATGTTCCAATCCGAATTCTGGACTCCAAACTCTTTCGAAGTTCGACTCCTAACTTTCATGTGTTCGCCTTCGAACTCTTATGAAGTTCGACTCCAAACATTCATGAGTTCGACTCCGAACTCTTATGAAGTCCGACTCCGAACATTCATGAGTTAGACTCTGAACTCTTATGAAGTTGGACTCCGAACTTTCATGAGTTCGACTCCGAACTCCTATGAAGTTCAACTCTGAAATTTCATGATTTTGACTCCGAACTCCTATGAAGTTCGACTCTGAACTCTCATGAGTTCGAATCCGAACTCTTATGAAGTTCGACTCCGAACTCTTATGTAGTTTGACTCCGAAATTTCATGAGTTTGACTTCGAACTCCTATGACGTTCAACTGCAAACATCTGCATGTTTAGATTCTGAACTCTGGTGAAACCAGACTACAAATTCCTATTAAACAGAATCCGAACATTTCTTTACATAGACTCTGAATTTCATTTTGGTTAGACTCTGATCTTTTAATTTTCATACACTCAGAAATTTTGTATGGGTTTTTCTTACATATTCTCCATTTCAAAAATATGTCATGCATTCAGTTATACATGATTTATTATTAAACAATGTCATCCATTCTATTTCTAATTAAACATTATTTGAGTTACACCTGTATAGGTCCCTCCGAATTTCATGGAAAATATGACCGTTGGAGGAGGGAGTCGACCGTTGTAAATTTTTCTATAAATAGGAACTCATTTTAAAGAGCTCAAAAAGAAGTTGATAGATCTAGAGACCACATGTTGTTAAGGTGATTTATAGATATAGAAGCTTTTCATTCCTTGTGTGTACTGAACTTCTCATTCAGATTGCTTCATGCGACTCTGAATGTTGGTCATTACATTTGAGGACTTCCGGGGATGTAAAGACAGAGGTGCCGACTACCTTGAAGATGAGGGCTTGCGGGGATAGCAAGACAATGATTTTGATCTTCGTATCGAGGGCATACCCTAGTGTTGGTAAGACAGACTTTCTTGAATGTATAAATCAAGGGACCTTTATCCAAGGTTGTTGGATAACCTTATCTTTAGGTTAAAATACTTATATATTGTTACTTTTAGTTTTAATACTTGTTTTTCTGTTGCACTTTTTTATTGTAAGGAAATTATAACCTTATTATATTTTCTTACACTTGTACTCTGATTAGTTTAGATTCTATATGCTTTAAGGTAGAATATCATATTGTAAACATTGGTTCCAATTCTCCAATTAGTGATTAGAGGTGTTTTGAATTTTCTTAGTTTGACTTTGTTAAACATAGATTTTTCATTGTCTAAGGAAATTTTTAAAGTATAAAATTCACCCCCTCTTGTATATTGAGCATCTACATCATTATTTTGATCCTAAAATTGTTATCAGAGGAGGTCTCTGAAATACTTATACTCACATATAATTTTTTCTTGCTCACATTTTCATTGTTCTTCATCCTTGCTTAGAACGTTTTTATTCATTCCGAATTGTCATTCTGAACTTTGTAGTTATAAATATTTCCTACTAACAAGTTTGGTTGCCAAAGTTTTAAGAATGGTAGGAATTAATGTTGGTTCTATTGACAATCTAAATCCTACAATACCACCAATATTTTATGGTAATTACTATGAGTACTACAGAGATCGAATGAAGACTTTTTTTATCAATACTGGAGTGGATAATTTCATTATGCTTACTAGTGATTATAAAATTCCTGATAAGGAAGTTAGAACTTTCACTAACAAGGAAAAGAAAGAGTATTAACTCAATAATAAGGTACACAATACTTTACTCTGTTCAATGACTGCAAATATATATAGGAAAATTTCTTCATGTGAAGCAGCTAATTGTATCTGAAATAAGTTAGAGGTTACACACTTTGGAACTTATAAAGTGATTGAAACTATGAGAGCTATTCTTAGAGCAGAATACCATGGATTCAATTTTCCGTATGGTGAACCAATCTCTAAAGTTAAACAAAGATTTATGACTATAGTCAATAGCTTATAGTCTATGGGAGAAAAAGGGTTAGATGATGAAGCCCTTGAGAATAAGATAATTGATATTATGCCGAATGAGTGGGAATCAAACAGAACAACAATTGATGAGAACAGGAAGGTCACTCAAATTTCTTTTGATAAACAATTTGGAACTCTTCCCCAACATGAGACAAGAATTAATAGAGATACTGAAAAACTCAAAAAGAAGAATGGAAATAGTACTGTTGCTTTTAAAACAACATCAAATCATATGAAAGCTAATAATCCTTAGAGAGTAACCAGATCCAAGTCTAAGAAGGTGGTTATCCAACATGAATCTAGTGAAAGTGAAGTCTCAAAAAATGAGTTAGAAAATCTTACTCGATGGATGAACAAGATAGCTGGCCAGATAAATTTCCAATCCATGTATAAGAAAAAGGAAAGGGAAGACATGAAAGATGGAGAAGTTACTTGTTATGAATGCAAGAGAGCTGGACATATTAGACCAGATTTTCCTTTGCTCAAAAAGAAAGAAATAAAAGAAAGGAATTCTTAAAAGAACATAAAGAAGTATTACAAAATCAAAGCTAAGAATGTTTTGAAAGAAAATGAGACCTGGAGTGCCAGTGGTGGTTACTCTTCAGATGAATCTTCTGATTATGAATCTTCAGGACATAATAATCTTGGTCTTATAGCCAGATTACCTATTAACAATCATTTCTTTATGGATAAGATATGAAATGCAGAATCATTGACTAATTTATCTTTAAATTCTAATGATTGTAAGTATTATAACTCTTCAGATGAATAATCCTCTTCTGATAAAGAAAATACTTCACCAACCTATAAAGAAGTTTCGATGTTTGCTGATCTTCTTGAGATTGAAAATTCTAAACTCAATAAAAAACATGATAAGGAAAACTCTAGGAATTATATTCTTACAAAAGAAATGTCACATCTTTCTAAAGATCTTGATAGGAAAAATTCTGAATTTATAAATATTTCAAAAAATCTTGAGGAAGTATGTTCTGAGAAGAACAAACTTTATAAAGAGTTAGAACAAGTAATTTCTAAGAAAAGTGTTTTAGAGCCTAGCTCTAGTTCTAAATCTAATGATTTTTGTAACAGCCCGAGATTTTATGAAAAATATTCTTTTTTATTTCACTAATGTCTTGTGTTGTACGCTACACCAAAAGGAGCTTGCACAACATGTATCCTTGACTTGCCTTGCATTACATGCAATCGTGACCTTCCTCGATAGCGTGTGTAGTACGCAATACCGAGTTTCACTGAACAACGATATGCTATTAAAATATTATTATAACTAACCGTTATGAATAGTAATAACCACCTTTTAAAATTTTAGAAATTTTAGCTCTCAAAATGGACTTCATTTTTGGATTCGGAGTATCAAATTTAGCCTAAGGTGAAATTTTGGTACTTTTCGGATAACTTTCATATTCTGATGAATAGTGAAAATTACTAAATTATAATTAAAAACAACTTTTTTAATCGAAATAATTATTAGTGATAAATCATTAATTTGAGTGGTTTTAAAGTATATTTAGAATATATTTTTACAATTCAATACAATGTTGGTCATTGTATGTAATTTCACATTTACACCAGACATAAACAAGTGTTAATCTTTTGATAGTTATTATCTCTTAAAAACACGCTATTTGTTGTGACAGCGGAAATTAATTATAAAATTAATTAATGCAACTTATTTGTTGGGAATTTTGTAAAATGGAAATCATTTTTGAATTCGGAATATCAATTATAGCCTTGGGTGAAATTTTAGTACTTTTCTGAAAACTTTCAATTTTTGATGAATAGTGAAACCACTAAGTGGTAGGTTAAAAACTGAATTTTGCATAAAACTTAATTTTACCGCTTCTGTGAATGGAAATTCGAAAATCCGACAGACACGGTTAATATCAAGGACTAAAATGTGGTTCAATGAGATGAAAATAATTTTTGGTGAATAGTAACTTTTTTCATTTTTTTACCACGGTTAATAGTAAATAGGGTAACTAAGGGTAAATATGATATTACTATTACCCTAACACATGTCCTAATTCTATTGGATAAGTGTAATTTACCAAAAACAACCTTATGAATATAATATGACCATTTAGGTCCACTTGGATTAGATTATGACATTTAATATTATTTTATTTAATGAATAGTTAAAATAGTTAAAATCAATGTTTAATAACTAAAACATTTTTAGTATGAGGTTATACATAAGATAAATTCGACTATAAATATTCATTAGAAATATAACAAGATTTACTACATAATTATATTTTATTTATAATTTTTAGACTTTAAATAAATTAATTTATTTATGACACAACGATGATGCAGTAATTACCCATTTAAGGAAATATTAACATAATTGATGTTATAAATGCTCAAATGAATGTAATTTGAGACTTTTTATAAATTACACTAATTTTATAGGTTACTATGATATATTATTGTTGATTTAATCAACTTGGTTCGAACATATAATTCTGTTATGACTTTCAGAAAAATCATATATCAAGTAGTTTCAAAATTTACACAAAATAGTTTTTAAATCAAATATTATATTAATAATTGTTATTTTATTCCTAAAAATCTAAGGTTCGGCCAAATGACTTAGATAATGATATATATATTAATAATAAACAATTTGGGGTTCGTTTGGCATGTTATAGTAAGTGTATTAACCATATAGTGAAAGAAAACAAAAAGACACGGTAAAAGTTAAATTATTTAACTTAGAGTTAAATCTAATTGATAAGGTTAAAATAATACCCTAAATTTGTCTAACTCCTATTGGTTGATAGGATTTCGACCCATCCCCACATTAGCTTCGAAATAAGACCCTTTGGAACCATTATAAACCGATTTTGACATTAATATAAAATAATATTTTGAGGTATTCCTAAGGTGCCCCTCTCCTCCCTTATAAAAGGAAACCACCTCCCCCTCCTCCTCACACCAATTTGAGCACTCAAGCTCGGCCAACCCCTGCCAAAATCTCTTCTCCACTTCCCTAGAAACATCCTAGAGGTTCTGGTCTTCCTCAAAGACCAATTTTAGTTCCCTAAGAGGAGGTCTCAAAGAGGCGCTTCAAAGAAGAGGTAATTACCGTTACCAATTCTTTCATCTTTATTTCTTCTTCCACTTCTTCTTCTTAGGTTGTTTCATTATGAAGTAATAACATAAGTATCACTCATATACTGATATGTTATTATAATTATAAAACAACCCTATTTAACCATCTATACATCCTACGGAAAAAGAAATCACCGCGCGTGCGTACATACGGAATACCGTCTCCACGCCGTGGTGTAATCTATTTTCCACCACCACCTTACATGGATGGGTATAATGGTGTAAAGAATAACTATACATAGTTATTAAAACATCATATTGATTCTGATATATTGTATAATCCACTCCAATTCAATTCAATATTTATGGAAATGATATCATCGCTCGTGCGTACGTACGGAATACCATCTCCACGACGCGATGAGATTCATTCTCCATGTTAACCATTTAAGAATGATTATAAAGTATATATAGGAAATAATAATGAAATATATATAAATATACTGGATTTATGTATATATATATATATGTATGTCATCTACTTACTTCCATTCAAGACAATAAGGAAAGGAAAACAGCGTTCATGCGTACGTACGGACTACCGTCTCCATGAACAGTGTTTTTCATTTCATTTATCTATCTATTATATATATATATATACTGAATATATATGATATATAAATCATATTTTATATTCTGTAAGTAAGTAAATCATGATATAAGTAATAATAATGTCAAGAACAACAAGTCAAAACACCTACGATAAATGAAACGATTTTACCCAAAACGCTTCTTTAACATGGAATTTACAAAAGAACGGGTAATATAATGTCATAAGTGAACCATATATGATATCATAACAATGAATATGATTCTGTAATAAGTCAATGACATTATTTAAATCATTATACAGGAGGTTCGGACACATACGAAGCAAATCGGACCTAAGGTAAAGGAAATATCACAATCTCATTTTTATCCGAGATTGTTTATTTGTAAGTATTTACTGGGGTGTATTTTATCATCCACATCCTTGTTTCATCAATATGTAATATTATTTCCATCCACCTAAAATTGTTTGAATCCATTTTTACTCTTCGGTGAGTTTTTAGTAAATGAAATGAAAGGAATCTTTTGTCGTTTTTTGTACGAGGTACTTTTTGACTTTTCCGAAAAAAGTACGAAGAATGTTTTTTTAACTTATACGGCATGAATGGATTTCTAAAACATTATTTCCAAGAAGTTTACTTTACAAGTATTCAAGTTTATTTTTAATCAACTTCTTTTAGTTTAAAATTGTATGACATGTTAAGAAAGGAAAAGTGTTTTTGAAGAAGAAATGATATTTTCCTCAAGAATGAAGTTCAAGTGTTTTATCAAAATTATATTCCATCTAAGATAATAAAGGGTTCTGTTTTTATCCCTATTATTACATTGATTTTATTATGTTATGATGGAATTATTTTGATGAATTCCTTTATCTTATATGAATTGTTTTATGATGTCATGTTGTTTAAGAATCCCATTTTTATTACATGGGTTATGCGATGATGTATGATTTATGATTATGTGGCACACATAAGAAAGGATTCATTATAAGATGGGTGGGACCTATATCTCCCTCCAATGCATTGGGTAAAGATTTTATATCTCATGAGATAGACGTGGCTGAAATGGTAGGTTATACCGGTTCAGTGAAACAGGACTGAAACGAGGGTTACTCGATTCAGAAAGGGACTTTGTCCACTAAGATAGTCTTGTCAATGAGTCTTGACTAACAAGAAATGATTCTCTATGATTATGTGTGTATGCCACAATGTTTCATGTTTTATGTTATGATTATTGGGATTTCATTTCACTACTATGATTTATCCCATGTTATGAAATTATGCTCTCTTTTGTAGGTTAAGATTTCCAAAAGTTATGTTCTTATGAATATGATGTGATTGATTTTTCTTTTTTTACCCTTACTGAGCATTTGAGCTCACCCTTTTATGTTTTCTTTTCCCCAGGATATAAAGAAAGGTTTTAGGTAAAAAAAAGGAATATCTTTATGGGAGATGTTGAAGATCATTCACCACGATTAGAAGATTTTATTCCGAGTTTCCAAAGACACTAAACTATTACGATCCTTGTGTGTATGTTTTTGTTATGTACTATGTATTCCGCGAAAGTAATGTAATGTTCATGTACGTCAAGCTTCAGGTCTCTACAATTTTGAAGATAAAAACTTGGTTATAAAACTCAAGTCCGAAATTTTTTCCTTAAAGAAGTGTCTATCAAAATTTACCCATGGTAAAGAAAATTTTTATAAAATGTATTCACAAATATGACCTTTAAGAAACAAATCTGGATTTGGTTATACCCATGCAAAACCAGATTTTAGTAACAACTACATTGTTCCACAAAGTGCCCCATTTTGTACCAAGTGTCAATGTGGTGGTCACTGGGAAAATAATTGTTCTTTAAATAAAACCCAATATCTAGGTTTTCATAATTCTTACTTTTCTAAGAAAGTATGGGTGCCTAAAATTTTGTTATCCGGAAATCTCGGATCCAAACAAGTTTGGATTCCGAAAGTCCAATTCTTTTCTTGTTTTCAAGAAGATAAAGGAAGTACCAAAAAAAATACATGGTATATGGATAGTGGATGTTCCCGGCACCTGATCGGTAACAAAATCTATTTTGAAAATATTATCAAAACGAAAGGAGGAAAGGTAACTTTCAGAGATAATGCTCAGGGAGAAATTGTTGGTATATTTAATATTGTTCTTCTTGGTAAAACTTTGATTTCAAATGTTTTATTTGTTAAGGGTCTTAAGCACAACCTCATTAGAATAAGTCAGTTATGTGATGAAGGGTACCTTGTGAATTTTAGGAATGGTAAATCTCAGTACACAATTCCAAGAAATAATTTATTCTCTCAGCTAATAGGCATGAGAATGTTTACAATTTGAACTTAGAAGACCTCAGGATCCAAGAACTACCTTGCCTAAGTGCAATGGAAGATCATTCCTGGTTATGGAATATAATACTAGGTCACTGTAACCTTAGAAACTTATGTAAAATTTCTAAGAAGAAACTAGTTAAGGATCTACTAGATTTTAGATTTGATTTTTCTAATGTTTTTGATCCTTGTCTATATGGAAAGCAACATAAATCTAGTAATAAATCAATCAGTGAAGTCTCAAAAACTGCTGAATTACAGTTAGTACACATGGATCTTTTTGGTCCAACATAAACTGGAAGTATTGGAGGAAAATATTATGTGTTTTTTCTAGTTGATGATTACACTAGATTTACATGGGTATATTGTCTAGAAAAGAAGTATGAAGATTTTTATTATTTCAAATGTTTTATAGAACAAGTTAAAAATGAGAAAAATCTTCCACTGAAAACTATTCATAGTGATCATGGAGGAGAATTTCAAAATTATGATTTTGAACATTTTTGTAGTAGAAAAGTTATTACTCACAAATTTTCAGCACCTGGAACTCCTCAAAAAAATGGTGTAGTTGAAAGAATAAATAGAATAATTCAAGAGATAAATAGAACCATGTTGGGTGAATATTCTATAGCTATAAATTTCTAGGCTGAAGCTGTAAGTACAACTTGTTATAATATAAATCAAGTTTTGATTAGACCTTTTCATAATAAAACTCCGTATGAGTTATGGAATGGTAGAAAACCAAGACTTTCCTACTTCAAGGTTTTTGGTTGCAAAGTATTAATTCTGAATACTAAATATAATTTACATAAATTCGCACCAAAATCTGATGAAGGACTTTTCTTAGGCTACTTCACAACTTCTAAGTAATATAGAGTTTTAAATAAAAATACTTGTACTGTTGAAGAAACAGTGCATGTAAAATTTGATGAGTCTGATCCTTTTGTTTTTAATCCATCCCAACCTATATCCTAGGATGTGTTTTCAAAAACTGATTGTCAGACTTTGATAGAAGATCCTTCTGATAAGGAAAATGTTCAAGAAGATACTTCTGAAACATTTACCCCAGAAGACTTTCTGCCCTATGTTGATGAACAGGTTTTACAAAACCCAAATCAGGTGTTTCTTAAGAATCATCCCAGTGATAGCATCATTGGTGATGTAAATCAACCTGTAAACACTAGAAGTTCCTTGAGAAATGAACTATAACATCTAGAATTTATTTCCCAATTAGAACCAAAAAGCACTGATGAAGCTTTAGGTGATGATGATTGGATCAAAGCCATGCAAGATGAACTAAATGAATTTGAAAGGAATAATGTTTGGAACTTGGTTGAAAGTCCTAAGGAAACTTCTATTATTGGTTTAAAATGGGTTTTCATAAACAAATATGATGAAAAAGGAGTCATAATAAGAAATAATGATAGACTAGTTGCCAAAGGCTATAATCAGCAAGAGGGAATAGACTATGAAGAAACCTATGCTCCAGTAGCTAGACTTGAATCTATTCGTATTTTACTTGCCTTTGTAGCATTCTTCAATTTTAATCTTTTTGAAATGGATGGGAAATGTGCTTTTCCTAACGGTTATGTTCAAGTGGATGTTTTTGTTGAACAACCTCCTGGGTTTGAAGATACAAAACATCCTAATCATGTTTTTAGACTTACCAAAGCCTTGTATGGTCTTAAACAAGCCCCACGAGCCTAGTGTGATAAACTCACATGATTTTTGCTTCAAAATAACTATGTTAAGGGAAATGCAGATCCAACCATTTTTATAAATAATGATAAGAAAAATCTTTTGATAGTTCAAATTTTGGTTGATGAAATCATATTTGGTTCAACTCAACAATTTTTATCTGATTCGTTTGCAAGTCTAATGAAATATGAGTTCGAAATGAGTATGATGGGTGAGTTAACATTTTTCCTCGGTTTTCAAATTTCTCAAAGACCATAAGGAACCTATATATCTCAACATAAGTATATTAAAGATCTTCTCAAAAAGTATGCTTATGACAACACTAAGAGTATAAGTACTCCAATCAGTACCTCAAACTCCTTAGATCTTGATGAAGCTGGGAAACCAGTACATCAAACATCTTTTAGAGGTATGATAGGAAGTTTACTTTACTTAACATCTAGTCGACCAGACTTAATGTTTTCAGTATGCTTATGTGCAAGATATCAATCCAATCCTAAATAATCTCACATAAAGGCAGTAAAAATAATTTTTCGCTACTTAAAGGGAACCATGGATCAAGGATTATTTTATACTTCGGAAAATGATTTTATTCTAAAAATATTTTTGGATGCTGAATTTGGTGGATGTAGAGTGGATAGAAAGAGTAAATCCGGAACTTGTCATTTCTTAGAAGATTCATTAGTTTCTTGGAATTGAAGGAAGCAACATTCTATAGCACTTTCCACTACTGAAGCTGAATATGTAGCAGTTGGAAGTTGTTGTGCTCAAGTGTTGTGGATGCAACACACACTCACAGATTATGGCCTGAGTTTTACTAAGACTCATATTTTTTGTGATAACACAAGTTCCATTGCCCTAAGTAAGAACCCTTCACATCCCTCTCATGCAAAACACATAGATATTAGGAATCACTTCCTTAGGGATCACACACTAAAAGGAGATATCATTCTTCAGTTTATCGGAACGCAAGATCAACTTGCTGATATTTTCACAAAATCATTACCCTCCGATAGATTTGAATACATTAAACAAAATTTAGGAATGATAATCTTAAGGTAACCATTCTTCATTAACTTCTTGTTGAACAATTCTCCTAAAAATAATAAACTCCTTTTCTTAGAGAGAGTACATTTGATTTTCAGTGTATCTAAAATTTTCATAATCTGTTTTTCAAACTTACTGTAACTAAATTTTCATAATATGTTTTTCAAACATTGTGTAACTAAATTTTCATAATCTGTTTTTCAAACTTAGTGTAACTAAAATTTTCATAATTTGTTTTTTCATTCTTTTTACTAAAATTTTCGTAGTTAGTTTTTTAAAATTTTTGGAACTGATATTTCCGGAATGGAAATTTCGGAAACTAAAATTTCCGGAATGGAAATTTCCGGAACTGAAATTTTCAGGATTGAAATTCTCGGAATAAAAACATTCAGAATAGAGATATTCGTACTGAATATCATAATAAAACTTTCTTAAAGATGTTTTTCTTACTGGAACTTTCGTAATGATATTTTCGTACTGGAAATTTCGTAACGATATTTTCGTACTGGAACTTTCATAATGAGTTTGTTTTTAAATTCATTTCTTCAAGAAGAATATTACCAATTACGAACAATCTTTATTGACAATTCGAAAGCTATGATTTCCTTAGTTAAAGTTTTGTAATCATATTTTTCTTTCTGGTATTTTCCTAAGTTTTAAAAAATTTTGATTCTAATTTTCCTTAAATCCGGATGTTTTCCTTAAAACCTCAAAAGATCGGAGTCAAGTTTTCCTTGCAGTAGTGTTCTCAACCGTCAGATCAGATCAAAAGTTTTTCAACCATTAGATGGATTTTGGAAGACCAAAGGTCACATCCATTTCCTATATAAAGGGGACTCCAAGACTCTTCCCACATCGGTTTTTCAAAGATTTCACGTCTCGAAGCCCTGCTGATCTTCTTAAGACTGGTTCCGATCATTGCAAAGCCGTTCTGAATCCTTCAGATCTCTCTGTTTTGAATGTCTGTTGAAGCAACATCTCAAGATATTTCAAATTCAAATCCAATCTCAAAGTGGCTAATATTTAGTGAAAGGTTGGTCATTTGGATTTCTATAAGTTTGATTCCCTTATTTCAAATAATATTAGACTGATTGGATGGGTGGATGTTTGCGTAGCAAAGTCAGATAAATAGGATCCGGTTTATACTGATTGTCTATTTGAGTTCTATGAGTCTGTTTCCTTCTAGATGGAATATGTAAGAGAGTGGTTTTCATTCAAGTCTTATGGGAAGACTTACAAGTTATCTTACACCAAGTCCGCGAGCTTGGTTGGTTTATCCTACGAAGGAGAAGCTGAGTTCTGCTCACACAAACTTCCAGATGAGCAAGGAAGTTTCAACAAAGAAAAGGAATTGAAGTGTCTTGGACTTAAGGATGCTTCAACCATTAAGATTTCTCATCTCACTTCGAACAATCGAATTCTTCAGCTTTGGGTGCTGAGATTTCTGGTTCCAAGAAGAGGTGACAAGGATAATTTGAAGAAAAGTGATATCTATGTCTTATATTTCTTGGTAAATCTAAGAAAGATAAATTTGATGAGACATGTCTTGATTACGATCAGGAACATCAAGGAAGGGAATTTGAGAGATCAAATAATCATGTTCCCTACCTTACTATCTAAGCTGATAGTTCAGTGCTTATAATATTTTAAGGTTTCATGAAAATCAAAAGTCCGGAATTGTAATCTTATGCTAGTAAGTGATGATACTTTGAAAAGGATGAAGAATGGGTTTTCTAGTGAATCCAGAGAATTATACTCTCTTTCTGTGGAAGAGGTTGAGGAACATCCGAAAGGTACACACACTCCGGAACCATCCAAAATGCAAATGAAGAAGAGAAAGCTTAAGGAAGATGCTGCTGATGAAGAAAATCCTAAATCTAAGGAAACACAGTCTTCTCCCCCCAAGCCGAAGAAACAAAAAACATATCCCAATGAAGTTGCTGTGAAGTGGAGGGAAGATGAGAAGAAGAGGAAAAAAGGGGATCCACAATTCAGATTGGACCCTAAAAAGGCTAAGGCCTTAAAAGAAAG
Source organism: Viscum album (assembly GCA_963277665.1). Classification (NCBI taxonomy): domain Eukaryota; kingdom Viridiplantae; phylum Streptophyta; class Magnoliopsida; order Santalales; family Viscaceae; genus Viscum; species Viscum album. The sequence goes on from OY728142.1 coordinate 288,184,134, forward strand.
AGCTGCAGAAGAGTTAGAGAATCAGGAGAAAGAGAAGAAAATGAAAAAGAATGTGTCTGAATCTGAAGTGGTGCAATATTTGCTGAGAGCTACAGAGTTATCTTCTGAGCTGATTCCGGTTACGAAAACATTCCTTACAAAACCTTATTTTCTAGAAACTCCAGCAAAGAATTATGTCACTCCAGAAAAATCCAAGGGTAAAGAAGTAGTTGAAGAAGATGAAAAAGAAGCTACTGAAGAATTAGAGGAAGAGGTTGAATAAGAAGAAGACGAAGAAGAAGAAGAAGAAGAGGGAAGTGAAGATTTAGATGTCTTGATCAGAAAGTATAGGATTATCAAGATAAGGAAAAATCCGAAATGTTAGTTACTCTAGGAAAGGAATGTGAAAAAGGTAGTATGAATGATGATAAGAAACAGAAAGAAGAAGAAAATGTCCTATATGATGAAGAAGAATCCTATGACAAGAATTTTCTTGAGGAAGGACAAGAAAAACAGAAACCAGATGAAGACCAGATTATTCAAGTTTTTGAATCCAAGGATGTATCCCCTAATGAGGAACCAATTCCAAAGTCTGATAAAGGGAAGCAAGCTCTCATGGATACTCCAACAAAAGAAGTCTTCGGGAAGAAGGAGGCTGGTGGGTCTTCTAAGAGGAAACTGGTAAAAATTGAAGAAGAGCTATCTCCAAGAGATTTACCTGATTTGGAATCATCATCCCATGGGCATGATTTTGTGGTTGAATCTCTGAAGAAGTTGGTGGTCACCATTCCAATTTTTTCCAACTATAGATTCCAGATGCGAGATGCTCCAACAGAGTATGAATCAAAAATCGGATTCCTTATCCATGGTCATGGATAAGTGTGTGAAGATCAAATCCGAACAAAAAAATTTTCTTATCGATTATGATGTGCATAGAAAGTCCTTCCATAAGGTAACTAAGTGGTCTAGAAGAGTTGATGAAGACTTAGTGCAGTTTGAAAATTTTCAAATTGAAGTTCAAAATGCTTTTGACACTAAAGATAAAAAGATTAAAAATCTTCAAGCTGAGATGATTGATGAGCAGATTTCTTGGAGTCAACAAGTGAAGGAACTAAGTGACAAGGCTAATTCTCTGGCTCAAAATCTTTTAAGTGATAGAAATCTCCGGATTGAGCTTGAGAAAAGACTCGTACAACAAGATGAATTGTTAAAGATGCAGAAAGAAGCTATCAAAGCTCAGGCAGAGTCTTTGAAAGCTCAAGAATAAAAGACAAAAGCCTTGGAGAGGCAAGTAGAGGAAGACCAAAGAGACCTAAAGAAGCTCAAATTTTTTTAAAGAAGCTGATTCCAAAGGAAAAGGATGAAAAATAAACCAACTCCTATCTTTTGTTGTAGTTGTCTTTCTTTGTATAATTTTCCCAACTATAATGAAATTTTATTTGGTTGGATGTATCTTTTCATATACTAATGTTTCAAGTACCATATTTTCTTTTCCGTTCCCTTCAATTCATTTTGAAAATCACAAAGGGGGAGAAGGAAAAAGAAATACACCTAAGGAGGAGAGGGAAAAAATTTCTAAGTGAAATATCCTTAAAGTAAGGGGGAGTTTCTCACTACGAAGTTTTTAATTCCTAAATTAATGAAATCTCCACTCCAGAAATTCAGAATACAATCCTTAGAGTTTCAATGCCTAAGGGGAAGTTCGTTGTATTAACTTTCATCCATGAAAAAAGGGAGAGAAGTTTTAATTTCATAGTCTAATGAAATTTGTTAATTTCCTCATATTCTTTTTCGTAAGGATGTTTGTGCTTTCCTAAAAGGGGGAGATTGTTGAGTCAATAAGGTTTTCCTTATGAATTTTCTATTCCCTATTATTTTGAAAATCACAAACACCTTATAATTAAGCAAATATAAATTTTACCTCCATAAGGAAAATTTACTTCTTTAAGGAAATTTACCCTAACCTAGATTTTCTTATACATAGAAATATTTTTCATAAGTACAAAAACTGGATTCATACCCGAAATTCTAGAAGTCATATAATGTCAAGATTTAAAGAATTCTATTTTTAGGATTCGAATTATGGATGTGAACTGTAATGAAGTTCCAATTTGAATTCTGGACTCCAAACTCTTATGAAGTTCGACTCCGAACATTCATGAGTTCGACTCCGAAATATGATGAAGTTTGACTCCAAACTTTCATGAGTTCGACTCCGAACTCTTATGAAGTCTGACTCCGAAGTTTCATGAGTTCGACTCCAAACTCTTATGATGTTCGACTCCGAACATTCATGAGTTCGACTCCGAACTCCTATGAAGTTCGATTCCGAACTTTCATGTGTTCAACTCCGAACACCTATGAAGTTCGACTCCGAACTTTCATGAGTTCGACTCCGAACTCTTATGAAGTTTGACTCCAAAATTTCATGATTTCGACTCCGAACTCCTATGAAGTTCGACTCCAAAAATCCATGAGTTTGACTCCGAACTCTTCTAATGTTCAACTCTGAACATTCATGAGTTCGACTCTGAACTCCTATGAAGTTTAACTTCGATATTCTGCATGTTTAGATTCTGAACTCTGGTAAAACAAGACATCAAATTCCTATAAAACAGAATCTGAACATTTCATAACATATAATCTGAATTTCATTTTGGTTAGACTCCGAACATTTTATTTTCTTACACTCCGAAATTTTGTATGGATTTTTCTTACATATGATCCATTTCAAAACGATGTCGTGCATTTAGTTATACATGATTTATTATTAAACGATGTCGTCCATTCTGTTTCTAATTAACCGTTGGTTGAGTTACACATGTACAAGTCGCTCCGAATTTTGTGGAAAATATGACCGTTGGAAGAGGGAGCCGACCGTTGGAAATTTGCCTATAAATAGGAGCTCATTTGAAAGAGCTCAACAACAAGTTGATCAATCTAGAGACCACACACTGTTAAGATGATTTATAGAGAGAGAAGCTTTTCATGCCTTGTGTGTACTGAACTACTCGTTCAAATTGCTTCATGCGACTCCGAATGTTGGTGATTACATTCGAGGATTTCCGGGGATAGGAAGACAGAGGTGCCGACTACCTTGATGTTGAGGGCTTTTGGGGATAGAAAGACAGGGATTCCGATCATCGTATCGAGGGCTTACCCTGGTGTGGGTAAGACAGAATTGCATGAAAGTATAAATCAAAGGACCTTTATCTAAGGTTGTTGGATACCCTTCTCTTTTGTTTTAAAAGGCCAATATCTTGTTACTTGTAGTCTTACTATTTCTTTTTCTTCTGCACTTTTGTATTTTAAGGAAAGTATAACCTTCTTATATTTCATTACACTTGTACTCTGATCAGTATAGATTCTATACTCTTTAAGGTAGAATCTCGTATTGTAATATTTAGTTCCAATTATCCAATTGGTGATTATAGGTGTTGTGAATTTTCTTAGTTTATCTTTGTTAAACTTAGATTTTTCCTTGTCTAAGGAAATTTTTAAAGTATACAATTCACCCCCCCTCCTGTATATTGAGCATCTACATCATTATTTTGATCCTACAATGACATGATTGAAGAGTTCTTGGAAATATTCATGGATGACTTCTCCATGTATGGAGATTCTTTTGATGACTGTCTGGAACATTTGGGTATGGTTTTGGAAAGATGTGAAGAAAAGAATATGGTGCTTAATTGGGAAAAGTCATAATTCATGGTACAAAGTGGAATAGATTTAGGTCATCAAATTTCAAAGAACGTAATTGAAGTTAAGGACGCAAATATTAGTACAATCTCTGAGTTACCTATTCCTTTTTTAGTTCGTTCCATTTGAGGTTTTCTTGGGCATGTTGGATTCTATAGATTCTTCATTAAGGATTTTTTGGTTATTGCCTAACCCCTTACAAACCTATTGGGAAAATCTGTCACGTTCCACTTCAGGCCTAAATGTTAGGAAGCATTTAAATTATTAAGGCAACGTTTGGTTGAAGCCCCGATAATGATTTCACCTGATTGGGAGCATCCATTTGAGTTAATGTGTGATGCTTGTGACTGGGCAGTTGGAGCTGCATTGGGACAAAGAAACGAAAGGATGATTAGGCCAATATACTATGAAAGCCTCACTTTAAATGAGGCTCAGCATAACTAAACTATAACTGAAAAATAGCTGCTAGTAGTTGTCTTTGCCTTCGATAAATTTTGATCCCAACTATTGTCCTCAATAGTCACTGTCTATACGGAACACTCTGCACTTCAGTACCTGATGACCAAGAAAGATGCAAAACCCAGACTCATTCGATGGATATTGTTACTTCAGGAATTTTACATTGATGTTAAGGAAAAAAAGGGAACAGATAATTTCATTGCTGATCATTTATCACACATAGACCATGACACAAGTGAAATCAATGTCGAACTAATCAATGAAACATTTCCTGATGAAGAAATCTATGCCATTGAGACAATCACACCCTGGTATGCTGATTTTGTGAACTACTTAGCTTCAGGCATGATACATCCTGATTTATTAAAGAAGAAAAGGAAATGATTTTTGAATGAAGCACGCCATTACTACTAGGATGATCCATTAATTTTCAAAGACTATGTGGATGGAATGATAAGAAGATTCATCCCTAAAAAAGAAGTTGATAGTGTTTTTGAACTTGTGCAACACTAGAGAAGCTGGGGGACACATGGGATTCGTTGAAAAATCAGAAAACTGTTACAATGTGGTTTATACTGGCCAACAATGAATCATGATATTCTTGAATTCGTCATGAATTGTGACAAATGCCAAAGAACTGTGGGTATAAGTTGGAAGTGCGAAATGCCAAAAAACTCAATCATGGTCATTGAACTTTTTGACATATGGGGAATTGACTTCATGGGTCATTTTCCTAAATCTTTTTGGAAATCCTATATCCTTTTTTGGGTGGAATATGTGTCAAAATGTGTGGAAGCAGATGAATTCTCAGAAAATATTGCTCGAGTCGTCCTCAAATTTTTGAAGCAACACATTTTTACCCGGTTCAGAATTCCAAGGCTCATCATTAGTGACTATGGTACCCACATCAACAATGCGCTATTTCAGAAGCTAATGACTTTCCATGGATTTCATCACAATATGAGAACCCCATACCATCCACAGACCAATGGCCAAGCTGAGGTTTCAAACTGAGAAATTAAGGGTATTTTGGAGAAAACTGTAAATACATCTAGGAAAGATTGGGTCACCAAACATGATTATGCAATTTGGGCCTACAGAACTACCTAGAATACACCTATTGTAATTTACCCATATCGTTTTGTCTTTGGAAAAACCTTCCACGTAAATGTAGAACTAGATCATAAAGCTTATTGGGCTGTGAAGAAAATGAATTTTGATTTCAAAACTTTTCAAGAGAAGTGTTTTCTACAGATCAATGAACTAGATGAGATGAGGAGAGAATCATATGACAATGCTTTGATTTTCAAAGAGAAAACTCGAGCCTGACATGAAAAATGGATCCAACAAAGAAATTTTTCAGTAGGCGACAAAGTTCTCCTCTTCAACTCAAGACTTCGAATCATGGTGGGGAAACTCAAGTCAAAGTGGTCGGGTCCCTACACTGTCACAATTGTTTATCCACGTGGTGCTGTCGAAATTTTTGATGGGAAGATGCGTCCATTTGAAGTTAATGGTAAACACTTAAAAATTACCACACTTCAGATATGATATGCATCATTGTAGAACAAAAATTACAATTAGAAGTTATCTGTCTGGCTGAAGACGTTAATCTTAGCGCTAATTGGGTGGCAACCTAACTGCTTCTTCATTCTTTGGTCTTGGTTTTCTAACTCTATCTCTATCACTCTATCTGTTTTGTGAATGCATCTAAACAATTTCTAGCTCTTCTGATTTTTCTGTGGTCATTGATGAGCTTGTTCCATCCCCCTCTGACTTAGTACGACAGATGTCTTAGCATCTGGCTAATATCGAGCGCCGACTTGAGGATCTTTCATTAGAGATTCATGCTCAGCAGCCAGCACCACCACAAAGAGCACATATTCTGTTCCATCCTCACCAGATGCATGCTCACTATGCTCTGGAGTTGGTTAATCCCAGCAAGCATCCCTATGAGATCGATGAGACAACCACTAGTTCTCGAAAGAGGTAGAGGAGTTTTGAGATGATGGACCAAGATGATTGAACATTTTCCATCCATCTGGCTGAAGACGTAAAACTTAGATATTCCTAGGAGGAAACCCATGTTCCAATTTCATTTGTTTTCCCATTTCTTCATTTAACTTTTCTAGTTTGTTTGAGGAATTAAACCATGGAATGTGTGAAATTTTTTTAGCTACTCCCGATATTTGTGTGAACTAGTCACTCTCCTGCATCTCTGCTTCCATTTATATGATTCTTGGTGTTATGTTTATGATATGATGCAGGTATGTGTTTTCCATATGTTGATTTTATAGGTACATTATTTCTGGAGCTTCATTGGATACAGGCAGCCTCTCCACCTCTATCTGTACTTACACAGGGAAGTGTTTTATTTTTTCCATATTTTATGCTTCCAAAAACAACATGTAAACTAACAAAATGGAAATTTTTTTGAAAAAAAACAAAACTAACATTCTTGTCATTCATGAACCCACAAAAAAGCTGTTGTTTTTTTGTTTCAGCACAGTCAGGAACATACCACTTGTGTCCCTAGACAATTTAAGCACATGATTCTTGTTTGGATTATTTCATCCTTGATCTCATGACTTAGATGATTGCTGATATTATATCATTCTTAGAAAATGTTTTTCAAAAACTTGTATATTTTTGAGACACTTATTTGCACTCATTCTCATATGTGATATCCAAAATTATGTTTCCATACCCATGAGGACTCTGGCCCATTTTACAACATCTCCTATTTCTCTTTTTTTAGGGAATCTCAACCATGTTATGTATTCTAGAACTTTCCATGTTTTTCAATCAAAGCGATAGGAATTTTTTCAAGTTTCACTAAAATGATCGAGGCATCTGTTTGATTTTATCAGCCTCGTTGAGCCACTGATCCACCCATACAATTTCTCCATTGTATAACCCTTAGAAGCCATGCATGATCCTTTTAGGATGAGCCCAATCCAATACCCTTCCCTACAAATTTCTTGAAATTTTTCATGATAATTTTTCAATCTAAGTGTGGGGGAGAGATTTACTCATGGAGAGGGTTCATTGAGGGGCATTGAGTCATTCGATGTACGTGGAGTGACATTATCCCATCCTGATCATATGAGTTATTTTTCACAGTAGCCACATTCATTGCATGTATTTTGATATGGGAATATAGAATCCTTTTGGTTCCAACAATGAGTAAATTGGTGGTCATTATGCAGTAAACCTCAAATTTGGGGATACCTAAAAAAGTGACGATCCATTACTCTAGTAACTAGAGATATTTCTATATGAACTACCTTTATTAAGATGTTAAATGATATAATATACTTCTGTACCATTATTTGGGATTATTCTCTGACATTTTTTTCATGGGGTTTTTGAGTAGATACTCACCGGTTTTCCTGACCATATTATTTGAGTGAGTTGTGTCTTTTAAAAAAAGAGAGTGAAAAAGAGCGAAACATTGACTTATCATATGCTTGGGGATAAGCAATGTTTTAAGTGTGGGGGAGCGAGAGTTTGAGGGAGACTGTTGGATTGACATATATCATGAAATTATTTCAAGATTTAACCCTCTTATTTACAAAAAATATGTCAATTTTTATTAACACATCGTCCCACAGCTTTAGAAAGATTTGAACCTCATGTAAAGTCTTTGAGATTTGTGAATTATTTTTATTTCCACTAGTGGAGATGTGAAATCCATGTAAAGCCTATGGTAAGCTTGCATGTGTATGATAACTGAGAAAAAATTATATTTTTTTTGAGAGATGAGAGTGATGGAAAGGTAGGTCACATGATGAATGAGTGCACATACTTGTTTTGAAAAAAAATGAAAGTGAAAGAAATGTTTTTTTAAAACTGATGTTTTAAATAATGCATTATATATTATGAGGAAAGAGATTGAAAAAATTTGAACTTGTAATTTTGATGTTTGGATTTGTCTATGGGTCCACCTGTGTTTTATTTCAGATTTTTTAGCCTAGGAGTGCAAAAAGTTTAAGTGTGGGGGATTTTATGTACATGGATTTTACTGAATTTGTTTTTCTTATTTTCATTTAGTGTTAATTAATTTGCTAACCGCTTCTTGAGTTTTTAGGGTCTTTTGTAGTATTTTAAATATTTTAGTTGTTTTTATAGTATTTAGTTAGAATTATATTAATAATAGTTATTTATAATTTTTTTATAATTTTATTTTATTAACATTTCATATTTTATTTTATTATAATATTAATTTTAGTTTATTAATTAATAATAAATATAAATATTTATATGATTCTATTTATACTAAGTTATTATTATTATTATTTAAACCTTCTAGATAATTATTTTTATTTTAAATTTAATTATAATTTGTATTTTGTATGCCCCCCTAATTCCCACGCCCCAACATTACCCCCTTTTTTGATCCATTCCACCCCCTCTCTCCAATCCCCTCCCCTATCCCGCCGCCTTCTCCCCTTATCTCCCCTAGACCCGCCGCCACTTTTTTTCCTCACCCTAATGGACCCACCACCATACTCTCTCTATTCCTCCTCTCCTTCACCTGCCTCCCCCCTGATCTCACCCGCTGAAACCCGCCCCTGCCTCGACTATCCATCAGCCACCAGCCTAGCCGCCTCCCCTCTTCATGCACGCCGCGCCCCACTGCCCCAGCTCTCGACTATCATCTCGCCGCCACACTCACCACCCGGCCGCCCCGCCTCCCCTCTCCACCCCGCTGGCCACCTCCCTTCTCCAGTCTGATGAATCCGCACCCCTTTCCTAACTTCGGCCCGCCGCTCCCCACTGAACCCAGCCACCCCTTCGCTCACCCGCACCCCGCCACCCACTTCCCGGATACCTCTCCCCTGCTCACCCGATCATCCTGCTAGCCCCTCCTCCCTCTCAATTCTCCCGCCATAACCCGCACCCCCTTCCGCCCCTGCATCTCTAGACCGTCATCCCGCTGGACCCGCCGTGCGCCTCCAGTCCAAAGACCCTGCATCCCACTGCTCCATCCTCTCCATCCTAATCCCATCACACCCCCATGATTCCTTTTTTTTTTGCAGCACACCAGACACCACCATCCGAGGTGCCGACCAGCAGCCGACCAGTATTCACTTCATCACTCGTATCCTTCATTCCAGTTGTCACAAAGTTGGTGTTTGGCATCATCGCGTGCTGAGGTGCTGCCAGAGATTGAAGAACGAATTTCATGTGGCGAGAGTGAAGACCGACACTATTATTTGTGGGTAACATGGTTTTATTTCACCTGACTTTTCATCTTGTTATCATGCTTACCTTTTCAGTTTTAATGTTGGGGTAATTTTCTGAGAGTGGGGATGTTGGTTGAGTAATTAAAATTATTGCGCATGCCATGCAACAATATTGTTTGATGATTAATTGTCAATTAAATTTATTTTAATTGAATGTTTATCTGTTTTAATTTTTTTCACTGAATTAATTACTGAAATTGAAACCTTCCCTTTTAATTATAAGTCGATGTGGCTATAGCATCACGACTTTTTATAACATAAGCATTCATTTCATTATACGAAACTGAGGATCTTTAAGGTTTAGTGTCTTGTAAATAAGGAACATAATAAATGAAAACAACATAAAACATTCTTCTTAAACACTTGAAAGGCTTATCCTTAAGTTCATCCTAGGTTCATTACTGCATCTCATAACCTGGGGACATACATCAAAAGAAAGGGTGAGCAGAAGGCCTAGTAAGGGAAACAAGAGAAACATTTTACATGTGAACTTGAGATACTTCAATAAGGTCTTGAAAAGAACTTTAAGGCATGAGAAAGAAATCGCGAGGCATGTTATAATAAAAATAAAATTTTTCATAACATGAAGATGTGTCTACAACATTTAATATTGACACTCATTTCGTTTCACCAAGGTCCATCCCCAAGGTGTCATTAAAAATTACCAAGGTTATTCACCAAGGTATCAGTCTAAAAAGTCATCTCTAGAGATGAAGTCTTTACCCAATGCACTGGAGCGCTATCTGGGCGTACCCTTGAAATGTCTTTATTATCATGTGAGCCACATATATCATCATCAATAATTTCATAAACAAACCATATAGAATAAAACAAATGGGATTCATTTCATAATCATAACGTTTTAAAAACTGCTTTAAAGACACGATCTTTATGTCACTTTAAACCCACGGAAAAAGAAAGCGGGTTTCATGTATGTAAATCCCAGAATTTAAAATATAACATTTTGATATATATGTGAATACACATATTTAAATAAGAGCTTTTAATATTCACATAATAACATAAAATAATTTTGAGAAAAAGAGAGAGGCCTTTTGAGACGAAAACTCTGCAGCATAACGGCTATGTTACAAGGTTTTAGAAAACATTGAAAAGAGAGCGGACATGGGTCAAACATTCATAAATGACCCATAAAACAGTATAGGGACATAATAATAAGGATATATAAACATGGTAATGAAATTTTAAGTATATATCATTTGAAATGAAAAACATGGAAGGAAGACAAAAATTAGACTTCTCTTATGAAAATTCGGCAGCCTAACGGCGTCACTTAAACTTCAACAAAAATGAATTGAAAAGATAAAATAGGGTCTCACATCATATGAACATAAGAGTTCAGTATGATAGATATAGAGATCATACCCCAGAATAATAAAAAGGAACTTGAAAGTCTGGACATGAAAGTAGATCTTGAAAACAAGAAGGGTGAAAGAACCCCTTAGAAATTCGGCAGCCTAACGGCGCCACTTAACCATTCTTAAAACGAATTGATGTGGGAAAGATGGGGTCTCTCATCATATGAACATGAAAAGGGAATTAATATGAATATATAATAACATACTACAACATAAGAACATGGAGTATAAAAGAAATGACATAAAAGAGATTACCTGAAAAGAAGAGAGGGGTCAGATCCCTTACATTAAAACATAACTCTTAAAACTCAAAGGCATGGACCTTTAGGGCTTGGGGGAACCTTTGGAGGACTCTTTGGGAGGTAAGGAGACCAAAACATCGTTGAGGATGGTTTTTGAGTCGAAATGATGAGAGGAGGGCTTGGTATTTATAGGGAAAGTGAAGGGACAAGGCATTAATGGCCAAGGGACACCTCACAAGTGCTTTACTCAAAACCATGTGCTCTCTCATGATTTTTCCCATGATGTTAGGCCACATGGGCACCCCAAAACAATAACTAATCACCTATGGTCGGCCAACCCTTAAAATATCTCATGAAATCACCACGACACAACTATGATGTCATTAGACATACCGAAACCCTAAAACTGCTTTTTTTACTATTCAATGAAAATTCATCTTTCTCAGAAAAATACCAAAATTTCACCTTAACCAAATATCGACGCTCTGATTACAAATATGAACTCCATTTTATAAAAATAATTTCATATATATTTTTAATTTAATTTTTAAATAAAAACACTATTCACCGAAAATTCATTTCTTTAGAAAAAACCCCCAAAATTGCCATAACATAATATCGGTGCTCTGAGTTCAAAAATAAAGTCCATTTTATAAAAATATTTTTCTAAATATTTTTAATTTAATTTTTAATTAAAAAAAACTATTCACCCAAAAAAAACTAATACTTGATTAATAATTTATGAACCCGTTATTTACCAATTTTATTGAATCACATTACTTAATCTAGGTGTCTAAATTATATTAAAACTTTCTTTGAGTGAAATTACTAATCCATTTGGTCACATTACTAATCCTAAGCATAAAATCACTATTCATAATTTACTATTCATACAAAATTATGTTGATCTTATTAGACTCTAAATTCCTTATTGAACACTTTTGTATAAGACCATTTTTTGAAAATCATTACACATCATTAATTATTTAGGGTTTACATAATTATTTTAAAATATACCTTTTTCAAAATTCATCAATAAAATATATCCTAAAATTATCCAAACAATTGAAATTTGACAAACATCACTAAAGAAAGAAATATCAATTTATTCATCCCAAAGGATAACACAAGGAAGCTAGGGTCTCATCACATAGCCCCTTATAACACCGGCATATGACCTAAGTGTAGAGTGTGCTATGGTGAGAGAATCTGAGGGAGGCTCAGATAACATTTCCCTAGTAGTAATCTCTACTAACTTGAACTTCTCCCGTAGGCGTTTCTGTTCAAGCTTGACACGCTGGAGTTCGGCTTGGGCTTGGTCCAAAGCGAAGCCCAAAGATGCCACCTCCTTCCCAAGCTCTGATAAGTGGGCTTCATGAGGTTCGAGTCTACTGGATGAAGCCATCGACTCCTCTTTCTGCATTAACCAACAACATCTTTATTAAATCATTATGAGTATGTTAAAATTACACTCAAAAATATTGGGTCGTTACATTCTTCCCCCTTAAAGAAATTTCTTCCCCGAAATTTATACTTGAGGCCTAGTCGAAAAGGTGAGGGTACTTTTTCTTCATCGTTTCCTCAGGCTCCCTAGTCGCTTCTTCATATTTATGATTCCTCCAAAACACTTTCGCAAGGTGGGTAGTCGTTTTTCATAGAACCTTGTCTCTACGGTCTAAGATCTCCACTGGCCGCTCCCCATAACAGAGGTCATGTTCCAGTTGTACCACCTCTGGGTTCAGTACATGCGAAGGGTCGGGTATGTACTTCCACAAGAGAGATACATGGAAGACATTGTGAACATGAGCTAGGTTTGGTGGAAGTTCTAGATGATAGGCCACTTCTCCTATGTGATCAAGGATTTCATAGGGGCCAATGTACCTAGGGCTGAGCTTCCCTTTCTTCCCAAAACGCATGACTCTCTTCCATGGAGAAATTCGAAGGAAGACTTTTTCACCAACACCAAACTCCATGACCCTTCGATGATTGTCAACATAGCTCTTCTGCCGACTCTGAGTAGCCTTTATGTGTTGTTGGATGGAATGGACCTGTTCTGTCATCTCTTGAACAAGATCAGGACCAAGAAGCTTTCTCTCACCAGTTTCATCCCAACAAGTAGGAGTTCTACATCGCTTTCTATACAGAGCTTCATAGGGTTCCATCTGAATACTCGAATGGAAGCTGTTGTTATAGGAGAACTCCACTAATGGGAGGTGTTGATCCCATCCACCTTTAAATTCCATTGAGCATAATATCATCTTGTCTTCAAGTGTCTGAATAGTCCTTTCAGATGGGCCATCAGTTTGAGGATGATAGGCCGTACTAAAAATCAATTCAGTATTCAGAGCATGTTGAAGACTTCTCCAGAATTTTGATGTGAATCTTGGATCACGATCAGACACGATGGATAGTGGTACCCCATGCAGGATTACCACTTTCCTTACGTATATCTTGACAAGTTGATCCAGAGAGAAATCTTACCGAATTGAGATAAAATGGGCGGTCTTGGTGAGATGGTCCACAATAACCCAAATCACATTGTTTCCATTGGACGTTTTCGGGAGACCAGTTACAAAGTCCATAGTGATATTATCCCACTTCCATACTGGTATGGGTAGCGGTTGTAATACCCCCTTAGGAAGTTGTCATTCTGCCTTTACTTGATGACACACCAAGCACCTTGTAGTGTAGTCAGCAATCTCCCTCTTCATGTTATCCCACCAATAATGATCACGAAGGTCTCTATACATTTTAGTGCTTCCCGGATGTATATAGAAAGTAGAGCTATGAGCTTCATCCATCAGTTATTTCTTTATCTCTAGAATAGATGGAACACATTGTCTTGTACGAAATTTCAATACACTGTCTTGATCAATATTGATGTCAGGGAACTTCCCATCCTTTACAGCCTCAATCTTCTCCTGCAGCAAAGGATCTTCTTTTTAAGCCTTCTTGATCTTCTCTAGTAATGAAGGTTGAGAAATAATTTGGGATAGGGTTGATGATGTCCCTTTCCTTATAATTCCCATGTCCATTTTTACTAGATCTTTAATCAAGGGATCTCCTAGGATCCTCATTGTTGCCAGAACAACAAGCTCTTTCCTGCTTAACGCATCCGCGACTTTGTTTGCTCTACCAGGGTGATAATGAATTGAACAATCATAGTCTTTAGTAAACTCCAACCATCTCCATTGTCTCATGTTCAATTCTTTCTATGTGAAAATATACTTTAGACTTTGGTGGTCAGTGTATATATCATATTTCTCCCCATAAAGATAGTGCCTCCATATCTTTAGAGCAAAAACAACTTCCGCAATCTCTAGATCAGGAGTAGGATAATTATGCTCATGAATCCTTAACTGTCGAGATGCATAAGGAATTACCTTGTCATTTTTCATGAGTACTCACCCAAGCCCTTTCAGAGATGCATCGCTAAAAATAACGAATCCTTCTCCGATAGAGGGTAGTGTTAACACAGGTGCAGTAACCAATCTCTTCTTCAGCTCTTGGAAACTTTCCTCGAATTCCTTTGTCCAGATGAACTTAACCCCTTTTCGAGTCAACTTGGTTAGTGGATTAGAAAGGCATGAAAAGTTATTCACAAAACTCCTATAATATCCCGCTAAACCAAGGAAACTACGAATCTCAGTTACTGTTGTGGGTTGAGTCCACTCCTCCACAACCATTGTCTTTGCAGGGTCAACCGAGATTCCTTCTTTGGTTACGATGTGCCCCAAGAATGCCACTTGTTGTAACCAAAACTCACACTTTCTGAACTTTCCAAAGATCCTCTCCTTCCGAAGAGTTTTCAAAATAACCCTTAGATGATCTTCATGCTCCTCATGACTTTTTGAATATATCAAAATATCATCAATAAAAACTACCATAAAGTTATCAAGGTAGTCCTTAAAGACTCTATTCATCAAATCCATGAAAACAGCAGGAGCATTAGTCAAGATGAAGGGCATAACAGTAAAATCATAATGCCCATATCTTGATTGGAAGGCGGTCTTTGGAATATCTTCCTTCTTCACCCTCAGTTGATGATTACCAGATCGAAGGTCAATCTTAGAGAAGAATTGAGCCCCACGAATCTGGTCAAATAAATCATCAATTCTTGGAAGAGGGTATCTGTTCTTCACTGTGATCCCATTCAGTTCTCTATAATCAATGCATAGCCGCATTGATCCATCCTTCTTCTTCACAAAGAGAACTGGTGCTCCCCATGGAGACACACTCGGTCAGATAAACCCCTTCTCCAACAAGTCTTGGAGTTGTTTCTTTAACTCTTCTAGCTCCAAATTTGACATTCTATATGGGGTCTTTGATATTGGTTGTGATCCAGGTACAAGTTCAATGGAGAACTCTACCTCTCTTTCTGGGGGAGGTCCAGGTAACTCCTCAGGAAATACATCCATGTATTCCTGAACAATCAGAACATCTTCTTTTTGTATGATCCCTTTTCCTTCTTCACCATCACCGATTAACTCCATAAAGAAAGCTATATGAGCTGCTTCTAGATAGGGATCAGTTCGGGATATCTCTCCTTGGAAGATAACTGTAGGTCGTTTATTCAAGACTACTGAGATTTTCTTACTTCTGCATTTTATCTTAGAATTATACTTTGAGAGCCAGTCCATCCCTAGTATAACATCAAATTCCAACATGGGAATGACTACTAGATTTGCGATAAGATTGTTCTTACTAAAGTAAACACTGGAGTCTCTAAACATTGTTGATCCATGGATAATCCCACTTGGAGTCTTGACTGATAACTCTACCTCAAGTAGTTCAGGGATTGATTCTATATTCTTTGCAAAGTTGGAGGAAAAAAAGGAATGCGTAGAACCATAATAAAAAAAAGTAGTTTCTAGTTTTGAGTGGACAACAAGAGTACCTGCTACCACGTCATTCAAAGCTTCAACTTCAGTTGTCATGATAGAAAAAGCACGACCTTGCTCCCCTGGCCTTTGCTGAGGTTGATGGTGATTCCCCTCCACTGCCCTTGGATTTGGAACGAGATTAGTGTAAAGACCCAAAGCTTGACGTACATAGACTTTACATTACTTTTGCGAAATACTTAGTACATAACAAAACCACACACACAAGGACCGTAATAGTTTAGTGTCTTTGGAAACTCGGAATATAATCTTCTAATTGTGGTGAAAGATCTTCAACATCTCCCCTAAAGATCATTTAAAAAAAACCTAAATCCTTTCTTTATATCCTGGGGAAAAGAAAACATAAAAGGGTGAGCTCAAATTCTCAGTAAGGGTAAACAAAAGAAATATCAATCACATCATATTCATAAGAACATATCTTTTGGAAATCTTCACCTGCAAAAGAGATCGTAATTTCATAACATGGGATAAATCATAGTAGTGAAATGTAATCCCAATAATCATAACTTAAAACATGAAACTTTGTGTCATAAACACATAATCATAGAGAATCATTTCTTATTAGTCAAGACTCATTGCCAAGACTATCTTAGTAGACAAAGTCCCTTTCTGAACCGAGTTCACTCCTCGTTTCAGTCCTGTTTCACTGAACCGGTATAACCTATCGTTCCAGCCATGTCTATCTCATGAGATATAAAATCTCTACCCAATTAATTGGAGGGAGATATAGGTGCCACCAATCTCATAATGATACCATTCTTAAGTGTTCCACAAAATCATAAATCATACATCATTGCATAACCCATGTAATACAAATGGGAATCTTAAACATCATGACATAATAAAACAATTCATATAAGATAAAGGAATTTATAAAAATAATTCCATCACAACATAATCAAATCAATGTAATAATAGAGATAAAAACAGAACCCTTTATTATCTTATATGGAAAATAATTTTGATAAAACACTTGAACTCCATTCTTGAGGAAAATATCCTTTCTTCTTCTAATTTTTTTTCCTTTCATAAGATGTCATATAATTTTAGACTAAAATAAGTTGATTAAAAATAAAATTGAAAACTTGTAAAGGAAGCTTCTTGGAAATAAAGTTTTAAAAATCCATTCATGCCGTATAAGTTAAAAAAACATTCTTCTCGTACTTTTGTCGGAAAAGTCAAATAGTACCTCGTATGAAAAACGACAAAAGATTCATTTCATATATTTTACTAAAAACTAACCAAATGGTAAAATAGGTTTTAAACAATTTTAGGTGGATGGAAATATTATTACATATTGAGGAAACATGGATGTGGATGATAAAATAAAACCCAGTAAATTCTGAATTATAAACAATCTCGAATAAAAATGAGATTGTGATATTTCCCTTACCTTAGGTCCGATTTTCTTCGTTGGTGTCCAAACCTCTTGTATAATGATTTAAATAATGTCATTGACTTATTAAAGAATCATATTCATATATGGTTCACTTATGACTTTATATTACCCGTTCTTTTGTAAATTCCATGTTAAAGAGTGTTTTGGGTAAAATCGTTTCATTTGTCGTCCGTGTTTTGACTTGTAATTATTCATATGATTACTTAGATCATGATTACTTAATTTCAGAATATAAAACATGATTTATATATAATATATATTCATAATATACATATATATAATAAATCAGTAAATGGAAAGAAATACACCGTTCATGGAGACAGTAGGTCGTACGTACGCATGAATGCTGTTTTCGTTTCCTTATTGAGTTGAATGGAATTATGTAGATGACATACATATATATACACATAAATCCAGTATTATTATGTCATATATTTCATTATTACTTATTATATATAATTTATAATCATTCATGAATGGTTAATCATTGAGAATGAATCTCATCACGTCGTGGAGAGGTATTCCGTACGTACGCACGAGCGATGATATCATTCCCATGATCGTGGAATTTTATTGGAGTGTATGTATACTATTAAATAATCAATATCACTTTACAATAATCATATATAGTTATTATTTACACCATTATACCCATCCAAGTAAGGTGGTGGTGGAAAATAGATTACACCACGACATGGAGACGGTATTCCGTACGTACGCACGCGCGGTGATTTCATTTTCTGTTGGATGAATAGATGGTGAAATAGGGGTTTTCATACTTATAATAACATATCAGTATATGAGTGATACTGATGATATTACTTCATAATGAAAAAACCTTAGAAGAAGAAGTGTAAGAAGAAATAAAGGTGAAAGAATCGGTAACAGAAATTACCTCTTCTTTGAAGCGCCTCTTTGAGACCTCCTATTAGGGAACTAAAATTGGTCTTTGAGGAAGAAAAGGATCTCTATGATGTTTCTAGGGCAGTGTAGAAGAGAATTTGGAAGAGTTTGGCCGAGCTTGAAGGCTCAAAGTGGTGTGAGGAAGAGAGGGAGGGGGTGCCCTTTTATAAGGGAGGAGAGGGGCACCTTTGGAATAACTAAAAATATTATTTTATTATAAAGTCAAGATCGATTTTAAATAGCTCAAAATTGATTTATTTAGAAGCTAAGGTGGGTATGGGTAGAAATCCTCTCATCCAATAGAATTTAGACAATTTTAGGTTCCTATTTTAACCTTATCATTTCGATTTAACATTAAGTTAAATAATTTTACTTTTATCGTGTCTTCTTGTGTTCTTACACTATAATGGTAATAAACATAATATAAGAAGCCAAACGAACCCCAAGTTGTTTATTATTAATATATATAACCGTATCTAAGTCATTTGGCCGAGAATTATATTTTTAGGAATAAAATAACAATTAATAATATAATGTTTTTTTTAAAACTATTTTATGTCAATTTTGACACTATTTAGTAATTGATTTTGGTGAAACTCATAACAGAATGATTAGTTCGAAAAAACTTAATTAAATCAATACTTAACATGTCATATTAACCTATAAAATTAGTGGAATTCATAAAAAGTCTCAAATTATATTTATTTGGGTATTTATAATATCAATTATTATAATTTTTCACTATTATGGTAATTAATGCATCATCATTGTGTCATAAATAAATTAATTTATTTAATTTATAAAAATTATAAATAAAATATAATTATTTAGTAAATCTTATTATCGTTCTAATGAAAATTTACTATCGAATATATCTTATGTATAACCCTATATTAAAAATGTTTTAGTAAATAAACTTTGATTTTAACTCTTGTAACTCTTCTTTGAATTAAATAATAATAAATGTCCAAATCTAATCCAAGTGGGCCTAAATGGTCATATTTTTTTTTCTAAGGTTGTTTTTGGTCTAATTACACTTATCCAATAGAATTAGGACATGTGTTAGGGTAATAAGAATATCATTTTTACTCTTAATTACCCTATTTAATTTTAACCGTGGTAAAAAAAGTAAAAAGTTACTATTCATCAGAAATTATTTTTATCTAATTGAACCACATTTTACTTACTGACATCAACCGTGTCTCTCGGATTTTTGAAATTCCACTCAGAGAAGCGGTAAAAGTAGGTTTTATGAAAAATCCATTTTTTTTACAACCACTTAGTGGTTTCACTATTCATCAAAAAATGAATGTTTCCAGAAAAATACCACAAATTAGGCCTAAGATATATTTGATATTATGAACTCAAAAATGATTTCTATTTTACCAAATTCAAGAAATATCATTTACATTAACTAATTTAAAAATTAATTCCCGTCGTCAAAACAAATGGCGTGTTTTTAAGAGATAATAACTATCAAAAGATTGACACTTGTATATAGCTGGTTTAAATGTGATATTACATCCAATGACCAACATTGTATTAAATTGTAAAAATATATTCTAAATATACTTTAAAACCACTCAAATTAATAATTTATCAATATTAATTATTTTGATTAAAAAAATTATTTTTAATTAAAATTTAGTAATTTTCACTATTCATCAGAATATGAAAGTTATCCGAAAAGTACCAAAATTTCACCTTAGGCTAAATTCGATACTCCATATCCAAAAATGAAGTCCATTTTGAGAGATAAAATTTCTAAAATTTTAAAATGTGGTTATTACTATTCATAATGGCTAGTTTTAATAATATTTTAATAGCATATCGTTGTTTAGTGAAACTCGGTATTGCGTACTACACACGCTATCGAGGAAGGTCGCGATTGCATGTAATGCAAGGCAAGTCAAGGATGCATGTTGAGCATGCTCCTTTTGGTGTAGCGTACAACACAAGACATTAATGAAATTAAAAATACAATTTTTCATAAAATTTCGGGGTGTTACATTCTACCCCCCTTAAAATGAATTTCGCCCTCGAAATTCGTCGGGGTAATAAATGGTTTACTATTCAAAAGTTTCTTTAATAGAAACCCACATCGTAAAAAGGAATACCAAAACCAATCTTTAAAAACAAAAGTATGAAATGTAACGGTTACCCAAATAAACTAATCACTGGGTTTCCACATAGGTGAAAATATGGATATGGAAGAAAAATCTAACCATCATGTTCTGATGGAGAGTGGTAGAGAACATGGCTATGGAAAATCCAGCAATCAAAAAGCCATAAATTTGTGACGATCTAAGGTACCATCTGATTCATCAGATATAAGAGCACTAGGACAACATTTTTGGTTTTCAAGATCGTTTCCTTAAAGTTGATGAAATTGATATTAGAAGAAATACTTTCGTGATTTCGGTATAGTCTCACTGTTGGACAATTTCCACTTCATCTCTTAAATAAATGAAGTTGAATTTTTCATTCGTGATGTATTAGCAGATCATGTGATAGAATGATGGGTCATTCCATCTGTCTCAAACAAAAGGTTAGAAATGTTATCAAAAAATACATAAGTCCATCTATAGTGAGATTAATGATATATGGTTCCTAAAATGGACTTATAATTCATATATCATACTGTTTAATATAATAAAACTAGTTTCTACTAAACAGGGACTTCCTTTAGGACAGTGGTAGGCGATAAAGGCCAATTGCACTTCGGTTGTGGGTTCGATTCACACAGCCTTTTCCGACGCGATGGGATGTCGCCCGTCCTGCAGGTTGTCCTTTTTCTAAAACTAAATTAAATAAATAATATCAAAAAAAGTTCTATCCTTAAACAATACTAACTTATGGTTAACATAATCCATTCCAATCTTTAGGCTTATCTAAAATACTTCGGTCCAAGATCATAGTATAAAGAAAACGATTACTTGAAATATCGTTAACCAAGCATGTGAATACCATCATTTATCCCCCATATATCTTGTTGGTCACATTCCAATCATGTGAATACCTTAATCATGTATTCTCTTGAAAAATGAATACCCATTAAACCTTAGTGAAAACATGAATACTGTAAAAAGTTAACTCTTTCCACAAACCAAAATCCAAAAATTCTATATACTCAAACCATGATATAACATTCTCCTTATATCAGTCATGAGCTCATGAATACTATCAAACATTTAATTTTCTCCTTATCCCTTAATTATGCTCATATCATCTACATTCCAAAAATATCTGAATAACCTTTCATGGATACTGGTACCATTAATCATACACTTTCAAAACTCAAGGAAATACAACAGTGTAACAATCCTTAGATGACTCTTTATTCCATAGTACCATGAGATTACTTATACAACATTACACATGATAAACATGTAATCATTCCACTACATTCTTAAACCATTGACCGGGCTTCAACAATTTTTTCAACTCACATATAATTTGTAGTCTCTTCATCACCATCAACATAAATACTACCCATACGACCATACTTATTCTCTTCATGAGACTTTACCTTAGGGAATTGGTTTTTATAATGCACGTACATTCCAAATTTAAAACATTTAACCATTGTTGATGTCGTAGAAATACCATTATCCTCATCCCTGGTGTTAACTGAACCTTTTCCTTTGTACTTACTGGCTTTGTGTCATTCTTTTCCACACCCAAAGCATCTTCCAGTTCCTTTGAAACATTATCCTTGATGTCTATTCCCACATGATTTACATAGGGGAAATTGAACTTTCTTTCCTCTATGATCATCATGAAACTCCGTCTTTCTCTTATTAGCTGAGCCAGGAAACTTACCAAATTTTACATTATTGATCATATTATGAGATTGATGATTCAGCATAATAATTATGTTTGGACTTCCAAATCCCATTTCATTTGGTTGCTCATGATGAATATCATTCCATTGTCCATCATATCCTCCATTATCGTGAATCATCTTGTTTCCAGCCATTTTCTAAAACCCCAGAATAATAGTGTGAGAGGCAAAAATCATCATAAAGGGGGAGTAACTTCAATATCTAACATCTTTGGTTTAATCTAATTTCATTACCATAGTTCTAGGACTATATCCTATACGTATACTTATCCTTAGAGACATCCCTAGACATACCTTAGAAATATCTCTGGGGATCTCACTAACGTTCTCGCATCCAAATATCCAAAGGTTGACTAAACCTTTCCTCTGATACCAACTGTAAAGACCAGAAGCTTGACGTATATATACATTACATTACTTTTGCGGAATACTTAGTACATAACAAAAACACACACACAAGGACCGTAATAGTTTAGTGTCTTTGGAAACTCAAAATATAATGTTCTAATCGTGGTGAAAGATCTTCAACATCTCCCATAAAGATCTTCTTTTTTAAAAAAAACCTAAATCCTTTCTTTATATCCCGGGGAAAAGAAAAAAAAGGTGAGCTCAAATGCTCAGTAAGGGTAAACAAAAGAAATATCAATCACATCATATTCATAAGAACATATCTTTTAGAAATATTCACCTGAAAAAGAGATCATAATTTCATAACATGGGATAAATCATATTAGTGAAATGTAATCCCAATAATCATAACATAAAACATGAAACTTTGTGTAATACACACATAATCATAGAGAATAATTTCTTATTAGTCAAGACTCATTGCCAAGACTATCTTAGTGGACAAAGTCCCTTTCTGAACTGAGTTCACTCCTCGTTTCAGTCCTGTTTCACTGAACCGGTATAACCTATCGTTCTAGCCATGTCTATCTCATGATATATAAAATCTTTACCCAATGCATTGGATGGAGATATAGGTCCCACCCATCTCATAATGATACCATTCTTATGTGTGCCAGAAAATCATAAATCATACATCATTGCATAACCCATGTAATACAAATGGGAATCTTAAACATCATGACATCATAAAACAATTCATATAAGATAAAGGAATTCATAAAAATAATTCCATCACAATATAATCAAATCAATGTAATAATAGGGATAAAAACAGAACCCTTTATTATCTTATATGTAAAATAATTTTGATAAAACACTTGAACTCCATTCTCGATGAAAATATTCTTTCTTCTTCAAAAACATTTTTCCTTTCTTAACATGTCATATAATTTTAAACTAAAAGAATTTGATTAAAAATAAACTTGAAAACTTGTAAAGTAATCTTCTTAGAAATAATTTTTTAAAAATCCATTCATGCCGTATAAGTTAAAAAAACATTATTCTCGTACTTTTGTCGGAAAAGTCAAAAAGTACCTCGTACGAAAAACGACAAAAGATTACTTTCATATCTTTTACTAAAAACTCACCAAAGGGTAAAATAGGTTTTAAACAATTGTATGTGGATGGAAATATTAATACATATTGAGGAAACATGGATGTGGATGATAAAATACAACCCAGTAAATTCTGAAGTATAAAAAATCTCGAATAAAAATGAGATTGTGATATTTCCCTTACCTTAGGTCCGATTTTGCTTTGTAAGTGTCCGAACCTCCTGTATAATTATTTAAATAATGTCATTGACTTATTAAAGAATCATATTCATATATGGTTCATTTATGACTTTATATTACCCTTTCTTTTGTAAATTCCATGTTAAAGAGTGTTTTGGGTAAAATCGTTTCATTTGTCGTCCGTGTTTTGACTTGTAATTATTCATATGATTACTTAGATCATGATTACTTAATTTAAGAATATAAAACATGATTTATATATAATATATATTCATAATATACATATATATAATAAATCAGTAAATGGAAAGAAATACAACGTTCATGGAGATGGTAGGTCGTACGTACGCATTAACATTGTTTTCGTTTCCTTATTGAGTTGAATGGAATTAAGTAGATGACATTCATATATATACACATAAATCCAGTTTTATTATGTAATATATTTCATGATTACTTATTATATATACTTTATAATCATTCATGAATGGTTAATCATTGAGAATGAATCTTATCGCGTCGTGGAGACGGTATTTCGTACGTACACACGAGCGATGATATCGTTCCCATAATCGTGGAATTTTATTGGAGTGTATGTATACTATTACAGAATCAATATAACTTTACAATAATCATATATAGTTATTATTTACACCATTATACCCATGCAAGTAAGGTGGTGGTGGAAAATAGATTACACCACGGCGTGGAGACGGTATTTCGTACGTACGCACGCGTGGTGATTTCGTTTTCCATAGGATGGATAGATGGTGAAATAGGGTTTTTTCATACTTATAATAACATATCAGTATATTAGTGATACTGATGTTATTACTTCATAATGAAACAACCTTTGAAGAATAAGTGGAATAAGAAATAAAGGTGAAAGAATCGGTAACAGAAATTACCTCTTCTTTGAAGTGCCTCTTTGAGACCTCCTCTTAGGGGACTAAAAATGGTCTTTGAGGAAGACCAGACCCTCTAGGATGTTTCTAGGGCAGTGGAGAAGAGAATTTGGCAGAGGTTGGCCGAGCTTGAAGGCTCAAAGTGGTGTGAGGAAGAGAGGGAAGGGTTCCCTTTTATAAGGGAGGAGAGGGGCACCTTTGGAATAACTAAAAATATTGTTTTATTATAAAGTCAAGTTAGGTTTTAAATAGCTCCAAATTGATTTATTTCGAAGCTAAGGTGGGTATGGGTCTAAATCCTTTCATCCAATAGAATTTAAAAATGTTTAGGTTTCTATGATAACCTTATCATTTAGATTTAACATTAAGTTAAATAATTTTACTTTTACCGTGTCTTCTTGTGTTCTTACACTATAAGGTTAATAAACTTACTATAAGAAGCCAAACGAATCCCAAGTTGTTTATTATTAATATATATAACCTTATCTAAGCCATTTGTTCGAACCTTAGATTTTTAGGAATAAAATAACAATTAATAATATAATATTTGTTTTAAAAACTATTTTATGTCAATTTTGACACTATTTAGTAATTGATTTTTGTGAAAATCATAACAGAATGATTAGTTAGAAAAAAGTTAATTAAATCAATACTAACATGTCATATTAACATATACAATTAGTGGAATTCATAAAAAGTCTAAAATTATATTTATTTGGGTATTTATAATATAAATTATTATAATTTTTCACTATTATGGTAATTACTACATCATCATTGTGTCATAAATTAATTAATGTATTTAATGTCTTAAAATTATAAATAAAATATCATTATTTAGGAAATATTATTATATTTATAATGAATATTTACAATCGAATATATCTTATGTATAACCCTATATTAAAAATGTTGTAGTAAATAAACTTTTATTTTAACTCTTCTAACTATTCTTTGAATTAAATAATAATAAATGTCCTAATCTAATCAAAGTGGGCCTAAATGGTCATAATTTATTCCTAAGGTTGTTTTTGGTTGAATTACACTTATCCAATAGAATTAGAACATGTGTTAGGGTAATAATAATATCATTTTTACCCTTAATTACCCTATTTAATTTTAACCGTGGAAAAAAAGTAAAAAGTTACTATTCACCAAAAATTATTTTCATCTCATTGAACCACATTTTACATACTGAAATCAACTGTGTCTCTTGGATTTTTGAAATTCCACTCAAAGAAGCGGTAAAATTAAGTTTTATGAAAAATTCATTTTTTTTACTACCACTTAGTGGTTTCACTATTCATCAAAAAATGAATGTTTCCAGAAAAATACCAAAAATTAAGCCTAAGCTATAGTTGATATTATGAACTCAAAAATGATGTCTATTTTACCAAATTCAAAACATATAAGTTATATTAAATAATTTAAAAATTAATTCTCGTCATCAAAACAAATGGCGTGTTTTTAAGAGATAATAACTACTAAAAGATTGACACTTGTTTATAACTGGTTTAAATGTGAAATTACATCCAATGACCAACATTGTATTAAATTGTAAAAATATATTCTAAATATACTTTAAAACCACTCAAATTATTAATTTATCAATATTAATTATTTCTATTAAAAAAATTGTTTTTAATTAAAATTTAGTAATTTTCACTATTCATCATAATATGAAAGTTATCCGAAAAGTACCAAAATTTCACCTTAAGCTAAATTCGACACTCCGAATCCAAAAATGAAGTCCATTTTGAGAGATAAAATTTCTAAAATTTTAAAATGTGGTTATTACTATTCATAACGGCTAGTTTTAATAATATTTTAATAGCATATCGTTGTTTAGTGAAACTCGGTATTGCGTACTACACACGCTATCGAGGAAGGTCGCAATTTCGTGTAATGAAAGGCAAGTCAAGGATGCGTATTGAGTAAACTCCTTTTGGTGTAGCGTACAACACAAGACATTAATGAAATTAAAAAGAATATTTTTCATAAAATCTCAGGGTGTTACAATTAGCATAGTTCCCAAGCTATCCACACTTGAAGAAATGGACTTCGGGTAAGACCATAACCATCTTTCCTCTGTCGTTAGTGTTGGGGAGTTGAGGCTTCACCTCACTACGACAATTCCGAGCAATATTGCCTCCTCTTCCACACTTGTAGCACTTTCCACATCCGACCAAGCAGTTCCCCGGATGCTTCTTCCCACATTTATTGCATGTGGTAAGATGCATTTTCTTTCCACCTCTACCTTGATCAAAAGTATTCCCTAAACTAGGCTCCAATGATCACTTCTTTTCATTTGATTTATGAGACCACTGTGTCTCACCAAACTCAAGCTCGACTTTCATTGCACTCCGCACGATCTCCTCGTAGCTATCGTAGTCCCGGGTGGCTAAATTCTTCCGCAGATGAGGTATTAGTCCACTAAAAAATCTATCAACCTTCCCACTTGGATCCATGAAAAAGCTAGAGGTATATCGTGAAAGTCGGGTGAAGTTCATCTCATAGCTTCCGACAGATTCGTTCTCCTTCTGTTTCAGACCGAGAAACTCTTTCTCCATTCTCGTTCTCATGGAACGAGGGAAATACTTATTAAAAAATATTCCCCGGAACTCTTCCCACTCCATAGCTTCCATATCTCCTCAAGGCTTCGTGTTTTTGACCAGTGACCACCACTAATCAGCTTCTCCCTCTAGGCGATAAACAACAAGGGTGACTTTTTCTTCTTCCGAACAAAGGAGTACAGAAAAGTTCTTTTCAATGGAGCTTATCCATTGTTTTTCAACCAAAGGGTTAGTAGATCCACATAATGATGGTGGTCGTTGACACATGAAGGACTCAACAGAGTGTTGTTCACTTCGTGGTGAGATCGGCCTCTCACCTTGATTCATGTTATTACTCATAACTTGAGTCAGTTGGTTCATCATTCGCATGAATGTTTCCATTTCGGCTTCCATCGGAGGGCCGTCAGCATATGGTGCATTGTGGTCACCGTCGGCACAGTTCCTCCTATTTCCCGCCATTTTCTAAAAGAATAAAACCTTAGTGAGAAACTTATTTCATTTATGAATCTTTTAACTAAGACTTCATTCTTAGACAATTAACTTCTCTATATTTCCTTCATAATGATTCATAAAAAGCTTGTTATTAACCAAACATATCCCCCGGGAGTGTCGTAACCAAGAGTGCAGCAAGGCCTGTTATCGTGCACCAGTTCCCATTCGAGTCAATCTCAAAGTGGTGTTTTCAGGTTTTACCCCTATGTACATCTGTGCCAGAGCCGCCTCTATCTGCTCGTATCCAGACATGGATGTATTTGTTTGATAAACCACTCACTCAATACTTACCAAAATACCAGGAAGTTTTCCTATATTTAAAATTTTCTATAGGGTTCTTCCTAAAATTTTTATATCCTAATTTACACAAATAACTAAACCATCCTTTGATACCAACTATAGCATCCCGTCTTTTTATAACATTAACTTTCATTTCATTACACGGAACTGAGGATCTTTAAGGTTTACTGTCTTGGAAACAAGGAACATAATACATGAAAACAACATAAAACATTCTTCTTAAAAACATGAAAGGCTTCTCCTTAACTTCATCCTAGGTTCATTATTGCATCTCATAACCTGGGGACATACATCAAAAGAAAGGGTGAGCAGAAGGCCCAGTAAGGGAAACAAGAGAAACATTTTACATGTGAACTTGAGATACTTCAATAAGGTCATGAAAAGAACTTTAAGACATGAGAAAGAAATCGTGAGGAATCTTATAATAAAAATAACATTTTTCAAAACTTGAAGATATGGATACAACATTTAATATTGACAATCATTTCGTTTCACCAAGGTCCATCCCCAAGGTGTCATTAAAAATTACCAAGGTTATTCACCAAGGTATCAGTCTAAAAAGTCATCTATAGAGATTAAGTCTTTACACAATGCATTGGAGCGCTATCTGGACGCACCCTTGACATGTCTTTATTATCATTTGAGCCACATATATCATCATCAATCATTTCATAAACAACCCATATAGCATAAAACAAATGGGTTTCATTTCATAATCATAACGTTTTAAAAATTGCTTTAAAGACATGATCTTTATGTCACTTTAAACCCACAGAAAAAGAAAGTGGGTTTCATGTATGTAAATACCAGAATTTAAAATAGAACATTTTTATATATATGTGAATACCCATATATAAATAAGAGTTTTGAGTATTAACATAATAACATAAAATAATTTTGAGAAAAAGAGAGAGGCATTTTGAGACGAAAATTCTGCAGCATAACGGCTATGTTACAAGGTTTTAGAAAACATTGAAAAGAGAGGGGACATGGGTCAAACATTCATAAATAACCTATAAAACAGTAGATGGACAGAATAATAAGGATATATGAACATGGTAATGAAATTTTAAGGACATACCATTTGAAATGAAAAACATGGAAGGATGGAAAAAATTAGATTTCTCTTATGAAAATTCGGCAGCCTAACGGCTCACTTAAACTTGAAAAAAAATGAATTGAAAAGATCAAATAGGGTCCCTCATCATATGAACATAAGTGTTAAGTATGATAGATATAGATATCATACCCCAACATAATAAAAAGGAACTTGAATGACTTGACATGAAAGTAGATCTTGAAAACGAGAAGGGTGAATGAACCCTTTAGAAATTCGGCAGCGTAATGGCGCCACTTAAACATTCATAAAATGAATTGATGAGAGAAAGATGGGGTATATAATCATATGATCATGAAAAGGGAAGTAATATGAATATATAAGAACATCCTACAACATAAGAACATGGATTATAAAAGAAATGACATAAAAGAGATTACTTGAAAAGAAGAGAGAGGTCGGATCCCTTACCTTAAAACGTAACTCTTAAAACTCAAAGGTTTGGACCTTGAGGGATTGGGGGAACCTTGGGAGGGCTCCTTGGGAGGTAAGGAGACCAAAACATCGTTGAGGATGGTTTTTTGAGTCGAAAGGATGAGAGGAGGGCTTGGTATTTATAGGGAAAGTTAGGGGACAAGGCATTAATGGCCAAGGGACACCTCACAAGTGCTTTACTCAAAACCATGTGCTCTCTCATGATATTTACCATGAAGCTAGGCCACATGGGGCCCCCAAAACAATAATTCATCACCTAAGGTCGGAAAAGCCTTAAAATTTCTCATGACATCACCATGAAACAACTATGATGTCATTAGACATACCGAAACCCTAAAACTGCTTTTTTTACTATTCACTGAAAATTCATCTTTCTCAGAAAAAACCCAAAATTTCACCTTAAGAAAATATCGACGCTATAATTAAAAATATGAACTCCAGTTTATAAAAATAATTTTTTAAATATTTTTAATTTAGTTTTTAAATAAAAACACTATTCATCAAAAATTCATTTCTTTAGAAAACACCCCAAAAATTACCATAACATAATATCGGTGATCTGAGTTTAAAAATAAAGACCATTTTATAAAAATATATTTCGAAATATTTTTAATTTAATTTTTATTTAAAAAACATTATTCACCCCAAAAAAACTAATACTTGATTAATAATTTATGAAACTGTTATATATCCATTTTATTGAATCACATTACTTAATCTAGGTGTCTAAATTATATTAAAACTTTTTTTGAGTGAAATTACTAATCCATTTGGTCACATTACTAATCCTAAGCATAAAATCACTATTCATAATTTAATAGTCATCAAAAATTAAATTTATCTTATTAGACTCAAAATTCCTTACTGAAAACTTTTGTAGAAGACCATTTTTTGAAAATCAATACACATAATTAATTATTTATGGTTTACACAATTATTTTAAAATATCCATTTTTCAAAATTCTTCAATAAAATATATCCTAAAATTATCTGAACAATTGAATTTTCACAAACATCACTAAAGGAAGAAATCTCAATTTATTCATCCCAAAGGATCACACAAGGAAGCTAGGGTCTCGTCACATAGCCCTTTATAACACCGTCATATGACCTAAGTGTAAGGTGTGCTATGGTGAGAGAATTTGAGAGAGGCTCAGATAACATTTCCCTAATAGTAATCTCTACTAACTTGAACTTCTCCCGTAGGCGTTTCCGTTCAAGCTTGACATGCTGGAGTTCGTCTTGGGCTTGGTCCAAAGCGAAGCCCAAAGATGCCACCTCCTTCCCAAGCTCTGATAAGTGGGCTTCATAAGGTTTGAGACTACTGGATGAAGCCATCGACTCCTCTTTCTACATTAACCAACAACATATCTATTAAATCATTAAGAGTAAGTTAATATTCCACTAAAAAAGATTGGGTCGTTATAGTGGCGGTCCGAGAAGGTAAACCGCGTTGACCGATGGTAGGTGCAAATTAGTGACAGAACTTTGTGAGGAACGAGTTGTGTCATTTCTCCGTATAGTTCGGGACTTGAATGAGTTTCCTAATTTATTTATGAAACTAGAGAACGAGACTTTAAATAATTTAGGAAATTTAAATTGATCATCTAAAAAATGCTTATATTTTCAGAACTGGCGATAATTATGCAGAATAAACATTTAGTCATATAAAAGAATATTTTGCATGTCTGCGTGATAATTTAATTGCGACACCAGAATCCCAGACACATTTAATTGATTTTGATTCCATCATAATTCTCATTTACAATTTTGTTTTTAGCTTTTTTCTTCTCACCTTTTTGTTAATTAAAAAGAGAAAAAATAGAAAATTCAAAAATAGGAATTTCCTCAACCTTTGTCTGTCTAAACATTGTCCAATGAAATATTTTTGGCGAACTAGATTCCATGCTCTCTGTGGTTCGACCCTACTCGCCACTTTTACAGTAGCTAGTTGGTTATAAAAATTTACAAATTGGACGCGCTGCGATGCGTGTTCCAGTATGGCTAAAAGTGTCATATATCAGTTTGAAATTGACATTAACTTTAGAAAACAATACAAGTGACATACGACAAACTGAGAAAATGTGTTCGGATTTTATTTATACATTAATAAAATTATACATGAGACATTTTTTACGTGTATGAAATTACCGTACCTCAATCTGACGGACGATGTGACCGGTATGGCTAAAAGTGTCTGATATCAGTTTGAAATTGACATTAACTTTAGAAAACAATACAAGGGACAGACGAAAGACTAAGAAAACGGGATCGACTTGTTTGGATACATTAGGAAAACAACACATGAGTCATTTGTGATGTGTACGAATTTACCGCATCTCAATCTGACGCTCGGTGTGACCGGTATGGCTAAAAGTGTCTGATATCAGTTTGAAATTGACATTAATTTTATATAAAAACACAAGTGACATACGGAAAACCGAGAAAATGCGTTTGGATTGTTTTGATATTTAGGAAAAAGATCTATGAGTCATTTTTGACATGGAATAATAAACCACACCACAATCCGATGCATAGTGTGACCGGTATGGATAAAAATGTCTGATATCAGTTTCAAATTGACATAAACATCAGAAAACAACACTACTGACATACAGAATACTGAGAAAACGCATTCAGATTGTTTTTATACTTTAGTAAAATGATCCATGAGTCATTTTTGATGTGTATGAATCAACCTCACCGCAATCCAATGCACGGTGTGACCGTGATGTCTAAAAGGGTCTGATATTAATTTGTAATTGACATTAACTTTAGAAAACAAAAAAGGTTACATAAGGAAAACCAAGAAAACTTGTTCAGATTGTTTTGATACTTTAGGACAATGATCCATGAGTCATTTGTGATGTGTAAGAATCGACTGTACCTCAATCTGATGCAAAGTGTGACCGGTATGGCTAAAATTGTCTCATATCATTTTGAAATTGACATTAGCATTAGAAAACCACACAAGTGACATACGAAAAATAGAGCAAATGTGTTAATATAGTTTTTATACTTTAGGAAAACGATCCATGAGACATTTTTGACATGTACGAATCAACCACACCTCAATCCGATGCACGGTGTGACCAGAATGGCTAAAAGTGTATGATATTAGTTTGAAATTGACATTAACTTTAGAAAACAACACATGTGACATACAAAAAACCAAGAAAACACAGTCGGATTGTTTTTATACTTTAGGAAAACTATCCATGAGTCATTTTTGACGTGTAAGAGTCAACCACACCTCAATCCGATGCACGGTGTGACCGGTATGGCTAATAGTGTCTAATATCAGTTTCAAATTGACATTAACTTTAGAAAACAAAACAACTGACAAACAGAATACTGAAAAAACTTGTTCGGATTGTTTTGATACTTTATAAAAATGATCCATGAGTCATTTGTGATGTGTACAAATCAACCTCTCCTCAATCTGACACATGGTGTGACCGGTATGGCTAAAAGTGTCTGATATCAGTTTCAAATTCACATTAACTTTAGAAAACAATACAAGTGACATACAGAAAAATGAGGAAACACATTTATATTGTTTTGATACATTAATAAAACTATCTATGAGTCATTTTTGATGTGTAAGAATCAACCTCACTTCAATCCTACACACAGTGTGACTGGTATGGCTAAAAGTGTCTGATATCAGTTTGAAATTGACATTAACTTTAGAAAACAACACAAGTGACATATGAAATACCATGAAAATGCATTTGGATTGTTTTGATACTTTATAAAAACGATCCATGAGTCATTAGTGATGTTTACGAATCAACCTCACCAAAATCTGACACACGGTGTGACCGGTACGACTAAAAGTGTCTGATATCAATTTCAAATTGACATTATCTTTAGAAAACTACATTAGTGACATACGGAATACTAAGAAAACCTGTTAAGATTGTTTTTATACATTAATAGAACAATCCATGAGTCATTTTTTACATGTATGAATCATCCTCACCTAAATCTGATGCACGGTGTGACCGGTATGGATTAAAGTGTCTGATATGAGTTTGAAATTGACATTAACTTTAGAAAACAACACAAGTGACATATAGAAAACTAAGAAAACACGTTCAGATTGTTTTGATACTTTAGGAAAACAATCCATGAGTCATTTATGAGATTTATGATTCAACTGCACCTAAATCTGACGCACAGTATGATTGGTATGGTTAAAAGTGTCTCATATCAGTTTGAAATTGACATTATCTTTAGAAAACAACACAACTGACATACGAAAAAAATGTGCCAACGCATTAAGATTATTTTGATACATTAGTAAATCAATCAATCTATCATTTATGATGTTTAAGAATCAACCGCACCTCAATCTGATGCATGGTGTGACTGGTATGGTTAAATTTGACTGATATCCGTTTCAAATTGACATTAACTTTCGAAAACAACACAAGTTAGATACGCAATACCAATAACATGTGTTCTTATTGTTTAGATAATTTAGGAAAATGATCCATGAGTCATTTTTGATGTGTAAAAATAAACCGCACCTCAATTAGATGCACAATTTGACATGTATTTCTAAAAGTTTCTGATTTCAGTTTCAAATTGACATTATCTTTAGAAAACAACACAAGTGACATACGAAAAACTGAGCAAATGAATAAGGATTGTTTTGATACTCTAGGAAAACAATCCATGAGTAATTTGTGATGTGTAAGAATCAACTGCACCTCAATCCAATGCACGGTGTGACCGGTATGTATAAAAGTGTCTGATATCTGTTTTAAATTGACATTAACTTTAGAAAACCACACAAGTGACATATGGAATACCGAAAAAAACACGTTCAGGATGTTTTTATACTTTTGGAAAACAATACATGAGTGATTTTTGAGGTGTACGAATCAACCGAACCCCAATCTAATGCACAGTTTGATTGGTATGGCTAAAAGTGTCTGATATTAGTTTGAAATTGACATTAATTTTAGAAAACAACACAAGTGAAATACATCAAACTAAGAAAACACATTTGGATTGTTATGATACTTTAGGAAAATGATCCATGAGTCATTTGTGATGTGTATGAATCAATCTCACCTTAATCTGATGCCCGGTGTGACCGGTATGGCTAAAAGTGTCTGATATCATTTTCAAATTGACATCAACTTTAGAAAACAACACGAGTGACATACGGAAAATGAATATAACGCATTTGTACTAGTTTTATACTTTAGGACAATGGTCCATGAGTCATTTGTGACATGTAAAAATCAACCGCACCTCAATCTGACGCATGGTGTGACCGGTATGTCTAAACGTGCATGATATCAGTTTCAAATTGACATAAACTTTAGAAAAAAAACACTACTGACATAAGGAATACCGATAATATGAATTTGGATTGTTTTGATACTTTAGGACAACGATCCATAAGTCATTTTTAACATGTATTAAACAACCTCACCTTAATCCGAAGCACGGTGTGACCGGTATGGAAAAAAGTGTATGATATCAGTTTGAAATTGACATTAACTTTAGAAAACAACACAAGTGATAAAGGGAAAACCGAGTAAACACTTTCGGATTGTTTTTATACTTTAGGATAACGATACATGAGTCATTTGTGACGTTTAAAAATCAACCGAACCTCAATCCAATGCACAGTGGGACCGATATGGCAAAAAGTGTCTGATATTAGTTTGAAATTGAAATTAACTTTAGAAAATGACACAACTGACATAGAGAGAACCGAGCAAACACATTCGGATTGTTTTGATACATTAGGACAACTATCCATGATTCATTTGTGACGTGTAAGAATCAACCACACCTCAATCCAACTCACGGTGGGACTGGTAAAGTTTTTCATTAGATAATGAATCAGTATTTATTAAATGAGATAAATCATCCAAAAACATATTGATTTTACATCATTCCCTTTCATTGTTATCAGAATGAAAACATTTGAGTTTATCATTTCCATATTGTAGTTTCACATTTCCATATTAATGTATTTTTTCTTATTAATGTTTTAAATTATTTCATTATTGTATTACTAATATAATATTTTCTTTCTTATATAGGTGAATTTTTTTCCTTCAGTTCGGATGCTTTGTTCGGCAACAAATACCGTGGACGATAATTTTTGAGAGATTATCACAGATATCAATGGATGAAACATTAATGTTTATAACTGTTGTTGTATAATTTTAATTGTAACCATGTAAAACATTTTCTGAAATGTATATAGCAGTGTATTTTTTGTATTCATGATGTCAAGTAAATGTATATAGCATTTTTTGTCAAAATATTGTGTGCGCTTTGTCATATTTCGGTTCTTGGTTCACATGTAGGTGCTATTTTGTATCGGTGTGCAGGTGCTGGTTTTGCAGGTGCATGGGAATGTGCCTTTATCAGTGATTTTTTTTAGCACAGAAAATACTCCTTTAACAGTGGTAAACGAGCACTGATAAGGGGTCCTATTATCAGTGCTCAAGATAGCGCTGATAAAGGCTCCCCATTTTCAGCACTAGAAAAGCGCTGTTAATGCTAATGCAGATAAAGGGGGCCCCCTTTATCTATGCCAGCATTAATATCGCTTTTCTAGCACTGTTAATGTTGGTTTTTAGTGATGATAAAATGACAAGTTGTAGTAGTGATTAAACCGTGAGGTGGTTCCACGCCCTTTGGATCCTTTCGGTAGGGTTACTTACTAGTAATGAAAATTACAGGGTCTTCCCATACCTTCCGACTCATTATCCCTCGGTCAGAATCCAAATTGGGTAAAGAGCATGTTGGGCCGTGAAACCTTCTAACACATCTGTATCAGAAAATAATAAGGAATATGACCCTTAAAAGGTTGCACTGTGTCAACAGATCGTGGAACATAAAAATATAGTCAATGAAATTCTAGCTGAAAGTGGTGTAGAATGGTAACCAGACTATGGTAATCCTCAAACGGGGCAGTAGGGGAAGGCACACCCTCACTCCAGTGAGTTGCCTCTGGTTTACCTTGACCTTTGTTCCCATATAGAAAAGGTAGAGTCCATAGATTATGGAAATAAGGGGTGATATACATCTCCAAATCCATTGATGTTTCATGATAAACCTCCTTAAAAACCAGCTCAGGTTCCCCAAGCCACTCCATAAGATGTTCCTTCAGAAGTTTTGTAGGTCATCCCACGAGCCGTTCCACGAGCTTCTAGGCCCATTTATCATGTTGAAGAACCATCCAACACAATGATGGTTAGATATCCTCATTAAGATTGGAATATCCACTAAGAGGATCGAATTTCCACTTTCATTTCTCAACTTGAGTCCCTAGAAACATTATAAGTGGAAATCCCGCATGATGGAAATCCATATTTGATGTGAGTGGATGATTTGCTAGAACCCCTTGGATTTTAAAAATCTTACCATATCCCCCTTTACTGGGACATGCAACCCACTACAGGATCTGGACCAATATAGTTCAAGGTGTGGACCCATACTAAGAACTCCAGTGTAGTAAGAGGATGCCAAGCTCCAATGTTTTGTACAAATGCTGGAAGGGCAGGCATTTGTTAGGTACAACAAGCTACCCATCGGGTCATTAGCGAGTTGGGAGGTTCTTCATAGGTAGTTTGATTACCATTCCAGTTCCACCACATGGAAGACAAGTATTGCAGACCTCTTGAAGTGAAATAATATGCCTGTAGAGAACGTAATTGATTTTTTCACTAGGTGAAAAAGACTCACATACTACATTGATATGCTGCTGACCCAGGAGAAGCTGTTGAAAATGTGTGTGGGGAATTTCAATGCTGAACCGGTCCTATATATCATCACATAGAACTACCTAGGGGTTTTTTGGGATTCATCTGAAAAATACCATTGTCTATAGGAAGCATTACAATTAGCCAATAATTTCAATCCATTTCCCCATGTGGTCCCCATGTGTAGAGATTCTATGGATGAGCCACTCGTGGTAGCACAAATAGTGGCCCCCAAGAAATTGAAGTTATTACAGGTGTAACCAGCTCCACAGCCTAACTGAGGTCCAGTACATTAGGCCCAACCTCTAGCCCAGCTACTCCTACCTAAGAATTGGTAGGCTCACCCACGTAAAGTGTTGCCACCACCATTGTGAGATAATTAATTTACATTGCTTCAAACGTCTCCTCCACACCCTCATTATGGCCCGGATCCAAGATCCCCTTTACCATATTGAAGGATTTGGACCTTCACATATAATGAGTCTCAGGACCTCAGTTTTTTCCGAAGCACCTTGCACCAGGGAATCCAACGGTTGCCAGAATGCAGGTGGCCAAAGCAAGAGGATCTCAGGGATTGCCTCAATTAATTCCTTTATCACAGGATCCTTAGGAACAGCCTCAAGAATTTCAATGTGTTTGAATACCAAATCCCTGACCAGGTCAATAAAAACAATGTAAGGTTCGGTCTATCCCTGACACATGTGTCATGTTTTTTCATAAATCCTGAATGTTTCAACGACAGAATAGATGAATTGAAGTAGGTTCCAAAATGTGTGTCCCAAAAATACGATAGTCAGATGGCCCCATAAGGTAGTGTCCTAGGCCCATGGAATTTTCCATGCATTTTTGAGCCAACCCAAGCCTTCATGGGTCTTCTCATTTCCTAAAGCCACTTCTAATGAATCAATGTCTTAGTCTTCCTCTTCCAAGAAGGGTAAGAATCAGTGAGGCAAGGGAAAGCAATGTCCCCCACAAATGACATAGTTATCATGTACACTCAGTGATTTGATTCACTGTTGATGGGGATTTTTCCATGAATCCATCATGTGATAGTGTATTATTAAAGTGATAATCTAGGTTACAATACTATTAACACCGTTGAGATTGTAAACCCCTAAATGGTTTCCTGTGACGAAGAGCATCAGAAAGATCCTCCCAATGTCCCCAACTGACAACAGTGTCAACTGAGCCGTGGTTATTTGAGTCATTAGATTACCTTGGTCTGTACATCCAGCCATGATGTGCATGCCATCAAAACCAGACAGTTTCCCTAGTGTAGATCTCAGCACGCGCATCCTTCTTACATTGTTTTACAAGATCCTCCTCCACCGCTGTTTGTGATACTTGATCAGGCAGAGCTACCACAATACTTCTAAAATCAGCCGCATTCGGTTGTGGATCAGCCTCATTCTTCTAGCCCTCATCTGGTAGTTAGTATATGAATTTCAACTAGTGTGCAGAGGGACATACCCAACACCATTCTGTTGCTGGTTCAATTTGAAGGGCCCTTCATGCCTCCTGCCACAGAGCGACCTCCCACCAGCAGAAGTTCACGTATGGCAGAGAAGTTTGAAATTATCGTGAATCTTGCCATAATTCCTGTTAATATCTCTATACTCATGGATAATATCCAATCATCAGATATTCTTGAATCCCTAATGGAGTCTTTAAAAATCCCCCTCCAGTTTCAGACGAAGGTAGCTGATGCAGGGCCTTCCATGATAAGGAAGTCAAGCATAAAGAATGTCATTACATAATCACTTTCTTTGTATAGAATTAAGGCTCCCCTATATAGGGTCACATCCACCCACTATACTTCACTGTCCATTTCAACTACATGGAGGTTCACTACTATATTGTCATCCTAGGCTCTGGTATCAGCCTTTTCCCGACCCGGACACTCCGAAGGAAGGAGTTATCTGAGGCTGATCTGTGTCCCTCTAAAATGAATATTCTAGGTTATAATAGGAAAGATGAGACACCAGTTGGAATGATCCACCAGAATAGCTAGTTCAGGGTCCTAGATTCTAGCATTGAGTTCATGTCTGTCTCATAGGACACTACATACAATGCGTTAATGGGTAGGTCATGGCTCCACCTACACGTGACAGTCCCTTCCTCATATCATCAATGACTTGTTAATTATTTTAATGGTTGATTAGGCATATTGCATATTGATGTGTCTCTTTTCACCTATTGTGAATCCCGATAATTGGATTATGACAATTACAAGAGCAAGGAAAAGCATATTCAGGGTAACGAGGATGAACATGCTACGGTTGTGACTGACCTATGTGCCGACATGGATGACACCAACACTTTCCTGATCCACTGATTGGAGGCCACAACACCGGACATGGGAGAATGTTTAGTCATCTCTAGAAAAAATTTGAAGCTCATTCCCATGTGTTAATAATTTTTTAGGATCTCCATCTTTGATAATAAAATCAGGCTTGTGTAATCCCAGTGCCCCCTACTCCCACAAAATAGTAGGATATCAATCCCATGCAAACCAAAAGACATCATACATTATTATTTATTCGTTCTATGATAAGCCAGCTCAAGATAATGTGCCACCATTTCATTTATATGATCAAACATGGACCCCTAGATAGAAGGCCATATGGGACCAGATCAATATTTTTTCTCCATGGTTTTGGTAGTAGGTTCCCACTGCCGCTCAGGCTTGCACCAGTGTCCCATTTAAATTTATCAACTCATAATAACTACCTCCTTCTGGTGATACCACCTTTGTTGTTAATGAAGAGGATTTGGGAGATTACCCTCCCACATTTGAAGAGGTTGTATCCACCATGGTTGATGAATTGGTGCAGGTGAACCCTAGTGAAGAGACAGATCCAAAACCAACATTGATCAGTGCCTATATGCCTATCAAAGAGTAACATTGATACTTGGATTTCTTGATGTAACATCATTATGTATTCTCATGGAGTCATTACAAGATCCCAGGGTTAGATACATAGGTCTCATCCACTATCATGGTCTTCTAGAAAATTATTACATGTTCAAAGAGCATCCCAGAAAGATGCATCCTTCTCACGAAGCTATAATCAAGGTCGAAGATGATAAGATCATCAAATCCAACTTTTCTAGGAAGTCCTGTACCCAATATGGTTTTCAAAAGAATTTCACTATCTAGACGAAGAGTGGATAGATCAAAGTCTGCATCGAGTTATGGGATCTCAACTATCACTATCTGAAGGATGATTTTCCATTTCCAATGACAGAATTATTTATTGATTATACATCTAGTATCTATGTTCTCTCCTTCAAGGATGTTTATTTTGGATATAATAAAAACGTAATATACCCCGAGGATGATGTGTCTACTGGATTTATGGTGACACAAGGAACATTCTCCTAAATGTAAATTCCCATCGGTTTAATCAATGTTGGTTCCACCTATCACTGCGCCATGCACCGTATCTTCAAGAAGATCCTAGGAGCATTGTTGGAGTACAATGTGGATGATCTGGTGAACAAATTTCTCTAGTTTTAGGACCATATCAATGATATTGAGAATTCATTCAGATTACTCCATTCCAATAATCTGAATATGAACCTCTTAATGTGTGCCTTTGGGGATAACTCTAAAAGGTTTTATGAATTCATTTTCTAATAAAGAGGCATTGATATCGACCTGGATAAGATCTAGGCCATTGGTAAGATGTCTCCTCCATGAAACATTTGAGATATCCGAGGCTATGAAGACCACATAGCCTATATACGCAGATTCATCACAAATATTAATGGAATGTGTAATCACTTTTCCCAGCACATGAAGAAAGGTACAGATTATTAGTGGTATGAGGAGTGTCAAATCGCTTTTGGGGAAATCAAGCAGTACCTTCTATAGTGTCCAGTTCTGATTCCACCCATTCCCAGAAATCCACTAGTCCTTTATGTGACTGCTATGGAGTGATATCTCAGCACACTTCTCAGCTTGAAAAACAACGAGGGAACAAAGAATAGTTTCTACAATATCTGCCACATGATCCCCAATACTGAGACAAGTTATTCCTATATTGAGAGGAGATGCCTGGTGGTAGTATTCATAGTAATGAATTTATCACATTACTTATAGAACCACGATATATAGTTTGTGTCTTGAGTGGATTTGTTGATGTAAATTCTAGACCTCCCCATGTTTATAGGCTGTCTAGCATGGTGGGCAGTGATCCATTATTTGTTTAACATTATGCGAGTCCCCTAGAAGGATATCAAGGGGATAGAATTCGTAGAATTACTTTCTTCCCATCCAAATACAAAAGTGTAATATGTGGATCTTGATTTTCCAAATGAGGAAATACTCTCAGTTGATCAAGCCATTTGATGTTGGAAAATTCACGTTGATGGTGATTCATGAATCCATACAGGTAGAAGACTCAATGATAGCAGACACAACAGTGTGGGCATGGGTGTCATCTTTATCACTCTGACACAATCTATCCTAACATATTAATTCCTATTGTCAAAAGTTTATACCAACAATGAGGAAAAGTCCCAGGCCTTCATCCCTATTCCCGAGTTTCCCTTCATGATTGAAGTTCCCCACTTTCATGTGAAAGGGGACATTGAGCTAGTCATCATGCAGATCAGTAGTGACTACGTCGTCAGAAATTAAGAGCTCATACCGCTATTAGTGTGTACCCACCAGCTGATGGACCACATCCCTTCTTGGTTAGAAGTTTCTCATGTCCCTCGATCGCAGAATGGATGAGCTGTCAGCTTGGAAAACATGGTGGCATCTCTTGTTGAGCCTAACCAAGAATATTTTATTATACATGTGGCGCATTGAAGAGTAATCAATCACGTAACTTTGGAAAATGATGATGGCCTACAAGTAATTCACCTTTCCACCGATGCGTCCATATAAAGACCTCAATAACCCTCTATCAATGTATTAAATGTTACCATGGACTGGAGGATACCCTTTATCCAGTATCTCAGGCATGATTATCTCCTAAAAGATTGAGCTGAATGTTGGAATGTTTGTCGACATGCATTGTAGTTCACCCTCTAGAGTGGTCTCACTCTTGAGAATATAAACTACAGGAATGTGTTTGATG
The DNA here is from genome assembly GCA_963277665.1 of Viscum album. Classification (NCBI taxonomy): domain Eukaryota; kingdom Viridiplantae; phylum Streptophyta; class Magnoliopsida; order Santalales; family Viscaceae; genus Viscum; species Viscum album. The sequence goes on from OY728142.1 coordinate 288,226,488, forward strand.
GTATTCTACATCGTTGCATTAAGGGTGGTTAGATTGATCAATTCATACAGGAGGCTCATTCCAGTTCATGCGAGGCTCATAAAATAAAGGAAAAATTCTCTCATCTGATCTATAGATTAGAGTATTTCTGGACCACCATTATCAGTGACTGTATCAGGTTCACAAAAAGTTCCGTGCATGCCAAATCCAAGCTAATATTGTGCATCAACTTCCGGAACCTATCCACACTACCATGTACTCTTGGCCCTTTGTGTTTTGGGGACTTGATGTCACAGGACCATACCAACCAATGACGGCTCAGTAATGAAGGATTATCTGGACCAATGTGGATTTAGTTTCTATGTGGGAAGAGTAAGTTCTGCTCAAGGAATTCAAGGCCCATTCTATCATTGATTTTTTTATCTCCAATATCATCTACCGATTCCGAGTCCCTCACACCATCCTCATCAATAACGACACGAACATTTGAGCAGTAGAGATGAAGATGTTGTACACTAAGTAAAATATCCATTCAAATCATTCCTCTTACTATCATGTGATAGAAAATGGGAAGATTGAGGTGTTAAACAAAACTCTGTCTAACATTTTTTAAAAGATGGTTGCACAGAAAAAGAATATTTTTTTGGAAAAACACCCCAACACTCTCTGGGATTATTTGATAAGGACTCGTAATTCCACTCAGGTGACCCCATATTAACAGGTGTATGGAACATAGTCAATCATTCTCCTCATGAATCTATTACCTTAATTGCCCATTACCGTCTCCGATCAACCGACACTAGATAATATGGATGAAATATATCTAGATAAACTTGATGTTCTTGATGAGATCAGGCTTTGAGCCTTAAACGATCTCTAGATTGATTAGAACAAGATGAAAATTTCTTTTAACAAGAAAGTTAACCTCAAAACATTCTTACAAGGTGACATGGTGTTTTCCATTAGAAAGACAATGATACTCGGTATGAAGCCACAGAATCTGGAGCCCAAATGAAAGGGACCTTATACCATTAATAAGGTTTACCCATATAGTGTACACTCCATAGTCACCATAGATGGGGAGTGTATTACTCCTCCCACAAAATAAAAATTACTCAAGTAGTCCAACATGATATTAAATGATTCTGTCCTCACTACACGATGTTAAACTCCATGATCCATCTAGGATCAAAGACGTAAAACTACTCAACACTTACCCTTCATAATGATAATCTACAATATGGTCTGAGCTCTCATCCTTGTTTCAGGATGTTAAACTGAATGAAATTTCTGAGAACTTCAAATGGATTGATTCCCATCTTTAGGGGAGACGTACGAATTCTAGTACTATTCATCTGTGTCCCAGGCTCAGGTCCCTTAACCTTTCTGGACTCCTAGCCCATGTTCTCACTTATGATTGTGTAGTGTGGTGTGGGATTATGTCGTCATTCACACAGGGCTATCTTTTCCATGCCACACACATCCACTCGAGACACCCCTCTTTCAACTTTCATCCTTACTGTAAGAAGTTAAAATGCACAAGTACCACCACACTTCACACATCCCAACAGTCACGTTTTTAAAATCTTTTACAACCCAAATGACCCCCAATTAGCATGTATTCTAGAAATCAGTGCACTCCTACGATCTTGGACCATTTTCCCAGAGGATCACGCATGACAACTTGATTTATGTACCATGTTGAAATATGGTCAGCGGTCGATACTCAAATGTTTGTTCATTTTCCAATGACACATGATAGGGATATTGTGTTGTTAACTTGGTAAACTATTATCCCAAATAATCATTTCCATTCCATTTTCTCTCAAATGACTTGTTCATCAATTCAATTTTTCTTCCCTTATATCCCACGAATAAGATATTAAACTGGGCATCTACGGTCTGAGATCAATGACCACAAAATATGATCTTACATGACCTTTTCATATGATGTGTAACAACATGAAATCTTTCAGAACTATGTATTCCTTGATTTCCATCCTCATGGGATGCTTATAAAATTACAAATATATCGTTCTTGGGTCCATCCCAGGTTCGTCTATTCATTATCTCAGAAACTTCTCTCCTAGAAATATGATTGGTTTGACATATGTGAGATTATGTACTCATTCATGTTGGGTTGTTCACCATGATATACACAATTCTCTTTGAGATACATGTTCACATCATCTTTATCACAGGATATTAAACATCACGAAACATCAGAACTACATATGGATTGATTACCGAACTCATGGGATACATAGGAACACCCAAACATTTATTCCTCGGGTCCATCCATTTTTCATAGAAACCTTATCTTCATTAGGGACACATAGAATAAGTCCTCCCAGTGGGGTAAGATGTGTCATGTGGTCTTATGTCGTTATTCATGTCAAGTTTGCAACAAGCATGCCATAACTCTTTCTTAATAGCTCTCCATCCCCCTTTTCTCCACTCATCTTCTCATGTTGCATTTTCTCAAATTGTACCCCTTGACACTTATTGGGGCCTCACCAACATGCTTATATGCACTATGGTTTGGGTCCTTGGTGTTGGATTCTACATGGAATTACTTTCATTCCATCACCACAAAGTACGCCTTACATCATTTAGGGTTTTCATAATCATTCACATCCGAATGAACCCTAGAATTACATTGATGGTAGGACTTAGTGCTCTCATAGAATCTTTGTCCAATGTCCTACAAGATCTAAAATGCTGTTATGATACAAGTAGAACATTGTGAATATGATAAGCAGTCGATGCTCATTTTTTTGTTCCCGTTTTAGGTCACACATTGTGGATGGTATGATTAAAACACGATCAATGGTTATCTAACATCATTACACCATCACATTTATCCCCAAATATGAGACTCATGATTCATATCCCTTTTCACTTCATCACGTCCATGTGAAATTATAACACCCATGGTGTTCTCTCCCCATACACCTATGTACATCAAGAGAATGAATCAATGTCGTGGTGTCTTCCTTAGATCCTCACCATTTCCACTTTGGTTAAATCCATGTGTTGTGAATATCTTATCCTCCCTTGCTCCCCATATCGAGGTTAGCTCACGTGGGCTTGGGGACTTGGTCGTGTTCTATGCCTTCGTGGTGGAATCTCACATCTTTCAGTCTGAGATCTATAACCATAAACTAAGATCCCCCCATCCTTATCACATGATAATGGAATGCATGAATATCAAAACAACATGCAACTTGGTACCCATCCCAGTGGAATACGTAGGAAAACCTATAAATTTTTCCTTCGGGGCTAGCTTAGGATCCAATAACAATCTATTTTGTTAGGCCTTTTGGACCTAACTCTTATAGTATAGCATGGTGAGGTATATGTGAAATTATTTACTCATTAACGTCGGGTCTATGATAGTCACACCATGTACCCCCCCCCCCACCAATTTATTGGCCAGTCCCTCCTACCTTCATCATTTTTACATTACATTAAGCTGTCCGACATCCTCCAGAACAATGTGTGGCTTTATTCTCATCCTCATGGGATACATAAGAAAACCCTTACATTTTTTCTTTAGGTTGAGCCCCATAACCCTTGATATTTTCTGGACCCTTGGCCCAAGGTTCCCTCCTATGGGGTTACGCGTGATGTGCATTGGATTTTTCTTCCATATTCATGTTGAGAATTCCTTATCATCCCTTGGGTATTACCTTTAAAACATAATTTTTCATTGGGCGTCCAACCCATAGGACATTAAACTATAACACCTGGTACCGTAAGACATTAAAATGTTTCATAATGGGCATGTGATGAAAAAATTCATTGGATGGTTCTGTGATATGACCCTCAATTGTGACACTATCTTCGTGGAAGCATAAAAAAAATGGCCCCACATTGCGGTATCCTCACTCGAGGGAACATCATTTTTGGTATCAGTCATCCATAATTCAATTTATTAAGGCCACCATGTGGATTGATTCCTGTAGTGGAACTAAAATGTTCTATCCAAGGGTTGTTTCTTCAAAAAAACACAACCATTCCATTAAACCCTAATGAAAAAACATGATCCATTAAAATGACTCTTCTTTTATTGGATGGTCCATACCTTCATGATAGTATTTCCATGGGATTTGGCATCATAAAATTACATATTTCCAAAAATATTTATATCTTGATACCCATCCTCATGGAATACCTAGGAATGCCAATACAATTTGTCTCGGGCGCATCCCAAATGCCACCTTCGGTAACTCATCCTAAGGTATCCCTTGGAATTACATGGTAGACTATGGACTTCTAATATCCTTATTCACATCAGTTTTTATGAAAATCACACCATGTTTCTCCCTTGTATCTTCCCAACCTGGTCTGAGTTCTACAACCATAAACCATGTTCTTCCCATGAGAACAGTGTTTGTCTTGATTCCCATCCTCTTTGGATACATATGAATACCTGAACATTTAGTCTTCAGTACGAGCCCCAGGAATTCATCATAATATGGATGGCCTCTTTTGTCCTAATCCACACTGGGTTTGGCTACTTCCCCACCTAGCGCACATGCCAATAATCCATGTTATCTCTAAATGAGACACTACATGACCTTAAACTAAGAGTTTTCATAAACAAGAACCATGCCCATGGAAAAGGGATTCAAATCCATCTATCAGACCTGTTGCATTGGCCTACTCAAATTCACCATGACATAGATCCCAATGTGCTGCATTTCACATGGGCATTCCCTCGTTTCATTCCCATGCTTCATGATTCCATTATTAAAATATCCATCATCTTCCATATCTATTGGGACACCCTTTGTGACTTGGTCTCATGCCACATTGTCTCACCTACCATCTTGGTCCAACACCCTAGAAGACCTCAGATAATATTTTTCTGTAGGTCCCATGTTTTGAACAAGGTCAGTGGTCGACCCTCATTTGTCTATCCCCTTGATAGGCAAATGAGAAATAGATTCTGTGTTTGAAAGAAGGTCAACGGTTATCCACTATCATCACACCACAATCATTACGATCCAAATCTTTGGAACCAGGATTCACATCATTCCCATTCTATATATTTAAGTATAATTCAATCACACTCAGTTTTACCCCTCCGTACATCTATGTACATTAATTATAAAGTTCAATATTATTGTGACACCACTCACCTTGCATTCTATTACCCCTAATGTGTGCCTCCTAGTACTAGGAAAATCCCATCACTACCCCTTATTACTCATATCAAGCATGATTCACATGGGCTTAGTGGTTTTGGTTGGATTTTTATTGTTGCAGTTGGACGACGCTTCCCTTTTGTCCCACATGATGTTAAACTGCACTTTCATAACTACATATGGTTGGATTCCCATCCCAATGGGGTACATAGGAATTTCAGAACACATAGTTTGGGGCCCAACCAAAATTTCTCATCTTCATTTTCTGGACCTCAGATTTCCCCAAGGATTACATGGTGTATTATAGACATCTATGGTCTTCATTCACTTCTGTTCTATAATGGCTGCACAACATACTCACCCCTTTTGGGATATCCCCTTTCACTCTTTGTCCTACAATATGATGTTATACTACACATGTATTTTAGAACTATGTATGGATCGATTACCATCCTCCAGTGATTTGTTGGAATGACTAGGCACTTTTCATTTGGTCCAGCCCCATGTCATGCCATCTATGGTCTATGGTCTATAGAATCCCCCAGGGAACATGTGAATTGTTGTAGACTCTTACGGTCCCTAATCATGCCATGAAATGTTCCACACCATGCATTTCATTCCTGGGTAACCTCTCCCACACTGTAAGACATTATACTATCTTTATATCATCTTTATTGGCTTGACATAAAACATTGAGCCACTATAGGTTCTCACCAAATAGATACTCTCAAAAAATGATTATGATCCCTGATCAGACCGATGCACTCACCAAATCTGTCTTCATCACTATGGAGTAATTTGAAGAGTATTCAACTACATTCAAACAACCCATTACTCCACATCACTCTTTGAATTCGATTTATTTGAATCATTTTCTTATTTCATGTCTAAATAAACCCCCTAATAGTATGGATGCTCATCAGATGGATCACCTACCATCCTTGGACAATGTTCGAGAAGTTCTTGGATGAAATTTCGAGTCAGGCCCTGCATTTTGAACATGGCCATCTGTCATACATCGTCTTTTTTCCCTATTTTAGGCTAACACATTAGGGATACTATGTTTCTAATAAGGTCCACATTTATCCTTCATTTTCATTCCATCCCTACAGTGTTCTGAATTTTGGGTATCATGATTCACACTATCCACTCCCCTATGATTGGATTGATTCCAATGCACCTAGAATTACCCTTCTCATTCTCTAGACCACATTGGGAAAGAAACAATTCAACTGTTATGAGAAATTCATTCCCCGGTCAGGCCTCGATATTTGTTCCTAGAAAATCAGAATGGTCATGCAGGACCTAGATGAAGAAATATTGGTTAAAACCATCATATTCAAATGGGATGACGATCTATTCATCCAATATTTTGTCACATCGGGACAACCCACATGTTCTTAGGGATTTATTTCTGGATATATCACGTATGTGATGTAAATTTATAAAACTAAACAGATTATGAAACTCACATACACAACCAACATTAGAATGAAAAGCACAAATGTAAATTTAAGAGATCTTACAGACTACAACACCCTCAAATTGGTCTCTTCTATATATGGTTTGACCTCATCAATGGCGCATCCCACCCCCGCTACTCTCTTAATCATAGCTTCCAGGATATTCTGTCACCTATTAAGCTCCCACTCATCCTAGATTGAAATGGGTCATAGTTCATCAGCGTTGATCTGGACCTGATCCTCATCGGCTCGGATAATAGCCAACTCTTGAGAAGCTTTCTTAATCTGTTACTCAGCCTTTGGTAGACATGCCTTAAATAATGATATGAGTCCCAATTGTGCATGTAGGAATGTTGACTACTCATTCACCTGTGTAGAGACCCCGACCCCGGATAACCATAGGAGTCGGTGCCTTCTGAACATGATGTGTTATCTTTAAAATAATTACACTTTGTTAACAACACATCATGTCCCATACAGAGGATCGTGTACGGTTCGGGTTCTGGGAATCCGGAAACTTCTGAAACCATCCATCTTTAAAAAGCTGATACCTGAAAATTTTAAATCAAAACGTAGGGTGAGCATTGAAATACTCAGTAAGGGGGTTTTAAAAAGAATTTAAAATACATTAACATTTGAAAACATTCTTTTTAAAGAGTTTGAGCATCCACTAAGAAAGATTTTAACACACCAAACATAACAATGCTTTAATAAAAGTTTTCACGACAAGCATGAAACGAATACGTCAATTCTTGAAGGAGTGATAATGGTTGATATAAACAAGTACTACATGTGATTTACTTGAGCATAAATTTAAACAGTTAAAAGTAATGCACAATCAGAGTTGCACACAAGGAAACAACTAAATGTTCATTTGCTGGTTACTATTCTATTAAGTGATAACACTAGGCATGCTTCAAACTTAAAACTAGGGAATTATGAACTTTATACAAACTTTAAATACATCAGTCATGAATGAACTTTATCTCTGAAAACTTGTTATATGACTTGAATTATGTGGCATCATCATTTAATATTGACAATCATTTCGTTTCACCAAGGTCCATCCCCAAGGTGTCATTTGAAAATTACCAAGGTTATTCACCAAGGTATCGTGAAAATTGTAATCTCTAGTGGTTACATAATTACCCAATGCATTGGAGCGCTATCAGGGCGCACCCTTAAATTTGCCTTTATTATCATGTGAACCACATCGTTCATGCTTTACTGAAATCATTCATATATTCAAGATGTCCCATACCACCTTGAGTATTAAATTTTCATTTCATATTACCCAAGGTGTCCCATACCACTTTGGGTAATTAGTTCTTAGTTCCTCTTCATGTTGAGTCATATGCATGAATAATATTAATAAGGTAACAATTACATATCTGGTTTACATGATATGACAGATAAACATGAAAATATGGAATAAAAGAAGGCATGGTTAAGCAAGCATACTATGTGTGTAGAACAATTATTTAAGCACATAAAATGATGAATGTGAGAGACTTTCTCCCAAGGGTTATTAAATGATGAGTTTCTAAAATCCCAGTGCATGGAAAAGAACTACTTGGCATTAAATATTGCACTTCACAGGTCATAGTTCTTGCAACAAATCTCCATCCGCTAATAATTACTACGACATACTTGGTATAAAAATAATAAACACTTGCAATCTTTAAAATTCCGACACTTGGAAACAAACCACTTTAAAAATAATACCTTTCATTAATTATTATCCTTCTCTGGTCATAGAATTTGATGTTACACTCTGCCCACTAAAAATCATTGCAACGAGTTTGGTATAAAAATAATAGAGGATTTCTACACATTAACATAACCCTTAAATCCATATCCTTTTAATGCAAGTTTAAAATAGTCAAGGGCATATCCTTTTGAAAAAAGACAAATCATTTCAATGGAGACTTTAATCAATTTCATTGGAGTACCCTTAGTCACAGAAATATAAAACAGCATAGACAGGTACTTAAATTCTACATGAATAACCATTTCTTGAAACTAGGGTTTTCAGATATAAATCTTAAAAACTCATACATACATAGGGATATATATATATATACAAATAGGGTTTCTCATAAATTAAACATGGTTCACTTGAAATCTGAAACCTCTAACAATCTATCATTTATTCAGTTTAAAAAATCAACCAAAACCTTATGGGTTTTAAGTGTTCAAGAAACTGTAAATATATAAAACCTCAACTACAACTATTACATGTTTTCACTTAACACAAAGACCTGGTTCGCATCTAATATTTTTCATAGACAAGGTAAAAATCAAAAAACTGATTTTCATTGAAATACATAACTAATAAAATTATATAATTGCATATGTATATAAGGCCTACATAAAGATTGTACACGTTAGGACTTGTTTTAAAATACCCCTTTCAAAGGTATAATTCTTATCATAAAATACTGAATTATAAGGAAAATCCTAGAAACATAATTTTGTATGGTTTGCATGGAATATATATATATATATAAAGTTATATATATACTTCTAACCATCAGGTGTATATATATATAAAATCATGTATATAAAGACATGAACCGGGAAGAATGGGTGGGGGGAAAGAAAAAAAAAACGCACAGCCGTGGCACCCTTACCGCTCAAGAGAGGAGCTTGCCTGAGGGAGGCCTACTGGGTGGCCGGTGAACCAGGAGAAGCTTGGTGGTCGGTGGTGGTCCGGTGAGGTCGCGGCCACTTGGAGACGCTGCGAGGCGACGTCCTGGTGTCCAGCAGTGTAGCGCCGGAAGTAGTGTGGTCGTGCGCGAGGGTGAGGTGCGAAACTGGAGGTGGTTCGTGGTGGCAAGGCGACGGCGAGGCGGCAGCAAGGCTGGTGTCGCGGTGGCGCGGGTTGCCTCCGGAGGTCCCGATTTCACAGTGGTTTCTCAGTTCTTAAAGGAAGATGATCCGGGGGAGGTTAGGCCGAGGCTAAGGAGGTGGGTGCGCGAGGTCAACTTGAACAGTGGAGAGGGTAGCGTCTCGTGAAATCCAGGCTTCGGTTCGCGGGACCCCGGCTTGAGGTTTAAGACGACGTGAAGGCTGAGAAAGAAAAAAAACGACGGTCGGGATCTGACATCGCGAGATCGGACGGCTGCGGTTGGGGGCGCGAGATGGCCTGGGTTGCGTGTTGTATATAAAAAAACTAGTTTAGTAAATGCTAAAAATTATTCTACTTCGCATATATATATATATATATAACCGGTAAATTTGGAATTTGTATAAAATTTAATAAGTACTTTTTAACTCATAAAACTAAAATCCCATTTTAGTTTGTGTAAACAAATTATACTATTTGACATAACTATTATTTTCTTTAAAAAAAATACATTTTTAATACAACACTTTTATAAAAACTAGGATCTTATAACCATAAAATCCAATTTATAACTTACATCACTTTTTTTTTGATTTATAAAATTATGTTTAAAAGACCCGTAGTTTTTCTCTAATTTAAAACACATAGTCTTAGAGATCCAAAAAGATACATTTTTTTTCATTTATTGCTGATACCGCTGTTTGTCATATTTTAAAAGAATACCAAGTTTCCCATCATATAAATATCATCATAATCAAAACAGATTCATTTGCAATAATATTTTATTTTTAATACTTGAAGATATAATTCTAATATTTTGTACTTATTAAAATATTGTAATACCATAATATTATAAAAGCGTAATAAAGACCAAATTTTATAAAAAGATGCCCTTTATCCCTTGGAACCCAACGGTCCAAAAAAACGGTCATATTTCCTTTTAGAGGTCCATTATAAAATCAAGGGGTATGTTGTTTTATATTTTCAAAACACCGGACCCTTGGCGGATGGCTCTTCTCATACCTCTGGTGCTGAGTGCGTGCGCAGTGATTCTGGCGGTTATACTTTTCACACTGTTGGATCCTGAAGGCGACGACTATCCGATTGCCCGCGTTGTGGTTCTTTGTAGTCTTGCTGTGGCCGTGTTAGGTCTTGTGCAGGGTACTTTCAATTAGATGGGTCTTGTTTTAATGTAATGTTTTAATAAATGTCAGTTTACCTTATTCTCTATGTTTTATTTCATTTCTAATTCCTTATTAGCAAAACAAATAAAACAAGAGGCATTAATAAAGGCATTACACTTCTTACAAAAACCAGTTCATAAAACCTGGGGCGTCACATTATCCCCCCATTTAGAAAATTGCGTCCTCGCAATTTATTTCACGACACTACAAGGTTCAAAAACGTTCCTACCACCTCCACCAACGAAAAGGGTCAATAGGTGTATTTAGAGGGATCCCCGTAGCGAATCTCACTTATTCCAACTCCCTAATCCACAAACACCTAAGACAGGAGGGGTAGCACTTATGTTCCAGGCTTTCAGGCCTCCAAAGGGAAGCTCGAACCGTACAAAGTTCTGAAATGTCTTTGCAGACCAACGTTCGAAGAACTTTCCAAATTATGTCTCGGTCGAGGATATCGAAGCCATAGATATGGTCAAACAGGCTAAAGCTGAGAAGTTGGAGCATATAAGCTGCATAAAGATTTCCCTCTAACGCAGCCTCCTGGAATTTCACTCTGGCCGTGAAGTTTCGGCCTAGGGTGAAACAAAGAAAGAGCCCTTTGTGGTAACTTCCTCGTCGTTCACGTCCGGCTAGCTGAGCAGAGCCAATGCGGTAATAGATGGAGGCATTCCCCTGGCAGGTGCGGAGAATCTCCGGACCGTTTGTTATCTCAAACCATTGCTTGCACGTTCTTCGCAAATTTGCGAAGGGGTCATACTCGTCCTCACACGTTTTGATCGCAATGATTTCCAAAATCTCTGTGGGAAGAGATAACAGGTGGGTTTGTCCTTCCATCTGAAAGTTTTAAGACAGGAGTTCCATTACTTGAAAATCATACAAGGGCAAAAACAAGGTAAGGACAAGGAAAGGAGAAAGATAACATTTCAATAAACATACGTTCATTATTATTAGTGCTTGAGTTTCACTTACTCATTGACTAAACGAACTCCACACAGAGAAGCAAAACTCCCTAACTCCTCGAACCAAATACAGGCCGAGCATTCAGGGAAAAACTCATGAGGACACCTATGATGTCTTGTGAGTCTAGCATGGGGGACGTGAAGTTGAGAGACATCTTCATACACTTGTCGTCTGTAAGACAATCGGGTGGACTCGTCTTCTAACCTTCTGAAGTCCAACAACTGACCCCAGAAGCCATAGTTTAAAATCTGACAAAGGTAGCCCGCTCGGAGGTCTCCGTCAGCAGCAGCTTCTTGAAAGGGATTATCAAGCATAGTTCCAAAGTTCTCACCCGCCGTGAAAATCCAGAAAAGTCCCTTGTATTACCTTCCTCGACGTACATAGGAGGGAAATTGGGTTATTATCATAAGGAGGTAATCCAATCCCAACCCTTGGTGCAGACTAAGCACTCGAGGTGAGTTGGATACATCGTAAAGGTATTTGCATGTCATACGGATATGGACATAGTTTAGAAAGTCCTCACGGCTTTCTAAAGACACAATGGCCTCTAGGGCCTCTGTGGGGAGAGATAAGAGATTTGTGCCTTCATTTTCCATCTGAAAATTAAGAAAACCAAGTTTTTAATAAAATTGAAATACATATACATATATATTTTTGTTTCATTTTCTGGCTTTCCAGAGTTATCCAAACCGAACCTCTGATACCAACTGTAGAGACCCCGACCCCGGATAACCATAGGAGTCGGTGCCTTCTGAACATGATGTGTTATCTTTAAAATAATTACACTTTGTTAACAACACATCATGTCCAATACAGAGGATCGTGTACGGTTCGGGTTCTGGGAGAACGGAAACTTCTGAAACCATCCATCTTTAAAAAGCTGATACCTGAAAATTTTAAATCAAAATGTAGGGTGAGCATTGAAATACTCAGTAAGGGGGTTTTAAAAAGAATTTAAAAATACAGTAACATTTGAAAACATTCTTTTTAAAGAGTTTGAGCATCCACTAAGAATGATTTTAACACACCAAACATAACAATGCTTTAATAAAAGTTTTTACGACAAGCATGAAACGAATACGTTAATTCTTGAAGGAGTGATAATGGTTGATATAAACAAGTACTACATGTGATTTACTTGAGCATAAATTTAAACAGTTAAAAGTAATGCATAATCAGAGTTGCACACAAGGAAACAACTAAATGTTCATATGCTGGTTACTATTCTATTAAGTGATAACACTAGGCATGCTTCAAGCTTAAAACTAGGGAATTATGAACTTTATACAAACTTTAAAGACATCAGTCATGAATGAAATTCATCTCGGAAAACTTGTTATATGACTTGAATTATGTGGCATGAATATTTAATATTGACAATCGTTTCGTTTCACCAAGGTCCATCCCCAAGGTGTCATTTTAAAATTACCAAGGTTATTCACCAAGGTATCGTGAAAATTGTAATCTCTAGTGGTTACATCATTACCCAATGCATTGGAGTGCTATCAGGGCGCACCCTTAAATTTTCCTTTATTATCATGTGAGCCACATCGTTCATGCTTTACTGAAATCATTCATATATTCAAGATGTCCCATACCACCTTGAGTATTAAATTTTCATTTCATATTACCCAAGGTGTCCCATACCACTTTGGGTAATTAGTTCTTAGTTCCTCTTCATGTTGAGTCATATGCATGAATAATATTAATAAGGTAACAATTACATATCTGGTTTACATGATATGACAGATAAACATGAAAATATGGAATAAAAGAAGGCATGGTTAAGCAAGCATACTATGTGTGTAGAACAATTATTTAAGCACATAAAATGATGAATGTGAGAGACTTGCTCCCAAGGGTTATTAAATGATGAGTTTCTAAAATTCCAGTGCATGGAAAAGAACTACTTGGCATTAAATATTGCACTTCACAGGTCATAGTTCTTGCAACAAATCTCCATCCGCTAATAATTACTGCGACATACTTGGTATAAAAATAATAAACACTTGCAATCTTTAAAATTATGACACTTGGAAACAAACCACTTTAAAAATAATACCTTTCATTAATTATTATCCTTCTCTGGTCATAGAATTTGATGTTACACTCTGCCCACTAAAAATCATTGCAACGAGTTTGGTATAAAAATAATAGAGGATTTCTACACATTAACATAACCCTTAAATCCATATCCTTTTAATGCAAGTTTAAAACAGTCAAGGGCATATCCTTTTTAAAAAAGACAAATCATTTCAAGGGCGACTTTAATCAAGTTCATTGGAGGACCCTTAGTCACAGAAATATAAAACATCATTGACAGGTACTTAAATTCTACATGCATAACCATTTCTTGAAGCTAGGGTTTTCAGATATAAATCTTAAAAACTCATACATACATAGGGATATATATATATACAAATAGGGTTTCTCATAAATTAAACATGGTTCACTTGAAATCTGAAACCTCTAACAATCTATCATTTGTTCAGTTTTTAAAAAAAACCAAAACCTTATGGGTTTTAAGTGTTCAAGAAACTGTAAATATATAAAACCTCAACTACAACTATTACATGTTTGCACTTAACACAAAGACCTGGTTCGCATCTAATATTTTTCATAGAAAAGGTAAAAATCAAAAAACTGATTTTCATTGAAATACATAACTAATAAAATTATATAATTGCATATGTATATAAGGCCTAAATAATGATTGTACACGTTAGGACTTGTTTTAAAATACCCCTTTCAAAGGTATAATTCTTATCATAAAATACTGAATTATAAGGAAAATACTAGAAACATAATTTTGTATGGATTGCATGGAATATATATATATATAAAGTTATATATATACTTCTAACCATCAGGTGTATATATATATAAACTCATGTATATAAAGACATGAACCGGGAAGAATGGGTGGGGGGAAAGAAAAAAAAACGCACAGCCGTGGCACCCTTACCGCTCAAGAGAGGAGCTCGCCTGAGGGAGGCCTACTGGGTGGCCGGTGAACCAGGAGAAGCTTGGTGGCCGGTGGTGGTCCGGTGAGGTCGCGGCCACTTGGAGACGCTACGAGGCGACGTCCTGGTGTCCAGCAGTGTAGCGCCGGAAGTAGTGTGGTCGTGCGCGAGGGTGAGGTGCGAAACTGGAGGTGGTTCGTGGTGGCAAGGCGACGGCGAGGCGGCGGCAAGGCTGGTGTCGCGGTGGCGCGGGTTGCCTCCGGAGGTCCCGATTTCACAGTGGTTTCTCAGTTCTTAAAGGAAGATGATCCGGGGGAGGTTAGGCCGAGGCTACGGAGGTGGGTGCGCGAGGTCAACTTGAACAGTGGAGAGGGTAGCGTCTCGTGAAATCCAGGCTTCGGTTCGCGGGACCCCGGCTTGAGGTTGAAGACGACGTGAAGGCTGAGAAAGAAAAAAATGAAGGTTGGGATCTGACATCGCGAGATCGGACGGCTGCGGTTGGGGGCGCGAGATGTCCTGGGTTGCGTGTTGCATATAAAAAAAACCAGTTTAATAAATGCTAAAAATTATTCTACTTCGCATATATATATATATATAACCGGTAAATTTGGAATTTGTATAAAATTTAATAAGTACTTTTTAACTCATAAAACTAAAATCCCATTTTAGTTTGTGTAAAAAAATTATACTATTTGACATAACTATTATTTTCTTTAAAAAAAATACATTTTTAATACAACACTTTTATAAAAACTAGGATCTTATAACCATAAAATCCAATTTATAACTTACATCACTTTTTTTTATTTATAAAATTATGTTTAAAATACCCGTAGTTTTTCTCTAATTTAAAACACATAGTTTTAGAGATCCGAAAAGATACATTTTTTTTTAATTTATTGCTGATACCGCTGTTTGTCATATTTTAAAAGAATACCAAGTTTCCCATCATATAAATATCATCATAATCAAAACAGATTCATTTGTAATAATATTTTATTTTTAATACTTGAAGATATAATTCTAATATTTTGTACTTATTAAAATATTGTAATACCATAATATTATAAAAGCGTAATAAAGACCAAATTTTATAAAAAGATGCTCTTTATCCCTTGGAACCCAACGGTCCAAAAAACGGTCATATTTCCTTTTAGAGGTCCATTATAAAGCAAGGGGTAGGTTGTTTTATATTTTCAAAACACCGGACCCTTGGCGGATGGCTCTTCTCATACCTCTGGTGCTGAGTGCGTGCGCGGTGATTCTGGCGGTTATACTTTTAACACTGTTGGATCCTGAAGACGACGACTATCCGATTGCCCGCGTTGTGGTTCTTTGTAGTCTTGATGTGGTCGTGTTAGGTCTTGTGCAGGGTACTTTCAATTAGATGGGTCTTGTTTTAATGTAATGTTTTAATAAATGTCAGTTTACCTTATTCTCTATGTTTTATTTCATTTCTAATTCCTTATTAGCAAAACAAATAAAACAAGAGGCATTAATAAAGGCATAACACTTCTTACAAAAACCAGTTCATAAAACCTGGGGCGTCACAACCTGTGCCCTCATGCATTGGATCTCATGCTCAGCATCGTGGAGTCTCCTAATATAAAATGAATTCCTCTACTACCAGCTCCAAATGGGGGATCGATCTTGTTCTCATATTTTCTCTACTATATAGACTCAGATGAGCATATGATGGAATTGTGAATCCTCTTCTCCATAAAATTTTTCATGAATCCAGGAATGAATCCTCCCCATTTTTATTATCCATATTTCTTGTGGGGTCTCCGTAATGAACTGCTTAATCTGCTTCCATGACAGGTAACAAATGAACTTTTTATCCTCTTCATCAGAAGCTTACTTGTCTTTATCCTCAGGGTTAGTAGGTCCATATATAGGGGGTGACATTAGGAATTCATCAGTTGGATCTTACTCTTTTTTTCAGTTTGATAGGCCATGTCCTAAGTCATCTAACTGATCCCCGTATTTAGATTCCTCTTCGATGATATCAGGTTCTGCCCTGCTGACGGTCCCACCTATAATCAGGTGTTCTGTGATTTGGTCAGTATGGTTGTCCGCATCCATGGACATCTATGTTCATCGGGGAAAGGAAGCACCAGGGGCCCAATTAATCCCCGCCATTGAGGCCCAAACCATTTTAAGGACTGTGCATATGAAAATCAACTGGCTTCACCTAGCCTAGTTTAATGGAAAATGGTTAAAAATATTGTGGAAACGACAAACAGAGATAAAATTGATAGTATCTCCATTGAACCTTTATTTTCGGAACCCCAAGGCTTGGCCCCCGTTATGGATTGGAAATACAAAGACTATGGGAGAACCACCCTTGTTGTTGAATCCCTACTAGATGTGGTAGCCGCTGTTGTCACAGGTGCATACACCAAAGCTGCATCTACAATAGTATGTGGGCCAATTTTTCATATGAGGATCTCTTAGATATAAAAAATGTCATTTTAGATGGCATAACTGACCCGAATGAGGACCATAAGGAGATGGTTTAGGGTTTACCTCAATAGCATCCTCTAACTCTTCTATATTCATGTTTTAAAACATACCTTCCTCCAAGGGGATCCTTCATCCAGCCTCACCCCCTAGATGACACTTATGATTCATCCGGTAGGGGGAAGAAGTACCTCAATTCAGTAGAAGACAACAATGGAAGGACTATTTGACTGCGTATCACTTTCACTCGTTCCATCATTGGAACCGGAGTACCCTGAGAGTGGATAAAGTCTTCTAGCTCGGTGATGTACAACTCTGATTCTGCATGAGATACCAAAAGCCATCCCTACCACGGTTGATCTATGATAGATCCATCCTGAGATTGTTTAGATGGTTCCACATCATGTAAGTATTTTGGAATTTTTAGTTAACATAATAGGTGTCCAAAGTCTTTGGGAAAACATCATCCTCCGGTAGATCTATATAGCATAGCCACTTCCCAAGAGCCTAAATGTGTATTCTATGGAACCCCTAGGTGTCTTCCAATTTTACTGACATTGCTCCTACAGGACTGTCGTGTCAACTACTATCTCCTACCTCTCGATTGGTGCAGGTCTAACCAATAATCCAACCCCACCCCCACATCCTATTCTTTCTTCTTTCTAACCCAGACCTTGAGCTAGAGGAGGCACCCCATCACTAGCACAAATGGTCCGACAATTCTAAATATCCACTAGGTTGTCTATATCCCAACTATTGACTTATTATTTTTGTTGTACTCCTCATGTATTAATCATGTTTAGATGATAACAAATATCAATAATAATTACACAACATGTTTTAATTATTGAAAATCCTAGCAATGTCAATTACTCTCATTTTTATTTACAAATCTTATGCATGATCACAAATCTCACTTATCTTATCAAACCCTTGTATTTATGTTTCAAGTTCACTTAATTGATAATGGTTAAGCTTAATTCATCTTCTGCATATTACTATTTAAGTCTAAATACAGATATTTTTCTATTTATAAAGACATTGTGAAGCCTATGTCTCCGACACCGTGACCATTGAGACAACGTGACCTCAACACACCGTGATCAAGACACCGTGAAGGTTATACCGTGAAGGTTACACTGTGACCAAGACACCGTGATCCAAATACCATGAAGGTTATACAGTGAAGGTCACACCGTGATCAAGACACCGTGAGCCATATACCATGAAGGTCATACCATAAAGGACACACTGTGAGTCAGGCACCGTGACTCAGACACCATGACACGAAGGACATACCATGAAGGAGACATAGTGAGGGACATACCGTGAAGGAGACACCAATTCAAGTAGAAATTTTTTACATAATCACTATGAAACCGTTTCTTAACCTTTTTTCCAATATTATTTAAATAATACTAATAGTCATATTTTATGTTTTTAATGAAAATAGTGTTATTTAATGATTGTTGTTGGTCTATCAAGAAACCATACCTTGTACCTATGGAAAAGAAATAATTCCAACTGCCAGAGCTTATGGAATATAAAGAAGACTGAGATTCAGTAGAACAAGGAGAGACATAAGCGTGCAAACCAGAAGAGAACATACATACGCTCAACAACTCAAGAAACACGAGTGCACTGTACTGAACAAAAGAACAATCCTGAACACAAAAAAGAGATTGAAAGATCTTTCAAGAACTATCATGAGTGTAATCCAACTCTACTGAGGAACACACGAAGAATCAGGAGAACATTCTCACTCGTAAAGAACACAAGCTGAAACATGACACTCTGTTTTTTCACAGAAAACAAGAGAAGGACTCAAAATCATTTCTGCTGAATTCAACTAGTCCAGAGCTGCACTTCCAATCACTAGAGCTTTCTAAAGATTCATATAATCTCTCTATGTGATTTATTTATTTACTTTCGAGCAGTGTGTTTACTCTTTATGTTATACACACAATGTCTACTGTGACGAACTAGTGGATATCACAATCCTCACACCAAAACTCCTTACTCTTGTTTACCCATGATAACTGTGGAAGAGGTCCTTGTGTGTCCGGGCCTTTATTTTTGTTCTCACGAAGAACAGTGGTAGAGGTCCCTGTGTGGCCTGGACAGTCTTGTACTAATTTTCACCCCGATCCAGGGTGCGTATCACTTTTATAAATTTTTTTAAGAGTACTAAGTCTCGGCTTGAGACTGAACCTCTTGGTTATATCTACTGTGGATTTTTAGTTTAAGTTTAAAATATACAATATATAATTTATATCTCACTACTTATTACTTTGAAATAAAAATCTGTTTTAAAGTAACTTTGACAGTTAATCTAGGAAGTGTTTGTATCTATTGTAAATCAGTAGGTTAGTTTCAAAAGCTAATTTAATCCTATGATTAGATTAACTGAGAAATAATCACTCTTTTGAGAATCTAATTGAACCTTTATAGTTTTAAAAATTCCCTACAGTTTAACTCGTTTTATAAGTTGGGGTATTTTAATAGAAATTATTTGTAATAGAAATTTTAATTGGAACTCATTTCACCCCCCCTCTTGAGTGTCCACTCCGACAAACAATTTTTCTAGTCCATATACAGTTATGGGAGGAGGCAGATCATTCCACATTTCCCCATCATCCCATGTGAACATGACTGACATCTTCATTATCACACATGGATGGTCCTCATGGAATACTCCCATGTGGACCCATGAGGTCATCCTCTTCATTAACTAGAACTACCTCCCGAAGCAGTGTATGTTGTACGACTCCTAGATTAGATCGCAATCAACCTGCACCACCAGAACTCTATCCAAATAGTCCATGATATAGGACTGATGATCCTCATTTCTCTATGCATCATCACTGAATACACATGTTGGAATGAAAACAAAAGGAAGTTGAAATCATCAACCCTCCATACTCTATTCTATACATGTTGTGGGATCAGATTATTAAAGAAACTCCCACCATATTTAGAATAGCTAGCCAGATGTCCGACTATGGAGGGGAAATATGGTTCTATTTTTCATAAGTGCCCATATGTCCCATTATAAACCCATAAATAACATGGAGAAGATTGCACAAACTATGTGTCTTCTTCCCCTCATTAATATTCCACAATACCATGTAAAACATGGCCAAAACCGAGATCTCTAGATTGATCTGTTTCCCCATCGCCATCATGGATCCCATGGTGAGGTACTCTATCATACACACATTTCTGTATCTCCCACTGCCAACACCCACCCATAGAAGAGAACTAAGATAAATGCTGCAAACCTAACCACAAGTTGCAACTCAGTGCTGATAGTGAACACCCTTGTTTTTCATAGGTTGACCTACAGGATTTGACAATATGAGTGATCCTTACTGCACTAGGCCCCTTTTGGTAAAATAGGAGGCCTCAGAGGAAACTTCTTATCAAAATGGAAATTCAAAAACTATGTGGACCACACCTGGAAATGCACGCCACTTGCTGGTTGTTTTTCCTCACTAGACACCGGGTCCATAAACACCTTTTCTAGTATCAGCATCTGCTCTAGGTCCTCCATTATGTTTTATGTAGGGAGGAAATCCTCAAAATTCACCCCCAATATAGGTATCATAGAGATGTTATGGTGATCCCAGAGGGTAATATAGTCCCTCCCAAGGTGATGATGAAATGTGTTGGTCCTCAAAGACCATCTTCTCAAGAACTCTTTAATCAGGTTCTTAGGCTGGTAAATATTGAATTTGGAGGCCCATGTTGGATCATATATTCCCACTCGCCTCAGCTTCACCCCAAACTCCTCATAAGTGGTACACACCCTGTAAGCACATGCCCATTCTTTTGTAAAATGTCCACCCTGGAGAGAGTCCCAAAACAAATTCCACCCCGTATACAGGTTCTCCAAAGTCTCCATGAGGATGGTTTGGTAATGTGGGGGAGATTCCTCTGGCTATAATTCCTTTCCATAAATGTTGTCAACATAATTATATAGTAATTCAATACTAATAGGTGTATGATCCTCCCATGTATGACCATCAACTGCCCTGAACCACTGTAACTGGAAGGACGTACTCCTGAACCAAGAAGATGGCTCATCCTTGCATGCTTCAAGAATGATAACATCATCCCATGGACCAAATCCATATATAAGAAATATTTTTCAAGGAGGGTAATTCTTATGGATTTCTAAAGACAACTCCATCAAGGATTATTGGTCTAAATGGATTCACACACATTACCCAAGGCCTAGGTTATCCTATATCTCTCCCATATGGGAAACATCCACATGGACCCCCCCCCCCCAGCAGCTTCTTGGCGTGTAATTCCAACCCAAGACATTTGAAATTTGTTTTCCTGGATCATAGAGCATGATCACAGGGACTGGTTATAGATCTCTACCATAGACCTTGCATACCCAACTAGCGGTGCACAGAATCTTATTCATGTGACTCATTGTGCAGCGGAGAGCAATGACTTCCCGATTTGTGAAGATCATTCATAGTGCGCATGGAGATTCACAAATAGAGAGATCAAGTGAAAAGATGAGGAGGTAGATAAGGAAATAAGTGGGGTCGAGCACACCTCTTTAT
The DNA here is from genome assembly GCA_963277665.1 of Viscum album. Classification (NCBI taxonomy): domain Eukaryota; kingdom Viridiplantae; phylum Streptophyta; class Magnoliopsida; order Santalales; family Viscaceae; genus Viscum; species Viscum album. The sequence continues at coordinate 288,248,081 of OY728142.1, forward strand.
AGGAAAAGTCCTTCTAGATTCGTGGCATGCTTATCCATCGAGAGTTTTAGGGAGTTGTCCACCCTCAAAGCACCTATCAACATTGTAACCCTGCATTGAAATCTTTCTTCCGGATTTGCCTTAATTTTTAGCAGCCTACCCTTAGAAGGTTACCATCATTTTTTCCTCTGATCCATGTCTAGGTGGTGGAATTTTTTGGCCCAAAAATGTGTTGATGAGAAAAAAATACGCAATGGAACACCGATGCAAAAATGGGGATTCTTTGCGAAGTACATTCAAAAATCCATTCAACAACGCCACCGACACAAATACCTTCCACACCATGGCAAAAAAAAAATCTATGCCCCCTATGTGATCTCCATAGAGGAAAGAGATAGAAGAATATGTAGTTTTGATGAATTTGTTAGAAGGCTTCACACCATAGAGGGAAGAAGATCGCCTATGTGATTCCTTGGAAATTAACGGAATCCACTGTGAGTGTCGTATAATGATTAAAGGAAGCTTATTCACTGTAGGGGGGATGAAAGTCAACTTCATAGTTATGAAGAAATCTGACGCAATCTGCCTCTAATGGCGAAACTCAAGCGGCTTCGCAGTGCGTATTCAGAGCTTCCCATCACCTCCCTCCAATAAAAACTACGATTCCACAAGACCCAATGGACGAATACCCTGACCATTTTTCCTTCTAAGTTCTCAAATCGCGAAGCACCTTATTCTCTACAAAACATTGAGAAAATGTGCTCTTCAAGGTATTTGAGAATTGTGGAATACATTTCCCTTGGTTCATATGCAATAACTATTCAATCAGGGATTCCCTACGCGAAGCCCACCAGCCATTGCAATGGAAGGAGATCCATATGAAACCATAGTTATTTGTAATGCACTCATGCTTCACGATGTAAAATCCATGCACATGTGAATCCCATGATATGGTAGGATCACTGTTCTTCCCAAAGTACATTTCTTTGTAATGTGGCACTTTTGAAGGAACCCATGTGCTCCAAATTCCAACATTGTGAAAGCACATTCACTTAAAATCCAAATTTTTACACATGTATACTCCATTATTGGGCTCTACCACTCTAGTTCATGAAGGAAACCCCTTCACGGAGTCTCTCCACAATGTGGAGCATTAGATATTTTCAAGGTATCTTTTTATTAACATATTTTCTTCACAAAAACATCATTGGTATAACCCTGTAGGTTTTTACAAAGTGATTTCAATGTCCCTTGGGTGGTACTTCATACTGAATTTATTTTCCTCATGTTTCTTCACATGGACATGATAACTGCTATTGATTTATCTCGTAGCCATGCTAACATGAACCCCTTATGGATCTCTCCACAAACTTGTCTCCCCATGGAATTGTCGGTGTCTTACCTTCACCAAGAGTTAAAGTTCCCCTGTTATATACTGTTTTGGGGTGGGAAGTGAATCCCCATCACCTGAGAAGAAAGATGTTAAACATCCAAGCATCATCTTTCCGAGAAGATGATGTTAAACTATAGCCTCTCCCTATGAAATATACATGGGGTGCCCTGCATTAAGAATTTTCCACACCCAGTGGTCTCCACGGGAGTGAGATATTTCTCCCATGGAATGATAACCTCCTTACATTGAACAACCTATACCTTAAGGGGAGGGAAACCATCCTGATGTAATCATGTTTCCTTTATTGCTGGAGGAATGATCCTTGATCCTCATCTCTTCTTAGATGTGCAAAGAACAGAGGAGATATGGGCACATGAGACTCGATACCCTATCCCTATACTTTAGTACCCTTTCACTATAGGGACTACATCATAGAGTAAGAACAAATCATAATCTCCCTAGGCTACTATCCACGCATAACCCCCAATATATTTTTTGTGGACTCACCAATAGTGATGTGATCTTTATGTATTTTTTGCCTCTTTTTTCTTACACTGATCATGACTCATGTGGGCTTAGAGTATGCATCGACCATGAATCACTCTTCAGGTCGCATTAGTGCATAAGCCCCATCCTTTACCCCTTAACTACATGGACATTGATCCTTTCCCCTCTTAATGAGAACGGTACATATGAACGCTCCTATAGGTTCAAGAATGTCATCTATTGGTCCCAACCACATTGCGTCAGTTTATCCTCATCTTGAATGATGTTAAACTATATTATTTAGACCTACGTGGGTTTTTATCACTATCTCATAGGCAGGGTACCTAGGAATCCTCCGCGAGGTGCAACCCAAAAAACTAGTAAAATTTGGTTTCCCATTTTTTGGGACCCATATCCTTGGTCCATCGCTTAGTGGTTTCAGACTAAATCCTAGTATTCAAACCCTATATTTCCACCAGCATGTCGTCGGGTCACTATGCATTGTGTACACCCCAATTCTATTACCCATACTGAATTATATGGACTTTTATTGTAGACAATGGGGATACATTGGAAGCCTCTCTGATGTTCGAGCGCATCACTCATGTCTTATCATAGTCTCTCCCTTGAGCCTTTCTGTTTTTGGAAGGTCAGGCCCCAACCTGGAGGTTTTACTCACATTGGCTCCCATCCATGCATCCATTCTCATGGGCCACTTCATAAAGTGTTTCATAACCCCACTGAACTACATAGACATTCATTCCCTAACATTGGGATACAGAGGAAGTCTCTGTGAGGTTCAATTCCATCACTAATGTCTCATCTTGGTCTCTCCTTGGAGCCTTTGTGTTTTAGGAATGTTTTTCTCCATAGGTGAGGTTCAAGTTCCATCAGGTCCCATCTATGAGTTCATTCTCATGAGTCGAGTCCTCAAGTGTCCCATCGCCTCACTATACTTTGTGGAATTTTATTCCAAACCACATGGATACGTGGGAAGCCTCACTTTGGCATAATCCCTAAATCACTATCATCCTCACGTCAGTTCCATCCCATTCCTCCAATCCAATTCGTTCAACCATCCATCACCCATCCTGATTCATACTCGGGATGAAACATCATAGTGGGATCATGTCATTTTCTTGGGAAGATAACCATGAACAAGCCCCAATGAATCTACAAACATCCAACCAATATTGTTCCTCTTGTGATGGACTGCTACCCTTGTGTAAGCCCCAACATGCCTCAGGATCATTTCCCTTTGTGTATACCCAAATATAAAGCATCACCCAATCGAAATATGTGGGTTTTTATCCCTATTTTCTAAAAAGTATGTAGGAAACCTCCCAGAGGTTCAATCCCTACAAATTTCAATCCCTGATATCCCCCCTACTTCTAGGGTTTACTTTCCCTGACCCTCCCTTAGTGGTGTCTAGATCATCCTTCATGGTGTGATATATTTCCTCTATGGGGCGTACCACCGTATATCCATCCTCATTGGGCATTTTGATCCATCTATATGGTAAATCATCTAGATTCTCTATCCTAGGGATTTAACAATCTGATATGTCTCTAGGGTATGTTCTTATCATTCCCATTCTATCTCTCCAGGAAGTTTATATCATGGATTACCTTTTGTTAAACATGAGTTGCCTAAGAAAAACATCTAAATACATGACTCTGGCATAACCTCATCCACTAGACGTTAAACTCAAGACATACCCTTGGATAAAAATGTAATGTTGAGGAAAACCTTCATGAAATTACTATGGCATATAATACACCACGGTTGATGTGGGATTCCTTGGGATTCTACACCCTCGAGAAGCCTTATCATAAGTGGAAGAAACATAGGCACATCAGTGTATCAGCATCCAAACATGCCAGTGATCTCTAACGTGACTACTACCCTAATCAAAGGTTTTTATCCTGAATTTATCCCTTGGAACATCCAAATATATGTAGGATAATTAATCGGAATCCGTGAATTTATGGAAATGGGGAAGAGTTTCACAAAAAAAGTCTCAATATTGTTGGGAGACCTGGAAATGGAGATGAATTTGAGGGGGAATCACTAGAAGAAAATACTGACTTCCCATCATCCTGTATTAATCAAGGAGAAAACATCCCAAAAAAAGAGACAGATTCTACGCACCTTTTGAAATCTAGAATGTGAGCCAACAACCAACAAGTCCCCTACAGACTACTCATTCCCCAAAAAAAGCATCAGAAACAATTCCATAATTAAAAAATCTTAGAATAAATTACATATTTTAGCTCTATCTAATGTGGCCAGAATTTGTTGGTTACAATACCTCAATCACACCTCCTTGTATGGAAGAGGTTTTCAACATGTAGTGGGGGTGTGAACAGTATATTGTGGAGACCATACCCCATAATATTGAGTTAAATATCCTTGAAAAAACAATATAAATAGAATGATCATAGTAATAGACAAGAAAAACCAATATATCTAACCAATTAGAAACAACGTAGTAACAAATAAACCAATGGTAATAAATCATGTAATGAAAATAATAGATATAACTAAATTTCATCACAGATGTTGTAGAGAATACTATACTGGAAGACTTAATTAAATAATTAGAAGACTGCGGTCCCAAACCCTATGTTGGTCCCATCTATAAATTCAAAATAACCATGTGTGTAAAAAGGAGTTGAAAGGTATTTACCCCTTATCTAAACCAGTATGCATATAATATTCTTGTGTGATAATCAATATCCCTAATATGGTGTGAGTATAAATCAGTAGGATGAAATGACTATGTATAAGAATAACCAATCAAATATTAATTGCATGCAATAATTCGATAAATAGGTGTATTAATTTTCTAAACAATTATATTATTTCCACATCAACTTGCTTCTATGCAAAGCAAGAATATATCAGAGTATGCTACCCAACCATTCCAACATAACCACATAAACATGGTAAAACATAACATTATTCAAATACATTCTAGAATATCTCTTTATATGACTCACATCCAGGCCAACCATAACCATATATCCATTGAAAACTCACAAAAATCCATGACAAGACCACTATATGAGAGTCTGATCATTTTATAGGGAATATTTTGATAATAATCAATTTATCATGTGTTAGGGAATATATCGTTATATAATAATTTCAACATGTCGTAGTGCATAACCCGATATATAATCATTTTAGACTGTATCCTAGAATAACCTAATATATAACCATTTCAACACGTATTAGGTAATACACAATATATATTCATTTTTGCCTGTATGATGGGAAAGAATAGTATATATGAATTTCTGCATGTATTGGATATATCCAGGTATATAATTATTTCAGCGTGATGAAAAAATAAGACATAATAGTAAGGATGTTAGAGTATCGCATCATAAGACACAATGTTTAATTATGAAAATCACCATTTATCGATCAATTTCACTTAGATTTATATGTTATTTTATCAACCACCATCTCAATAAACTAGCCATTCCTAGGGATTCAATATCCAACAATCACATAAGGTCTCATGTCATGCTAAAAACATTTTAACCCATTATCCAATAAAATTTTAATCCAGTTTTTCTCACCCAACTGGTAGCCCAACTTCCTGGTCATATTGAAAATTGAATCCAAAGGGATAACCTATTTTCTAGTCAACAATTCACCAATTAGAAATTATTAGATTAATTTGATAGAATAGTAGGTCGAAAAAATAAAAATATTTCATATAATTGTAATTAAGGGGACCATAGGGTTAGCTTCAGACCCCCTATTATTGAACGTGTTGTTTTAATGATCACAAAATCTAGATTCTAATTATATTAAATAGTATCGTGTTTTTCAATATGTATTTTATAATCTGAGAGAAGTGATATAATTTCATAATTATAAGTCACTGTTAGTGTTGATACACTACTAAGGATGAGTCACTATCAAGATTGACTCATCTACAAGATTACACACCCCAAGAAGTTTCTCACCATCCCCATGGAAAACTAGAAAACTCTTAAAATGATTCACCATCACATCTGGAACTACCACAAATGTCACACCATCAAGGATGTCATACCTGAAAAGTGAAATTATTGTAATGCATGAGACACCACCAAACGACTCACCACCAATGAAGTCCCTACCAATATTAAAAATTTTCTATTTATAAGACACCACTAGTTTCATATTGCAAAGAATAGACACTATTGTCCTAAGACACTGCTTGAATGTGAAACTTCCAAAACATAATGCACTGCCAGTATTGAGATATTTTTCATGATCTCACCAACACTATTTTTCTACATACTCATTTTGAATTAAATTTTTATGAATACTATATTATGTAATTTAGTGTGATTTATTATTCTAATGACGGTTTCTAATTTCTTGAAAAAAATGAATTAATTTTACAATAATATGTGTAGTAAAAGGATGTATATATGAAATAGATATTACTTCTAATACTAATAGAAATTTGAAGAATCCCCCCTCATGTGTAAGAAGTAAATTCTCGTGCGAAGAAGAATAATACCAAGCTTAGAGAACTTGGATAAAGAACAGACACATATAGATAAAGAGCTGAATTCCAACATCCTGATTACAGTCGGACAAGGAAGGAGAAGATCATACACATCAATTTTTCCTCCAGTCAATAACAAGAGTATGTGACACTAGGTTATATTGAATTCTTCAAGAAAAATCAACCTGTGATTCATTTCAAAATAATTCTAAGGATTAATGATCTACATTTCACACAGACTGGGGACTTATATTCATTTTCAATTTTAGTGCCCTATTTTTTTTATCATATTTTACATCTTGAGTGTTGTATATGCATACTCTATTTATCACATGGAAACTATTTCTTATGCGGAACGAGAAGACACAAGATATCATCTATTCAGTATACTAACACATATAATCCCACAGATTTCTAGGGTAGATGTCACTTTGTGAATTTTTTCAACTCCTATGCATAACTATAGAAAATTTAGTTTAGGACCAGGATAGTGTAACACCCCAAGCCTGCACCATATGCTTCTCTTTCAATAATGCAATATCTTGCATTGTACGCAAGTTCGAGATTCAAACACACCACGACAAATCAAAGTAGCCGTTATGAATAGTAATACACACTTTTTAAATTATATAAATTTATTATTTCAAAATGGTCTTCATTTTTGGATTCGGAATATCGAGATTAGCCTAAGTTTAATTTTTGGTATTTTTCTGGGAACATCCAATTTTCGATGAATAGTGAAAAATACTTAAAAACAACTTTTTAATAAAAATAATTTATTGTCATAAATTATACTATTGAGTGGTTTAAAATTATAATTATAATATAATTTTAACATTTTATCCAATGGTGGTCATTGGAATTAATTTCACTTTGAAATTGGATATAAACAGTTGTCAATCATTTGATTGTTATTATTTTTTTAAAAACACGCTGTTTGTTTTAACAATGGAAATTATTTATAAAATTCATTAATGTGACTTATATGTTTGGAATTTTGTAAAATAGACATCATTTTTGAATTAAAAATATCAATTATAGCTTAAGGTGAATTTTTGGTATTGTTCTGAGAAACTTCGATTTATGATGAATAGTGAAACCACTAAGTGGTAGTTAAAAAACTGATTTTTCGTTTAAATGAAACATTACCACTTCTGTGATTTGATTTTAAAAAATCTAACATACATGGTAGTCATTATGAAATAAAATTTGGTTCAATGGGATTAAAATAATTTTTCGTGAATAGCAACTTTTAAGTTTAATTATTCGCGATTAAAGGTAATTAGTGAAATTTAAGGTAAAAATGATATTATAAAAATATGTAAATACCCTTAAACATGTCCTACCATTATTGGATGAGTCATGGCCGACCAAGAAAATCCATTGGTCAACTTGGGGACCCCATGGATGCACTTGGGTAAGAAAATGACATTAATAACTTTTTATTTAAAGTAAAAAATAAAATTGTCACAAACATGTGTTGTTTTACTAAAACAATTATTAAATGGGGTTATATAAGTTAACCATTCGACTATAAATATTAATTGGAAAGATAAAAATATTTCCTACATCATGATATTTTTTTATAATTTTTAGACATTAACTAAATTAAATTTGTTATGACACCATGATGATGCAACAATTACCTCATTAATTAACGATTTAAATAAATTGAAAAGAGAATGTAATATCTAAGAAATAAACTTTTCAAATACCTATTGGATGAGTGGATTTAGAACACTTATCAACATATCCATGAAATATAGAATTGTGGGACCTTTTAAATCTGAAAATCACTTCATAATAATGTAACATTTCCTGAATTTCCAAGAGTGCCCCTCCTCTCCTCTTATAAATGGCCCCCCACCACTACCACCTTATTCACACATTCTAATCCATTTGGATCGGCCAAAAATTGCCCAAATACTCTCTCAAATTCCTTATCTTACTCCTATAATCCACACTTTGGGCATAATTGTTTCCAAGGAAGCCTTTGGCTCAAATCAAAAAGAGTTACCCGATTTTAAGGTAATGTCTTCTCTTATGTTATTTTGTTTTATTTTGCTTCTCCAACCCCTTAAACTATTTTTATTTCTTTATTTTGTAACAAAAAAAGTATCTTCAATATACTAGGATGTTTTTATGAGAAGTATTTTATTTACACTTACACACACCTTCGTCTAATGGTTAAAGAACAAACTGTTTCTGTGGATGGTGAATTTCTGCCTCACGAAACGATGATTGTTCAATCTTCTTTTAACACCTCTCATGCTGGCCATTAAGATGTCGCTATATTTATATATGATATATATTATGTTTATGTTTTCCTTATGCTTAGGTATTACTTATTTATGTAATAACTTTATGATTTCCATTATGGTTAAACGAGATAATTTCATTTTAGGAAGTGCGGACTACCGCCCCCTCGAAGTGATTTGAATCGTTAATACCATATGTTGGATGCATAAGAGATGGAGTAAATGAAATTACATATGATATTACACTGTAATTATAATATACCTATATATCATTATTATTTCATTCCATTAAATATAAAATAGAAATGAAAGTAGCGTTCATGCGTACGTACGGCTTATCGTCATCATGAACGGTGCATTTCATTTCTTACCTCTAAATGTTACGTAATATTATGAATGAATGTATATACTGGATATATATGATATATATGATTTCGAAATCACGAATATAATTCTAGAGATAATGGATATTCTACCACATAAACAACTTGTAATTATAAGAAGTTTATTTTTGACTCAAGTACCAAAGATCGACAAAACGACCATTATTAACTTAAATAATTACATAATGTTCATAACATGGTAATAAGTGATATAAAAGGAATAATGAACTTGAAAAAGGTTCTTAATCAATTAGAAATTAACTCTAGTTTATTATTCAGGAGGTTAAAGAACGATCGAGTCAAGTCGGACACGAGGTAAGAGAACTTCTTAACCCAATTTCCATTATTTGGGTTAATCTCCTACATTCAAATTATGTCATGATATTATTATGTCCTATATTGTATTTGTACTTTCATTATCTGTACTTATAGTGAATACACATAATAGATCTATTTTGTTTAAAAATAATTATCTTTGTAAGGGACTTCGTCTCAATCTACTTTAATTGAGCCATATTTTATTTTTTACACAAATATCTTTTATACGGTGTATAAACCCCTTTTACTTTTACGTTTATTCAAAATAAATATTTTTATACAAAGAGTTTTACTAAATGACATAAAGGAATGTTTTTTTGTCATACGTATGCGGTGACAATGACTTCTCCACCGCCGTGACCATTATTTGAGTTTCGACTTCTTCTACAAGCCATAACTTTTTTAAATGAAAAATAATTACAAAGTTTTAAATTTCTTTTATTTTGGTATTGAAAATGGTTTTGATAATGTTTTTATTATATCAATGTGTTGTATTGATATCTTGTGATTGAAATGTGGAATTTTATGTTTCCTTTATGCATGTTTTATGTGATAAGATTATGTTATGGTTTATGATATGTTTAAACCTGTTCATATGAGGAATGCATTGGACCTAATATGTGATGGGTGGAGCCCGCTATAGCTCCTCGATGCATCAGAAGACCTCATGAGACAAAATAGTGTCTTGGAATGAGGCCTTGACAAAATCATATTTGTAGTTTTGGCACGAGGCCTTGGATACGTGGTTATGATAGTCTGGCATTATGCATTCCATCAGTATGAAAGTGGTTATTGATATTGCATGTGATTATTCGACCAGTAGAATATACATGTGAATAAGTAAATGGAATTATCTCATTTTACTTTTTCCATATTATGTTGAAGTTCATGTTTAAAAGGCTTTTGTTTTAGTTATACATTTCCTTAAATTTTTATTTTTATTTATGAAAGCTTCCGTTATATTGTTATCCTTACTGAGAATCTGAGCTCACCCCTTCAAATGTTTTAATTTTTCCAGGATGTGAAGAAGTATATTATGAATGACCTGTAGGGATAATATGAGGGGATATTAAGACAAGATGTTGATTTAGTTTTGGTTTACTTTATGATTTAATGTAAGACTTATGGATGTATCTAGTGTTTCCAATGTTACTAAACTAATCGGTCTTTCTGGAGTTGATCTTTTGTGATCATGCCAATGTTACACAATATTGGACCGACTCTGGGTAACTGGGTTCGGGGCGTTACAGTTGGTATCAGAGGCAGTTTAGTACTAACCTTGGAAGCTAGATTTAGATAAATGCTGATTAGAGAATATTTCCCAAAGATAGGCTTTGAGGATTAGTATAGAAGAACTTACTAAAATTTTGGTATTATAGAGATTTTGTGAGTTTTCCGAGAAATACATCCCTGTCTGGATACGAGCAGGTAGAGGAGGCTCTGGCACAGATGTGCCTAGGGGTAAAACTTGAAAACACCGCTTTGAGATAGACTCGAACGGGAACTGGTGCACGACAATGGTTCTTGCTGCACTCTTGGTTGCGACACTCCCGGGGGATATGCTTAGGATAAATCTCATTTTCATTACAAACCATTATGAAGGGTTTATGAGTATATACTTCCTCAAAGAATTTTTTTTATGATTATGGATTATATCCATAAACTGTTCAATTTATGTTAAGTGTTTTACAAGTAGGGAATTATGTATTTTGATTCAAAAACTGATCTAGTTTATGCCATTGTTTAGAAATGGCCCCTAGTGGAAGGAATGGAAACCGTATCAATGAACGCACTCCATGTAGGGATTTCCCTCCTGCTCAAGATAATTATAATGGAGCTGGTGATACAACTGGTTCTGATCAACTTATCACCATACTGGGGCAAGTCACTCAGGTTATGAATATTAACCTTACTCGAATGGAGCACCCTGATCCGCAACGTGGAGGATCAATGTTAGACCACTTCATGAGTCAACAACCACCAAAATTTAATGGTGGTACAAATCCATTAGTATCTGAGCAATGGATAAACTCCTTAGAGAAAATATTCCATGCCATGGGGAGTAACAAAAGGGAGAAAGTTGTCATGGCAGTTTACCTCCTCACTGGAAATGCTGACCAATGGTGGTAGATGATTAAAAACACAATGGAATATAATGAAGTATCAAACATGGAATGGAGGGAGTTCAATGATCTTTTCATAGAAAAATACTTCCCTCATGACCATCGAGCTGATATGGAAAGGCAATTTTTGAGCCTGAGACAAAAGGAGGATGAGAATGTCGCAAAGTATGAGGCTAACTTTAAAAGGTTAGCGAGGCATGCTGCAGATTATATACGTAACCCAAGAAGTAAGATTGATCATTTCTTTGATGGGTTAAAACCAGTTCTCCGTCGAGCTTTAGTATCACAATCTTTCTCAATGTATAAAGATATTTTCTCATGTGCTATCAAGACAGAAAAGGAATTCTCTAAGTCTTATGACAACAAAGTAAAGCAAGAGAAGAAGAGAATGGTGGAACAAGAGATAGATAAAGGGAAAACGGGAAAGAAATATTATCTATTATGTGATAATTGTAGGAAGAATCACCCCGGTACATGCCTAAAAGGAATGGGAGTTTGTTATAAATGTGGATAAAAAGGTCACCAGGCCCGTGATTACAAGGGAAAGAAAGAGGCTATCAATGTTCAATGCTACAATTGTAGGGAAATAGGGAATTATGCAAATGAATGTCCTAAGCGTCAGGGAAACTTACCTCAGAAAAGGCCAAGGGATCAAGGAAAATCTTATGTTGTTACTACAGTTGAAGTGGAATACTTAATGTATTGGTGCTTTTGGTCTGAAGGATTATATTCTGGTTATAAGAATAATGTGATATATATAAGGATTTTATTGTAGTACTTGTTGTTTTCATTAAGGTTTTAATATGATGAAGGTAATCATTTTTTATTATGTGACAATAAGAGAAACTTTACTTTGTTTGGGGAATCTGATGTTACAATTGAGTTTTGGAATTTAGAGACCTTTTAGAGAAAGTTTGGATAGAGGTATTTTGGATAACTATAAAGGTTGGAATGGATTAAGTTGATCCTTGGATATTATTGTTTAAGGTTAAAAAATTTCTGATGATTATTTTTGGAATATTATAATACTATAGTTTTAGGAAAAGGACAACCTGCAGGTTGGGGGATAACCAGTCGCGTTGGACAAAGCTGCAAGAATCGAACCCACAACCATAGTGCGACGGGCCATTATTACCTACCAATAGCCTACATGAAGTCTCCGGTTATTACAAAATAGTTTTCCTAATCTAAATGGTATGGGTTAAAATTTTTAACCTTGTATGATTATGATAAATATAATATTTTTGAGTGAAAGATGAGTTTGTGGTAGAAATTAGTTGAAGGTTGAAACTCTACTTGTCAAGCATATATATATGTATACCTATATCTTATTCTATGAAAAAATTAATTCTTAAACTTTAGGGAAGCGATATTAAAACAAAAAAAATGTGTTATCCTAATACCTTATGTTTTGTTGAACTGATGATATTTTAAATCAGCATTGATTGAAGGCATTGAGGCCCTCAATTTTACACTTGTTTGTGATTGGTGACCTCAATAACTCCCTACAAATATTTAAGTTTTCCCACTAATTATATGTCTTTAATTAAAACCAATGTTCTCCTAATCGAGATAATAATTTGGTGGTGACTTTTTCATTTCCATTTCCTTCTTATTAATGCTAAATTTTGTTAACCTTATTTGCAATGTGGGTTTTCCACAATGGTATTTTCTATTTTCAACCTTTTATTTTCAAAGAACAATTTCAAATAGCGAGGACACAATTTATTGAAGGAGGGTAGAATGTAACAGCCCAAGCTTCCACGCTTCTCTTTCCATAATCTAATAGCTTGCATTGTACGCAAGTTCGAGATTCTAACACACCGTGACAAATCAAAGTAGCCATTATGAATAGTAATACCCACTTTTTGAATTATATAAATTTATTATTTCAAAATGGGTTTCATTTTTGGATTCGGAATATCGATATTAGCCTAATTTGAATTTTTGGTATTTTTCTGAGAACATCCAATTTTCGATGAATAGTGAAAAATACTTAAAAACAACATTTTTAATCAAAATAATTTATACTGATAAATTATAATATTGAGTGGTTTTAAATTATAATTAGAATATAATTTTACCATTTTATCCAATGGTGGTCATTATAATTAATTTCACTTTGAAATTGGACATAAACAATTGTCAATCATTTGATTGATATTATTTCTTAAAAACACGCAATTTGTTTTGAAAATGGAAATTAATTATCAAATTAATTAATTCAACTTATATGTTTGGAATTTTGTAAAATAGAAATCATTTTTTAATTAAGAATATCAATTATATTATAGGGTGAATGTTTGGAATTGTTCTGAGAAACTTCGATTTTTGATGAATAGTGAAACCACTAAGTGGTAGTTAAAAAAATGATTTTTCGTTTAAATGAAAAATTACCACTTCTGTGATTTGATTTACAAAAATCTAACATACATGGTTGTAATAAGGATGTAAAATGTGGATCAATGGGATTAAAATAATTTTTTGGTGAATAGTAACTTTTAAGTTTAATTATTCGCGATTAAAGGTAATTATTGAAATTTAAGGTAAAAATGATATTATAAAAATATGAAAATACCCTTAAACTTGTCCTACCCTTATTGGATGAGTCAAGGCTGACCAAGAAAAACCATGGGTAAACTTGGGGACCCCATGTAGACACTTGGGTAAGAAAATTACATTAATAATGTTTTATTTAAAGTAAAAATAAAATTGTCACAAACATGTGTTGTTTTACAAAAACAATTATTACATTGGGTTATATAAGTTAAATTTTCAAATATAAATATTCATTGGAAATATAAACAGATTTAATACATCATCATATTTTTTTTTATAATTTTTAGACATTAAATAAATAAAATTTTCTATAACACAATGATGATTGAGCGATTACATCATTAATTAACAATTTAAATAAAATGAAAAGACAATGTAAAATCTAAGAGTTAAACTTGTAAAAAACCTATTTTATGAGTATATTTAGATCCCTTATCACCTTATCCTCTAAATATAGAATTGTGGGGCCTTTGAAAGCCGAAAATCACTTCATAATAATGTAACATTTCATTAATTTCCAAGAGTGCCCCTCCTCTCCTCTTATAAAAGGCCCCCGCCACTACCACCTTATTCAAACCTTCCAAGCCATTTGGCTCGTCCAAACATTGCCCAAATACTCTCTCAAATTTCTTCTCTTACTCCTAGAAGCCTGACATTGGGCAACAGTCTTCCCAAGGAATCCTTTGGCTCAAATCAGAAAGAGTTACCCGATTTTAAGGTAATGTCTTCTCTTATGTTATTTTGTTTTATTTTGCTTCTCCAACCCCTTAAACTCTTTTTATTCCATTATTTTGTAACAAAACCAGTATCTTAAATATTCATTTATGTTTTTATGAGATGTATTTGATTTACACTTACACACACCTTCATCTAATGGTTAAAGAACATACTGTTTTTGTGGTTGGCGAATTTCTGCCTCACGAAACGATGATTGTTCAATATTCTTTTAACACCTCTCATGGTGGACATTAAGATGTAACTATATTTATATATGATATATATTATGTTTATGTTTTCCTTATGCTTCTTTATTTCTTATTTATGGCATACCTTTATGATTTCCATTATGGGTAAACTCGATAATTTCATTTTAGGAAGTGCGGACTACCGCCCCCTCAAAGTCATTTGAATCGTTAATACCATATGTTGGATGCATATGGGATGGAGTAAATGATATTATATATGATATTATACTGTAATTATAATATAAATATATATAATTATAATGTCATTTCAGTAAATATGAAATAGAAATGAAAGTAGCATTCATGCGTACGTACAACTTACCGTCTCCATGAATGGTGCATTTCATTTATTACCTCTAAATGTTTCGTAATATTATGAATGAATTTATATACTGGCTATATATGATATATATGATATCTACATCATGAATATAATCTTGTAGATAATGTATATTCTACCACATAAACAACCTTTAATTATAAGAAGTTTATTTTTGACCCAAGTACCAAAGATCGACAAAACGACCATTATTAAGTTAAATAATTACATAATGTTCATAACATGGTAATAAGTGATATAAAAGAAATAATGAAATTGAAAAAGGTTCTTAATAAATTGTAAATTAACTCTAGTTTATTATTTAGGAGGTTAAATAACGATCGAGTCAAGTCGGACACGAGGTTAGGGAACTTCTTAACCCAATTTCCATTCTTTAGGTTAATCTCATACTTTCAAATTATGTCATGATAATATTTTGTTCTATCTTGTATTTTTACCTTCATTATGTGTACTTATATTGAATACATGTAATAGATCTATTTTATTTGAAAATAATGATCTTTGTAAAGGACTTCGTCTCAATCTCCTTTCATTGAGGCATATTTTGTTTTTTACACAACATTCTTTTATACGGTGTATAAACCCCTTTGTCTTTTACGTTTATTCAAAAAGAATCTTTTTTATATGAAGCGTTTTACTAAATGATATAAAGGAATTTTTCTTTTTTTGTACGTATGCGGCGACAATGACTTCTTCGCCACCGTGACCATTATTTGAGTTTCGGCTTCCTCTACAAGCCATAACATTTTTAAATAAAAAATAATAACAAAGTTTTAATTTTATTTTATTTTGGTATTGAAAATGGTTTTGATAATTTTTTTATTATATCAATGTGTTGTATTGATATCTTGTGATTGAAATGTAGAAATTTTATGTTTCCTTTAGTCATGTTTTATGTGATACGATTATGTTATGGTTTATGATATGTTTAAACCTATCCATATGAGGAATGTATTGGACTTAATAAGTGATGGGTGGAGCCCGCTATAGATCCTCGATGCATCGGCAGGTCTCATGAGACAAACTAGTGTTTTGTCACGAGGCCTTGACGAAATTTTATTTGTAGTTTTGGCACGATGCCTTGGCTACATGGTTATGATAGTCTGGCATTATGCATTCCATCAGTATGAAAGTGGTTATTGATATTGCATGTGATTATTCGACCAGTAGAATATACATGTGAATAAGTAAATGGCATTATCTCATTTTATTTTTGCCATATTATGTTGAATTTCAAGTTTAAAAGGCTTTTGTTTTAGTTATACATTGCCCTAAATGTTGATGTTTGTTTAGGAAAGCTTTCACTATATTGTTATCCTTACTGAGCATCTGAGATCACCCCATCCAATGTTTTAATTTTTCCAGGATGTGAAGAAGTATATTATTAATGACCTGCAGGGATAGAATGAGGGGATAAGAAGACAAGATGTTGTTGTAATTTTATTTTACATTATGATTTAATGCAAGAATTATCAATGTATCTAGTGTTTCTAAGGCAACTAAACTAATCGGTCTTTCAAGACTTGATCTTTTATGATCATGCCAATGTTACGCAATAATGCACCGACTCTGGGTAACTGGGGTCGGGGCATTACAGATAGTATTTAAAATTTTGTAAAACCCAATACAAGATTTCGATCAACTTTTTCATTTTATATTAATATCTTGGTGGTAGGTGATCCCTATGTGGAGAGGAATATGTATCATCTTGAGACTGAATCACTTGTATTCAAAATTTCCATTGTCTGTTTTATTTATATTATTTGTACTATTAAAAATAATTATTTTAAACAAAAAAAATAATATCTCGATAGTTAATATTTACTACTGTTTTTACAATATTTCAATTAATTCAATTGATGTCAATGTTCTATGTAGTATTTTATATTACTTACTTGAGAACTAGTAATTCATTAAGAAACATATTTGATGACTAGAACATATAACGATCTTTTATATTTATTAACTACCCCATCCTAAATTAATTGGTGGATTTATAATTAATACTTTTTAATAGAAATTTTATTTGGTACACAATTATCCTCCCTCTTTGGATAGTCACTTAGACTGACATGTGGCATCAATGTATTATTTTTTATTGTATTAAAGAATTAATATATTTTTAACTGTGATTTTAGTATCACAATAATGATCATAAATGTATGTGATTTATAAATTTTTTATTTAAATGGATTATAGAAAATAATTTTATTCTTCTATTAGTTATCCCTTTGTTAATGGTTACAAATATTCTCAATTAAAATGGAAATTAAAATCCACATGGAGAGTATGATATTTGAAATACATATTATAATTTAATATAAATATGAGATGTCTAATGAATCGATATGTAAATGGGATGAATCTAGTAAGTTAGCTTATAATATTAATTATAATTTAATGAATTCACTGTTGTATTATTTAGTATATGAAGATTTTAAAAAAATATTCTTGTAAAAAAGATATTATATTTGGGATACATTGTATGTTTCCTATGAAGGATCTTCTAATGTCAAGGAGATGAGGCTTTACATTAATACTATTTAATAATACAAATTTAAAATAAATCATTATGAACCAATTTTTGAATTGTACCATAAGTTCAATGAAATTTGGAATACAATAATATTTCATGAAAATATGTATCTTATAAGGATTAGATTATGTGACTACTCTGATATCAACCAAAAAGATAGAGAGGACCATTTTTCTCCATCAGAGAGTCTTGTGATATCAAAAAGCTACCAGTCAAAGAGGTGATTGGTTATCATAGGATGTACAAAGAAGAGCTAAAGGTCAAATGAGAAGATGATGATGAAACTAATAATAAAACATTATCATTTTAAAACAACTAAAACTATATATAAATATATGTAAAACAAAAAAATAAATTCCATTATGTAATTTCGTGTGATAGTGAATCTATATTAGAGAGTGATGAGGAGATGTATTAAATATCTACGAGATATAAAAAATTATATATGAAAAAGGATATTTTAATGAAGTATATTTAGAAAGGGAATTATGGGAATAAACTAAATTGGAAGAAATATTGAAAGAATGATATGAATGAGGTTATATGCTACGAGAGAGAGAATAGTGGATGTGTTGAAACTGAATATCCAATTTCAAAAATCAAATAAATTTGATGCCATGTAACAAATTTATAAGAATGTATTGAAATAAACGTGTATTTCCTCTAATGTCTGATCTACTGATTCAAATAAATTATATAAGGATAATTCAGATAGAGAAAACATGTACATCATGATAATAATTTCTAATGTACATGTTGTATCTGCTTTACCTGTAGTACTAAATATTTCACCTATGGATGGTTATGAAAATTTTGAAAATGAAATTAGTGATTATGACATGTATAAAGAATAATTTTTTAATATTTTAGAGGATAATTTTAATGAATTATTAGAAAAGTATAAAACAATCAAAAGAAAACATGCTCTAACAGCAAATAAAAGATATGAATTGTCTATTGAAAAAGAGAATAGATCTCAAATATAAAAAGAAAATAGTGAAGATATAGTTTTATATGAGAAGATAAATAATGACCCTGAAATGATTAAAAATGATAGATAATAAAATTTCTGATTTTATGTAATAATTGTTCACCAAAATATGTTACTATAATAGGCTACCAACCATGATATAGGAGAATTACAAAATGTAATTTTTTTCCTAAGTCCAAATAGAAATGTTTTTATGTAAATTATTTCTATAAAATACCTAAAAATGACATTATTTAATAAATTAATCATTTTTATAGGAAACCCATTATAAAATTGTGTCATCCCAAACCATTTATTACTAACATTTTTGGACACAAAAAAATTTTGGGTACCAATGTCATTTCTTGTAAAAACAATGTTCCGTAGGAAAATGAGTTATAGAACTCTAATAAAATTCTATGGTACATGGAGAGTGGATGTTAATGACATATGTTATGATATTATACATGCTTCATGATCCATATTAAGGATGATGGTGGACATGTCACCTTTGGTGACAGTGATATCATAAAAATCACCGGCCTTGGAAAAATCAGTAATAGAAATACAATTTTAATATCTAATGTGTTATTTATTATTGGATTGTATTATAATCTTCTTATCACGTCATAATTAAGTGAAGATGGTTTTTATTTTATCTCTAAAAATGATGATTCTAATGTTTTTCAATCAAAAAATTATTTAATTATTTCTGCATTAATAAATGATGATACTTATGTTATTACTTTAAACTCATTATTTTCTCAAAATGTTTCATGATTAAGTTCATTTCAGAAAGAATAATATCTTTGGAATGAGAGACTAGTCCACTGTAACATAAAAAAAACAATATTTTTTCAGGTAATTGGTTAGTCAGTGATATACCTAAACATGAGATCCTAACTAATAAATTTGGTAAGACCTCTCAAAAAGGGAAACAAAACAAATTTTCTTTTAAATCAATGAAAGAAGTGTCAAATTATTTACCTATCATATTTGTTCACATATATTTTTTTGGACCTTCTAGAGTTGATATAGAAAAGGGGAAACACTAGTTTTATGTTCTTATAGATTATTTCTCCATGTATATTGGGTTGTTATTAATTTATAAAAAAAGTGATGAATGTTATTATTTCACCAAGTCTAATAAGTTTTTAGAAAATCATATCGGAATTAGATTTATGACCATAAGAACTGATGATGGTGTTGAGTTTGAAAATAAATATTTGTTTATTTTAAAAAGTGGTACACACACAACTTCTCTAATCCTAGTACCCCTAAACATAATAGATTTTTACAATGGAGAAATATAACATTACCATAGGTAACCAAGAACATTTTAAATTAGTATCAACAACCTATTTATTTATTCAAGAAGCTATCAATATAGCATGCTATATCACATATAGATTTTTAATTAGACCGATCATGAAGAATTATCCTTATTAACATTGTAATAATTGGAGATAAAAGATTAATTACTTTAGTAATTTTGGTTTCAAAGTCTACATTCATAACACTATGGAGAATTTGAAAAAAAAATCCTCTAATAGTAATGAGAGAATTTTCCTTGGTTATTAAATCTCTGGAAAATCCAATAGAGGTTTTAATAATAGATCCAAACCTTTGTAAGAATTAGTTCATGTCGAATTTGATGAGAATAATCTGAACAGGATTAAGACCTCCCAATAAAATCATGATGAATATTTGAGAACTCTAATCATGAATTCTAATCCTTTTGATTATACTATCAAATAGTCTGAAAAATCACCATGTTCAAAAGTATATTTAGAACTACCTGAACATAAAACTATAGTACAACCCCATGTGATGAGCCCTAATTTTTATATAGGTGTTAAAACTATTAATTATCACCCTAGATGATATTTTAGGTGATCTATATATAGGAACACCATAAAATTATTCTCTTAGAAATTAGGCTGAACATCTTACATTCTAGTATCATATTGAACATAAGAACCCGAATGAAGCTATTAATAATGAATGATGGGTGATTTAAATGCATAAAATAATTAAATTAGTTTGATAGAAACAAAGTGTGGAAAATTTTAGGTATACCTAAGTAAACATTGATTATTGTAAATAAATGTGTGTTTAGGAACAAGGTTGATGAGTCATACACTATAGTTAGAAACAAGAAAAGACTTTTTCCACAAAGTTATAGTCAAGAAGAAGAAATCCTCTATGAAGAAACATTTTCACTAGTTTCCATACTTGAATCCACAAGATAAATTCTTTCCCATTTATGTAATTTAGATTTTATGCTTTATCAAATGGGTGTCAATGATGAATTATTGAAGGGTTTTCTTGTTGAATATTTTTTTTGAACAAACCCCTCTGTTTCAGAATCCTCATTTTCTAAATTATGTTTTCAAATTTACTAAAAAAGTAGACGGTTTCCAAGAATTTCATAGGTCATGGTATGATATGCTCAAAATTTTTATAATTTAATTTTTTTTTGTAAGGTAATAGATGATCCAAACTGTTTTTTAAAACAAACTTCGAATGATGTTATAGTAGTAAAAATCTATGTTGATGATATTAATTTTGGATCATTGAGAAATTCTCCATGTACAAATTTTTCTAAAATGATAAAAAATGAGTTTGAAATGATTTTATTGATGAACTCAATTTTTTTACTAGAAATACAAATTTTTAAAAAAGAGAAGGAATTATTTTGACCAACAAGATCCAGGATCCAAAAAAATATGATCCCAAAATTTATTAAAGAATAAAAATAAATAATTTCATGCATTACATAAGATGAAAAAAAGTCAATAGTGAACCACTCCATGAAATTCATCATCCACTTGTGATGTAAAATAGTATTGAGCTCTGAAGGACAACATCATACTTATTTTAGTGATTTCTCTTTTAGAGAGAGAATATGATACCAAATTTGACTCTCTATATAGATGTGAAATATTTATATAGAGATGAGGGGTAGGGATAATACATTCAATATAGGGAGAAAGTGTATTCCATGGTACAATCAATGGTAGGGTATTTAGAGTCTTCATCATTTTTTTAATGTGTGATTCAATCCATAGGTTAGTCCATTTATTGTAGACAACATGATTTATGGAAATCATCATCACCCACAACTAACGTTCGTAATAATTTACAATTACTCTATAATGACAAAATAAACCTATGAAAAATACATTGTCGGCTCAAAAAATACCTCCATAGCCTGGAGATATAGCATGCTAGAGGCTGCAGCAGCCATTATGAATTTAATTTAAGAGGAAATAAGACTATAGCTCTAAAAACTGAAGAATATTCAAATCACATACATTATTATTAGTTTCCCCATTATGAACCATCACAACAGCATGAAACTCTTTGTATATTTCAAATATTGTATTATATATTGATAACACATTACCGTTAAACATGCCTCTATTCCATGCCTTCCAGATAATGGTAATGAGGGATGCAGCCGCTGAAAGCAATATGTGATGAACCTATACAATCTGTTCAGCACTGGTGATGAGTTCAGGATATTTCTCCAGTTTTCGACCTACTCCCAGATTCAATCAAAAATACAATCTTGTATAGTCCAACATTCTCTGTGCATAATCATAGTAAAAAATAGATGATATTCATTCTCTTCAACCTTCAGGCATTGGTGGAATGCAGAGACTATCTGATGTCCTTTTTTCTTCAATCACACATGGATTGTGAGTTAGTTCTTTAAGATTCTCCATAATATTATATACCTCAAGGGATGGATGAAATGAAACTTAATCCTAGAAATCCATGCATGTATCATGTTGGTACTCTCACTGCACATCTTGAAGTAATATTTGGCATTAAATCGACCATTGTTACATGGTTTCCTGATAGGGGTGTCAATATCAATTATGTTGTGATGTTGGATCTTCATCGTAACCTGTATGGGGATGAAGTAAATGATATTTTATGTAACCATGACTCCAAAAATAACCACCTATAGCCACGTAGGAGGAATGATATGGTGATCCTTTAGAGGTCTATCAATCCAATAGGTGTTTCGTAAATTTATTTCAGATTGAATGGAGGCCATTAATTTGGTATTCCACATAATTTCATTGAAGGAGTGAATGATTGAAGTCCACATCGAAGACCCAATGTAATAGATTCAACTATCAAATTGCCTCCTCTTGGAGAAACATGATAAAAAGTCATAAGAGAGTTCATTTGTGGTCAAGAGTTTCTATGTGAATGTTTCAATGATAAAGTCAATGGAAACTTTATGATTTCAATACCAAGACCCTTAATTTCAATTGTTTTTATACAATATGTCCATGAGACTATAATAAATTTTCTTTCTAGAATTGTAACAGCCCAAATAAAGCTACCAATCATAAATTACAGTACCATGATGGGGCCTCTTGGCCATCTATATAAAGGGAAAGAGTATACAAATTTATATATGAAAAACCAGTTTACAAACCACACCCTATTGTTTTGGAAAATTTATTTCCATTTCCATTTGGAAAGATAGTTAACAATTTCAGTGTAGATTTTGCGAAGAAAGTGACTTTTGGCGTTGCCCCAGAAAATTGGAACAAAAATGTAACTAAAGGATACATATCCATTTCTCACTCCATGTCTCTGTAAAATTTTATTATATCTCTTGACAAGGAGTCTATCCCCACAAATAATTAAGGATTTATCCATAGAGATATCATACCCATATACTCATTCATAATGGGTAAAATGTGATTGGATGGGTGAAATGGTCCTATGGGAAGCTAGGACAAGGAGAAGAATATCATCTTCATAAGGAAGGTGTGATGGAACATGATCTCTTCTACCATCTCTGATTTGATTATAAATACCAACCTAGTAAAGACCATTAATTAAACTAATCAAATAAAATACTGTAAATGAAAATTGGATCTCTAGGACTGGACCTTCATTCCAAACAACCCTTGTAGTTGAAAGTATCCATTGTGAGATCCATTTATATGAATGTACAACTATAAATACCATAGGATGGGGTTTATCATACTTAGTAAATAATTAGATAATCCATATCTCTTAATTAAATTGTGAATAAAATCTCATTTAATTATATCCATTGTATTTTATATATCAATCTTCAATGCATCATTTCCTTGTTTAACATTATTATCCATTATCATCAATGTTTCTGAGGCTATGAACAGATAGTTCTGTACACACCTTCCATGGGAAAATCCAAACTGATTTGGAGTGATTTTTTATTGGATGATCACTCCCATCCTAGTCATATTGATTTTACTGATAACTTTTGGGATAAAGTTCCAAAGGAAAACAATCCTAATGTCATTGATATCCACTGCAATACCATTATTTGCAATAAAAACAACGATATTTGAATTCATTCCATGTGGAAAATAGGCTTGGGTGATTAAATACTTTATGACAACACCCATGTCATCCTGTATGATGTCCCAATAGAATGTGAAGAATTTATTTGATAGTCCACTAGTCCGAGAAGCACATTCAATGTTATGAAAAAGTGGTCTCTACTGATATCATCATTGCATGGAATTAAGACAAGGCCTTGGTTCTGCTATTCATTAATTCAGAGGGTGATATTGTGCACCATTATCAATGTATTATTATATACATCATCCACATAAAACCCACCGATGAAATCAACTACTTCAATTGAAATATGATTCTCATAAGTGTGTAAATCCCCATTAATGTTTATGGAATTAGTCCCCATTTTTTCAATCCAATTATAGAGGTATGATTGGATGCCTTCTGAAATTTTCATTTATACATGCTTATATAAGTTTTTTGTATGTGTTCTCAATTTCATGATAATCTAAAAGGTTATCACGAAGTTTCTATAAAAAAAATTTAAAACATATCACATATAAAACCAATATAGGATTTTATTACCCTAGTGTATAATCATTTGAATTATATTGTTATTCTATTGTTGATTTTTGTGGATGTAAGTTTGGTGAAAAATATCCTATGGAATATATCACATACTATGAATGAATCTAGTTCCATGGTGAATTTATTTATTTTTATTTCATTATCTACTGCTGAAGCTAAATATTTAGTTGTATGTAGTTTTTTGTGCACAAAATTTTTGGATTAAAAAAATTACTAGACTATGGAAATCAATTAGGATATGTCCCCATAAAATATGATAAAAAAGTGTAATAAATATTTATAAGAATCCATGATCAACATCAAGATCAAAACATATTAACATAAGATATCAATTTATGAATGATAATTTTTAAAATCAATATATCATTATTAAATTTATTGGTACAGAACATCTATTATCTAATATTTTTTCTAAGCCTATAAATTCTGAGAGAAGTAACTATATAAAACATGAATTAGAAATGGTCAACATTGATTTTGTTTAATTTTCAGTAGACTCACCATTGATTATGACACACCGTTGGGTATGAAAACCCATTTGGTATGACAAACTTTTGGTTTATATCCCCATTGCCGCTGTCTAACCATTTTCATTGTCTTACAATTTTCATTTTCTCACAGTTGGATAGTCTCACCGTTCTAGACAAACATAATGGGATTTTCACAGTTTTCGTTTCATTGGTTTAAAAAAAAATTATACTATGTTTTATGAACTACCAATTTTTATATTTTTCTTTGGTTAATTTCTATAACCCAATACATATAATTTCACTGATATTAAATTTGATTTAAATTATTATTTATTTTTTTAATTATCTAATTAATATGTAATAAAAAAACAAATCATTGTCTATTTCCAAGACACCTCTACTCTCCCACCATTCTCTCTCGATCCTAGTGTGATCCTTTTTCTCCTAAAACATTCAACCTTCACCTTTTGACTGAGATTACTGAATTGATTAGAATGGATTTGGTGATGTGAACTAAAGTGATTTTTCCAAATGAATCATAACCACCAAAGAAGCATATGAGAGATCCAGTTGTTCCTGTTCTAATTGAATCTTTTTATCCTCTGCTTGAAAAATGCATTTTTGGCTACCAAATATGTTGAATATAAATGAATTTGATCATGTATGTATTTGGTGTTGAAATTTCTTCAAGACCAAAGATGAGTAGATTGGTTCTCTTCAAATGAGAGTGATTTCTAACCTAATTTGGTGCATCATTTTTACAATATTTTGTTTATTTATTTATTAATGTGGATAAATATTATATGTTAATAAGAGGAAATGGTTACCAAGTACTATTTTCCTCAAAATAGTGGGCTAAATTCTTGGGAGTTCCTCATGAAGTTGTTTATGATGACCACCGTGGATTTATTCCTTAGGAGAGTGAATTATTTATTTATGAAAAATATTTTGAAGAGTAGAAAGTTTATGGAATATCTAGAATGTTATTTTCCTCTATGTTGGATGGATAGTTCAGACTACTCTTCAAATTTATTCTGCACATGTTTTTTCACAAGAAATGTGAATTTTACACCTAATGATACCAAGATGTCTACATGCTTATTCATATCAAAAGAAGATATATGATCAATAAATATAGATATATTAGGGTTCATTTATCCAAAATGATCAATAATTCATCTAGATCTAATTCCATGATTTATCGAAAGATGATTTGTACAATTATAAATGGTAATGGTCGTGTTTCAGTTGATGAAGACATAGTTGATGACAGTGGTGGGTTTTTCATTCAAAAAGATATTTTCTCAAGTATGAAGATCATCTGGAACCCCAATAATAAATAAAGGATCACTTATAATGAAAATTTTTAAATTGATTTTAATCTAATGGACAACCCAAAAATACCTAGATATCTTGTTGATCCGTGTTTGGTGGCTGATGAGCATGTAGTATATTACGATTATGTTTGAGAAGCTCTATAAAAAGAAGTAGAATTAGAAAAAGAACCTTCTAAGGATGAATGTAGTGGCCTAACATTGTCACCTCAATCAAAATAAATTACATATGAAAATTGTAGTCCACCTAGGATTCTCCAAAAAATAGAAATGTCTGTAAACAGTAGTAGAAAAATACCCTATACCAACGGTTTTAAAGCATTGGTTTAGGCCTCCAAACTATTGGTATATCATATACCAACGGTTTGGAGAACCATTTCCAAGTAAGCCATGGGGATAGGTCTATACCAACGGTTTTCAAAAGCGTTGGTATAATCAATATGAAAAATCTATACCCACGGTTCCATAAAAATATTAGTATATGTATTTCAAAAAAGAACCATTCAGTTAATTTTGATCCCAGTACCTGCTGTTTATTATTGAACAACCTATCCACTAACCTAACATGAATTTTTTGAACATAATTTCATAAATATATATATATATATATTATCATAAATATTTTAAAATTTGATTTATATAATGTTCTCTGTAATAATATTCCATAAAAAATACATGTAACTATACCAACAGTTCTCAAAACCATTGGTATCGATCTATACCAATGGTTTTGAGAAACCTTGGAACATATTATTTTATTTTGGGACCCATACTAATGGTTTTGGACAAACCATTGGTATAGGGGGGGACCTATACCAATGGTTTGGGGAAAACCGTTGCTATAGGGTCTCTATTATGGACCTATACCAACTGTTTGTCCAAAATGATTGGCATAGGTCCATATATTTGACCTATACCAACAGGATTCCCCAAACTAATTGTATAGGTCCCCCATACACCAAAAGCTTGTCTAAAATCGTTGGTATTGGTCCCCCCTATACAAACAGTTTGTCCAAAGCCATTGGTGTAGGTCAAAATTAGTGACCTATTCCAATGGATTTTTCCAAACCATTGGTATAATTCCATATAAGTGAACTATACCAATGGTTCACCCAAAACCGATGGAATAGTTCTTATTTCCAGTAGTGGAAGAGTGATTAAGATGAAATAGGTGTTTCTGAGGAGGATCGAGATAAAATTACCTCAAAGTTTGATGACGAAGAAGATAATGCGAATGATGAATAATAATATGAAAATAGAAATTGAAATGATTGTGTTTATTGAAGTTTATATTATAGTGATGGTAATGAAGCTGATGATGATGATTCTAAACCAGATGGTTATTTTGGAGGAATTAGAAGAGATATGTTGAGATTCTTACTTCTATTCTCTCTATACGTAGTGTATTTGCTGTGAAACCATGCCTATATGAAGAAGTTTATCTAGATCTCATCGAATAGGATGCACTTGTTGAGTGGAGGAAATCCCCATATGGGAACACTATTCAAGAAATTCCTTCTATAGATTGCATTTAAGAAATATTTTTGGAGATAATTAGACAATTTATAACTCTTCATTGGTTAAAAATATGTATGTAATAGGTGATATTGAAAAGAATGAATCAAAATAGTCATGTAATTAACATAGAGCGGAAGAATATGGAAATGGATGGCTTTTTCATTCCCCAATTATAGATAGAAATGTGGAAGGGGAAATCAATGTTGATGAATAAAACAGTGATGTTTAGATGGTGGAAGAACCTACAATTTAGGACACTGATGCAGCTGCACCTATCTTAAGTGTTTAGAAATCAGGTACATTGTGGGTTTTAACTTATGTTGGGGTATCCATTATTGTAATGACTACTGTCCCTATTTCTTTTTTAATCCTATTGATAGTTTGGATGATCTTATGGATGAAGAATGGGATTATTTTACTATGTTTCTACTAAATGATGGTGGGCCTATTTTTGAAGACAAAGAGATCATAAAATATCTATTGTGGTTGAGATTGATTTTGATGGAATGTTGGAAATTTTTCTTTTGTTAGATCACCTAGATCTGAACCTGTTATTCCTTTTCCTACTGTTTCATTTTTTTAGTTACACAGAATGACCATGATTCCTTTTCTAAAAGTATAATATCATATTTTGATAAGTAACGGTATAATAAACCACCACTCTTGACCAATTTTAGTGTGAATTATGCAATATATCTCTTTGAGTATAATATCCAACTCCTTAAACCTAAAATTACTCATCTCAACTAGAAAATTGATATTGAAAATAGGAGAATAAGTGGTGAAAAGGAGTCATTGAAGACTATTATATAAGGAATAAAATCAAAATTTTCATTGAGTATTGATGATCTAATGGAAAGAACTAAACACCTTTCCTTAGTGGATTCTAGTCATTCTGCACCTCCACCTCTTCCAATTGAATTTAATCAGTTCCAAATTGTTTTCAGAGAAGAGGATTCTAATAATTAAAGTGGTTCGGTATGTGGAGAACCTATCATATATTTATAAATTCAAAAAATGTTTGATTATTTTTTTATGCATGATCACATGATAATCTTCCATATTCAAAGGATATGAATGATAACCTAGAAAATAATACCAAATCCAAAAATTTTAATCTCCCAAGGAAATATGCAATGCATTCTAATGAGGACAACATCATGTTGTTAGATGAAATTTTAACGATGCCTCTAGTGACTTTGGAAATTAAAGATCATGTTCCCCAGTCGAAGGGAACTACCCCAGTGTAAAATTCATTTTTGGAAGAAAATGGTGATTTGTTTAGTTCAATTGATAAATGTGGGAGGATTATCAAGGAGTTCATCAATCTCATGAAGTAATTTCTTCATGTACATAGATCTACATTTGATTATCATGAATCCGTTCTTATTACCCCAAAATCTTCTTTTGAGCCATGAGTTTGTCGATATTCCTCTTTCCATATTCATGATAAATTCTATCCATTTCCACTTCATACCTACCAAGATATGTGGAAAAATTTTGTTGATTGATTTTATAGACTAACATCCTTCTCAACCCACAACTGGA
Source organism: Viscum album (assembly GCA_963277665.1). Classification (NCBI taxonomy): domain Eukaryota; kingdom Viridiplantae; phylum Streptophyta; class Magnoliopsida; order Santalales; family Viscaceae; genus Viscum; species Viscum album. The sequence goes on from OY728142.1 coordinate 288,277,685, forward strand.
CAACCCAAATTTGTGATATATACATTACCTTTAAATCATTTAAATCCTTTTATTATAGATCAAATGAGATCCAAAGACATGGTAATAGAACAAATGAACCCTTCTAACCATCCTTGAGGATGTATTATTTAATATTGTGTTTTTATGGGATATTGTTTTTATATATTCTTTTGAAAATCCTTCATGGATAACATTAATAGAAGTCTTCCCTGTTCATTATATTATCTTATTATATTCTATTTCATTATTCATTTCCTATTCTAATCAACTAATATTCATCCTTTTGATAATCCCAAATGGGGGATAACTCTAATGGAATATTTTCTTTATCTATATTAATATAGTGTCATTATTTATATATGATACCATATTGATTTTTTTCATTATTCCAATTTTACCCTTTTCTATCACAATTTAATGAAACATTAGAGACCTTGATTTAATTTTTTGATCTTACATATGATACCATGATATGTTATCGTCAAAAATAAGGAGTTTTTTACCTCTTTGTTTTATTGATGAAGAAATCATGAATATAATGATATTAATGAGTTTCATGTTTTCTATAAGTATTTTATAATATAATGCATTTGAGAAAATTTCCTAAGTATAAGTCAACATTGATGTTGAGACATCATTAAGGTTGAGTCACCATAAAGGATGACTCACTGCCAAGATGAAACACCACCAATATATTCTTACCATCATTATGAAAAACTAGTAGTATCCAAAAATGAGTCACCATCAGATGTGATGACTCCATATATGCCATGCTGTCGAGAATTAAATATCGAGAGGGTGAAATTTTGGTAAATAATGAGGCATAAATAGATGACTAACTGAAAATGTTTTCACCTCCCACATGAAACTTTTTCTATGTATTAGACACATCCAGTGTCATACCACAAAAATAAGACCCCATATTGCTGATAAACCCCTAGGAAGAGATGCTACAATACTCTGATACATTTCCAATATTGGGTCACCATTCCAGGGCTCACTTTCACTATTATTTTACATTATCATATTGAATTAATGTATTCTAATGAATATATGGATGAATTGAATTCCATTTATTCTAATAATTATTGTTTTTTATTTCATGATAAATTGCATTGATATATGTTTCAGAGGTGTGGTATGAAAAATAAGAGAGGATCCAGATATTCTTGATGCTATGGATTAAAATATAAGAAGATACCCTCATTCATAAGATGTGAATGATCATTTGAAGTAGTCATATATCATGTTGAGAGATCATTCATATGTTGCACACCCAATGATATTAAGAGATTAATTTATAAATCCTTAATACACTTGACTTAGGAAGATGAAGATCATATACATATATATTTTCCCACAAGTTATTTACATGACTATATGACTATCTATTATATTGATGTTTTCTTGAGAACCCAAACAAAGATTCATTTCAAAATACATACAACGAGTCATGAGCTTCACTACATACAAACTGAGCACTTCAATTACGTTACACTATCGGTTTCTCTATTCGGTTTACATTTTTTTACACTTCGAGCAGTGTTTGTGAATACATTATTTTATCACAGACACAGTATCATTTATGCTATACTAGAAGATACTTGATATATTATCTTAAATATTTTAAAACCATGACTCCTTTGGATAAATGTGTAAGGGGACCATGTGTGAAATGTTTTATTATAATCCCACTGATAATAGTGGAAAAGGGCGTATGCAACCTGGATAGTTCGTAAACTATTCTCAAACCTCAACCAGTTTGGGGATCAAATAGTTTGATTTAAATATACTACTTTATGGCTGGTGATCACCAAGTGGAGATTTATATATCTCGTGTTGATACTTAACCTCTTATACCTAAAATTTATACTGTGTTTTTTTTCACATTATATCTTATTTTAAAACTAAACCTATTTTAACCAAAAAAACGAATACTTTGATAATTAATATTTATTGGTGTTTAATAATATTTTAATTATTTAAAATGAATTAAAGGGTTCTGTAATATTAAATATTACTTAATCGAGAACTAATCAATATTTGGGAAACATTTTAAAAGACTATAACTTATAACGATCTTCTATATTGATCAACTATTCCATTTTCAATTAATTGGTGGATTTGAAATTAATCATTTTTAACAGAAATTTTTCTGGGTACTCAATTCACCCCCCTCATCAAATATTCACTCTGACCAACATATACCCTTTACTGTAGATTATTGCAATTCTTCAAATGGGTAACACCAAAGTTGAATAAGTTGAAGAAGTTATGAAGAATAAATGGAAACAAAAAAAGTCATGATCGTAACCAACATTTGTCCAGAGACTCCACTTCCATAATGGAGAACATCTGAAAATAAATGGAAACCCCTGTCAAAAAACATTATGTGGTTCTATATCACAAACACATGGTCTAAAATAGAGGAAAGACTTCTAAAATCATATATAATTCATCCTAGGTCAAGAGGAGGAAGATTTCAAGTATGAATAAAAGAAATAATAGTTTCACGATGGTCTTAGCCCACTTATCTTAACAAATACAAGGTATTTAGAAAATTTACAGGTCATGTATTCATTTTTAAAGGTATAAAAATTACAGTCATCGAAGGATAATATTTTATACAATAAAATGTTACACGAAGTTAATGGTTTACATTATTTTTAACCATTTTATTCCACGTATTTTTAAACAATATATTTATGGAATAATTTGCACATAATATAATTCCATTACAAGGGGTTTATTTTCCCCTATAGATTGACCATCATTATGAGGATAATATATTTTTATCAAAATAACCTATGATTCAATAGACTTATGAAGACCCATCTTAAACCGCAATGTGAAATGAGGATATATATAAAAAATGATACTCTATGGAATGCCAAGGAGCTTAACTATCTCACGCATGTGAAGACTACCTAGATCATCCATGGTCTAGGTTTCCTTGAAAGGAATGAAGTAGGATTCATTCATTAGTAGATCCATGATAACCCATAATACATCATTCATAAAGTTTATGAATTGTAATCTGGAATCAAAATAAATTGTTACATCATCCCATTTCCACTCAAGAATGGGAAAATACTACACAATCCCATCTGGAACCTGATGATTTGATTTTTCCATCTGAGTAGCGACCTATCTTTCCACAAATCATTCCACTTCCATATTCATTCTAGTCCAACGATACATTCTCCATAGATCACAATGCATCTTTTTAATCCAAGGATGTATCTCCTATATAGAATCATGAATATCATTTATCAGATCCTATAACAAGCCCATATGAACCCATATACAACAAGGAAAAAGAATTGAAATTCCAAATTGAATATATCATCAGGATCGTATCTCCCCAACATAAAATCTGTCTTTTAGAAATATTTCCTCCGGGTCAGATAACATCAATTTCTTGATGTATTCCAAAATCAAGGGTATAAAAAAAGTTGATGTAAGATTTACACATCCTTATGATTCCTAAACATCTAGATTGATATCTTCAAAGAGTTCAATAATCCTCTAATATTTATAGGACTCCCACAAATCCTCTATCCGCATCATCAAACTCAAATAATTGACAACAATTTTTCCACCACCCAGTGTATTAGCCATCTCATTGTAGAAATACTGAAGATACTCAAACCACCTCTTCTACCAAGGGATCACATTAAAATCTGAAAATGTATTCCTAAGTGTATTGTGGTTAGTGCACAACAAATACAATCCCCCATAAAAAATTCCTTCCAATATCTACTCACATGTAACACTATATCAAACTCCAAATAATGAGTAAGGTAATTCCCCTCATGTGGCCATAGCTTTCTAGATCCATAGAAAATAGATCAATTATATTGGATTAAAACCGCTCAATGACCTAATTTTGATGCATAACTCTACATAGCATATTATTTACTCAAAAAAATTGAAGTGAGGAGAGGTGATGGGTTGGGTCATATCTTCAGCACCTAAAAAAGCATTATCATAATGTTCTGAAAATAAAATTCTCCCCATTCATGGTATTTACTATAATAGGTGTTTCCCAATAGGGGATGTCCCACATAAATAACCCACAATAATATGATAATACAATAATTTTTTAAATCTTCAACACATTCTTGGGATTATTCTAAGATATTAGGTTTTAAATATTCTCTATGTCAACTAAAATTCGATCATTTAATATTACATGAAAGATTAAGGGCACATTATCAATCTAGAAACTACATTTGGTTATCATGTCATAGGTCAGATGCCCTATCATTGTACTCAGAATTATTTCACGTTGTTTTAAATGATTCAATGCTAATTGGTAGTGCAGTAAGAAAACATTGTAAAAAACTACCTAAAATTAGTTGATAAAAATATGAATGATATGATTCATCAAGGTCATGAATACCATCAGTGCATTAGTCAACTTAAACAACATCACCACATACTCATACAAGACATACCTACTACTAAATTATGATTGAGGTATGTTTGATAATATCACCCTCAAATAATGGTATCCTAGTCTCAAATAAATCTTGGGGAAGATCTTATCACCTCCCAATGAATTTAGAGATAATTGATATGACAAAGGGGTTAACTGTTCTGGACCATCATCCGGTTCAATATCAGATAGTATACTGATAATTAAAAAGACCCATAATCTTTTATTGATAAAATAATTAGAGAACCCCATGGAGAAATACTATTCCAAATGAAACCCTTTGTTTTCAGATCATCCAACTAAACTTTCAACTCCTGAAACTCTACTGGCCTCATTCTATATGAAAGGATAAAAACATGATTTTCTCCTAGTACAAACACAATCATTAATATGATATATCAATCATGAAATATGTAAAATGACCCATCATGAAGGACATCCTAAAAAATCTACCAATTGTGAAAAATAATCATCCCACATTCCAACATAATTTAGATAATTATTGGATATCTGATACATGGTATAATTCGATATACACTATCTTGGTTATGAAAAACAAACCTGAACATCTAACTAAACCTAGTGATAATATATTCCTCTATCCTAATAATTAGTGGAAACCCTCCTATCATTACCATCTATAGGAAACCAAGATAGAACTACACAATACATCCTAATAATCAAATTTAAAAATTTAATTTACACCATAAACGGTTCCAAAAAATAAATTGTAACAACCAATATCTAGATAAAATGTCTTGAAATATTTAATATTCTCTAAATTCACTCCCAATGTTGTGTTGATGGTTAATGAAGCATCTAATGTCTTCACTACCAAGATCATACCTTTTTCAATAAAGAAAATGAAAAATAAATGTCAAACTATCATATCAATCAAAATTATAGTGAGGGTAGTTTATGAATGAATCATACCATTGAAAATAGACAACCCTTAATCCACACAATCCATAGTTTTCTCCATAACATGTAGCTATTTAGAACCTATGCCCCAAGATCTCTTCCAATTACCCTATATTTATTTATTTTCTGGTTATTATTATTTCTACACTAAGGTACTATCTCCCATACTTCAACTAAGACATATTTTGGAACCCCAACTACATGTATTTTCATGAGTATCTATGTCCTTACAAGACTATAATACTTTTCTGGATCCACATACAATAATCAACTGATTTAGGACACTATAAAATCTTTGAAGGTGTCCCATCCTACTACATGAAATAAACTCCTAATCGGTTATAGTCTGTAATTCTACATCTCTCCCATATTATAAATCTAATAAAACTACAAAAAAACAGTATGTAGAAATTTATTTCCACTACCCTAAATTATGAGTGAGCTATTTCATTGAAAAAATATATCATAAAGGCACTTTATTATACTAGAAGAAGTGATATCAGATCATCTGGATGAAATTATGTGGCAACTGATTGACACTTCTCCCAGATTCTCATCTCAAATGAATTCACGATTCATTACATCCTAAAAACTAACCAAATAGAAAAAATTCACCTATGAGCTGATCTCATAGCCAAGAATATCTCAAAAAGCAGCATCCCTTCAATATATCATTAGTTAGTATAGATGGAGAAAATAGATACATGTCATTGAATCATATTTCATAGTCCAATAATTACATTGACTCATGTGTATGGTTTATGAACTCATGAGAATTCTCATCCCTCAATGAATCAAGATAGAAATGGATTCAAAAACATTATTTTATGTCCTTCCAAGCCAACTCATCTCATTTCCCAGTCTGGACCAAAATTTCTCTACAACGCTTGGCTGGTCCACAAAGAATATATGCACCAAGCTTCACCCTCCTATCTATTGGAGTATCAGGATTCATAAATATCAACGTTACAGACTCGATATAAAACATGTCTACCCAAGTGCCTCCCCTAGGGAACATAGGTAGATTTTGTTTACGGAACACTCTTGTTAGATTATAATTCCAAGCAACGGTGCGAAAAACATCCATTTCCATGGGTATCATGACCCCAAAGAATATTTCTTGAAGATGAACACCCATATGATCCTATATATCTATAGGATGCTCTTGTTTTGCTATATTCGGATCATTAAGTTTACAATCTCATAGGGATTAACTCGATGATGATGCAGAAAAATTTTCTATACAATTCCATCACACTTAATTAAAAATTGACCATAATAACAACCTCAAACATAAAAGGTGACCAAAATAGATAATAATTGACCCATGATCTACCAAAACTTGGATTAAATGTGTTTTATAATGACATATCAATTCATATATTTATTTTTTCATATATAATAGGTATGTCATATCATAGTTCATTGTATACATTTTATGTCACGTGAAATATATATGCCCCCACCAGGAACAAATCATTTCAATATATATCCCTAAGTGCTGGTCATGATGCATGAATACACATGTATTGTTCTACTAGGCTATGAGTATAAATATGAAGAACTAATAACATCATAAAATAATAAAATCAAATAAAATGTGAATATCCCAAGGAAAAATAACACAAATTGTAACAAGATAACAACATTAATGAAAATATAATCCTAGGGAACATAGATTTTCCCATATACATGGGAGATCATCTCTTATAAACAATCTCATTACCATGTCCTCACACATCGTAATATCATTTATACCATTCAAAAATTATAATAAAAAAAAAACCTTCACGCCTGATACCACTTTGTAACATCCCCAAATCCAACACAGACTCACATGGGACAAAATGGTTGGATAGAATACCATGAGCATGCCTCCCCAAACACCAGAGGCCGTTGACTCAAATTAGGGGTGTGATCAGTATAATGGTGAGACTATACCCTCTGTTATGGAGTTAAATAGCTATGGAAATAAATAATAAAAATTGTATAATCGGAGTAATAGACATTATTAAACAATATCTCATACTATAGGGAAATAAAATATGTATAATAAAGTAATAGCAACAGATAATGTAATGAAAAGAAGAGATGAAACAAAATTTTATGATGAAATTAATATATAATAAATGAATAGAGGAAAAAACTAAAGAATAAAATAAACCCACTCTATAAACCCATGTCGTTATCATCTCTAAACTCTAGACCACCTATTAAGAAACAATTAATAGGAATTTCTATTTCCATTTTCCAAAACTGCATTAATGTAATCTTCTCAGCTTCCAAATGATGGCTTGAATAAGACGTGAGTAAAAAATAGTAGGTAGATACTTACATGTGTAAAAATAACCTATATAATAATATTTTAATTAAATAATGAAATAAATATGTTTATTAATTAATTACACAATTAAATTAATACCACATTAACAATCTTTAGCACCATCCCAGAATATCAATAAACATGTAGATCAACCATGCCAACAAAACCTTACTATTAGGGTAAAACATAACCAATTTTGAAACCATGTCAAAATATCTATGAGCACATATCAAAACCATGCCAAATCTAACAATATATCCAAGAAACAATCACACAAATCTAGACCAATAATACTATATAAAAATTTTATAAAATTACCAAGATTAGCCCGATAGATTTATCATTTCATTACGTGTTAATGCATATCCAAATATATAAGAATTTATGTATATATCAGGGAATATCTCTATATATAATAATTTCAAAATGATTCATGTCATAGAAGAGTATATAATCTTTTAATTATATATCAATTCATATCATAGTATGTAATCATTTCATCACATAACTCGGCACATCTCGATATATAGTAATTTTATGATGATGATTCAAAAAGTCATAATAACAAGTATATCACAATATCACATCACAAGGAACAATGGGTAACTATAAAATTTACCGTTTTAACTTCAATTATTGTTTAATTTATATCCCAATTTATCAATAATAATATCAGTAAAAAATAGATACCCATGTATTCTATATCACGAAATCAACAAAGGTCTCATGTCATGATATAAACAATTTAATACATTATTCAATTTTAATAAAGGGTTTTCTCACCCAATGAGTAGTCCAAAATCCAGGTCATATCAGCAATTGAATCTCGGGTGATTCAAAGATTTTTGAAGTCTATGATTAAATAATTAGCAAATAATAGATTAATTAGAGGTCATAGTAGGTCGGTAAAATCAAAATATTTTACAACTTACAATTAAATATACAATAGGGTTAGGTTTAGGAACCATACCTTTAACAAAAAATTAACAAAACTATTCTAAAGGGGAACTGAAATGAAGAAGAAGGTGAAAAAGATCACAAAATGAAACTAATGCAACATAAGTCATTATCATAACCAAAATAGGTCTAAATATTTCACCGACCTAACAGTAACAACTGAAGTGGAAGGGAAAACCCATGAAAAATACTTAATTGGGATATATCACCAAAACATGATGTTTGGAATGGTGGAAAGGCATCCAAAATCATAAGGAATTCATGATAGGTTAATAAGAAGAAGGTTCCATGATGGAATTGATGAATTATCGACCCCAAGGAAGATGTAAAACTGAATCTCTTGATAAATACATGGTATATAATACATTTACACATCATGTATTATTTTTTATAGGAATATACTGAGAAACCCATTTCCTCAAGTGAATATTTTTCCCAATCAACTATTACATGAATTGAATAGTTTATATGCTATGTAACCAATTCACACCCTTTATTGGGTCCTGAAATGTTTTTGGGAGAATTTACACATCATTTAACAACTTTAAATGGAATGTAATACCCTATTGATAGATTGTTGTCCGATTTCACAAAAAGGACATAAAACTCCACAAAAACCATCCAAATTATTGAAAACCCCTCATAAACCCATATAACAAATTTTTATATTGACTCAAATGATTCTTAAAAAATTATCCATAGCATTTATATGTTTTTAACCATCAAAGGATATCTATCATAGATTAATACTCAGCTAGTATGAATCTAACGATAAACTCAAAGAGGTATAAACCATAAAAAATTCATGATCTTACAAATCTCTTCCATTGTTAAACCATCATGAATACAAAATAATCAAACTAAAATAACAATTAATTCCTTCAATTATTTCAATATATCTTTTTTCGTATTTGGAATAATTTATTTTGAGCCTAAATAGTACATACTAAAAAAATGACATCATCAGCAAGATCTGATCCTATGAACACCGTCTTTCCAAATTCTTCCAATAATGTAATCATGAAACACCACTTCTTATATAATGCATTGTCTGGATAAATCTAAATACTAGAATGGAAATTGTAAATGAATAAAAATTACACAAATGGTAGATACTGAAGCAAGAAACATTGGATGATTGGAGGGAATGATATCATCATGTATTTAAAATATCAAATAGTTATTAAAAATATCTATCTTAATGAGAATCATGGGTGATGATCTAATGTATATCGGTATTGATATATCATTTAATATTATAATATAATATTGACGTGGACCTTGTTTCATGGTCTAAGACAATGGATAGAGATTCACTATAAATCCTTATTATTTCATTGATATAGATCCATATGAAGTGCTCAAGGGTTATATGTACTTTTATCACTATGAAATCCCCAGTTTTATTTTCATTGATTGAAAATAACTTCTGTACTTTTTTTCATACTGGAATCCTTTTGAATTCCAGTGTTTAAATACAATTTAACATTTTACTACATCCATATTGGAATAGAAAAAGGTTTCATGATTCCTTAAAATTTGGTAATTAATCATTTATTGACTATAATATAATATATCTAGACACATTTTTTTATATAATTTATCATTTCATGAATCCCACTAGAAATGTTCTCTTAAATCACAATATATCATTGTTCTAGAAATTATTATAGATAAATCTGAGCTATATTTTTTATGTAGATGCTACCTCTAAAAATATGGTATAAATGGAACACATAATTCTTTCCAAATATCAACACTCCATACTTTTATATGAAGTACATCAATTCACATAACTCTTTATATAAATCATCCATTTCATTTTTTCATAACCCTACTAGGAAATCTCTATATTTTCTAGTAATGTTGATTTATCAATTTCATTCAAATATAATAATGGCCCAATGCCTAAATATCATGATAAAAATCAATGGTTGATATATATTAGTGATATTTATTAATCCTCATCATGTACATATCACAGTGGACCATCATACTAAATGCATCAACCACATTGTTTACCTTCCCATGGTTGTATTATATTTATTAGTTATAGAGTTTTAGTGGTTCCAGCCATCTACGATTCCTCAAGGTATTCTCCTTCTATGATAATATATAGATCATACTCATATTATAAATATATATCTCGAAATGGTCACCCTAGAATTAGTGTCTTCAAGTTACTGAAAACAAATTATTATAGGCTCTATCTCTAGGATATGATGTATATACATGTATTAAATATTTTCAAATTTTCTTGATGTATTCTCAATCAATCTATTATTCTTCATAATAAAATAACCGTGTACATTCATTGGTGAAAAACTATAAATTTCAAATCATTATTTACTAGATGGATGAGTTAATAACAATTCATTTATCAGTCTCCCATTTAACTTATCAATAAATTATTTACATTACCTTGACCGTTTTAATTTAACATATTTTTTGGTTTACTTGGGTAATGTGTTGGTCAACCAATAAAAATAATGACAAAATTCTAATAGAAACATAATAATCCCATACATATTTGGATATTAGTTATGTTTATCAGTGTTTTACAATCCTTGAAACCCTATATATTTGAGGGGTAAACAAATATCCCATCTTTAGAGATAATATGTTGATGAAGAGAAAATACAATGCTCCAAAATTCAATGTTAATATAATTCAAAAATAATTAGTTTTTCAAGGAGTCTCTATAATTGTTTTCAAATGACTCGTATTTGCTTCATTGCTATTATAACATATAATGAATTAATTATTGTCATCCACAAAAAATATCATTTTAATAATTGAATAATCTATTTATTAGATGCATAATAGAGGAATAAATATTATTTAATCTAAAATGATGTACTATAAAATTATAATTTCCATACAAGGTTAGAAATTAATTCATTGGAATATAATCATTCTTCACCATTAGATGATGATAGATTCATCATAGATCAATTTTTTAACATATTGGTCTCCTTGAATTTGACTAAATAATTCATTAATTAAGGGACATAGATTCTTTTTTTGTATAGTTATGTCATTGATATCCCTATATTTGATTCAAAATCTCATGGAGTCATCTATCCTTTTCCTGAATAAAATAGAGGTTACCCATGATAAAATAGTATGTCCTATAAATCCCCTCTCAATCATCTCATGTAGATATTTGTTTAAATCCACCATCTCAGATTTTTTCATATAAAAAGACATTTTATATATGGGTATTGCATCTATAATGAGTTAAATGGATTAATAAACCTCATTCATTAGTAGATGTCACTGTAGATTTTCTAGAAAATTAACATTAAAATTTTATACCATGGGAACATCTTCATTTTTTTGGTTACCTTCCCCATACATTGACTTAAATTGATTTCCATATTTAACAACAATTTCATTAAAGATATATACTTAGTGTGAATTTGTAAATGATTTTGATGATGATGTTTTCCCTTTACATAAAAGATATTTGACTTCACATTCATAGATCATAATCTCTATCTATTAGAATGAAATTTCGGCATTATACCTTGAAAACCAATACATACTATGGATTATTTCAAATTCATATGTAGGTATAATAATTATATTTTAAAATGGGTAAATCCCATTCAATATAACTAAAACTCTCTTTCATATCGTTCTTTATATAAATATACCACTTGGTGTTTGAATTGATAACTCCCTTGACAGTTTTCGAGGAAGGTATCCAATGTTTTTTGTAAATAGGTAAGATATTAATGAGTTTCATGATCTAAAATATATTAATACATTTTATAATTTTGAGTTGACAATCAAATTATATTCCTCCAAATTATTTGGAATATTTACTTTAGATGTGGTACACCATAATAATTACCATGCTCCCAAAACCTCTTTTGAGGAAACATAAAACGATATATGTAAATTTTGTTTACATTGTATCCCTTCCGAAATACTTAAAACATTGAACATCATCCACTATTACCATTCCCTTTCATTGGTGAGATCAATGTAAATTTCTATTCATACATTTATGAAGGCCATGTTCCCTTCCTTTAATCCATTGGGCGTTTCATCCAAAATTTATAAGAGTATGGAAATCATATTATTACATTATTTCCATTTTATGAAAAGTTCTTCCAGTGATTCCCAGATAAAATCTTCTTCTCCTAATTAGTTCCCAACATTTTTATACATATCCATTCGAATAATAGACCAACATGATATGTTGTTCCAATTCGGTACCTCCAAAAGAAAGAGAGAGAGAGAGAGAGATCTTCTCTAGGGGATGTATACACTTGATAACTACAAATGGATTAATAGTTCTTCTTAATTTTGGAGTCTATTGAAACTTAAAGTCATATGCAATAACTATTCCATGTTTTTGATAATCATGAAACTCTATTCCAGAATGATTATTTGTCACAACCATATTCAACCTCATTTATATGTTTAAGAACTAGTTAAGCTCAACTCCTGTTAAACTAGATTGCTCAATTGCATATCTACTCACTTACTATGGGTGTTAATATGGTTCTCATTATTTTAATTTGTCACCTTAATTCTATAATTTAATACCCATAAAAATCTTATGAAATTGTAAAACAAAGACTTTATTATGTTTAAAAGAGTGTTCAATAGAAATCACAATGGGTTTTTATAGTTCTTGTGAAATCTTACAAGGTTCAACTAAACATATTCCATATTATTGTTATTATACATAATTTGATACCAAAAATAACATGTCAAACTCCACATAAAAAAATAATTAGGTATATTATATAATTGGTATAAAAAACAAGATTTCTGGAATGATGAAATAGTTTAGTATTTTTGGAAGAGTAGATACCTAAATACAATATAGTTTAAAAAAAATAAAAAATATAATGGTAAAAAAATATACCTTCTATCATTTCCCAAATAAATAAACATATTTCACCTCTATGATTCTCGGGGGAAGGAAATAAAGGGTGAAATCATATTCTATGTAAGAAATAGTGTATAGTAAAATATTAAATAACCTAAAACTAGTTCAACTCATATGATAATAAAAAATTAACCAAATGAATCCATTAAAAAATAAAATTTATGGTATAATATATACATAAAAATATTTGAAAACATGGATAATAATCATCATTTTTATCACATTACATTAATTTTAGACCAAAAAATACATTAATGGTATTATTTTGTGATACTTTACTTGTCATCGATAAAAAAAGACATTATCCTATTATAGGAGGACGCATACACCAAAAATATAACGTTTTTTTATCATAAGACCTGTCTATGCATAAAAGGATTATATAATGTTGGGCTCTTAAAGATAAAAAACAAATTCTAATTCATTCACTATTAAATTAATCAATTCCATTCATATCATTAAATGGAAACATGTTAGTGAACAAAAAAGGGCTATATATATATTGAGATATTGAGATGTGAAATTATTTATCATTCAATATAACAATGTATATGTATAAGATAACAAACCATAATAAAATTGGATTCTATATGGGTATCATCAATGTTACAAGGGGTACCTTTACCAAGAAAAAATGTGATGTAGGAATATAAAATGAGATAGGTTGTCTAAAGAAGATAATTAATGGACAATATTCATTTAATTATTTGTATAATAAAGAAATGGAAGAAAAATTCCCTCATTATGTTTCATTAAGAGAGTCTGAATATTCCAATGCGTATCCCCAAGGAGTGTCTTTTTAGTTGTTCACTATTCTGCACACTCATCGTGCATTAAGGTGATGATTGAGTGAACTCCAAACTATTTTTTCATGGTTATTCCCATAGGGTGAATATATTATACAACCATATCCTCATGGAAATATAATTCCCCAGACATAAAAATTACCTAATCTTGATTTATGTCAAGAATTTTACATTGAGGATATTATTAGTGTCACGACCCATCCTTAGGGCCCGTGTCGTGACTACCTCAAGCCCTCCTTCCATAGGCCAGGGGCTGGCGACTAGCACCAAGGCGTAAATCCCAGTAAAAAGGGAAGGCATTGCCTTAGTAAAGTAAACCACAAACACCATAGAGCAAGCAAGCAGAAGTAAAAACTAAGTAAAACTAGTACAATAGTAAGTGCGGAAAAGTAAGTGGGTCAGAATACAAACCCAAACTTAAAGTAAAGTACAACTGGTAAGTAAAGCCGCAACGTCGAGCTGTCCAATGGAAATCCCACCTGAAGGGTGGGTACATAAAGCCTCCACTACTCCTTGGGTCCAGCCGATTGCTCTGAGTACATCACGCCCAGTGGTCCACCTCCAGGTACCGTCCTGCTCCACAATCCTCCACCACGATCAGCGCTGTCCGTCGTCTGCAACCAACACAGCGTAGTGCGGGCATAGCCCATGTAGGGGTGAGTATAAGCTACTCAGTAGGGACCCCGAGAACCCCGATGGTCTCCCAGAATCCACAAAGGATAAACCACAAAGGAAAGATACAATCACTAAGTAACATCCGACACAGCTTAGGTATATGACCATACGTATACCTAAGTCATCAATTCTCGCTCGGCTCCACATCCGAGCTCATGTACAACCCAGTCCACACAGGAAAGCAAAACGTAAATCCACATAGGATAGCACAACACAATCCACAAAGGAAAGTAAATCAAATTCGGCTCACACAGGTATACTTCTTCGAATGACGATAGAGATGATCACTGATCCATCTAAGCTGTCGGACCCACAAAGGATCGACAGGTACTGACCCCCGCAATGACCCACAAAGGATCTGACCCACAAAGGATCGATAGGTAACTAACCCTTGCAAAGACCCACACAGGATCAGACCCATAATGGATCTGTAGGCGCTGGCCCACAAAGGACCGCTGAGCACTGACCCACATAGGATCAGACCCACACAGGATCGGTAGCACTGACCCAAAAAGGATCGCTGAGTGTTGTAGTCATCGCCGTCGAATCCACTGAGGATCTCTACATAGTCGTCGTCGTCATAGTAGCAGTCGCAACCAGCTCTAGGGTTCCCACACACAGCAAACTCATTCGGGAGGGTCCGCTCCACGAGCCGAGAGGCTGATACATCAACTGACACATAGTCCAGAGTTGATGTATCCATAAGTTCCGTATCGCCAATAGGAACTCAACGTCGCAGACGGCGCGTCAATCAGACGCCCGATCTGATAGTTATTGGTTTTTTCGTCCCAGGGGCACGGTTTGTTTTTAAGGAAAAACCAACCGGACCATACTCCACCTACGTCCAAACCTCGTGCGGAGTATACCAAAAGATCCGTCTCATTTAGAGGAATTAAACAAAGTTGACAGCACGTCAATCGGACGTCCGAAACTCAAGATATGAGTGTTTCCGCTCCGAGGGCCCGGTTGGTTTCGTATACGAACCAACCCGGCTGAACCCAAAGTAATCCTAAACCTTGAGTGTGATATAGCGAAACAACCGTCTCAATCCAAGGATCACAACACCGCTGACGGTGCATCGTTTGAAGGTCCTTAGCTCAAGTTATGAGCAAAACACCGGAAAAGGTCCGGAAACGCGGGGTCTGGGCCCCGACCGACCCGGCCCAACCCCCCCGGGGTCGGCCCAAACCGGGTCGACCCGACCCGGGTCCAGGTCCGACCCGATTGGGCACGACCCGGCCTGGCCATGGCGCCCCGACCTGGCCTAGGAACGACCCGGCCGGCGGGTCAGCTCTGCTCAGCTCGGCCGAGCGGCCGAGCGAGGGAACCGTGGGGCGTGCTGTCCCCGCGGGAAGAGGAGCCGCGGCCCCGCGTGGGGCCGCGCTTAGTCAGCGGATGCGGAAAAGCCGCATCCCATGTCTCGCCGGACTCGCGCGGTCGCAGGTCTGGTCGGCCGCCGCCGCAGCGTCCGGCTGCCGGCGCTGCCGCGCCGGCGACCCGCGCCGCCGGTGGAGTCCATGGGCCACCGGAGTTGCTCCGGTGGTCCGATTACATTTCCGTCTGCGCCGTAGCTCCTCCCAGGTTCCGTTCTTCACTGCGGAATCAACAAATCGTCTCTGCGACCCGTTTCGTCGTCGTCCGCCATTCCGCACACCAAGAACAATGGGCGGTTGGTTCGGACTTGTTCGTTGGTCCGCACCCACCGCGTTAGCGGTTTGAAACAACACCATGAATTCCAAGAAATTGATGAACCAAATCCCGCATTAATAATCCGCGGACCAACTTGTTAATTGGTTGGTCCGAGTTCTTGCCTTGGAGGAAAAAAAACATGGGTAAAAACATTTTCAAAACGACCCCTACCTCGTAGCTGTCATCGGACGAGTGCGGGTATGTCGCGGAATTGACCATCGCGGTATGAGGTGATCGTCGCGTCGAGGAAGGGCGTCGCGTCTTCGCGAAAGGGCATCGCGTCGACGATCTCTGAGGGTTAAATAAACACACAGATTTAATTATAACAATTAAATCCATGTTTTAGTTATAATCCACAAAGAATTAAGAGATTTGAAATCTCTTACCTCAAGCAGTTGGTGATAGGAGATTGTTGCGGGGAAGAACGTCGCAGAAGAAGCATCACGGAAGGAGAATCGTCGGCGTCGTCGATCTCTGAGGGTGACAGCGTTCTTCGTGTTCTTCACGTTCTTCGTGTTTTCACGACAGAGGATTAAGGCACATAATCTCCAAATCCTCTCAACCCAACGCACCCGAGAAGAAAGGTGTGTAGGTCTTATTTTATTAACATGCCAACAAAAAGTAAAACAAACTAAGTAACGACCCATTAATTCATAGAATTAATTTCAACGAATAAACCGCCCAATTAATAGGAGCGTTTAATTCTTTAGGGAAACACCCCAATTGACTTTCATTTAATAGGTGTTTTCGCAGGTGCGTTACTTAGCGGAAAAGAAACAGTGGGGCTCGTGTGGGACCCACCTCACAAATATCCTACCAAGTGGGTAGGATATTTTGGATTGTACCCTATCCGCAACAACTCAGTTTAAGCAGCTTTAAGTGGATTTCAAGTGGCTTTATGTGAAATAAAAATAAAGTTGTCACACCACTTTATATTATTTCTTAACTTAACCCCAAAAATTAAAAAACCACACCCGAGCAAACACAACTCCGGAAGAGGTGTTTCTAAGAAAATACCAGTGCTACGATTCCATCGGTGCCCTCGAAATTTGATTCCAAGAACCGGTTCAAAAGTTAGAAAAACCCGCTCGTTCGTTCACTGAACGTACCCAAGCCAAACTTCGAAAAATGATTCCGGGCACACCGGGCCTCAGAATCACGTGCCGTCAGAAACTACGTTCTTGTAAAATTCCAAAAAAATTAAGAAAAAAATTCCCTTGAAATTTACGAGTCTTTACATCACTCCCACCTCAGATATTTATGTCCCCGTAATGATACATAAAAAGCTAGGGAAACAAATGTGTGTACTGAGCACGCATCTGAGCCTCCCGCTTCCAAGTGCTCTCCTGAAGGTTCCCGTGCTGCCATCTGATGCGCACAAGAGGAATTGATCACCCATGTAGGACCCGATCCTATAGATCCTCGATCTCCACCGGGACCTCCAAAAAATTCACCCCATCATCAACGTCGAGCTCCCCATGGTCAATGATGTGCGTCGGGTCGTGCACATATCTCCTCAGCTGAGATACGTGTAAGACGTCGTGCACCCGGTGCAACTGAGGTGGTAGAGCCAGGCGATAAGCCACCTCACCAATTCTGCTGAGGACCTAGAATGGTCTGATGAAGCGTGGAGACAACTTGCCGCCTCGGCCAAATCTCCGTAATCCACGTCGTGGTCAGTCATGCAAGAAGACGTGGTCGCCATCCTCAAACTCTAGTGTCTGTCGCCTCCTGTCAGCATAAGACTTCTGTCTGCTCTGAGCTATCCTCATCCACTCCTGGATGACCTGGACCTTCTCTGTCATGGCCCAGACCATCTCTGGTCCCACAAGTGCTGACTCCCCAAGGTCTGTCCAGCACAAAGGAGATCTGCAAGGCCTGCCTAACAACGCCTCGTATGGTGCCATCCCGATGGTGGACTGGTGTCTGTTGTTGTACGCTAACTCCAAAAATGGTAAGTGGTCCTCCCAGCTGCGACCAATTTCGAGGAAACATGCGCGGAGCATGTCCTCGAGAGTCTGAATGGTCCTATCCGTCTGACCATCCGTCTGAGGGTGAAAGGCAGTGCTCAGACATAGCTGCGTCCCGAACGCCTCCTGCAGCCCCTTCCAAAGCAGGGAAGTAAAGAGAGCATCTCGATCGTAGATGATAGATGATGGAACACCATGAAGCCGTACAACCTCCTGAACGTAGAGATGCCCCAAGTTCTCCACTGAGCCCTGCTCTCTGATGGGTAAGAAGTGAGCCGACTTGGTGAGTCGGTCGACAATCACCCAGATGAAGTCGTGACCTCTGGAAGTGAGTGGAAGTCCAGTCACGAAGTCCATAGATATACTATCCCACTTCCACTCTGAGACCTCCAAGGGATGTACCAAGCCTGCTGGTACCTGATGCTCTACCTTCACCTGCTGGCAGGTGAGGCATCGTGAAACGAACTCTGCCACATCCTTCTTCATGCCCGGCCACCAGTGCTATCGTCTGAGGTCCTGGTACATCTTCACCACTCCAGGATGTGCCGCCAAAGGAGAAGGGTGAAACTCTCTCAGCACCTCCTCTCGTAAAGCGTCTGGTACTAAGGTACGTCCTCTGAAAAGGATGTCGTGCTCTGCTCCAAAGGAGAATCCATCAGGTGCGTGTCTTGAGGATATCTGTGCACGCCGCGTCTCACAGTCAGTGTCCCCACACTGTGCCTCTCTGACCCGCTGTAGTAGTGGAGGATAGACTGTGACTAACTAAAGGAAGGCTGATCCATCTCTATCCACGAAGGATATCTGCAAAGCAGCTAGCTGCTCTGTTGCCTCCACAAGTAGCTGAATGCCCTTCCTCCTGCTGAGAGCATCGGCTACTACGTTTCCCTTCCCAGGAGTATAGACTATCTCAATGTCATTGTCCTGGAGGAACTCGAGCCATCGCCGCTGTCTTAGGTTTAGGTCCTTCTGCGAGAAGATGTACTTGAGACTCTGATGGTCAGAAAAGACTGTAAAGCGCTCGCCCATCAGATAGTGTCGCAATGTCTTTAGAGCGAAGACCACTGCTGCTAAATCCAGATCATGGGTAGCGTAGTTATGCTCATGTGGCCTCAACTGACATGATCCATAGGTGATCATTGCCCGCTCCTGCATCAGGACACATCCGAGTCCGATCCCTGATGCATCGCAGTAGACTACGTACCCTACTCCCTTCTTAGGCAACCTCAAGATAGGTGCGCTGGCCAATCTCTGTCTCAGCTCCTGGAAGTTCTGCTGACATCTGTCTGACCACACAAAGGGTTTCCCCTTCTTCGTCAATGCTGATAGTGGTGCCACAACTCTGGAGAAGTCTGGCACAAATCTCTGATAGAATCCAAATAGTACCAAGAAACTCTGCACCTCCGCCACGCTCTTGGGTGGATCCCATGTTAGCACTGCATCGATCATTGCAGGATCCACTGCAAATCCCTCCTTAGAGATGACGTGCCCCAAGAAGTGGACCTCACGTATTCAGAAATGACACTTCGAGAGCTTTCCATAAAGCTGGAGCTCTTGGAGTGTGTCGAGTACAACCCGTAAGTTGTAGGCGTGCTCCTCCTCAGTCGTCGAGTATATCAAAATTTCATTGATGAAGACCACGACAAATCCATCTAGGTATGGCTGAAAGATCCTATTCATGAGGCCCATGAACACTGCTGGAGCATTGTTTATGCCAAAAGGCATAACCAAGAACTCATAGTGGCCATACCGACATCTGAAGGCAGTCTTCTGCACGTCCTCATCCTAAACTCTGAGCTGATGATAGCCTGACCTGAGGTCTATCTTCGAGAACCACCGTGCTCCCTTGAGCTGATCGAAGAGGTCATAAATCCTCGGTAGAGGATACTTGTTCCTCACTGTCACCTGGTTCAGGCGATGATAGTCGACACAAATTCGCAAGCTCATGTCTGCCTTCTTGGCGAACAATATCGGGGAAGCCCAGGGTGAAACGCTGGGTCAGATGAATCCCTTGCCCTGCAAGTCTTCCAACTGTACCCGTAGCTCTCGAAGCTTAGTGGGGGCCATTCGATACGCTGGAGTCGATATCGGGGCTGTCCCGAGGTACACGTCAATATGGAAGTCTACCTCTCTGCGATGAGGTAGTCCTGGAACGTCGTCGGGAAAGATGTCCGCGTACTGATCCACCACTGTAGGGAAACTAGGACTCCGCACGTCAACTACTCCTAGGATGAGGCTAGCCAACTGATGAGTGATGGGCTGTCCTCTCCTCTGCAGAAGTCCATCCTGTGTTGCGAAGGCTCCCTTCTCGCCAGTGAAGGTGAACCTGCTCCCGTCGGTGCGTACACATCTCACCTTGCGCCTAATATAGTCAATCTGTGCATGGACTGTAGATAACCAATCCATGCCCAAGATGACGTCCTAAGGCCTCGACACCGCTACAAGAAGATCCCAGTCGAAGCTCTCGCCTCCTAGAGTAAGCTCACACTGCCGGCACCAGTGCGTAATCGTCGAGTCTGCTCCTGTAGGTGTCTCTAGCCATAAGGATCGAGCCAACGGCTCTGTCGGAATCTCCGAGCTCCGAACAAGGGCAGCAGCTATGAAAGAGTGACTCGCTCCTGTGTCTATAAGAACTGCCGCAAGGGTGGAATAGACACAGATCATACCTCGAATCATCTCGGGCGCGCCATGGTCGTAGGCCTCCGCTGCCTGGAGCTGTGCATGTCTCTGCCCGCCAGCTCCCTGTGGTCGGGGTGTACCTCCTGGTGGTGGTGGTGGTAGATCCTTAAAGCGTAGCCCACCACCTGCTGCTCGGCCAGCTCCTCTACCTCGTCCGCCTCCTCCCTGCGGACCACCACGGTCGACCCTCTACCTCTGCCTGGGTGGCCCCTCAACCATATGCTGCTCCTCGGCATGGTGGGTCGGGCAATCACGAGCCAGGTGGCCCTGCCCGCCACATGTGTAGCACTGCCTTCCTCTCGAAAGACTGGCTCCACGGTGTGTGCCCCGCACTGCTGAGCCAGTGTCCTGAGGTCGTCTATATGAGGGTCTGGTCTGCTTAGTCCCCTGAGTCATCTTTCGACTGCCTGCTGCAGAATACTATGCTACGTGCCGCCCCGCGGTAGGTCTCGCCACTGGAGAAGTCTTAGCAAGGAAGCTCTCGATCAAAAGGGCTCACTCCAGTACTCCTGCCTGAGTCGAAATGCTGAGGGAGCTCGGAGATGCCCTGATATCGTGTCTCAATCCCTGATCAAAGGTCCAGGCCGAGAAGAATGTGTCACGTACCATTTCGGTCGAGTAGCGAGAGAGATCGGTAAATCTCGCCGCGTACTGGGCGACTGTCAAGCTGCCCTGCCGTAGCTGGAGAAGATCCTGGATGCGCACCACACGGAGGGTGGCCGGGATGAACTCTGAGCGAAAGAGGCTCTCAAAGTCCATCCAGAGAAGAGATGCCTCATCGTGCACCTGGAGCATCAAGCTCCACCATCGGCCCACTGCTGTCTGCAGTAGGCTCGCTGCAAGGATCACCATGAGGGCTGCTGGTGTCCTCACTAACCGGAAACTCGTACAACTGCCTCCAGCCAGTCCTCGGCTGCCTGGGGGTCCGTCTCCCCACAGAATTTGGGTGGTCGCTGGCACTGGAACTCATGCAGTGCACTGAGGCGACGTGCATCGTCAGCGGCTGGGGATGGAAGCATCGGTGGCTCGGTGGGTAGAGGTACCGTCGGTGCCTCAGCTGTCAAAGGGCCCTGCACCGAGGCCTCGTCGCTCGGCGGGATGTCGTCATGTACAACTCTCGGAACCCTAGTTGGCTGCCATCGTGGGGCCATCCTGAAAAGGAAACAGGTGTGCCACGGTCAGAACAGTATACTTGGTGAGATGATACAAGTAATCACAAACAAAACTTGAAACACACATGCAATCAATGTTTTCGTGCATTAAGTCGGAAATCAGAAGTCAGGGTCCTGGTGTACGGATACGTCGGCCGCCGCACCAACACTGGACTCCCTGGACTGATAACCACACCCAATACGCTTAACACTATTTCTTCACATAGAAGAAAGATCAAAGACTGCGGTAGAACCGAACTCCTTTGATACCAATTTTTCACGACCCGTCCTCGAGGCCCGTGCTGTGACTACCCCAAGCCCGCCTTCCATAGGCCAGGGGCTGGCGACTAGCACCAAGGCATAAATCCCGGTAAAAAGGGAAGACAATGCCTTTGTAAGGTAAACCAAAAACACCATAGAGCAAGCATGAAGAAGTAAACACTAAGTAAAACTGGTAGAAACGAAAGTGCGGAAAAGTAAGTGGGCCAGAATACAAACCCAAACTGAAAGTAAAGTACAACTGGAAAGTAAAGCCGCAACGTCGAGCTGTCCACTGGAAATCCCGCCTGAAGGGTGGGTACAGAAAGCCTCCACTGCTCCTCGGGTCCAGCCGACTGCTCTGAGTACGTCCCGCCCAGTGGTCCACCTCCAGGTACCGTCCTTCTCTACAATCCTGCACCACGATCAGCGCGGTCCGTCGTCTGCAACCAACACAGCGTAGTGCGGGCATAGCCCGTGCAGGGGTGAGTATAAGCTACTCAGTAGGGACCCCGAGACCCCCGAAGGTCTCCAAGAATCCAAAAAGGATAAACCACAAAGGATAGATACAATCACAAATTAACATCTAACACGGCTTAGGTATATTCCCATACATATACCTAAGTCATCAATTCTCGCTCGGCTCCACATCCGAGCTCAAGTACAACCCAGTCTACACAGGAAAGCAAAACGTAAATCCATAGAGGATAGCACAACAAAATCCACAAAGGAAAGTAAACAGGATTCGGCTCACAAAGGTATACTTCTTCGAATGATGATAGAGATGACCACTGATCCATCTAATCCGTCGGACCCACAAAGGATCGATAGGTATTAACCCCCGCAATGACCCACAAAGGATCTGACCCACAAAGGATCGATATGTAACTAACCCCCGCAAAGACCCACAAAGGATCGGACCCACACAGGATCTGTAGGTGATGGCCCACAAAGGACCGCTAAGCACCGACCCATACAGGATCGGACCCACACAGGATCGGTAGCAATGATCCACAAAGGATCGCTGAGTGATATAGTCGTCGCCATCGAATCCACTGAGGATCTCTGCACAGTCATCGTCATCATAGTAGCAGTCGCATCCACCTCCAGGGTTCCCACACACAGCAAGCTCGTTCGGGAGGGTCCGCTCCACGAGCCGAGAGGCTGATACATCAACTAACACATAGTCCAGAGTTGATGTATCCAAAAGTTATGTATCACCAACAAGAACTCAACGTCGCAGACGACGCGTCAATCGGACGCCCGGTCTGAGAGTTATTGGCCTTTTCATTCCAGGGGCCCGGTTGGGTTTTAAGGAAAAACCAACTCGACCATACTCCACCTGAGTCCAATCCTTGGATAGATTATTCCAAAAGATCTGTCTCACTTAGAGAAATTCAACAAAGTCGACGGCACATCAATCGGATGTCCGAAGCTCAAGATATGAGCGTTTCCGCTCCGAGGGCCCGGTTGGTTTCGTGTACGAAAAAACCCGGCCGAACCCAAAGTATTCTGAAACCTTGAGTGTGATATACCTAAATGACCTTCTCGATCCAAGGATCGCATCGCCGCTGACGATGCGTCATTCGGACGTTCGTAGCTCACGTTATGAGAAAAAGACCGGAAAAGGTCCGGAAACGGGGGGTCTGGGCCCGGACAGACCCAGCCCAACCCCCTGGGTCGGGCCGAACTGGGTCGACGCGACCCGGGTCCGACCTGGTTGGGCGCGACCCGGCCAGGCCAGGGCTGCCCGACCCAGCCTGGGCGCGACCCGGCCGGTGGGTCGGCTCGGCTCGACCGAGCGGACGAGTGAGGGAACCCCGAGGCGTGCTGTGCACGCGGGAAGAGGAGCCATGACCCCGCGTCGGGCCGTGCTTGGTCAGCGGACGTGGCAAAGCCACGTCCCGTGTCTCGCCGGACTCGCGCGGTCACGGGTCTGGTCGTCCGCCGGCGACCCGCGCCACCGGTGGAGTCTGCGGGCCACCGGAGTTGCTCCGGTGGTCCGATTCCATTTCCGTCTGCGCCGTAGCTCCTCCCGGGTCCCGTTCTTCACTGCATGATCAACAAATCATCTCTGCGACCCGTTTTGTCGTCGTCCTCCATTCCGTACACCAAGAACAAAGGGCGGTGGGTTCGGACTTGTTCGTTGGTACGCACCCACCGCATTAGAGGTTTGAAACAACACCATAAAATACCATCAATTGATGAACCACATCCCGCAATAATAATATGCGGACCAACTTGTTTATTGGTTGGTCCGCGTTCTTGCCTTGGAGGAAAACAAACATGGGTAAAAAAAATTTCAAAATGACCCCTACCTCGTAGATGTCGTTGGATGAGTGTGAGTATGTCGCGGAATTGACCGTCGCGGTAGGAGGTGATCGTCTCGTCACGGAAGGGTGTCGCGTCGTCACGGAAGGGCATCGCATCGACGATCTCCGAGGGTTAAATAAACACACAGATTTAATTATAACAATTATATCCATGTTTTTGTTATAATCCACAAACAATTAAGAGATTTGAAATCTCCTGCCTCAAGCAGTTGGTGATCAGAGATTGTTGCGGGGAAGAACGTCGCGGAAGAAGCGTCGCAGAAGGAGAATCGTTGGCGTCGTCGATCTCCGAGGGTGACGGCGTTCTTCGCGTTCTTCGCGTGCTTCACGTTCTTCATGAAGGAGGATGAAGGCACAGAATCTCCAAATCCTCTCAACACAACGCACCCGAGAAGAAAGGTGTGTTGGTATTATTTTATTAACATGCCAACAAAAAGTAAAACAAACTATGTAACGACCCATTAATTCATAGAATTAATTTCAATAAATAAACCTCCCAATTAATAGGAGCGTTTAATTGTTTAAGGAAACGCCCCAGTTGACTACCATTTAATAGGGGTTTTCGCGGGTGCGTTACTTAGCGGAAAAGAAACGCTGGGGCTCGTGCGGGCCCCACCTCACAAATATCATACCAAGAGGGTAGGATATTTTTCATTGCACCCTATCTGCAACAACTCAATCTAAGAAGCATTAAGTGGCTTTCAAGTGGCTTTAAGTGAAATAAAAATAATGTTGTCACACCACTTTATTTTATTTCTTAACTTAACCCCAAAATTTTAAAAACCACACCCGAGAAAACGCAACTCCGGAAGAGGCGTTTCTAAGAAAATACCGGCGCTGTGATTCCATCAGTGCCCTAGGAATTTGATTCCGAGCACCGGTTCAAAAGTTAGAAAAACCCGCTCGTTCGTTCACTGAACGTACCAGAGCCAAACATAGGAAAATGATTCCGGGCACACCGGGACTCCGAATCATGTGCCGTCAAAAACTGCGTTCTTGTAAAATTCCAAATAAAATTAAGAAAAAAGTTTCCTTGAAATTTACGGGCCTTTACAATTCGGTTTAGAGATTTTGAGAATTAGGCAACAACATTAACATTATATCACAATAATTACAAAGTACACACTTCCTCTCTATCCAAATATTTTAACAAAAATAAAAATCCTTAAAATAAATAAATAATTATTTTCTTGATATAAATATTCATGAATTTTTCCATTATCATAACCTTCCATATACCCTATTAAAAACATTTAAAATCTTAGGATGAGCATAAAAACCCAGTAAGGGTTATAAAAAAAAGAAAACATTAGTCCACCAATACAAAAAAAATCAATGAAATCATACTTTTCAATCATAAAACATAATCTCTTTAAAAAAACCCATGAAATCATAACATTTATGAATTACACTTAGAAATCATAAAACATAAAGGTAGATTATGGCATCTATACCGTACTTTCAATGTAGCATCCACATCTACATAGGGAGTTACATTTCGAATACCCTTCACAATATATTACCTAAATACCTTAAGAGAAACATTAATGTTTATATCCATCATGTTAACCAATTAATTAGAGAGATATCTAGATCTCACAAACCATTGAGTTATCACAAAACCACCTGTATATATAAATAACACCCAATAACCGTAATATAATCATAACACATAAAACAACCATTATAGAAAGATAACATTTCCACATTGAAATCACAATATATCATTTCAAGATATTGTCATAATAAATGATTTAAAAAAATATTTAAAAACCAAAATATGTTAAAATAGTATATGGTATTTATTTTTCTTTCAAAAACGTTACTGCTTGTTAAGGAAGAAATTATAAAATATTCCTCTTGGTGGTGGTAAGGTTATTGTCGCCGCATATGTTAGAAAGAAACATTCCTTTTGTCATTTACAAAATCAATTCATCAATGTAGATTCTTTTTGAAAATAATTGTATTAAATTAAAAGATAAGGGTATAATTATACACCATAGAAGAAAAGTAGATGTATATTATCAAAATATTCCTCAATGAAAGAAGATTGAGACGATGTCCCTTACATTGAGTCTGACTTTGCATGTTCAATGTTTATATTACTAAATAATAAAAATAATTTTATTTTTAATTTATTTTTAACCTTTTTAAAGATTATTATTAGTTTTATATTTCATATAATCATGTTATAAAAATTATAGAAATATTTATGTTCATATCGGTCGTTTTGTCGATATTTGGTACATGAGTCGAAAATGAACATTATTTATGTAAATTGTCCATGTAGTCAAAAGTCCATTATAACTAGAATATTATTCATTATTTTAGTATCATATATATCTAGTATATATGTATTTATAATATTCCATAACATTTGGTGATAAGAAATGAAATGCACTGTTCATGGAAATAGTAAGTTATACGTATGCATGAACGCTACATTCATTTCTTTTTAAAATTTAAAGGAAGGGAAAAATGATACATAGGTGAATTATAATTATATTATAATATCATATTTTATACATCTTACATAAGTTCACTAATTCAATAATTTATTCATCCCATGTATTTTGTGAATGAGTCATATCACTTTGAGGGGCGGTAGTCCGCACTTCCTGAAATGAAATTAACATATTTACGTATTAGGGAAAGAATAAAGGTATAATATAAATGAAAAATATTGAATCCTATAGACAATATAAATATAATATATATCATATATAAATATATTGTCATCATAATGGCCACCAAGAGAGGTGGTTGAAGAAAATTGAATGTCTAACGTTTTGTGAGGCAGTTGTTCGCAGTACACGGTAATAGTAAATTCGTATACATTAGATCGAGGTGAGTGTAAGTGTAGCTCGAATAAATATCATAAAAAATACTATTTTATTGATTATACTAGTTTTATTATGTAATAAAATAATAATAACAATAAAGGTAATGGAGACGGAAAATAATGGAAAGGAACTTGAGAGCAGATGTTACCTCAAAATCTGGTAACTTCGTTTGATTTGATCCAAAAGTCTTTCTTGAATTTCTTTCTTCCCAATGTATATATTCTAAGAGGAAGGGAGGGATGTTGGGAGATTATTTTACCATATGTTGGATGATCCAAGGGGCTTGAGAGGTGTGAGTTATGTGGGTAGGGGTTGTGGCCTCTTATAAGAGGGAGGAAGTTCACTTTAGGAAAGTCTAAAAATATTAATTTATTATAAATTCAATTTCGATTACCAATTATACAAATTTTTATTTTAGAATATAACATGATTTTTTTTCAAATAATAATAATAAAATAAATTTTATACAAGTTTTTATATTTTTTATCCTTAGATTGTTTGTTTAATCCATATTTTTAACCATTTTAATCTTATTGTGATATGATGTTATTTACACATTGTGGGTTAATTATATTAACATATCATGTCAAAAAACCCACAGGAAAGTCAGTTATTAAATATTCAGTATTGTATTAACAATTTTCCCTAATATAATATTTTTAGGATTTGAATATCATTTAATAATCTATTTTATGTTTCTTGATAACAACAATGTCAATTTTCGACACTATTCATACTTGCCTTTTTTACAAATTCATAACAACAAAATTCATTCGAAAAAAACAATAAATCAATGATAATAGGTAATAATCATCCAGAATATTCATGAATGTAATGAAAATAATCAAATCAAATTTATTTTTATATTTATAATATAATTTATTTGAATCATTAATTAATGAATCAATCACTGCATCATTAATGTGTCATAATTGAATTTATTTATTTAAAGTATAAAAACTATAAATAAAATATCATGATATAGGAAATGTTTTTATATTTCTAATTACAATTTATAGAGGAAGAGATCAATTGTATTACCCCATCTAAAATTTATTTTCTTAAAATATAAATGTTTATGTTATATTTTTCTTTGCTTTAAATTAATTCTTATAGAATGTTATTTTCACACCCAAGTGGCTCCATGGGGTTCCAAAATCGACCCATGGATGACCATGGTCGGAATTATCTCATCAAATTGGATTAGGACATGTGTTATGGTAGTTTAATGTTATTATAATATTATTTTTTATCCATACTTACCAGATTTACCTTTCTACCATGGAAAATAAATAATTACTTAAGTTACTATTCATAATGTTGAATAAAAAAGTAACCTATTCACACAAATTGAAATATATAATTCCCAATATGGAATCTATTTTTAAAAATTCAAAATAAGGAAGATGAAGTAATTAATTTAAAATTAATTCATGTTTTCAAAACTGAAAAACAAGGTTTCAACATGTAATAACAATCGAAAGATTGACTTGTGTTTATGATCAATTTAAAAGTTAAATTACTTCCAATTACCATAATTGGATTAAATGATAAGAAATATAATCCAAATATAAATTAAAACATATAAAAATTATATTACAAATATATAAATAAATTAGATGAAATGGTTGTTTGGATTAAAATGAAGTATATTTCAATATTCATGAAAAAATGAACTTTATCATGAAATTACCTAAAATAATTCAAATTATTTTGTGATTTATAGATTCTATATAATAAATTTATTTTTTCAGTTAGAAGATATAAAAGTAAAAAAAATATATTTCAAAAGGGTACTTCATCAAAAAGAGGTAAACTGGCCTTTTGAAAATAATAGAGTGTTTCATGCTCAAAATCAGATTCATTCGAATTCTAAGACTCTATTATTCATTAGATAAATTTAAAAAAAATATATAAAATATTTAAAATCATAATATTGTTAATTCAGTTCATTCTTGCTCATACAATGTCTAGGTGTTAAATACCATTTAAAATTATATTATTATTATCTTATTTTTCTATATAACTCAGTGTTGTGTGAAATGTAATATTTCAAAGACACCAGTTGTTGTGTGTTGAGATCGCTCTCAGAAAAAGAGTCAAATTTACTTAAAATTAATATCTTATTCATAAATCGTAATAGAATTCAAATGGTATTATTCTAGAAATACCTGGGTCGTTACAAAATTCCCACATTTTGGAAATTGCGTCTCTAAAATTTTAAAATTGGGATTAGAAACATCATTGACAATATCAAATCAGAATAAGTGTCAATAAAACTATCACATTTAAATAAGTAATGATAGGTGCCAATCTTACTCAATATAATACATAATATGATTCCACGTAGGAAAACATGGATATAGAAGAGAAACTATGTTTCATGTTCTGATGGAGAGTGATAGAAAACATATTGAGGAGAAAGTTAACTACCATAAAACCATAAAAATATAATATGTTAAATGGTCTTTGATTTTGTAGTAGGGAAATTAAACAAACAATGTTTTTGTTTTAATATCCTTTTCATAAGTTTGAGGAATTTATTAATGAGATTGACTATAAACTTAAGAAAATATACTTACATTTCATGTATAGTATCATCCTTTAACAAATTTATTTTAAAAACTCATCTTTTCACCAAATGATGAGTATTCAAGTTGACTTGGTCACAACTGAATCACTAGAATCAACTTATAGAGAATAAAATAATCTAGAAAAGATGAACTACATATTTCCCATGACATTAGATATTAACCAGACCCAAAATGGTTAGTAAAATATCATATAATCCCCAAAAAGTATAATCCTTTATAGAATGAAATACTATAGTTAGTCTAAAAAATTCAACAAACAACACCCAACAATCAATAAAGACCATTCAATAAATTATTTTCCTTAAATTTATTAAAAATAATCCAATCTAAGATTGAAATCCAAAATTAAAAAGGATTTTATCACATAGTATTCATCAATAAATCGTAACATTTATCTCCAAATAACATCGACTACTCTTAAAGTCCTATAATTAAAAATAATTATATTAATCATATTTTATCCATGACAAGTTAATCATTCCATAAATAACCCAAATATCTATATTCCCAAATTAAAAACCTAGATTCTTCCAAAATAATATTGAAACCATTACTCCATAAATGTAATCCCAAAGTATTCTATTTTCCTTAGATGTATAGTGTACCCAAAAGAGAAACAATATTCCAAAATCAAATCCATCACTTAATTACCTATTTTTTTCTATTCTAGGGATATCAATTTGATAAATCATAAGATCCCAAAATAAACTTATTCTTGATCAATAAAACAAGTTAGACCAAAGGAAATATGTCATATTAACTAGGGTCTTCACGTAGTCCAGTGGTAGGTGACATACCCCAATCGCATTTCGGTTGTGGTTTCTATTACTCTGACCTTTCTAGATATGATGGGTTATCACTAATCTCAGAGTGTTTCCTTTTTATAAAACTCAAAAATAGTTGTAGCATGTTCTAACCTCAATGATTGTCTTATACCTTTCATTTTCATCAAAACTCATAAAAACATCCACATCATAATTCATGAAGTCTTATATATATTGTAATTTTTTTATTTTACATCCATATGATAAAATGAAAATATTCATAATAGAAAGGACATCATGCCTTGATCATGAAATCCACCTAGTTTCATTGTAATCTTCTTCACATAGGCTGAAGGTCCACGCATTTAAAAAATTATTTTGATATTCTTCAAAATAATTTTCTTCGTTTTTCCAAATACACGTTGTACAACATGGGTCATATGCGTGTTCACAGAAAAATAGTTTCAGAAAAAAATCATATATGACATATAATTTAAAAACATCTAGTAAAACATGTTTTTTAAAAAATATTCAGAATGATTTTGAGTTAAAACTTATAATCAATTGCCCTGTTAAAATACAATAAGTATGTGCTGAGAGACTATATTTTATAAGAAAATATAAATTGGTTGCGTAAGGGTCTCCGTCTTCCATAGTTTTTTTTAAAAATCATAATATGTTTCAAAATCTTGTTATACGGTAATATATTTAAAAATTACTTGATAGTACTTAAATTTCATGAAAATATTAGAATATTGGGAAAATATAATTTGATTAAATACTATGCTTGATCCTAGATGAAATTGATGTATAGTGGAGGTATTTTATATCTCAAACAACAGCCTGCAATTGAGTTGTATTCTAGAAAAAGTTTCACAATCATCCAAACATGAATTTTCAATAATTACATCATGAATGTAATCAGGAAGAGATATGAATGTTCTTATAGATCCTCCTCCATCAATTGGTAACCGACATTATTGGATCTAAATATGACAAACAACATGGATTTAACAAAAATAATATATGTATAGACTAACAGTGTGTCTAACGAAAACTCAGAATACATAAAGTTGTCTAAACCGTTCCTATAATACCATATATAAGGCGCCAACATAATGAATTACATAATCTTATGTTATTTCAAGAATTTGACATTTAGGATCCTTTCCGGTTTAGATTCATAGAGAAGTTTCCCATATCTATTACTTTCCATCTCAAAAATTACAAAGTAAACACTTAATCTCTATCCAATTTTTTTATGAAAATAAATCTTTTTATAATAATAGAATAATTGTTTTCATGCTATATATATACATGAATTATAACTTTCAATTACATTTCTTTATACACTATGAATAACATTTAAAACACTTAGGATTTGATAAAAAGTCTTGTAAGGGTTATAAAATTAGGCCCTCAGGTCAGTGTGGCCTTCAGGCCACCTCAAGGGCTTCAGGCCACCTTAACTGCAGATGCAAACCAGACAACCTATGAGGAACAGGCTTCAGAAAGAGGATGAGAAATGAGATTTCACTATAGAAGAAGCTAAATGGATTTCAATAATTTGAGGGTACGACACCTTCCATCAGGACAAGCCTATACATGCATAGGAAAACCTAGCCGAATAGCCATGCAAAGGTGAAGAGATGATTTAATGATGATGATGCTGGGGAGGAGCATTTCAAATAAGTTATTCTAGGTTGTATGTAAATTTTGAAGCCCACGGGCAATGAAATCATCAAAGGCCTATGGGAATGTAATTCTTATACCTACGTGCCTTGTAAGGGTTCCACCACACCCCATTAAAGGTTTATTATCAAAAATCAATAAAAAATGAAGGCCTTCAGTCCATTGGAGGACATAAAATAAAAAATCATAACGTTAACTTGTGTCATCCCAAACATAATTACATTGTAACATTGATAGTTACATAGGGAGTTATCTTTGGAATACCCATCACAATATATTCACTTAATATCAAAGGAAAAAGATTAAGGTTTACCTCTATCATGTTTCCCAATTCATTGGAGAGCTATTTCAGTCTCACCAACACTCGGTTTATCAAAGAACCACATGTATACGTAAACAATGTCTGAGAACCATAATATAATTATAAAACATAAACTAAACGTAAATGAAAGATAACATCTCCACATTGTAATAAAAATATACAATTTCAAGATATTGACAAAATCAATGATTTCAAAAAAACCATTTCCAATTCCAAAATAGGTAAAAAAAATTATCTGGTATTTATTTTCCTTTAAAAATTTTACAACTTGTTAAGGAATCCAAATATCAAATACTTCTCACAGTGACAGAAATGTCATTGTTGCAGTGTATGTTGAAAAGAAACATTCCATTTTTTTAGTAATACACGTTACATGTAAATATTCCTTTTGAAAACTGTTGAATTAAATTAAAATAAAATGTTTATAATTATACACCCTATAAAAGTAGGATATGTATATTATCAAAATATGCCTCAATGAAAGGATATTGAGACGAAGTCTGTTACCTTGAGTCTGCCTTCTCTTGTTCATTATTTAAATTCATGAATAATAAACATAGGTTAATTTATGCTTTACCTAGAACATTTTTCTATTTTATTTTTCATTTTATGTTACATATCATTAGGTTATAATAATTACATAATTTTTTATGTTCATATCGGTCGTTTTGACGATATTCAGTACTTGAGTCAAAAATGAACTTGTTTTGATGTAAATTTCCAATGTTGTCAAAAGAAAATTATCATAAAAATATTATTCATGATTTAAGTATCATATATATCATTTATATATGTATTTATAGTTGTCCATAACATTTGGATATAAGAAATGAAATGCATCGTTCTTGGAGATGGTAAGCCGTGCAAACGCATGAACGCTACTGTTATTTCATTTTCATATTTAATGGATTGAAAAGTAAATTATATAGAGGTATATTATAATTCCAGTATAGTATAATATTTTATACATGTTACATATGTTCATTAAATCCATCCTTTATATTATTCATGTATGCAATGAACGAGTCATATCACTTTTAGGGGGTGGAAGTCCACACTTCCTTAAATTAAATTATCGCATTTATACATCATGGAAAGAATAATGGTATGATGTAAATGAAAAATAAATATTAATTTAAACAATATAAATACAATATATATTATATATAAATATAGTTCCATCATAATTTCCCCTATGAGAGGTAGTAGGAGAAAATTGAACAGTCATCGTTTCGTGAGGCAGTAGTTCTCCATACACATAAATAGTATGTTTGTATCAATTAGATGGAGGTGTGTGTAAGTGTATATAAAATAATTCTCATAAAAACATCATTTTATATTGGGTATACTGGTTTTTATGTAATCAATGAATAATAATACCATAGGGAGTGGAGATATAAAATAATGGAACGATTTTGAGAGATGACATTACCTCAAAATAGGGTAACTTAGTTTGATTTGAACCAAAAGGTTTTCTTGAATTTCCTTATGACCAAGGTAATGATTAAAATAAGAATTGAGGGATGTGGGTAGATTATTTTAGAATAATTTGGACAAGACGTGGGTAATGATAGATGTGAGTTATGTGTGTAGGTGTGGTGGCCTTTTATAAGAGGGTGGATAAGCACATTAAGAAAGTCTAGAAATAATAAATTATTATAAATTAAATTTCGATTAAAAATTGTTTAAAATTAATTTAATTCAATGATATGATGATCTTGGTTTGAATACCCAGCATTCAATAATTTTTAAACAAGTTCGAATATTTTTTTATCTTTATCTTTTTTTGAAACCATATTTTACCTTTTTTTAATCTTAAAGTGATATCATGTGATTTACACGTTTTGGGTTAATGTAATTAACATATCATGTCAAACAACCTAAAAAAAAGACATTTATGAAATATTTTTTATTTTGTTAACCATTTATAACAATATTAGATTATTAGGATTTTAATATCATTTAATAAACTATTTTATATTTTATTTTATGAATTATAACAATTTTGGACAATATTCCTACTTGACTATTTTAAATAATTAATAACAACCTGATTCCTTAGAAACAATGGAATTAACTCGAACATAATATGTTATTTTCATCATGAAAATCCATTTATGTCTTAAAAATAATTAAATTACATTTATTTTAATAATTATAATATCATGTATTTGAATCCTATTTTAATGAATCAATCACTACATGATCAATGTGTCATAATAAAATTTATTTATTTAATGTTTAAAAATTATAAATAAAATATTATTATGGGAGAAATAATTTTAGATTTCTAATGAATATTTATAGTTGAAATGATCAATGATATAACCAAACAAAATTTAGTTAAATTTATAGGTTTACATTATATTTTTCATTACTTTAAAATAATTATTTTCAAATGTCATTTTCCCACACATTGGCTCTTTGGTGTCCCAAAATATACCCAAGGATGCCCATGTTTTCGCATATCTCATAAAATATCATTAGAAAATGTTTTTTTAGTCTAATTTTATTATAATATTATTTTTCCCCATACCTAACATGTTTACCTTTTAATCATGGTAAATAAAATAATTACTCAAGTTACTACTCATAATATTAAAAAATAAATGTTACCTATTCACACAATTTAGACCTTTTTATTCTATATATGGAATCCATTTTCACAAATTAAAAATACAAAATTTTCAGTAATTAATTTAAAAATAATTCTCGTGGTCAAAACTTAAAAGAGGGGTATTTAAGATGTACTAACTATAAAAAGATCGACATGTGTTTATGTCCAATTTTAAAGTGAAATTACTTCCAATGAAAATAATTGTATTAAATGATAATAATATAACTCAATTAAACATTAAACCCAATTAAAATAATATTATATATATAAATTAATTAGATAAAAAGCATGTTTTGAATTAAAATGCAGTATTTTTCAGTATTTATTAAAAAATGATCTTTTTTAGAAAATTACTAAAAAATTTATTAAAGTAAGTGATTAAATAAAAATTCTATATAAGAAGTTTATTTTGTCAAATATTACAAATAAATGAGTAAAAACTATATTTAAAAAAGATTCCCCATCAAAAGGTGTTAAACTAACATTTTAATAATATTAGAGTATTTCATGTTTAAAATTAGATTCATTCTTATTTTAATCCTCTAATATACATTAGATAAATGTGGAAATATTTATAAAATATGTAAAATCTTAATATATTTTGTTCTATTAATTCCCACTCATACAAAATCTAGACATTAAATACCATTTATAATAATAATAATATTACCTTATATTTCTGTATAACTCAATGTTGTGTGCAACATATGATTTTAAAGATCCCCATTATTGCGTGTTATGTATGATATAAAAAATAATACCATTTAATGTAATATTAATATCTTATTTACAAATAAAAATAGGGAAAAAATTAATATTATAGAGATACGTGCACTATTACATGAAACATATTGATAGGGATTCAGATTTATGAAAAATTGCACACACTTTTATTTTTCAAAACATTGAATTATTTTCACACCACGGAAAAGGAAAGTCTTGAATAAAAAGAATACGAGTGACTGAAAAAATATGGTCATATAAATAAACTAATTTTATTTATTAACATGGAATGTAAATTCCAAGGTAATTAATTTGTGGAGAAAAAGAACGAAAGACGTGATTATTACCGTAGTCCTAAAAAATAAAACAATGACATAAAAATCCCAATTTTGATTTTATAGTAATAAAATAATAACCTGTTAGAGAACAATGAATAAAATAAAACTTAAAATACAATAAATAATTTTATTTCATGATATAAATTTTCATATATTTAGTATATATAATGCATAAAGGAATATAGGTGCATAATACAAATTATGCCTCAAATAATGAAATTTTAGGTAAAAATACCCTTGGATACAGTGTTGAATTCAAATAATGTACATTAAAATCCTCTATCATATATATATATATATATCAATTTAATATCTTATTTTTTAGGAATTAATCATTTATAGTTTCATAATATACCCTTCATATATATACATTCACCACATGAAATCATTTAATATTCCGCAATTGTGGTTATCATTTTGATATTTTGTATAATAATAAAAAAAAATATGTGTTCATATTCATTCATAATAAAAATTTATTTTTTAATAGGTAATTATATATACTATTAGGGATTATTTGTAATAAGTTATAATTTTTTAAATAAATTTTAGGAGTGTTTTATACATTATCCTTGAAGATGAAGTTTATAATTGGAATGTTTTGGGGATTTTTGGGGAACAAAGGGTGTTTCTATAATTGATGAATTATATATTGATATAATATCCACAAAATAATAAAATATTTATTCAAACATTTATGTCACATTTTTACATTACAGAAGTTCACATTTTCATCCATGACATAATTGTGTCATATTGTTCATGTTTGATGTTAAACTGTCCAAAATGAGCATACCATTATTAGTGGAAGATTATGTGATGGGTTAGTTGTAATTTAAATATAACATTAATATAGTTTTCATATTTATATATTATTAGTGTGATGTTCTATAATTATAATTAAAAATTATAATATGAAATTGATAGGAGAATATTACACAACTAAAATTAAATAATATCCTTTTACATTGCTTTTTAATGATTAAACATATATGATTGTTTTTATTCATATCATTAATAGGTTCTAAAATTTACCTCTATATTACTATACTAATATAATAATAATTATATAATTTTTTTTCTTCATCTATATTTTCATCATTTTACAGTGGTGAAGGAAAATTAAATAGATTACATCATAAAGGCTGTAGAATGTACACACCACGAGCAACTATTTTTTTCGTAATGGATGCTGTATAAGAATAATTAATTATCATAATTTAAATAAAAAAACAATAAATTATATTAATGTTAATAATAATATTATATTATTGTTCATATAATGAATTATCAATACGATAAATATGAATAAAAATATGTAGTTAATAATACCCATGTCGAGAACATCATTTTTTTCTTTTATGTCTTATTACATTTGATGGGAATAGGCAAACTCTGAGTAGAAAAACAGATTATATTAATATGATATGGATCTATAGAGATAAAAATATCAATTTTTTTTTGGATAAAATACAATTTTATTTTTTTCTTGATGGGGAAAAGATATTACCCTTTTATATGTGATTGAAATGGTAATTTTTGGAACACCATTACGTTTTCCAATAATTTCATGTAATTATTCAAGGGGAAATTGATGAAAAAGAGAAAAAAACACATTTTGGAAAACATTTTTTGGTCCATAAAAAATATCACCCTACCAATTATTGTAATTTATTTTAATTTTTTTCAATTTCACAATAAGATAAACTGTATTTACATATTTTACATTTACCATGGTAAATAATTTATAATCATAACAATTACTTATAATGAAACAAATAATTATAATATTTTTTACATAATATGATACATATAATTTCATATTTTATTCTAATCTTATAAAGTAAATTATAAACCATTTAATGATGATAAATTTAAAATAAATATGATTAATTATGTAAAAAAAATTCTTATGAAGAAATGATTTTATGCATTAAATTTAAATATAATTTATGATTAAATTCGATAAAAGTTTTATTGACCTGAATTGGATTATTATAAAATAAATAAACTAAATTTGAATTCTAGTAAAGGGAAAATATAATCCCCGATAATATACATGATTCAATGAAAAGATAAAAAAATATTTTTATATTAACATAAAATTTTAATTATTTATAAAATAGTTTATCTTGGACTTTGTATGTTCGAATAATATTGTAAAATGTAAAATTAGTTTTGTTAAATTAATATATGATTATATTTTGTGGTTTCTATATTACTAGGTTATTATTATTTAAGGTTAATGTCTTACAAATTACATGTTTCTTGAAAATATTAATTTTTGACTAAAATCCATCCTTTTCTAAAAATGTTCAAAAATTAAACCTATGATCACTTCAATATAATTAATTAATATATATTACTTTTTTGGTCAATTTGACATTATAAAATTTAAGAATCAAGTAAATTCTATAATAATGTCATCTTAAGGGATGTATTTTTCAAATATTTCAGGATATGTTATTTACACATTTCAATAGAGTATTAGGATTTACATCTATACAATATGAATACTAAATAATAATTAATATACATTATGAGATAAAACTATTTCCATACCGCATCAAACAAAATATTGAAAATCTATAAATCATAATTTAGACAATAAAGGGAGTATTGCCTTTTTAAAACCACAATAGACATGATTGACACTTCAATCCCATTATTATATATCATATTAATATTGTCACCAATATTATAATTTAGTTATGGGGTTTGAATTTCCATTTTCTTGTAAAAAAAATAATTTTATATTCTAGAATTAAATATTTAAGTCAACATTATAATGATTAGTCAAGAAATAGTAGATATATAGTTATCACAATTACTATTTTTATAATCATTTATTTCCTTATGATAATTTAAGTTAATCACTAAAATACAAATGTTCTTTTCCTATATAAAACTCACTCGTGTAATATAGTATATAGCCTAGTAGTTTTATCCAAATGGTTAGAAAACTGGTTAGTGTCCACAAAGTGTATTTCATATTTTAGGGACTCTAAATATATTCAATAATCAAAATACATTATGGCCACTCAGTAGGTAGAATTTTCAATAACATAGAAAAATATTTAATTAGCATTGTTCACAAGTAATCCATATTTATCATAATAATAATGGATTATACAAACTCATTAATTTTATTTTTTAACCTTTGTCAATTATTTAACTAATATTTAATGATCTTAGCCACATTCCATCATAAGAAATATTCATGTCTGTTGGTCTAGAAAATCTCTAAGTTCAATTTTACTCATTGTAGAACATTAATTTACGTGTTCCATATCAAAAAATCATATTAGGAAAAAATTAAATTGTTTTAGATGGTTTTAGAAAACATATATCATTTTTTGATAGGTAAAAATATAAATTAGAAATATAATTATTTAGAGTTATATTATTTAGAGGAATAAGATCACACATATGCTTCATTGTAATAAATTATGGTAATGAATAAATTGGGTTGTTTGGGAGGCCATATATCACATAGTGTCCCGATAAAAATTATATATTTTACATGATTTACTATAAGTTAATCTGTTTTAAAATATATCTTCATAATGATACAGGAATGTTATAAAAAAGATAATCAACTTAATTTTCCCTAAAAAACTATGACTGAATCTTTAAATGAGATCATTTCATATTGGATTTATAGGAGGAGTTAGATGTGAAAAATTTATAGGATCCCTTAAATGACATGTAATTTTCTCATTAAATTATTCTCCATATTGATATGATCTAGGAATTTTACTAATTTTTCATAATCATTACAATACATCACTTTTGATCACAAAAAACATTTCATTGTTTTTAAACATGTGTTTCATAAGAAACACATATCCATATTAACTAAAATCCTAATCAATGGTTTTTATTTTCGATTAAATACCTCTTCATCAAGTATACATTATTTTGTAACAACAATTTGTATGAGATCAAGTAGTTTATATCCTCTATGTCATTTTCTATTAGAATTTTATTTAGTCATTTCACCCATTGTCTTGTAATATTTATTAAAAAATGAGTTATATAATTAATATTTACATAGAAATTTAATATATTTTTTGTTATAATATTGAATGTGATAATTTCATTTAAATGTGGAAATTGGGTAAAAAATTACCATAAAATCATAAATTTATTATATATGAATTAAAATATCAAAAAATTATAAACCTTTCACCTTATTTAAAATTACCTAAAAAATTTCATTCATATACATAGAAAAAATCGTGTTCTTAATATGGAATAAAAATACCATCTTGTAGAAACAAGATATAAAATTAAGATTTCCGTTTATGGATGTTACGTTGTAATTATGTTTTAATTCTAGAACTAATCCACAAGGTAAACATAGATAATATGTTGTGAAAGAAATTTTAGTTACCCTATCCTCATTATCAATTTATAGGTCTAATTTTATTTTTGTTAGTTTTATTTTACCTGAGATTCTTCTTTTGACCAAATATGAGTTATGTACAACTGAAATCCAATACACATTAATCAAATTTATAGAAATCAATTTCAAAATAATTTATATATATATATTTATGATTTTTTCCTTTTAAAAAATATGTAATCCTTGGAAAAAAATATAATGAAATATTGTTCAAATGTATGAGAGATCACAAAATAATGTCAATTAAAAATTTCATAATCAACAACAATAAAACATTTCTAGAGAGTGTCATGATTTCTGTGTTCTAATTGAGACATTTTAATGAGTGTACACTAATAAATATGACTTCCAAATACATAATTATATATAGTATGCTAAGATCTATATATCACTATATTTTGATTCTAAATTATTATTCATCTCAATTCCTTTTAATTTATGTGGGTCATAATTCTTATCGTTCAATATTTGATTCTTGGACAGTTGATTTGATAATCCTTTGTGAAAATCTATAATATAAATATTAATCAACTAAAATACATTGGAATACTATCTTATATATATTCCCAAATAATTTTACCCTAAATATAATTGAGATATTTTTTATCATAACTTTTGGGGTTATTAATCTCTATCAATCTTTACACAAGATAATCCATCATCACATACCTCGTTATATGATCAATTAATGGAAATGTGTTTCCATTAGATTGAAATATTTTGTTATTTATTTAACAGGATTTATTAGTCTCAATATTTTCAAACTTATCTTATGCATGTTATAGATTACTCACACATTCCATTAAATATTTTTATCTCATATAATATCTATATACATAATTTTATTAAGTATTGGAATCCATTTTCCATCATCAAAATCAATAG
This sequence comes from Viscum album, assembly GCA_963277665.1. Lineage (NCBI taxonomy): Eukaryota > Viridiplantae > Streptophyta > Magnoliopsida > Santalales > Viscaceae > Viscum > Viscum album. The sequence goes on from OY728142.1 coordinate 288,319,980, forward strand.
GTTCTATCCTAACTAATATTTACATATTGTCAGAACATAAACTCTTTATACATGACAGTAAAATATATGAATAATTTATTTTCACATATATAAAGACATCAAATTATTATGTTATAAGGTTCCATTTCATGTAATGGTCTATAATCCAATGAAACTAAATAATATAAAAAGGAAAAACATTGTTTATCAACAAGAAAACTCCCGAAATTATTGATTGAAAATATTTTGTGACCCCAGTATAAAATATATAAAAATAGAATTGTTTCATTTGAATATTAAAATTATTAAATAATAAAAAACACTATTTAACTATAATAGTTTACAGTTGTTGGATACAAGATACATAATCAAATATTTTATGAATGTGCATCATCATATCATATTATGTACTTATATTATAGTTCCCATATTAGAGATAAACTTCGAAAGACAAATCCTTTTAAACATTTTGTTTCATGATTCTTAAACATAAATAAAAGTTATTAAGACACATGTATTGTAAAGGAATAGTGTCTTTGGAAGACTATGATCTTAAAATATTAGTGGAAACATTAAAATGTAATCTTTATTTTATTCTCTATAATGATATCCTAAAATCCATTTGAGATCCTTAATCTGTATGGGATAAATTAGGGAATCCATAAAATAAGCACTGATTTAAATATATCTGTATATAAATAAACATTATATGGAATAATAAATTTTTTGTTAAATGTAAACCATGATATGACAAAAGAGAGAGAACATGTATGACAACCCTGCTTTTTATTACAACTTAAACATGCTTTATTACATAAAACATCACTTGATCCAACAAAGAAGATCGAGAGGTTTAGTGTCTTTGGGGATTAGGATCATTACATAAAAACTTTAAACTTTAAATACAACATCTTTATTGAAAACTTCCTTTACATGACCACTACATTCCTTCGTACTTAGCATTGCATGGGATAACCTGAGGACATGCATAAGAAAAGGGTGAGCTATAAAGCCCAGTAAGGGAGTAAACAATGAATAACATGAGGAGTGAAATACATGTTAGGCAATAGGAATATCAATAGAGAATAGTAGAAACATGAACATAAAGGCATGATAAAGCATGATGATCATAACATGGAAATGTGGCAACAACACTTAACATTGAATTAGCATGAGCCAAGGCTCATTGCACATGGATCATGAGTAAACCCTCATTGCACTTGAAGCATGAGTAAACCCTCATTGCACTTGAATTAGCATGAGTCAACACTCATTGCACATGACGTATCATGATACTATACTTTACCCAATGCATTGGAGCGCTATAAAGGGCGCACCCTTCTTAAACATTTCATTTCATGCAGAAGTGTGCCACATGGATCATAAAACATGGATTCATAATCATTTCTTCCATGATAAAGGAATGTGCAATTAATACATGAAACTTTATAATCAATATGTAAATGTGCATAAAGGTGAATACCCTTGATGGAGAAATGTGCATGGTATTCACTACACAAAGACATTGGCTTAGAAAATCGGTGCGATTTCGGCAGCGTAACGGCGTGACATAAGAATTTATAAAAAAAGTTGATGAGAGAGAAATGGGTTCCTAATCATATTTAAATGTAATGGACAGTAATGAGATCATATATATACATGTACCAACAATATAAATGGAATTTAGATTCATGATACAAAAGTATTGCTTGAATGTAAAAGAAGAGAGAGAAGTTCCTTTCAGAATTTCGGCATAGTAACGGGTGTACATGGGAGGCATTTAATGAGAGAGAAAGGGTTCTCCCATCATTCAAAAAATAAGAGGGCAGTATGGGGGAGGTGGGAAACCATACCCCAACATTCATAATTGAAATAAAAAGGGAAATACAACTTAAAGAAAATTGACAAAAAGATGAGAAAGGAAGAAAACCCCTTACTTGGAAGTGTGCTTCCAAAGGCTAGAGAGAGGCTTGTGAGAGGATTCTTGGGAGCTTGGGGCACCTTGAGAGGATTCTATAGAGAGTAGGGCAGAGGTTGGACGAACATAAAGGGCTTTGAGTGAGGAGGAAGTGGGAGCTTGGGTGGGTTTATATAGGAAAGGTGAGAGAATTCTTTATTATTTAGGTTTGGGACCCCTTATATTAAAATAATCCAAACCACAAACCATCCCATGGTATTTGCCCATGGTTTCTGGAAAAGGAAAGAGGAAAATAATATTTTACAAGTCCAAGGTCCAAACTTATAAAAAAATTAGGGTTGCCTATGTGGAGATGAGTCACACTCCCATGGAAATTAATTTAAAAAGGCAAAGTGTTGAATAAGTCTTGAGGGCTCCATTAATGCTTTGAAAAGTGAGTCAAACAAACCCAAAACCTCATTATTTTAATGATAAAACATATATTGGCCGAACATAAGGATTATGGTATTTTATTACATCACCATTGGGTCATTATGATGTCATAAAACACATTATATATTTAAAGGGTATTTAATTTTTACCCAAAAATTTGACTGTCTCAAAAAATTATGAAAAATTCACCGTTGGATAATTTTGACGTCCTGATTCCAAAAATAATATTTATTTTATCTAAATAATTTTCTAAATATGTGAATTTTCACTTTTTATATAAAAACCGACATTTATAAAAATTCACGGGTTTTGACAGAAATGGCCTTCAAACCTTAATAAAAATTTTAATTGCATTCATAAAATTATAAGATCATCTATATTTAATAAAAATTAATTTAATATAATAATAATATTTTATTAAAATATTATTTAATTCAAAAATCCTTTAATTTAATAAAATATAATTCTTAATTAAATAATAACTAAAAACACCATTTGTACTTTAAAAACTAATTACAATGCATCAAAAATGACTAGAAATTATATTCACTATTATATACAAAAATAATGTACATGAACATGGTGCTACTTATTTGTTACATAACCCCTTAAAATAGCCGCATAAGAACTAAGGGTAAGGTGTGCGATGGTGACAGACTCTTGGGGTTGCTCGGATAACATCGCTCGAGTGGTAATCTCTATCAACTTCCATTTTTCCCGTAGACGATCACGTTCGAGCTTGACTTGGTGAATCTCAGCTTGGGCTTGGTCAAGGACAAAGCCCAAAGACGCCACCTCTTTTCCGAGCTCCGACAAATGGGCTTCGTAAGGGGCAATTCTACTGGATGAGGCCATCGCTTCCTTTGTTTGAGTAGAAATGGTTTCATTAAAGCCTTATATTTATACTACTCAGATGATCACTGTTCAACGGCTATAAAAGTAACGGTCAAAAATCTAAACGTAAAACTAAAGAAGTTGACATCTTATAAAAAAAACATTTTTCATAAAGAAACATTTAACTGGATCAAGAGGGATTTTCCCTTAATGAAACTTTGGGTCGTTACAACATTCCCCCCTTAAGAAATTTCACCCTCGAAATTTTCCTTTTCCCACACTAAAACAAATGTGGGTAACTTAGCTTCATCATATCCTCCGACTCCCAAGTTTCTTCTTCAAACTCGTGGTTTCTCCACAACACCTTGACGAGGGGCATTGTCTTATTTCGTAGAACTTTTTCTCTACGATCTAAGATCTTCACTGGTTGATCCTCATAAGAAAGATCATCTTCTAATTGTAACACCTCGGAAGAGAGTACATGTGAAGGGTCTGGTATGTACTTCCTTAAGAGGGATACATGGAAGACATCATGCACCTTGTCCATAGTAGGTGGAAGTGCTAGTCGATAGGCCACAGCCCCAACACGATCAAGAATCTCGAAGGGGCCGATATACCTTGGACTTAACTTCCCTTTCTTTCCAAACCTCATGACCTTTTTCCACAGAGATATGCGTAAAAACACCATGTCTCCGACTTTAAACTCAAGGTCTCGTCGACGATTATCTGCATAACTCTTTTGCCGACTCTGGGATGCCTTGATATGCTGCTGAATGGTTTTCACCTTCTCCACCATTTCTTCGACCATTTCGGGTCCAAGCAGCTTACGTTCACCGACCTCATCCCAACATGCCGGTGTTCTACACCTTTTACCATACAGGGCATCATATGGTGCCATTTGGATTCTCGAGTGGAAACTATTATTATAAGAGAACTCAACTAGAGGAAGATGTTGATCCCATCCTCCTTTAATGTCCATTGAGCACGCTCTCAACATATCCTCAAGTGTTTGGATAGTCCGCTCGGATTGGCCATCAGTTTGAGGATGATAGGCCGTACTGAAGTTCAGTTCAGTATTTAGAGCATGTTGAAGACTCTTCCAAAACTTAGAGGTAAATCTTGGATCTCGGTCAGACACAATAGATAGTGGTACTCCATGCAACCGTACCACTTCCATGATATATATCCGTGCCAGTTGATCCAAACAGAAATCCTATCGAATAGCAATGAAGTGTGCAGTCTTTGTAAGACGATCCACAATAACCCAGATTGCATTTTTGCTTTTGGATGTCCTTGGAAGTCCAGTGACGAAGTCCATGGTGATGTTCTCCCATTTCCATTCTGGTATGGGCAATGGTTGCATCATCCCCTTAGACTTCTGCCTCTCTGCCTTCACTTGCTGACATACCAGGAACTTTGATGTATATTCAGCAATCTCCTTCTTCATATTATCCCACCAAAAGTTTTCTTGGATATCTCGATACATCTTTGTGCTCCCTGGGTGAATAGAGAAATTTGAACTATGTGCATCATCCAAAAGTCCCTTCTTCAGCTCCGAACTTGATGGAACACATAGTCTTTTTCCAAACCGCACAATTCCTTCTTCATTAACATTAAACTCTGAGGATTTTCCCTTTTTGATAGCTTCCACTTTTTCTTGGATTCCCACATCATCCTTTTGAGCATCCTTTAACCATTCCAAAAGAGATGGTTGAGCAATCATTTGTGAAAGGATTGATGATGTTCCCTTCTTTATGATTCCCACGTCCATCTTCATCAAGTCTAAGAAGATTGGATCCTTCTCAATTCTCATCATTGATAGAATTGCTGGATCCTTTCTACTTAGGGCATCCGCCACCTTGTTCGCCTTCCCAGGGTGGTAATGTATTGAACAGTCATAATCCTTGATGAGCTCTATCCATCTTCTCTGGCTCATATTAAGCTCTTTCTGTGTGAATATATATTTAAGACTCTTGTGGTCAGTATATATCTCACATTTATCTCCATAGAGATAATGCCGCCAGATTTTCAAGGCAAAGATCACCGCCGCCAACTCCAGATCATGCGTTGGATAGTTTCGCTCATGGATTTTCAACTGCCTTGAGGCATAAGATATCACTTTATCATTCTGCATCAGCACACATCCTAAGCCCTTCTTCGAAGCATCACTTAATACCACAAAAAGCTCCCCACTTGTGGGTAAAGTGAGCACGGGTGCAGTGATAAGCCTCCTTTTCAACTCCTTGAAGCTTTCTTCGCATTCATCACTCCAAGCAAAATTTACTCCCTTTCGAGTTAGCTTGGTAAGAGGGTTGGACAATCGTGATAAATTTCTCACAAATCGTCGATAATATCCAGCTAACCCCAAGAATCTACGAATATCAGTTACCGATGTTGGCCTCGGCCATCCCTCAATTGCATCTGTTTTGGAGGGGTCCACAGATATCCCATTGCTTGTGATGATATGACACAAGAATGAGACTTCCTTCAACCAAAACTCACACTTGCTGTACTTTTCATAGAGCTTCTCCTTGCGCAAAGTCTCTAGTACAGTTTTTAAATGCTCCTCATGGTCCTCCTTGGTTTTGAATTATATTAGAATATCATCTATAAAGACTACCAAAAATTTGTCTAGGTAATCTCTAAAGACTCTATTCATCAAGTCCATGAATATTTATGGAGCATTGGTGAGTCCGAAAGGCATTACTATGAATTCATAGTGCCCGTACCTTGTACGAAAAGCAGTCTTGGGGATATCTTCCTTCTTCACCCTTACTTGATAATATCCCGACCGCAAGTCGACCTTGGAGAAGTATTGTGCTCCACGCAGCTGATCAAACAAGTCATCGATTATTGGGAGAGGATACTTGTTCTTTATCGTGATTTTGTTAAGTTCACGATAATCGATGCAAAGCCGCATTGACCCATCCTTCTTCTTGACGAAGAGGACTGGTGCACCCCATGTTGATGCACTTGGGCGTATAAACCCTTTATCCAGATTCTCCTGTAGTTGTTTCTTCAGCTCTTCAAGCTCAACAACAGCCATTCTATATAGAGTCTTGGATGTTGGCAGCACCCCAGGTATAAGTTCAGTTGAGAACTCAACATCTCTTCTTGGAGGAAGACCAGGAAGTTCCTTGGGAAATACTTCAGCGAATTCCCTCACAATAGGCATTTCTTCAAGGGTGGTTTCTTCCTTGGACTTAATCATCTGAGCCAGATATGCGTGCTCATAAGGCAGTAATATCCATGCTTGAGATGATGGAGATAAAGGAGATTCATCTTCCCCCTGACACTTGTAAAAAATCGGGGGTCGATTCTCCATATAGAGTGTGACTTCCCTCTCCCGACAATTTATGTTGGCTCTATATAAGGAAAGCCAATCCATGCCAAGAATTGCATCAAATTCCACCAAAGGGAGTATGATGAGGTTCGCCGGGAAATTCAATCAACAGATTATAATAGGGGAGGACTTATACTCATGGGATGCAATGATTTACCCATTTGCCGTACTCAACGACATCTTTACTTCCATGATTTGTGGTGGTGCAGGGGTTATTCTACTAAACTTTTGAGATATAAAAGAATGCGTAGAACCTGAATCAAAAAGTATGTTCACTATTCTTGAATGAATAAATAGCGTACCTATCACCACTTGTTGTCGGGGTTCATTTCGGCAGAAGTGATGGCAAAAGCTCTTCCTTGTTGTCTTGGAGGTTGTTGATTGCCTCCGATAACCCTTGGATTAGGGAACTGATTCGCAAAATGACCCGGTTCTTTGCATTTGAAGCATTGAACAACGCATTGAGGTTCGAACGGAGCGTTCCTCTCCTCTGTCGCAGCCGCGGGTCCTTATTGCTGACAGTTAACAGCTAGGTGCCCTTCTCTTCCACACTTGAAGCATTTTCTTGTCCCCCTAAGGCAATTTCCAGGGTGCTTCTTTCCACACTTTTGGCAAGTGGGGTGCTGGAATTTCTTAGCGCCGTTGGATTTATCCATCGGACCACCAGCATTGAAGTCCACCTTACGCTTCTTATCCCCATGATACCCTTGTGATTCTCCGATCTCCATTTCAACCTTGAGGAAACATCGGACAATTTCCTCATAGCTGTCGAAGTCACGGATCGCTAATGCTTTCCACAAGCTAGGCTTCAGCCCACCAAAGAAGTGGTCAACCTTGCATTTGGGGGTAACGACAAAGTCGGAAGCATATCGTGCAAGCCTTGTGAAGTTTGCCTCATACGCTCCCATAGATTCTTCATCTTTCTGTTTGAGGGAAAGGAAGTCCATTTCCATCTTAAGACGGAGGGTGCGTGGAAAATATTTATCGAAAAACATCTTCCGGAATACCTTCCATTCCAAAGCCTCGATCTCCTCCTCAGGATTCGTATTTTTGATCAATGTCCACCATTGATCAGCTTCACCCTCCATACGATAAGCCGCCAGAAGAACCTTCTCTTTTTCAGAGCATTGGAGGATAGAGAATATCTTTTCAATGGAGTTGATCCATTGTTCAGCAGTCGTGGGATCAGATGATCCACTAAAAGTAGGCGGCCTTTGTCTCATGAAGCTTTCAATAGCGACTTGTTCATTCTTAGGGGGGGTTGAACGTTCCTCTTGACCAGTGTTTCTATTCAAAACTTGAGTTAGCTGAGAGATAAGCGTGACAAAGTTCACGATTCCCGCTCCCATTGGATTGGGCATCTCATAAGTACAATCATCACACTGATCTTCACAACAGTTGTTAGCCCGAGTTCTCCTATTACCGGCCATTGGCTGGAATAAAAGGAAAGTTAGGGGTAACACATAAAGGGTAATCCAAAGACAAAAGTTGATGACTTATAAATAAACTTTAATCTCTTTAACTCATGAGTCTATAGGATTCAATCCAGGCTTTTCATGATCTACCTTCTAACATATATTCTTAGGGGAATTTTTCCCTTAATAAGGGTTCATACTAAGATTGTGAATTTATCAAAACATATCCCCCGGGAGTGTCGTAACCAAGAGTGCAGCAAGGCCCGTTGTCGTGCACCAGTTCCCGTTCGAGTCTAGCTGAAAGCGGTGTTTTCGGGTTTTACCCCTAGGATACATCTGTTCCAGAGCCGCCTCTACCTGCTCGTATCCAGACAGGGATGTATTTGTTTGATAAACCACTTATATAGTATTTAACAAAACTTAGGGATGTTTTTATTATGCTTAGTCTTGCATCTAAGGCTTTACTAGGGTTTCCTAATCCCAAAAATAACTAAACCTATCCTCTGATACAAACTATGACAACCCTGCTTTTTATTACAACTTAAACATGCTTTATTACATAAAACTTCACTTGATCCAACAAAGAAGATCGAGAGGTTTAGTGTCTTTGGGGCTTAGGATCATTACATAAAAACTTTAAACTTGAAATACAACATCTTTATTGAAAAATTCCTTTACATGACCACTACATTCCTTCGTACTTAGCATTGCATGGGATAACCTGAGGACATGCATAAGAAAAGGGTGAGATATAAAGCCCAGTAAGGGAGTAAACAATGAATAACATGAGGAGTGAAATACATGTTAGGCAATAGGCATATAAATAGAGCATAATAGAAACATGAACATAAAGGCATGATAAAGCATGATGATCATAACATGGAAATGTGGCAATAACACTTAACATTGAATTAGCATGAGCCAAGGCTCATTGCACATGGAGCATGAGTAAACCCTCATTGCACTTGAAGCACGAGTAAACCCTCGTTGAACTTGAATTATCATGAGTCAACACTCATTTCACATGATGTATCATGATACTATACTTTACCCAATGCATTGGAGCGCTATAAAGGGTGCACCCTTCTTAAACATTTCATTTCATGCATAAGTGTGCCACATGGATCATAAAACATGGATTCATAATCATTTATTCCACGATAAAGGAATGTGGAATTAATACATGAAACTTTATAATCAATATGTAAATGTGCATAAAGGTGAATACCCTTGATGGAGAAATGGGCATGGTATTCACTACACAAAGACATTGGCTTAGAAAATCGGTGCGATTTCGGAAGCGTAACGGCGTGACATAAGAATTTATAAAAAAGGTTGATGAGAGAGAAAGGGGTTCCTCATCATATTTAAATGTAATGGACAGTAAGGAGATCATATATATACATGTCCCAACAATAGAAATGGAATTTAGATTCATGATACAAAAGTATTGCTTGAATGTAAAAGAAGAGAGAGAAGTTCCTTTCAGAATTTCGGCATAGTAACGGGTGTACATGGGAGGCATTTAATGAGAGAGAAAGGGTTCTCCCATCATTCAAACAATAAGAGGGCAGTATGGGGGAGGTGCGAAACCATACCCCAACATTCATAATTGAAATAAAAAGGGAAATACAACTTAAAGAAAATTGACAAAAAGATGAGAAAGGAAGAAAACCCCTTACTTGGAAGTGTGCTTCCAAAGGCTAGAGAGAGGCTTGTGAGAGGCTTCTTGGGAGCTTGGGGCACCTTGAGAGGATTATAGAGAGAGTAGGGCAGAGGTTGGACGAACTTAATGGGCTTTGAGTGAGGAGGAAGTGGGAGCTTGGGTGGGTTTATATAGGAAAGGTGAGAGAATTCTTTATTATTTAGGTTTGGGACCCCTTATATTAAAATAATCCAAACCACAAACCATCCCATGGTATTTGCCCATGGTTTCTGGAAAAGGAAAGAGGAAAAATAATATTTTAAAAGTCCAAGGTCCAAACTTATTAAAAAATTAGGGTTGCCTATGTGGAGGTGAGTCACACTCCCATGGAAATTAATTTAAAAAGGCAAAGTGTTGAATAAGTATTGAGGGCTCCATTAATGCTTTGAAAAGTGAGTCAAACAAACCCAAAACCTCATTATTTTAATGATAAAACATATATTGGCCGAAAATAAGGATTATGGTATTTTATTACATCACCATTGGGTCATTATGATGTCATAAAACACATTATATATTTAAATGGTATTTAATTATTACACAAAAATTTGACTGTCTCAGAAAATTATGAAAAATTCACCGTTGGATAATTTTGACGTCCTGATTCCAAAAATAATATTTATTTTATCTAAATAATTTTCTATATATGTGAATATTCATTTTTAAAATAAAAACCGACATTTATAAAAATTCACGGGTTTTGACAGAAATGGCCTTCAAACCATAATAAAAATTTTAATTGCATTCATAAAATTATAAGATCATTTATATTTAATAAAAATTAATTTAATATTAATAATAATATTTTATTAAAATATTATTTAATTCAAAAATCCTTTAATTTAATAAAATATAATTCTTAATTAAATAATAACTAAAAACACCATTTGTACTTTAAAAACTAATTACAATGCATCAAAAATGACTAGAAATTATATTCACTATTATATACAAAAATAATGTACATGAACATGGTGCTACATATTTGTTACATAACCCCTTAAAATAGCCGCATATGACCTAAGGGTAAGGTGTGCGATGGTGACAGACTCTTGGGGTTGCTTGGATAACATCGCTCGAGTGGTAATCTCTATCAACTTCCATTTTTCCCGTAGACGATCACGTTTGAGCTTGACTTGATGAAGCTCAGCTTGGGCTTGGTCAAGGGCAAAGCCCAAAGACGCCACCTCTTTTCCGAGATCCGACAAATTGGCTTCGTAAAGGGCAATTCTACTGGATGAGGCCATCGCTTCCTTTGTCTGAGTAGAAATTGTTTCGTTAAAGCCTTATATTTATACTACTCAGATGATCACTGTTCAACGGCTAAAAAAGTAACGGTCACAAATCTTAACGTAAAACTAAAGAAGTTGACATCTTATAAAAAACATTTTTCATAAAGAAACATTTAACTGGATCAAGAGGGATTTTCCATTAATGAAACTTTGGGTCGTTACAACATGAGTAATCACAGGGAGAAATAACATAAAAAACATATTATTATAAGATCATTTCCCCATAAGAAATATTGGAAAAACATTCAACATTACATAAAAATGAGGGAGGTCTAACATCATGGACAATATCACACGGTGGAAAATGTCCGGAAATGGATTAGGTTTACTCCCAAGTCCCATACATGACAGATCATGAGATTAAAACATTACACATTGGATTAGAGAAATATCTTGGAACAAACATCAAAACATTTTTATGATATATCTATTCCAAATAATGTAAATCATTCATAAGAAAAAACATTAGTGTTATCCATTGAAATAAAATGGGTTTTAGAACATTAATATGTATAATAATTAGAATAAATTTCATAATGGTGGATTTTGAGAAATGATCATAAAGAATGCATTAAACCAAAATGGAAAAGAGAATAATCTGTGTATATATTTTAGATACATATATCAATAATTAAGAAGAGATAAATAAAATAAAATGTTGTTTTGTTGATGAAATTACATTTAAATATATAAAAACATTCTTTCGTAAAATAAAATTTTCACATTATGTTACATAAAATGAGGTCATATTAGATAGAAAATGATTTTGAATGATAAATTTTAATTTTTTGTAGAGAAAATATCATTTCTATTTTAATTATTTTAAAAATCTAAAATGTTATTAAAAATTAAATGATTTTTTTTTCAAAAAATAACCATTGAAACATAAAATTTAATATTTAAAACATTAAATCATTAAATTAGAATAGAAGTTCCGTTCATGCCAAATATGTTAAAAACAGTCATTCCTTTCACATTTTTGGTAAAAAAATGTAAAAAAATAACTTTTTAGTAAAATTATACGAATATTGATCTTATAAAATTTTTAGAAAATCCAATTAATGGTATAAAATATAATATTAAAAAAAGTTGGATGTTTTTTTAGATTTCAAGGATTTGGAAGAAGTATTTTTAACCAACGAGATAAATTACCTATGATTTTCCCAAAAAAAATAGTCATTAGATTAATGGAAAAAAGAATAGAAAATTTAATATTAAATTAAAAAATAATTAATAAATAAAGGGGAATACAATTAAAGGTGTCGATAATATAATCATCAAATAAGTTTCTACAGTGAAAAATTCAAGTAGAATCACTCATGATTAAACTGATATTGAAACAAAAACCCATTACACTTTGGGAAAATTTGAATAATAACATACCACTAATGAAGTGGGAAAATTGTATCATATAATTTCATGATACAATAAGGATTCATGATATTTTATTTAAATTGGTAGTATATATACCATTCAAAAAAAAATTAATTACATAAAAGAACATGTGTCTCAATGGAGGAAGTTTGGGATGAAACCCTTACAAAGTCTATATCATTGTGGTGAGACATAATAAATTATTTATTATGTTTAAAAAATCTATATACACAAAAATAGTAGTAGAAACAGAAAATACTGAAAACAAAATTAATATCGCACTAAATTTAGTGTAATATAACTAATAACATAGTCATTTAAACTAATAAATCGAATTAGATTTATGAAATCCCTTACCCAATGCTTCACATTAATTAACCACTCATTAACCAAATGTATAGAGGTTTTAAACATTTTATAAACTTATAAATGAATAATATTATTAATTATCATATATGATCATTTTATAACATCTTTTTACTATTCATTAATAGTACTTCATTATATCTATTGTTTATTGTGCTAATTGTCATGTTTAATTCATCATGTCTCAACATGATAGTTTTTGATCATGAAAGGGATTTTATTTTAATTTTATAAAATAAATATCACGTCATAAATATCAAATATATTAATTTTTTTTTACCTTTATCAGCTTCATAGAAAAGCATTAGTGAAAATCGAATCATATCGCTTCGCTAAGAAGTATTCCTCCACACACACGAATGAAATTTTCATTTATTCAAGGGATGGTATGGAATAATATTATATAATATTTTTTTTATTAAAAAATGATTAATATTTTTCTAATATAATATATAAATGTCAAATTAGTCTTAATTACCTTCCATTTAATGCATATGTGAAAATTGATCCACATCTCTTAACGATATGGTAGTCTATTATACACCCAAGAAATGATATCATATTCTCTACCAAATAGAAATTAATATGTTATATGTGATGTCATAATTAAATGTTCATAGTAATATTATAAATATCATATATAGATATTAAATATATCATTATATAAATCTATTATAATAGGTGATGGAAAAAAATTACGTCAGTTCATGAGGTGGTAATCCCCAGTACACATGATCAAAATATTAGTTCCTCATTTGTGGGTAGGGGATATGAATTTAAGTCACTAAAATAACATAAAAACATAACAATATATGGGTTATACTGAGTTTATTTTATCATCATGGTTAAATAATATTTTATGGAGGTGTAAGTTGAAATAAATAAAATACTTGGTTAACGATATTACACCTTCTTCGAAAAAATATTTTTGTTTTCATGAAAAGACCTAATAGGTTGAATTTATTAATAAAAAAGGATTCCAGGATGAGGGGGTTGAATTTGGGATTTTATTTTGGATGATAATGTTTGTAAAAATCTGTTTTGGATACATGAAAATAAGAGGAGAGGGGTTCCCTTTTATAAGAGGGGAGATGACACATTTGAGAATTTTGAAAATAATGGAATCCACCAAAATTTGTCTCATTCCAAGTAACATAAAATGGTTCATTTGGGAACCATATAAGTAATATGTTCTCAATTTTCTTATGAAACATAAATTACATAGGTTATGGGTCTTTTTTAACCCTTTTAATTTCATTATAACCCCTTGAAAACCTGTTTATACCTAATCCAGGATAAATAATTTTTACTCTTATTAGTTTTAATTATAAAAAATTATGTTCAAATTATTATATAATTTTATTTATTGTAAATAAAAATATGGAATAATTTTTAAAAATTTAAACGAAAAAAATGGTTTAATTTACATTATAATTAAGCCCTCAAATGTCTCAATGATAATATTTATTAAGAATTAAATTTCTTAGGAAAAGATGGAATCACATTAAATAAATGGAAAAGTAATAATAATTATATTAATTTATATTAATATTTAAATATATATAATTTATATATTTAATTTAAATACTATCTTATTAGAGGTTATATTAATTATTTTATATGGACAATCATTAAGCACATTCATCCAGTTTTTTTGGAAGAAATGTTCTAAAGCCTAAAAAACCTTATACTAAAATATTGTATAGAGATTATTTAAATATGAGATATTATATTTAATATAAATAAATAAATATTATTCTTATTTAAAAAAATTTAAATTGATAGTGATGTTTAATTAATTTAAAAGAAATGACAATTTTATAAAAATTTATATATTTCACTATTAATAGAAAATTTAATATTTTACGAGAAATACCATTATTTTGAGTGTAAATATAATATTTATTTGAATATTTTAAAAATTATGTTCAATTATTAATATTAATATTCCAAAATTTCTATGAAATTAATTTTGTATTTTGTGTGTAAAATAACAACAAAACCAGCTTTTACAAAAATACTTTTTTTTCTAAAAATATATTTTGTTCTTTCGAAAGATTATTATTTTATTTCTAATGAGAATATTTACATTGATTTTATTTTATACATGAGTAAAAACTATAATTTAAATAATTTATTTTTAATTATACATAAATTGCAACTTTACTCCGATGTTATAATAGTCATGTTTATATAATGATATTTTTATAGTGTATCACATTTCGTTTTAACTTAGTGTTGCGTCCATCGCAAGCTACTGAAGAAATTTAATTTTTTTAAATTGAAAACATATTGTTGTGTTTATTTGTTATATTCTATTATATTCATGGTTTTTTATTCATATAATCTATCAAATATATTAATATCTAAAAATTCAATGGGCAACACACAACTTATTATAAATATTCTTTAAAAACTTAAATGATTGGAAACATCTGATATGGTGAGATAAAATGATTAGTGAGGTGTTAAATTGGATATATCAACAAATGATCATATTCAATAATAATATAAATACAAGGTTATGATTTTATGATCCTAACTTATGAGGATCATACCCTATCAGTCAAAAATCATAAATCACAATTCACCAAACAATTAATTAACAATTTTTAATACATGTGTAAAACGAGTGAAGAATAATAATTTATCAATCAGGATCTATGAGAAAAATATCACAAGTATAAAAAAAATTCATATTCATTTGTCACGACCCGTCCTCGAGACCCGTTCTGTGACTACCCCAAGGCCTCCTTACCTAGTACCACTACTGGAAATACACTATTTCCCCAACGGTTCACAACCATTGGGGAAAGCCCCTCAAACCGTTGGTATATGATATACCAACGGTTCTCCCAACCGTAGGGAAGCAAGCCGTGGGGAAAACCTTTCCCAACGGTTTAATGGAAACCGTTGGGGTAGGCTGAGAGAATGGCACTCTATCCCAACAGTTTGGTGAACCGTTGGGATAGTTTTTTCCCAACGGTTTCTCCCAAACCGTTGGGAAAACCAAATATACCTTAACTATCCCAAAACCGTTGGGATAGTTTTCCATGGGTGAACTCTTTCCCAACGGTTCTAAACCGTTGGGAAAATAGATATTTACTAACGGTTCATTGAACCGTTGGTAAAAACTTATTTAGGATTATATGCCAACGGTTTAAAACTGTTGGCATACCCTATGCTGCAAATTGCAGCAACCTGCAATTTGCACAGACCCTCTCCCTGTACATCAGGCACCTCTCATCTCATCAGGCCTCATTTTCACCTCATTTTAGATCCAACTATTGTACCTGTAATAAAATAAAACATACATATACAATTACGAACAAATTCATACACATTTAACATATAATAGATCCTGAAACTATACACATCCATAATTAAATTACAATTCATAAACATACATAATTCATATATAATTCAATTTAAAATTTAGATGACAATTATATGTGGAATCTGATTGAGGTGGGGATGATTGGTACACGTCACATATGACCCATGGATCGTTCTCCTAAAGTTTCAATGGAAACCGAATGCGTTTGGTCGGTTTTGCGTATGCCGGTTCTTTTCACTTATAATCCTACCCATTTTAAACAAAACAGACACAGTTAGAGCGGTGTTGGCCACACCGCGCCTTGGATTGAGGCGGGGATGATTCGTACACCTCACATATGACCCATGGATCGTTCTCCTAAAGTTTCAACAGAAACCGAATGCGTTTGGTCGGTTTTCCGTATTTACTTAAAATGATGTCCATTTCAATAAAAAGAGAGCCACTTAGAATTATTCTGGCCACACCGCGACTCGGATTGAGCCGAGTGGGCTCGTACATGTCACATATGACTGATGGATTGTTGTGATAAATTATCAACAGATTCGGAATGCGTTTGGTCGGTTTTGCGTATGCCAGTTGTTCTTTTCACTTATAATCATGTCCATTTAAAACAAAAGATACACAGTTAGAATGGTGTCGGCCACACTGCTCCTCGGATTGAGGCGGTATTGACTCGTACACGTCACATACGACCCATGGATCCTTGTGCTAAAGTATCGACACAGTCCGAATGCCTTTGGTCGGTTTTTCGTATGCCACTTGATGATTTTCACTTAAAATGACGTCTTTTTGAAACAAAATACCGACACTTTGAGTGGTGTCGGCCACAACGCGTCTCCGATTGTGGCGGGGTTGATTCGTACACGTCACATATGACCCATGGATCGTTATTCTAAAGTTTCAATGGAAACCGAATCCGTTTGGTCGTTTTTCCATATGTACTTAAAATGGTGTTCATTTTAAACAAAGAGAGACACTTAGACTTATCCCGGCCACACCGCGACTCGGATTCATCCCGGGTTGGCTCTTACACGTCACATATGACCCATGGATTGTTGGGATAAATTATCACACGATTCGGAATGCGTTTGGTCGGTTTTCCGTATGCCAGTTGATGCTTTTCACTTAAAATGACGTCCTTTTGAAACAAAAGATGGACACTTTGAGTGGTGCCGCCACACCGCGTCTCCGGATTGATATTAACCACCGTGCAACATTCTAATTATTATTCGTGACGTGTACGCGCATACGGCACGTCAATCGGACGTGCGGTTTGAGCGGTACGGCTCAATATTCGTGTTTTAAGTGATGTGCGCACTTCGTAAAGCCGCGTGAGGTGGGTCCAAATAGGACGAATGAAGTCGGAATGAAATGAAATCAGACGAAAAACATGGGTGAGTGATTTCTGAAGTGGTCGAGTAGACGGCACGTCAATCGGACGTGCCGTGTGCCTGCGGTGACCGACAACGCAGTTCTGGTGTCATAAACGGCCAAAACGGGCATCCAACGGTCAAATTCATAGCGGACGACCTCGGATTGAGCTGAAACCACTGAGAAACATTCTAATTATTATGAGTGACGTGTACGCGTAGACGGCACGTCAATCGGACGTGCGGTTTGCGCGGTACGACTCAATATTCGTGTTTTAAGTGATGCGCACAGCTTCGTAAACGCGCGTGAGGGGGGGGGGGGGGTCCAAATGGGCCGAAGGAAGTCGGAATGGCCTGAAATCAGACAACAAATATGGGACAGTGATTTCTGAAGTGTTCGAACAGACGGCACGTCAATCGGACGTGCCGTGTCCACTCGGTGACCGACAACGCAGTTC